>OY747711.1:29836413-30436413 GCA_963556495.2 Valencia hispanica
GCCAGTTGAATAGGCCTGGTTTACAGCTAAACTAAGCCACAAAAGGGCATTGATTGTTGGGTTCCTTTGAGTTTTCCTTCCACTGCGTTTTGTCTCCCTCTGGTGCTCTTGTGTTTGGTTGCCCTTATCTGTGTTCATCTCATTTATTTTCCCAAGTTCCTTTTGACACTTATCCTTCATCGGTCCCAGTTAGTTTTGTCATATGTATTTCCTCTTTAGTAGTATCCTCTGTCTAGTCCTTATGTTTTGCTCCTGGTCTTCCTCCCAGTTTCCCTAGCCATTCTGCCTTCAGTCCCAGCTACTAATTATTTCCACCTGCTCACTCCCTCTCAGCTGCAACCGCTTCTCAATTAGTCCTCAGCTCTTTCTCTGTCCACATCCTCACTCTCCCCTCAGTATACATACACGGCCATCACTCAGTCGCAACTTGCTGGTTTGTCGTCTTATTTCCCTGCCTGGTTCCTGCCTTCCCTGTCGCCTGTCTGGTTTCTGTACTCTATTTTTGATCCTCCTGAGTTTCTTCTTTGTTTTGTTACCATTAAATCATTTCATCTGTACCCTGCTGCATTTGGGTACTAAGACATGACATTGATGGAGTAGCTGCCTCTTCATGGAATGCTTTATTCAAGCATATCAACTGAAATGTTAGTGGTAGGAAAATAACTTGGAATTCAATTCAATTTGTCCCCACCCACCCATGGAAAAGTACCCAATAGAGGATCTATGGAGTATTGTCAATAATAAAGGCCTAGACAACCCAAAGACTGTTGTTAAAGCAGTCATGGCTTTCTTAACCCCTCAGCTGTATCACAGATTGTTTGCTTCCATGCTATAGTACATTGATGCTGTAGTTCAAACATAAGTAGCCCGGTCGACATATTTTTCAGTAGGTCAATATTTCTGAAATTAAAGTTCATTTTAACTTGTTGTGCGATATTCTGTCAAAAAAGAAATTTAAGTTTTCATACAAATAGAAATAAACACTTGAAATTTGTTTTTCTAAGCTACATAAGGAATGTATTGACTTTTGAAATAAATCTCCATTTTAAATATTGTATTTTACTGAGTTCCACCTATAGAGCTGGTTAACTCCATATTAAAAAATGACTCTAATTGATCACATCTAAAACTTCTTCACAAGTTGATAAATCTGCTTTATAGAGAATTGCTAATCATTTTATTCTTCAGTTTGATAATGTTATTGTTTTGATATTTATATTTTGTGTATCATTCTATGATAATAGCATACTATTAAAAGTCACCTTCAGAAGATTATCTTATTGATACGACAAGCATCCAGGGGACATTCTCTATGGTCATGGAATTTATCAAAAGAACCAGCCGTTAGGTCTCATGCCTTTTTTTCCCTGTCTCACACTCTTGTCCTGTCTGTTCTATGAATAAACTTTATGTCAACAGTTGGTTAAGTATCTTTATAGATTGTTGTTTTTGCCTGCAGTAGAAAAACCAGAGGATGGTGAAAGCAAAGAACACACAATAAACCCTTTTTAAAAAATATTTTTGTTCTAATCAAGATTAGTTTTTGAAGGCTTATGATGGAAAAATATAAGACTTCTGACAACTGTTCTTCTTTATAAGAGACATTATAAAATGAAACACCGAACCCAAAGGAAAAATTCAATTCAGTTTATTTATATAGCGCCAATTCACAACAGATGTCATCTCAAGGCACTTAACAAGAAGTCATTTCAATACATTTATACAAACATTCCAATCAGTTAAAAAGTTTCCTATTTAAGGAATCCCAGCAGATTGTGTCAGTCATTGGCGTGAGGTTGGGCAGACTTTCCAACCACAGCAATCCTTCAGCAATCCCTCATACTGAGCAAGCATGTAGCGACGGCGGAGAGGAAAAACTCCCCTTTAACAGGAAGAAACCTCCAACAGAACCAGGCTCAGTAGGAGCGGCCATCTGCCACGACCGTCTGGGGGTTTGAGAAGACAGAGCAGAGACAGAAGGAACAGAAGATCCGATATAAGAGTACTCTCTATGTTACAGAAAGTAAAAAGTTGATAACAGGACACAGTGGATGTTCAGCCACTGGGAGCACCATCCCAGTCGATGCCCCCCGTCCAACAGGGCATTACAGCCAAGCAGGATACCAGACCAGGTATATCTTCTATGGAGAGAAAAACACTGAGAGAAAACAAAGTTAACAGTCGAAATAGCAGAATGTACTGTAATACAACTGGAGAGTCGTAGGAGAAAAGGAAGTAGCAGAGTGAAGAAAATTGTTAAGTCTGTCCTCCAGCAGTCTAAGCCTACAGCAGCATAACTACAGAGATAGCTCAGGATGACCTTAGCCACTCTAACTATAAGCTTTATCAAAAAGGAAAGTTTTAACCCTGGCCTTAAAAGTAAACAGTGTCTGCCTCACGGACTAAAACTGGGAGCTGGTTCCACAGGAGAGGAGCCTGATAACTAAAAGATCTGGCTCCCATTCTACGTTTAGAAATCCTAGGAACTACAAGTAAACCTGCAGTCTGAGAGCGAAGTGCTCTGTTGGGAACATATGAAACAATTAGATCTCTGATGTATGATGGAGCTTAATTATTGAGGGCTTTATATGTAAGAAGAAGGATCTTAAATTCTATTCTGGATTAAACAGGGAGCCAATGAAGGGAAGCTAAAACAGGAGAAATGTGATCTCTCTTTTTAATATTCATCAGAACTCTTGCTGCCGCATTTTGGATATACTGAAGGCTTTTTAATTGCAATTTGCGGACTTCCTGAAAGTAAATAATTACAGTAGTCCTGCCTTGAAGTAACAAATGCACGGACTAGTTTTTCAGCATCACTCATGGACCGGAAGTTTTTTAATTTTAGCAATATTCTGGAGGTGAAAGAAGGAAATTCTAGAAAGCTAATATGGGTTTTCAATGTCATGTCTTGGTCAAAGATAACACTGATTTTTATTTTTTTTCTGGAGGCCAAACTAATGACATCCAGATGGCGTTATTGACTAAGCAGTTTCTTTTTCAGAGATTCTGGTCCAAAGACGACAACTTCTGTCTTGTCAGAAATTGAGTCATCCAGGTTTTTATGTCTTCAAGACATGCCTGTAATCTACTTAACTGATTGGATAAATATAGTTGTGTATCATCGGCATACCTTAGGAATTTATACCAAGCTGCCTAATGACTTTACCAATTGGAGATATATATATATATATATATATATATATATATATATATATATATATATATAGTGTGTGTTTTTTGTTTTTTTTTACTGTCTCTGCACGCAGTTGGACAGTGCTAGGACCAATTAGAGCAACGAACAACGTGACATATTCATAGCAACGGAATTCAATCAACAGGGCAGTCAAAACACAGGACTTAAGTGCCTCTATTGGCTTATCTTTCAAAGAATCGCCCAAGTCTCCAAAGCTGATGCCAAAGCCATTTCAAACCAGCACCATTCCTGAGCCACAGCCATCTTTGCTGTTTTTCTCCCCGCAGCTCTGCCGTCACGTAAAAAAACAAAGGGGGAAAAAAAGCTCTGCAGTAATAGTGCTCAGCCTGCCCAACGTCTCTCTACAAACAAAGAGTGCTGTGATTGGCCTGCCATACATTTAGACAAGCCAATTGTAGACCTGCTGAGGCTACAATGGAGCGTGGCTAGACCATCCTCCAGAGCAATATCTGTTGCTCCTGCAATGGTTTGTCTAGATTTCTAGGCTAACACTGTGTGTCTTATGCAGGCAAACTGGAAAAAAAATTTTTTTTTAAAGCTTTCTGTCAATACCTGCTTTGTTTTTGCCACTTTCCATACAAACCCAATTTGTGAAGTGCACAACTTAGTAGCTGTCCTGTAAATAGATTATCTAACCTGAGCTGTATATCTCTTTAGCTCCTCCACTGTACCATGGCCCTTAAGGGTGCTTCTCTTAACATTGCTCTCCTTGTCTTGTTTGTAAGTTTAGCTGTATGGTGTTGTTTGTTGGGATGCAATTGTGCAATGCTCTTTCAATTTCCTCAATGATGTATTGAACAGTGCTTAGTGTTCGCAACTTGCAATATGACTTTATAACCAAACTCTCCTTAACGCTTCTTCAAGCTTTCTAGCTTTCTCCCTGAGCTGTTTGCCATATTTGATTAGTTTTCATGATACTGTTTTTTCCCTAATCTTCTACAACAAATCTCTGAGGCATTCAGTGAACTGCTTGATTCATATTTGAGATTCAGTTACACACAAGAGAAATCTATTTAATAGTTAGGTAACTTCTTACTGCGTTTGATTGTACTAGATTTTGTTAAGGGGAACCAGATTAAATAGGTCACACTTTTCAGATTTGTATTCATAAAACAAATTCGAATATTTTTTAATATGATGAATCCTTTCCCTTCCACTACAGTTTTGTATTTATTTGTGTTTGCCCATCACACAACAGGAAAAAAAGTGAAATAGTTCAAGTGGTGCTAATATTTTCAAGAACTGTATATTTATAATTGCTTGGTGTGGAATTTGCTTCATCCTACACTGCTGACAAAAAAGAAGGAATATCTGTTTTGTTCTACAGCTATTTCTCAATCTCTTTGTTTTTATTTTGAACACAGCCCCAAATACTACATGTGCTGTTCTCTCAGATTGCCCAGCTTTTCTCATAGCTCTTGTTTTGCAGTCCAGGGATTGAGACATCTTCATCCCAGTCCCTTGTACCTTACAGACACTATCAATAATTCAGCTAAAAAGAGCACTGAGCTGAAAATGGGAGGGGTGGGTGTGGTGGAGCCAGTTGATGGCTTTTCTCTGAGACACTCAATCTTTCTCCGCCTCCCTCACTTTGCACTGTGCTCCCACACTTCCTAACATGACCTTCTGCTACACTGTTTATCATTTCTCTGCCGTGTTGACAACAGGAACACAGACAGGCACATAGCTTTTAGCCCCTTTAATAAAGAGGAAGCGATCACTGAGCAGCTGATGTAGGTGGCTGGAGAACTTTTCCATCAGTGTTTGTAGGGCAAACAGCTATCAGTGGTGACCATGGTTAATCAATGAAAGCTAAAGAAAAACAGTAAATAAGTAAACTTGAAGAGTATTGTTTAAAAAAAAAATACAACTGCTTTTATACAGTGGGGTAAAGTATTTAGTCAGCCGCCAATTGTGCAAGTTCACCCACTTAAAAAGATGAGAGAAGCCTGTAAAACACAGGTATACCTCAACTATGATAGACACAATTAGAAAATATCCAGAAAATCACATGGTCTGATTTTTAGAGAAAAATATTTGCAGATTATGGTGGAAACCTACAAACAAGCAAGATTTCTGGTTCTTACAGACCTGTAACTTCTTCTGTAAGCGGCTCCTCTCTCCTCCACTTGTTACCTGTATTAACGGCACCTGTTTGAACTCATTATCAGTATAACATAAACCTGTCCACAACCTAAAACAGTCACACTCCAAACTCCACTATGGTCAAGACCAAAGCGCTGTCAAAGGACACCAGAAACAAAATTGTAGACCTACACCAGGCTGGGAAGTCTGAATCTGCAATAGGTAAGCAGCTTGGTGTGAAGAAATCAACTGTGGGAGCAATTATTACAAAATGGAACGCATAAAAGACCACTGGTAATCTCCCTCGATCTGTGTCTCCATGCAAGATCTCACCCTGTGGGGTCAAAATTATCACAAACTGTGAGCAAAACTGCCAGAACCACAGGGGGGATCTAGTGAATGACCTGCAGAGAGCTGGAACCAAAGTAACAAAGCCTACCATCAGTAACACACTATGACACCAGGGTCTGAAATTCTGCAGTCCCAGACGTGTCCCCCGGCTTAAGTCAGTACATGTCCAGGCTCATGTGAAGTTTGCTAGACAGCATTTGAATTATCCAGAAGAGGATTGCGAGAATGTCATGGGGTCAGATGAAACCAAAATAGAACTTCTTGGTTAAAAACTGTACTTCTCATGTTTGGAGGAGAAATAATGCTGAGTTGCATCCAAAGAACACCATACCTACTGTGAAGCATGGGGGTGGAAACATCATGCTTTGGGGCTGTTTTTCTGCAAAGGGACCAGGACGACTGATCCTTGTAAAGGAAATAATTAATAGGGCCATGTATTTTGACTTTTTGAGTGAAAACCTCCTTCCATCATCAAGGGCATTGAAGATGAAATGTGGCTGGCTCTTTCAGCATGACAATAATCCCAAACGCATTCCCCGGGTAACAAAGGAGTGGCGTCGTAAGAAGCATTTCAAGGTCCTGGAGTTGCCTAGCCAGTCTCCAAATCTCAACCCCATAGAAAATCTTTGGAGGGAGTTGAAAGTTCGTGTTGCCCAGCGACAGCCCCAAAACATCACTGCTCTAGAGGAGATCTGAATAGAGGAATGGGCCAAAATACCAGCAACAGTGTGTGAAAACCTGGTGAAGACTTACAGAAAACGTTGCACCTCTGTCATTGCCAAAAATGGGTATATAACAAAGTAAGAGATTAACTTTTGTTATTGACCAAATATTTATTTTCCACCATGATTTGCAAATAAATTATTTTAAAATCAGACCATGTGATTTTCTGGATTTTTGTCTCATAGTTGAGGTATACCTATGATGACAATTACAGGCCTCTCATCTTTTTAAGTGGGATAACTTACACAATTGGTGACTCACAAAAAACCTTTTTACCCCACTGTATTTCAAAAAGTGATTAAAAAACAGAGCAAATTGTGGAAATATTAAATTTTTATCATGAGAATTATATATTAACTGTTGATGGTACATCAAACTGTATTATTGTTCATGAATAGATCAGTCTCATAAACATTCTCACAAGCTATTAAATATCTGTTTAAATAAGGAGTTTTCTAACCAAAACATTCAACTAACTCTTTTGTCAATTTAATGAATGACCAGAAGATTTCTGGATATATATTTTGATTAAAATTTAAGCAAAAAACATTTTTCAATTTAAACAGAGATCAGAGAAAGAAAATCAATGGACGCTGGTCATAAATAATCTAACATAACCAATAATTAATTTGTAACCCCTTAATTTTCTTTGCAATTCAATTTTTAGAAAATAAACTGTTTGTTATTTGGTTGTCAAACTGATTCTAATTCAAGTAGAAATTGGCAAGTTGGACTAGTTATGGCAGCATAGTGATCAGATGTTTTCCTTGTACTCAATTGCTTTTCAATAAATCCTGATTCATATTCCAGATTGAATCTAAATAAAGAGGAACCACTATTTTGAACCATAAGAGAAAACTCCTTCTAATATGCCAAAAAAAGCGGCTGAAGAGAAGAAAACAACGGAGGACTATGAAGGTGCAAGCCTTGAATCAAGCCAGGAGCTAGCTGAAGAGGAGCTCACCAGAGGAGGAACCCAGCGGTACTTCCATGAACGCCAGACAAGGTCTAAACATTGATAATTCCAACTACAAAGGACCTTATGCTTGCCATAACCTCATTCAATCAAGATTTCAACATGAAAATTGATGGCGTTCTGACGGAAATAAGAAATGCTCAAACTGATGTTAAAGAATGTAGTGGGTGCATCATGGAGGCCGAAATGCGGATATCTACGGCAGAGGATGAAATACATACCCCTACAGAAACTACTGAAAACCTTGAAAGCAAGACAAATAGTCTCATCAAAAAAGTTAAAGATTTATGGAGGAGCAGGCGCAATAATTTGCGAATACTGGGTTTACCAGAGAAAGAAGAAAGCAAAGACACATGCTCCTTTATGGAAAAATGGGTTGAGAAATCCTGAAGATGCCACCACCTGTTTTGGAGAGAGCTGTAATGGCAAATAAATAGTATCTCAGGGTTTCCATTATAAAGAAGACTTGAGTCCAAGAAGGCGTTTAAGTATTTAATTCAAACATATCTGGCCAGACATGGAGGGGACAGAGTTACTCGTGCATCACCCTAACCAACCTTTCTGACTAACCCCTTAAATAGTATTCAGCAATCATTGTTTATCTCTGTAGACGTCTTCTCCATCCTTCACGCCCCGCCTCCAGAGAACTGCTTCATGCGAGTCATAGCAACGCATAAAGCAGCTCATCCGAAGGCCAGACTGTTATCTTACTGCCCCGGCGTCTGTCTCTCTGGTGACCTGACACATATATATTTCTCATAACATTAAGCTGGAACAATAAGCTTGTCATTTTACACTAGATGTATTCACTAAACAGAGAATATACACTTAATTCCTAATTGCATAACAATTTTCCACCACAATTCCCCGCTTTTATTAACTTAAATAATACCATAAATATAAAGGAAAATTTAAAAGTGCTATCACAAATCTCCCTAAAAGGTTGGTAGTTTGATCAAAAAAACAAACAATGTTCAAAACAGAAATTACAATCAGACATGAGACATGTTTGGCCATGGAATTAGCTCACAGTGACAAATATTAGATCCTTCCAGATGACTTTGCTGAGACTCCTGTGCATTGAGACCGAAAACCCACGGGGTCTTCTAACACCATTTTCTTGTGGGCAAAATGTCATCTCAACAGCCCCTCGCCCCAGAGGCGACCATCCACAGGTCTCGTCATCGGTCAGGATGTTCTAGATGAAACACAGAATAAAGGAGAAATTATGTAGCATCTTCCAGTACACTTCAGAGGGTATTACATCAACACTAGGTGTTGAAATGTATACTCTTCCCTTGCGCTGTTTGTTGTCTGTTGCCTTGAAGTCAGCCTCCGCCAGCATCCAGTGACCCGTAGCCACCGATCAGTCCTTCCTCAGAAAGGAGAGAGTTGTCACTCCTCAGAAGGTCCTTCAGTGAGAACCTCCCCATGCGACCCTTGGGAGCTGAGCTAATTAGGTATTAGAGCATTGATGTTCAAACATAGGTGAGCCAATTCACAAAAGATGAATAGGATGATTATGACAAGTATAACCCACACCCTCGGAGTATGGTTTCAGATCAACCTGATGCAACTGTGTGCAAAAGCAATTCTAAACAACTCACAACCTGGTTAATGAGCCAAACCTCATCAACTGAAGCTAGATTACAATTAAGGTAAATGTCTCCAAATCAATCTTTACTAAATCCATGCCAAGAAAAAGACAACCAACCATTCCAACTTGTGAGAGTAAAAAATCCCAAGACTCAACTACTCCCAGCAAGAAGTAAAGAAGGTTTTCAGATCAAATTGAAACTTTTTAAAGTTCCCAGACACAATATGTACTACAAGTCTGAACCCAAACCGAAATGGAATATGAAGTCAGATGTCAAGTCCAGGTAGTAAAAACCCTCATTAATTTATGACGGAGTTATGATTCACAAGAAACTCAATTACTTGCAAGTTACAATTCTCTTCATAATCCCTTAAAAATCTGTTCCAATTACTATCAAATCCAATTCCCCCCTTTTTTAAGGCATCGTCTTGCACATGCCTTAAAAAAATCAAGAAACAAGGAAACAATAACTTCAACCGCTTCTCCAGTGTCAAGAAAAGAAACATAGTAGGTTTAAAGGTCATGCATGAGACATAACCTCAGAACCTGTGTATCCTGCTGCTGCCGCTGCGGAGGCATCTTCAACCCCCAGATGATCATATCCCAATCATTTAGGTTTGCAATTAGGTTCTTATATTTGAATTACCTTGTTGTTGAAAGTGTGCTATACAAATAAAATTGCCTTGCCTTGCAAAAACTAAATAAAATAGTAAATTCCCCACATAGTTACCTTATGTATTACAGAATTTTAGTCCTACTTGCATGAGCTACAAAACACTTCATTTCCCTCTGGGATCAATAAAGTATTTTGAATTGAATTAGACAACTTCTTCAGACCCTGCTTTTCCAGAATCTAATTGATGTTACAGTAAGGATTATCTTTGCAACCACCTTAGTTAAAATTGTTTTACTCAGGACACAGTTTATTTACCTAATTAATATCTCTGCTGCTGTTATTTGCTCATCTGTTTCTTACAGTTTATTCTCTGTTAACTCCTTGAAAAAAAATAATACGTTTATTCTAAATGCACAATTTTAAAGCCTGTACAACTGTAAAACATCTCTAATTCAATTTATCTAACTCAGTTGCACATTCAGATTTGAGTATGCCACTTCTATTTTAATAACAACGATGTCAAGTAACCTTTTTACCTGTACCTGATACTCTTGCTTAAGAAAGAAACGTTTCTTCATTGCAGTTTCTGTGTAGGACTCGAGTTATACTTTATACTTTACCGAAGTAATTATCTATTTGCCAACTTTTACCTCTACTCAGTACTTTAGACAGCTTATATTTTTAAATTAGCCTTGTTACTCCTGTTTCATTTAATCTTTTATTAAAAGGAACACACAAAAAACCCTCAAACATCAAAAAGTGTTGCAACTGAATAGAATTTACTGCGGTTTGATAGTCGGTCTCACATTTATTATTCTGACACCCTGTTTTTATGCGATCTATAGCATATAATGCACACAGGTGTTAACTGAATATTTTCCACATTTGTGCCGTCTTTAGAACAGTGACCGAAATTCTGAATCTATTTTTATCATCATTTGTCTTAATGAAGTAAACTAAATTTAAAAAAATAGAAACCAAGTTAAACCCCACTGTGTGTGTAGGTCACACCTGTTGGCTTAAAGATTGCACTAAATGCATAATTTTCACATATACCATACCACTTTATTTATATAGCACGTTTATACACAGCCGAGGCCAACCAAAGTGCTGTACAGAAGAACATTATGCAGCTGAAACAGGTAGCCTAGTGTTTCCCAAATGCGTCCTTATTATTTAACATTTTTATTAAACATTACTATCATTAAGGAAAAGTTCTTTTTGGTCGAGGTATGACTAAAGCTTTATTCTTTATCATTTAATGTTCTAATCCTAAGTTTGCTTTATGATTTCTACCTCCTTTGTGTGAATCTAAACTTATATAGGGTCTATGATCTAAATGCTTCTATTATCTGCCACTTTGCTGCCGGTACAGCAGAAGTTCCCCTTCTTGGGAAAATAAAAGAATGATTCATGAAGTTAAGTATTACCATATTTTAATTTGGAAAGCTCATGTTTGAAACAGGAAGTGGTTTTGCGCAAAAAACAAACAGTTTGACTAACCCGGACTCGTTAACATCCAGGAAGTAACTGAAAACTCAAGACTAAACTTTTCATCTAAACAGTGTTTAAGTTCCTATTTCTAGACTTCCCGCCGCAGAGCGCTATTAACGCTTCATCAGTGTCGGGATCTGTGATTGTTTACAACCAGAGAATCGCAGCACATCGGTCGTAAGAAAAGAAGCTTGTGGCTCCATTAACTGATTAGCTACTAGAGAATCACATTAAACCTGCAACGGACTTTATTTCAGATCATTTTTACCACATTGTAGTTAATAACTCGCTGGCTAAGATTAACCTTAGAGTTTTTACCCGCGTTGTTTTCTATTCGTTTTTTGTAAATTACTCAAAAGACTGAAATACTTTCATACTGTTACTCGCATCTGTATTAACTGGAGTTGGTTTTCAATATATCCGATTCTAACCGTGCGTTTTCCGTGTTATTTCTATTTACTACTGAGTAGGCTACGTTTATCAAAAGTATTAGTTAAACATAGAAACCATCATTTATCTAGTTTAATGCTGAATTGCATCGTTTCTCATAGAATCTTAAAAGAACGTTTTCAAGCTAAGGTTCCCGGGCCAAACGCGGCCGCCCCTTATCTCATGAACACAGAGTGTTATAGTTTTAGGTCGAACCAGTTTTAATCAGTTACAATAGTTCACATTTTACATTACCATTTACCTTTGTGCATTATTTCCCCCGAGGCTTTTATTGATTAGTGCAAATCTAACAGCTGTAACTCACTGAGTACAGCTCACCCATTTAATAGGCTATAAAATGAATATGGATTCAGGTTAGAAAATACTCAAATATTAGATTCAGGTAAATGTAATTTCCATCTCTCACATTAATTTGAAGCATTGGTTTGGAAAAACCAGCATAATACATCAAATAGACTAAAGAATGTTTATTCATATTTGCAACTTGCAGAAAAATATCATTATCAATGATTGTTGGAAATGTGCTCCAGGCAAACATGTTTTCAAAACTGATGTAGGAATTTATTCTCCAGTAAATCACTGAGTCACGTTTAGATAATTAATCATTATTACATTATCACCATTAAAACTACAGCAAGTTTTCAAGATAATATAGTTTATTTTAAACATTAAATCTGACTCGTATGCACCAATATAGATCATAATCATCAATCATTCATTATGCTTTAAATTGGAATATTCTCTGTTTTATTTGATCCATTTTTATCCAAGATCACTTGATGTTAAGATTGCAGTTTCCTAGATCTGTTGCGTTTAGTTTTTCAGATAGAGCGATGACATATTTATAATCCTGAGATCCCGAGCAATCCACTGATACTAAATGCATGTCAAATGCATTAAAAAGCCTATTTTGGAAATATTATTTAACAATGACGAGAAAGGATTCCTTCTTAGTTCAAGGGCTTCAATTTGGCTTGTTGATCAACACGGTGTTTAGCACATACAGCATGGCAGTAACTGACCTGCACCCACATCTTAACATCTTACTGTATAGAAATTAATATACTAAGACTCCTCCTTCATAGATAGGTGTCTGTCTTCAGTAAGATAGAATAACTTTAACCTCGTTAGTAAGACACCACTCAGACGCTCTGGGTCAGAGTGCAGATAATGGAGTGGTTCTGACGTCCTTCAGTCAGCATGCAGACACATCTGACAAGTTGGTGGCTCAAGACAGAAAATATCCTTGAGCCCTCCCATGTTGGTTCAACATAACAAAATACATATCTCCGTCAACACAGAGACTTAAGCTTTAATTTAAAGAGACTTAACCTTTAACATGATCAATATATTTTTCCCCACATTAAGCCATTCAAATCTTCTTTTATAAAAAATGCTACGCAGAAAAATTCTCACAACAGGCCTCAAATAATTTAGGTTTTGATAAAAGCCAAGAGAGCTACAACAAAACTAACTGTGAAATATCTAGTTCAGGATTTGACTTTTACCCATAAACACCAAGTGATTATATATTATTTGCTTTCTTAATTTGAAAAGTGATACGTCACTGTTGACGAACAATTACGTTTTGTTGGATTTGCTTTTACTACAAGAAAGTAAAACAATTGGCTGAACAGTGTCCAACATTAGTAATTCAGTATGCTCATTCATTTGGAAACAAGCAATTAAATTCCAACATTTCATGTTCTTATTACGTTTCATTATTTATTACTATTTGAAAGAAAACGGGTCCCCAGAGTGTTTTTGCAGCTACAGGGGATCACACTTCTTAGCCTCCCTTGTGAGGTCTAAGAGAAAATGTTAGAATTTGAATTCCCTTCACCATAGCCCCAACTAAGCCAAAATATATAAGCAGCCCCCAAACTCAGGTACGCACAGGTAACCTCCCAAGCCACTTGTCCATACCTTTTTGGGTCGAACCTCGAACATTACTCCTCCCCTGTGGACAAAGTGGTCAGTACATTCTAGAAAAAAAAAGCAAACAAGAATGAGAACCAGCCTGATTTGCATTCTGGTTCAGTTGAAATTGAAACTTGCATTGGTTGTCATAAGCAAAATTCCAAACTCTCAGGACCACTGTGTTGTTATACTTGAAGGCCCCTAAAAAGCATTTCAGGCATGTCAATATTTACTTAAAACAGTGAGACGACTTCCCTTTAATTACAAAATCAGGTGCCTTATAATGAGACTCACTTATATAACTTCCTGTGTTTACCCACCAGAGTGACAAAACCATCAGATTTCTAGGAACAAACCTTTCCTGACCTCTTGCCCCTTATCCTGGAAGGAGACACAGAATACTTCACAGCTTCAGATCAATTCAGTAATTTTCCAAGCAAAATTTCTAATAAGGCCCACTAACTGCTCTGACATTTAAATGTTCTCCAGATGAGATTAGTATTTACCTTTTACCTTTTATTTAAGACCTAAGTAGCCTAAGGACCAGTCATCTTTATTTTAATGTTACCCAGCAGAAACCTAAAGGTTTATTTTTTTTGTTGTGTTCAAATTATAGCCTAAACAATGTTGTTTTACTGTTGCTGCTCACAGCAAAGTCTTGTTATTTTTTAGTCTCGCGATTGTTTACATTAGCGCCTTGCAAGCTGATAAAAAAAATTCGTCCTTCACAGCTGTGGCGAAATCTAAGCAGTGTTGCTGTAAAGGTCCAAGTTACTTTAGTTAATGTTCACAGATCTAAGATTTATTACTTTCTTACAACAAACCCCAAAATACAAGGAAACAATTCAGCCCCAATTGTCCCAGAAAGGAAGGAAAATATGTTTTCACTGTCAGTCAGCTTAGTCAAAATCAAGTCAGTCAGGGTATAATACACAACCTACTCTAAATGCCCCAATCAACTCTGCTATTTGTTCTAGTCGTAAAATAGGAACGTTTCCGTTTCTAAGTTAGTGCACACAAGCTCCAACAGCTAAGGAAACTTGTACTTAGTGTAATAACAATTCCATCAAATAACTTTCAACCAAAATGAAATAAAATAAAATGTGGACTCTCCTGACAGAAAGCATTAGGAGAGAAAAGAAAAGACCATTTACTAGATAACTGTGTGCAACACCGTCTTTAAGCTCTGATTAGACTAAACTCACCAGATGACGAATCATCACCTTATCAGAGCCGTAGCAGTTTCGTTGTCTGCTTTACCCCGTCTGTCTAAAACAAACACATTTGGTTTAGTTGCACATCAACTTTCCCTTACAAATTACAACACAATAACAAAACAAAATTTAGATCAACATAGAAAATAGAAAGAATCAGAAATTATGGCCAGCTTCCATCGAGACCCCTTTCGCTCTAAGGGTCCTCTGGCAGAAACAACACAAAAACAAAACAAGATTTACTTTCCTAAGGGAGTGTGTATGTGTGTCATAGGCAGGTGTCACAGAGATAAAATACAGCTACATCAGTCAGCAAGCATTTCTTAATTGCATTTGAGCTGTGTGTATTTTTGTCCTGCCTGAATTTCGCTGGGTCATCAGCAGGCTGGCCGGCCCAGGGCCCCCCCCCTCGATCCAGCTAATCGCCATGTTTCAGGGACCACAGGCCCCAAATAACTCATCTCACCTGAGCAAGAGTTTTCCCCTCTGCCCACTGGTCAGCCCGCATTCAGGCCGGAGTCCAGCCTCCGCCTTTGTTATGGCTGCCAAACCCCTTATTCCAAGGGTGGGGGAGGTACTAGGGCTCCTTGTGGCCCTCCCCAGGCGCCGCTGGACCGAAGGCAGGGGTCCCAACCAGCCTGAAGAAAAACACAGGACAACTCAGCGAAACTCACCAGCAGTCCTACCATGGAATGTGTAACAATAACTGTGTGTGCGTGTGACATTCTGCATTATACCAAGCCATCAAACAAATGATCTTAATGCTCAAACACTCCAGTTCTGGAAAAAGCAAACAAGAGTAAATAAAAGAGAAATAAACAAAACCACATAAATAAACCACAAAGAAATTACATCACTTTTAGATTTTCTTTCAGATTATCCAAGTTCCTCCCCAGGGCCCATTAATTCTTTTATTTATTTATTTATTTTTTTTTATTTATTTCTGTCGACATATTGGACTGTCTGGAGGTGAAGTGTTGCTAGATTACAGACCCGATTGTCTGCCTGGGTACCCAGTTCCAATGAATGACGTCTCCCCCATCGCTTTCTAGTTTCCTTGAGTGAAACAAAAGCTTAAAAAAACCCTCGTCGGAAAATTATCAATCAATTTAATTAATTGACCACTTGTCCAACTGCCGTGCTCCCAGGTAAAACCCGGAGCAAAAACCCGATACTTTCTTTAACCTTGATTAAATAATTAACCATACAATTATATATAAGAATATATATTATATTAAGTAATCAATCAATCAACCGCGTGTAAGTAAATAAACACGAAACCACTAGCAAATATTTCACTTCCTGAGAGTGCAAATAAAATTCTGTTACCACTACTTATTTAAAGGACTCAGTCTTACCAGGTTCTGTCTCAGGCGACGGCCGGGCCGACAGAGACGCTTCAAGGCCTCCATCTCCCAAACAGCTACTGGAGGTAAGAGGCTGGGAGAAACTTTCCCAGGACGCTAGCAACTCCCTTGACCCTGTCCCTGCCGGTCCATTCTGTTCGCTGAGGCTGCGTTGGGCGCCAAGTGTAATGGCAAATAAATAGTATCTCAGGGTTTCCATTATAAAGAAGACTTGAGTCCAAGAAGGCGTTTAAGTATTTAATTCAAACATATCTGGCCAGACATGGAGGGGACAGAGTTACTCGTGCATCACCCTAACCAAACTTTCTGACTAACCCCTTAAATAGTATTCAGCAATCATTGTTTATCTCTGTAGACGTCTTCTCCATCCTTCACGCCCCGCCTCCAGAGAACTGCTTCATGCGAGTCATAGCAACGCATAAAGCAGCTCATCCGAAGGCCAGACTGTTATCTTGTTGTCTCTGCTGAATAAAACTTTTATAATAAATGACCTAATTTTAGATCATAATATACATTGTTTATTTTTAACAGAAACATGGCTGAGTACAGATGCCCCTGTTGTTCTTACAGAGGCCTCCCCACCAAATTTTAACTTCACTTATTTCACGAGGAGTTGCAAAAGGGGAGGCGGAACTGCTTTTATTAGTTCATCAACGCTTTCTGCCAAACCTGTTTTATTTGATAATTTTAGTACTTTTGAATATAATGCAACTGTTTTTAGCACTCCTCAGATTTTATGTGTCACAGTTTACAGGCCTCCTAAAAAGAGTGCACTTTTTATTCAAGAATTTTCAGAGTTTTTATCAATTTTGTACAACTCCTTTGAAAGGATCATTTTAGCTGGTGATTTTAATCTACACATGGATAACCTTTTAGACCCTTTATCAACAGAATTTTTAAATATTTTGAATTATATGGATTTTAGTCAGCATGTCATGCAGCCAACTCACAACAGAGGACACACCCTGGACTTGGTCATCACGCATGGCCTGTCCACCCGTGTGTCCTCTGTTGTTGACTTGGCTGTCTCTGATCATTACTGCGTGTTTTTTAACATCACCAGTTTTATCCAGCAGGAGACCTCTGTGAGAACTGTCAGGAAGCGCCATCTAACCCCTGAAGTGGCTGCAGGTTTTCTAGAAGTTTTCCAAAAGTTTCCTCCTACTCTCTTACCTGCCCCCTGTGATTTTATCGTCAGTGATTTTAACAGAAGACTTCAGTCCGCTCTTGACCTGCTGGCTCCACTTAGAGTGAAACGCTCACATTCAAAACTTGCAGCGCCATGGAGAAATAACAATCTTAAAAAACTAAAGAGGGACTGCAGGGCGGCAGAGAGAAAATGGAGAAAAAATAAAACCACGATAAACCATCAATTATACACAGAACTTCACAAATCCTATAATAATGCTGTAAGAAATTCAAGAAATGCTTACTTTGCAAAAATCATATCAGACAATAAAAATAATCCTAAAATCCTTTTTTCCACCATTGATAAACTTTTTAACAGAGCTACTAATGCATTTCAGAAAACCCCCTCAAACACTCTTTGTGAGGAGTTCGCAGACCACTTCAGAGGGAAGGTAGACACCATCAGATGTAATATTTTATCTTCTCAGTGTAACATGGTTTTAGACAAATCTGAATGTGTGTCTCTACCAGAGGAAACGCTGGACAGTTTTGTCCTGGTAGAAGCTGGGACTCTTGATAAAGTTTTCTCCTTAGTGAGGCCCACCACATGTGTTTTGGACCCGATTCCCACTTCATTTTTTAAGCCATTTTATGAATCTTTTAGGGATGAGATTTTAACCATGATGAATTGCTCCCTTCAGACGGGGGTCTTTCCTGCCGCCTTTAAAGGGGCGGAAGTGAAACCCCTGCTGAAGAAGAGCAATTTAGATTTTAATGATTTTAATAATTTTAGACCGGTATCTAACTTACCATTTTTAAGCAAGGTTTTAGAAAAGCTAGTTTTAATTCAACTTAATGATTTTATTAATGAGCACAATGTCCTGGAGAAATTTCAGTCTGGTTTTAGGGTGAACCACAGCACAGAGACGGCCCTTCTGAAGATTTTAAATGATTTTAGAATAAATTATGACGCTCAGAAGGTGACAGTGTTGGTTCTACTGGATCTAAGCGCTGCCTTCGATACAGTAGACCACACTATTCTTTTAACCCGTTTAAAACAGATCGGCCTCTCTGGTGCTGTTCACAAATGGTTCACATCCTATCTCACAGACAGGACTTTTATGGTAAGTTTAGATACCTGCTCCTCTAGGGTCCATAGGATTACATGTGGTGTGCCCCAGGGTTCAATTTTAGGCCCAGTGCTTTTTAACCTTTATATGCTCCCTCTTGGCAGCGTCATCAGGAGACATGGAGTTAACTTCCACAGTTATGCTGATGATACACAGTTATACATCTCCATGTCTCCCGATGACACACGGCCAATGGATGCACTTTTTAACTGCATTTTAGACATTAAATCCTGGATGGCAGAAAACTTTCTCCAGCTCAACCAGGACAAAACTGAAGTTTTAGTCATCGGTCCTGAGGCTCAGAGAGAGAAACTTTTACCAAAACTACAATCACTGTCTTTTAATCTCTCTTTACAAGTGAAGAACCTGGGCGTGATTTTTGACTCTTAGCTGACTTTTATTCCTCACATAAGAAATATTACTAAAATAGGTTTTTATCAACTAAAGAACATCGCCAGAGTCCGCCCCATTCTGTCTCGGGCCAATACGGAGACACTGATGCATGCTTTTATCTCCAGTAGAATTGATTACTGTAATGCCCTGCTTTCTGGTCTTCCCAAAAAGAGTATATCAGGTTTACAACTACTACAAAATTCAGCAGCACGTGTCCTGACGAAGACCAGGAGGCGGGAGCACATTACACCGGTCTTAAAATCATTGCATTGGCTCCCCGTACATTTCAGGATCGACTTTAAGGTTCTTTTAATGGTTTTTAAGTGTCTTAATGGTCTTGGGCCTTCTTATCTCTCTGAACTGCTTTTACCATATAAACCTTCGCGGTCTCTGCGCTCCTCTGGCAGCCGTCTCCTTGTCACCCCAAAAGTCAGGACACACAAGCATGGCGAGGCGTCTTTCCAGTTTTATGGCCCTCACCTCTGGAACAGGCTGCCAGAGGACCTCAGGGCTGCAGAGAATATTCATGTTTTTAAGAGCAGGCTCAAGACTCACCTTTTTAGCTTAGCTTTTAACTGATTATTATTTATCACTGTTTGTTTAATTGCTTTGGATGTTTTATATGATTATATTTTTTATCAGTTTTACTTTTCAATCTTAGCACATTAATTTACCGTTTCTTTTTATACTTTAATTTATCTTAATCCCCGTTCCAGTGTTTCCTCTGTGGGAGCCCTCTGCCCCGGGAGCGGTGGTCGGCTGTAGCTGCCTGGGTGCTCTCCGGGTGGAGCTTGGGTGGAGCTGGGGGTCTTGGCCTTGCCTCCACTGGGTGCCCTGTGTCGGTGCCTCGGCTGCTGCTGTTAATCTACTGCTGCCGGGGCATATGGCTCCTCTGATGGCGTTTCCTTGCATGGTTCATCTGCACTCGGCCCAATGTCCTTTTTTACCTTTTCTTTTAACTGTGTGTGTGCATGGGAGACGGGTTGGGGGGAGGGGGGTATAACTGTGACCATGCTTTTAAATCTGTGGGGGAGGGAAGGGAAGGTGGTTTTATGTGGGGTCATTTTAATCTGTAAAGCACTTTGTGATGCAACTTCTTGTATGAAAAGCGCTTCATAAATAAAGTTTGATTTGATTTGATTTGATTTGATCTTACTGCCCCGGCGTCTGTCTCTCTGGTGACCTGACACATATATCTTTCTCATAACATTAAGCTGGAACAATAAGCTTGTCATTTTACACTAGATGTATTCACTAAACAGAGAATATACACTTAATTCCTAATTGCATAACAATTTTCCACCACAGAGCGCACCGGATAACGAGTCAGAGTTCCACTACATGTCCGAGAACCATCATCAAGTCTATAAACTACAAGGACAGAGAAAATATCCTGAAAGCAGCGCAGATACAGAAAAAGGTGACGTGCCAAAACAATATAAGATTTCTTCCTGACCTGCCAATGAAGGTGTATAAACAACAGAGGAGATACGACGGCGTGAGGAAGAGATTGCAGGAACATGGACTAGACAAACACTGGATCATATACCCTGCACATCTCCTGCTGACCAAAGATGACCGCACTCATCATCCTCAACACAACAGTGGAAATGGACAGATACATCAAGAAGCTGGAACCGGTGACTGATTACTAAAAAGAAAAGAAAAGGGGGGTGTCCTGATAAGAACTCTTAAGCAATGTACAAAATCTTTAAAAGGGGCTGTTGGAAAATAAAAGGTATGTAGGGCTTAAATTTAAGTTGGAAATAGGCATTTTACCAATTGATTATTTTTTAGGTATGCATACTACAGAGCCAATTTAGAGCTAAGATATATTAGGTCTTTAGTTAATAGATACAATATTATGTCTTGATTTTTTTCTATATTTAGACAAACAATTGAGCAGAGATTTGGTTTATAGGAAAATAGTTACTCAGAGTAACGTGGACCTGTTTCCGGCAGTGAGAGGAAGTTATTTAAGGGTTAGGAGGAGCCTGTTTGTTGTGGTGTATCAGGTTTGGGTTTTGGGGGACACTCTCTTCCTGTTCTTTTTGGTTATAATTAAAACTGTACCCTCTTATCATTTTTATTATTTTGCCCATATTATGGTAATTTATCTCCCATGGTAACCAATACACTAACAAATGACAGAGGTCTTGGTTTAATGTATCTTATGGAATTGTAGAGGCCTACGTAAACTTATTAAAATAAAACAAGTAGCCTAATAAGTAGAATAAAACAATTAAGAGCCAAAATTGTGTTCCTACAGGAAACACACATGTTAGATCATGAGACAATCAAAATTAAACGTAGATGGCAAGGTCAGGTTCTGTCTTCGGCTTACTCTTCTAATTCCAGAGGAGTTATAACTACGATACATAAATCTATTCCCTTTTGAATTGTCAATATAACTCAAGATCCCAATGGTAGATTTTTGATTCTACAAGGAAATATTCTGCCATCTCTGATTAACCTAGTTAATGTATACGGACTTAATGATAATGCAGATTTTTATAACTTATTTTTCAGAATTTCCACAATGCCTGGAAAACATATTATAACAGGATACTTTAATTGTGTTTTGGAACCCTGTAAAGACCGGTTGTCTGGTATAGAAAACACTGATCTTAAGTCTAGGAAAGCTTTACAATATTTTATCAAGGAACTTAATCTGTTGGCTATATGGAGGGCTCAAAACCCAGGGAATATTCATGTTGGTCAAATACTTCTAAAGGATACTCAAGAATAGATTACTTTCTGGTATCAGCTGAACTCATTTCTTGTATTAGGAATTGTCAAAGCAGTATTCTTACATCAGATCATGCAGTTGTATCTCTGACACATGTTGAGCCAAAGCTTGTTCGTAATTGTCCTAAATGGAGATTTCAAATACATTGGATGCAGGAGAACAGTTTTCTTGGGTTCCTAGGAAAGCAAATTGATTTTTATTTTGAATGCAATATCACCCAAACATCAGCTACAATTAGATGGGAAGCCTTTATGGTTTTTATACATGGACAAATTATAGGCTATACAAGTAGAATGACTAAAGAGAAACAAAAGAAAACTAAAATCTTTGAAACAAAATGTGCTTACTTGAGGAAGAAAGTTTACAAGCAGGTCAAAATAATAATATCTTGAAAGAATTACTATTGTTAAGAACCCAATATAATGAAAAAACACATGAAAAAGCAACAGCCAATTTAATAAGATTAAAACCACAATTTTATGACCAGGGAGAAAACCCAACCAAGACTTCTCACATGGCGTATAAAACAACAGAAATCAGAAAGAGAATTTACTAATATTGAGGATGTAAATGGAAATATGAATGTGGATCCGATGGAAATTAATCCGTTTAGAAATTTCTATGAGAAGCTATACTGAGAAGCTATACTGCTCTGAATATATAATAAAATAGTGCTTTTTGATAAACTTAGCATCCCTACAATCTCGGAAGAACGAAAAAATAAATTAGACAGTGAACTTAGTGCAATTGAAATTTTGGAGGCTATAAATACATTAAAAAGTGGTAAAACAGCAGGACCAGATGATCTGCCCATTGGCCTATACAAATACTTCAAAGATAAATTGGTTAAGCCACTCCATGATATGTATATAGAATGTTATAAAAGTGGCTGCCTTCCTACTTCAATCAGAGAAGCTTTGATCATTCTTTTACCAAAACCAGGAAAACCAAGCACAAAATGTGAAAATATGCGACCTATAAGCCTAACAAATACAGATACCAAAATACTATCTAAATTCATGGCAAAAAGACTGGTAACTGGCATGGTGGATGTCAATCAAAATGTGTTAATTAGGAAAAGACAGGGATTTCATAATGTAAGACGAGTAAATATTTTGTATCACCAAAAAGAGGAAAAGGATACAGCTCTTCTCTCACTTGATGCAGAGAAAGCTTTTGATAGAATCGAATGGGCCTATCTCTTTGACGTTCTAGTAAAATTCGGATTTGGGAGTACCTTTCAACACTGGATTAAATTATAGCATTTCGAGGGGTTGCCCTCAAGGATTGCCTTTCTCTCCACTTTTATTTGCCTTGGCTATTGAGCCACTAGCAATAACCGTAAGATCTAACAACCACATACAAGGGATAACAATGGGTACCAAGGAACATAAAATAGCTTTATTCACTGACGATGTAATACTATTTTTTAAACGGTTAAAAACCTCTATACCAGCACTATTGGATCTGATCAATCACTTTGGAAGTATCTCTGGATATAAAGTAAATACATCAAAGTCATCGTTTAGCTCATTACTAAGGAAATTTCTTTGGAACAAGAAAAGCCCTCAAATTCTGTTCTCTCTTCTATACGTCTCTACAACACTCGTAGGTTAAGATGCCCCAACCTGTACTGGTACTATCTAGTTGCACAACTAAGAACAATAATGCTTTACCTCTCCTCTGAATATAAATAAACCATCTTGGGTGGACAAGGAATCAAGTTGTTCAGCCTTGCCATTAAAATTGTATATATACTCAGATACATTTTAACAATTGAAAATAGTCACTATGTACCCTATAGTTTGAAATATTATTTTAGTATGGTATAAAGTTAGAGAATACATGACAATAGCTGTCTCTTTATCCCAGTTTAGTCCCATTTGGGGCAATAAATCATTCACGGCAGGCACGAAGGACCCAGGAATCCGGTCATGGGCTGAAAGGGGGTTAAGCAAAATCAGTGATCTTTTTGAGGGAGGAAAGTTGATGTCATTTGAGCAGATAATTACTAAGTACAATATTCCTAGAAAATATTTCTTTAAATATTTACAAATAAGGAACTTTATTTTATCAAACCAAAACCATTCATTGGACTTGCCAGAACTTTCGTCTCTGGAGGAATTAATTACCAAGAAATGCTACAATACAGGGCTAATATCAGTTTTCTATAATTGGCTTGCATCAGGTCTGCTGAATCACCAACCACTAAACTTCAGTCTTGGAAAGTGGGCTTGAATGAGGATCATATCTGAAGATGAATGGAGACAAATTTGTGCAAACTCCCAGAGGCAATCGGGCCATGTTAGCTTAAAATTACTTCAAAATAACTGGTTGATGCAGAACTAAATAATTCCTTTTAAATTCAACAGGTTTAATATCCCTGATACATGTTTTAAATGCAGAGAGGCTCAGGGTTCTTTTATATATTGTGTTTGGGAATGCGGCTGTGGGTAGAAGTCATTAATATTATAAGGGCAATATTATCCTTGAATATTCCATTAAATGCAAACATGATTTTCTTACACTTATATTCAGGTCACTTTAAAATAAACCATCAGCGTAAATTTATAGATTTTGCTTTATTACAAGCTAAAAGAATGATAGCCCTTAGTTCGAAAAAGTTCGATCCACCATTTATTGGAGCTTGGATTAATTCCATGGCACAGTGTACGGTCCTAGAAAAAATAACATATTTGATTAAAAATAAGTTGAATGTACATAAAGAAATATGGAAGCCGTTCAAGATCCACATTAGAAATAATATTGGCCATTTCTTACAGGAGGCGCGAATATGCACTTTAGTCCTTTTTTCTTTGTTTTGCTGAAAAGGGTAACTTTTACATGATGTGTATGGGTATATTTCTTTATATTTGTTTTTTGAGGTACCATTTAATATCTTCCTTTTTGAAGTCCAAATGTCTCTTGTTTGATACATTTGTGTATTGTTGTATGAAAGAAGAGTGATGTTTGTTATCTTGTGTTTGGGTGGGAATTAATCATCATACTGTAATAATGTTTCTTTGTAAAAGATCTTGTATGATGAAAAAATTATATTGTTCAAAAAAAGAGAGAAATTGGCAAGTTAAATAAAGCCCTTACACTGATACAGATTTAGGCTTTTAGTATGGAAATTAAAAGAATTAGGCATAATTGTGCATGGCTGTGGTCCGTAGATATAAGCTAAGTGCTTCCAATATGATATATAATATGCATCAACAGGCATTAGTGATCTATCTACTCCACTTTTGCTTGTGTGGTGCTTTGAGGTAAATTTGCGATAATAGTCAATAAAGGTCATCATTGTAAGGCAGACTTTTAGGAAGTTACTGTTAACAAATTTAAAATGTTCCACCCTGTATGTAAACAAGCCATTCTGATCCATCAATGGTCTTTGAATGTTGTTGTTGTATCATGTAGTGCGCATTAACACTTCAATGTGTATTGGAATTTGATGACAGAGAGCTTTGGTCTCCCCTTTAGGATGTTAACACTTGTTACACAATTTTCCACTGACCCATCCTTTTTTTTTGTTTTTTTCTTTAGAAACATTCATCTAATGATATCAAATGATTCAAAGACTACTTTTTTCTACAGAATCAATTACATTTTTCATAAACGGGAAAAAATTACAGATGACCTTCCCATAGCTGCCATTTGATCTGGTTGTTTTTTATCATTCAAAACAAAACTGGTAAAATAAATAATTACACAAAGCTTGTATTCAGATTGGAAATCTGTCATTTTAATTTATAATGATTTTATACATAAAGAAATAAAAGTGACTGGCAGTTTTTATTTACTCTGCATATGGCTTTGCTGTAGCTCTTATAGTTGTCATTCAGACTTGTGTTTTCAGCATCTTAAACTCTTCTGTTATTTCCAACTGTACCTGTTTTTTGTTTCTTTGGTTCTGTCCACCTCACCTATTTGGACTGTGCTCTGGACAGTTATGGGTCTTTCAAAACTAGACATTACTTACAATGAATTAATCTTTTATTGAAGCATAATTCACATAATTTTCACCCTAAAAAAGTTGTGCTTGATGGCAAGATTAACATGGCCCCTAGTCCATCTTGTTTGTCACAGTTCCAGTTGTTTTAAACTTTTTTAATCATTTATCTTACTGTAGATATTGATAAATTTAAGAGAGCAACGGTTTTCTTTTCGCCATTACCTGAATGAGGTAGTTGAGATCAATTAAGTAAATTAAGACATTAGGTTTATAAATAATGCATCACAATACTTAATCATCACTAGCATTTGGTTTATTGGTCATGAATCAGTTTTGTTTTGAGATGAGGATTGGAGGTGCATGATGAGCAGGGCCAGTTCTTGGGATATGCCACATAGGCGATTGCCTACATCAACTTGTGAACAAACAAAAAAAAAACATGGAATGAAGAAAAACAAAAGCAACAAAATGAGCCCTCACAGGCTCATGCTCTGTATTGAAAATAGTAAATGTAAACAACAACCCCACCCCCAGTGCCCTGTTGTTCCTCATTCTAATGGACCTCCCATTGCAGTCAATCAAATGCACTGAAAATGAAACTTGGCCTACCTACAGATGTGCCACAATCAGTTATCCTAATATAAGTAGGTAAACAGTTAAATGAATTGGTTTTTGTTTCACTGAATGATGTAATGACTGAGAGTAAATGCTATGATTGAATGCATATGAATTGTAGCTTCTGATAGAGCTATTTGTGATTTACTGTTTAAAAAAAGAAAATATTTTATTCCATATCAGGCCCATTATTATTTATAGTTTGCATACTCTTGCTGCCCAAACAGTCAAAGATTTGTTCTATTTTAACTGTTAGATTATCTAGACTTGTTGGAAACAGGTTGTGAGTCTCTGCTGAGTTTCAGCTGTGTCAGTAATTACTTTTATTTGCTCCTTTTACATAGAATTAAGTGTGCCACTGGGAAAAAAATGGGAATACTGTATCCCTGTTTTAAGTGATTTGAAAAGGTAAAACACTCTAGATGAAGTGTTTCACCTTCTCTCTTATCTGTTATCTTATGTGTACTGATAACCTTATACCTTATAGGTATAAGATAGAAATTATATAAATCTAGCCAACAATAGAGATTTTGACTCAACCGGCCTACTGCGATTGTGCATTTTGATGTCATCAAGGAGGATAAATACTGATGTTCAGTGTTTGTCTTTATACTATATATTGCAAGTTTAAAATGTGTTGTTTTCCATTTAATGCAAAAAACTTGAACTTGAATCATTTTTTTAATTCAAATATGAGTAGCTTTATTTTTGTGTGATTTTAAGACATAAATAAATAACCAGGAAAGCAGACAATTTTGACTTTGTTTTTTTGTTTGTTTTATTTTAATTTATTTGAAATATCTAAAAAAAAATTTTTATTGCATCTTATGGAAAAAAGATTTTAATAATTATAAATGCATTTTGCACAAAAATGTTCTTTAAATGGCATTCTAAACTTTTTTGAAGTTGTTCTGCTGCAATGTATCTTGGAAGTGAGAATGTTCATAAACTGTCATTTTGACATGTATAAAGAAAAGAATATATCACAATATATATCACTACTGCACATAGTTGCAGCAATATAGATTTGAGGCTATGTTGCCCAGCTCTAGTTTGTCTCTCTCATTTTGTCAAGTTATTTGTGCTTATTGGATGCAGTACATGTTGTAGTTCTGCTTAGGTTTTATTCTCAGGGTCTGATTTGCTAACGGTGCAATCACACCGAATGCGTTTGTAACGTCAAGGGCGTCAGGTTTAAATGTAAAGTCAATGCAGAATCAGGCTTTCTGCATGGCGTCACGCGTTTTTTTGCGTGCGCAGAAATGTTTGATGTGCGTTAGAAAATACGCACATCATTTTATGTGGTGCATTTTGTGCATTCGCGCGTGATGCGCATTTTTGTGTCTGCCGCTGAAATTGAAAAACCTGAACTTCAGCATCAATTCGCGGCGCGTCAACCAATCAGGTGGTGACATGGTGTCACATGATGCTGTGACTCAGTTCACAGGGTCAGGTCCAGCAAAATGTTTCATTCAACATGGAGGAAATACTGATAATCACCCTGAGCTATATGACACCAGCTGCTTTCTCTACAGAGACAGGAATAAAAAGGACCTTGCTTGGAGGAATAAAATTGAGGAGATAGGGCAACCTGGTAAGTTCATTTCACTTTTGAAAGTTTTACTGACCCTGCAAACTCTCTCTTCCAACGCTAGATCGAGAGCTGCCATCTTGCAAAAACACCGTCTGGCATTAGCTCCTCCCACAAGTTGCGTATTTCTGGCTTGACGCGTGTCAAAATGGTATTTATGGACGTGCGTCGAGCTGCGAATGTTCAAGCGTCGTTGACGTGCGGCGCGTTTTTGACGCTTTGGTGTGAACGCACCGTTAGACTAGCTAAGTAAAAAAAAAGAGGAAAGTTGCCTTATAATTCTGCTGAAGCTGCGGTGTAGCTATCTATTTATATTGCAATCTCCTTTGTTTTATAAATCCATTTTCTCAAAAATTTATTTTTTACGTTGAAGACATCAAGTTTTCTATTTGCTGCTGCTACATATTTCACTTGTATT
Organism: Valencia hispanica; assembly: GCA_963556495.2. Classification (NCBI taxonomy): domain Eukaryota; kingdom Metazoa; phylum Chordata; class Actinopteri; order Cyprinodontiformes; family Valenciidae; genus Valencia; species Valencia hispanica. The sequence goes on from OY747711.1 coordinate 29,864,403, forward strand.
ACTGTATGCAGCATTAGCTAACTCTAACCTACACCTTCACTGGACAGGCTCACTGAAGAAATTTTTCCCACATCTGTGCACACATGGTTTCTCTAAAAGTCTGTTTTTACTGTACCAATAAGAGCTAAACCTTCAAACCTTTTTGAACCTCCATAGACAGCAAACAATGTGAACTGTAGCCTCCAAATGGACTTTATTCTCTATTTAATATAGTTTTGCTACATATTGGACCTTTTCCAATATGGAAGACCATCCCTGCCAAAATTGACAATAAAAAAAAAATGTGGAAATAAATAAATGAGGTAATACATTTGTAAATAAATAAATGTGGATATAAATAAATGACTACATGAATGTGGAAATAAATGAATAACTACATAAATGTGGAAATAAATAAATTGGAAATACATTTGGAAATAAATAAATGAATAGAGAAATAAAATAAAAAAATTGTAAGTAAATAAATAGACATAAATGAATAAATAAAACTGAAAATACATCTGTATCTGAAAATACATAATCATGTAAAGAAATAAATACAGCAATAAATAAATACATGTTGAAATAAATAAATATATAAATAAATGGGTAAATAGAATTGAAAATAAATAAGTAAAAGTGGGAATAAAACATTTAACTATGTATTACCGCATTTATTTATTTACAATTGCATTTTCAACATTTATTTATTCATATATGTATGTCCACATTTATTTAATTGTTTATTTTCACATGTATTTATTTATTTCCATATTTATTTACTTACTGAAATGTATTCTAATAAGGGGGGCCTAAAGCCTGATTGGTTAGCTCCAAGACTCCAGTTAAAACAGAACTGGCTCACTTCTGAAAAGGCTAGCAGCAGCCGACTACCCAGTGTGTCTGTCACAGAGTTTAGGCCCTTGGCCGCTGGAATCTCACAGTCAGATAAATGTTGGTTCAACACCATGCCTCTCCCTAACAGAGAGGTCTCCTGCGAACAACAGACGAAAACGGAAGTGCTTTGTGAGGTGCTGGGGCGCAGGGTTAGCAAGTGAAGGCTAAACCTCCTTGTCTAGCTTCTAGCTGAGCTAGCGCAAAGCTAGAGGGCAGGTAGCAATTTTACAACCGAGCGCTCAGCCCGCCATTATGTTTCGTCTGAAGTTTTTGACAATGTTTCACAACCACCTGTCCATGTCTGATATTGCATTCCCCACTCAGGACCGCGGTCAAGGGAGCGGCCACTTGAGTCAAGCCAGCCGACGCGAGCGCTCTTCTAAAGATTCGCTTTGCGCATAAATAGTCCATTACGGTAATAGAGCATTGAAACGGCCTTGCTGGCCAAAACAATGAAATGAAGAGGAAGCGAGAGGCTTAACCATAACATTTGACATTTTTTTTAAATAATGACCTACCTACTAGGTGGACACCAGCGGTAAGGGATGCTGTCAGGCAGAAGAAGGAGTCCTATCGGGCCGTTTTGGCTTGTGGGACCTCTGAAGCAGCTGATAGGTACCGGCAGGCCAGGCGGAGTGTGGCTTGGATGGTCGCTGAGGCAAAAATCTCGGGCGTGGGAGGAGTTTGGAGAGGCCATGGAGAACAACTTGCGTGCAGCTTTGAAGCGACTGATCCACCATCCGGCGTCTGGGTGGGGGGAAGCGGTCTGCCACCAACACTGTTTACAGTGGGGATGGTGTGCTGCTGACCTCGATCCGGAACGTTTTGTGTCGGTGGATGGAATACTTCGAAGACCTCCTCAATCCCACCGGCACACCTTCCAATCTGGAAGCAGAGTCTGGGTACTAGGGGTCGGACTTTCCAATCTTTGGTGCTGAGGTCACCGAGGTCGTTAAAAAGCTCGAAGTTCCTCAAGGCTCTGAATGTTGAGGGGCTGTGTTGGTTAACGGAGCTCTTCAATATTGCTTGGACATCAGGGGCAGTTCCCTTTGATTGGCAGACCGGGATGGTGGTCTCCCTGATTAAAAAGGGGGAACACAGAGTGTGTTCCAACTACAGGGGATCACACTTTTGAGCCTTCCTGCTCAGGTCCATTCAGGGGTTCTGGAGAGGAGCGTCCGACGGACAGTCGAAACTCGGATCCAGGAGGAACAATGCGGTTTTTATCCTGGCCGTGGAACACTGGTCCAGCTCTACACCCTCAGCAGGGTCCTGGAGGGTGTGTGGGAGTTCGCCCAACTGGTCTACATGTGTTTTGTGGACTTGGAGAAGGCGTTCAACCGTGTCCCTCGGGGAGTCCTGTGAGAAGTACTCCGGGAATATGGGGTACCGGGCCCCTTGATATGGGCTGTTAGGTCCCTGTACGGCCAGTGTCAGAGTTTGGTTCACATTGCCGTCAGTAAGTCGGGCTCGTTTCTGGTGAGAGTTGGAATCCATCAAGGTTGCCCTTTGTCACCGATCCTGTTCATAACTTTTATGGACAGGATTTCTAGGCGCAGCCAAGGTGTTGAGGGGAAACGTTTCTGTGGCCTCAGGATCAGATCTCTGCTTTTTGCAGGTGATGTGGTCCTGTTGGCTTCTTTGGAACTTGATCTACAGCTTTCGCTGGAGCGGTTTGCAGTCGAGTGTGAAGCGGCTGGGATGAGAATCAGTACCTTCAAATCCGAGACCACGGTCTCAAGCCGGAAAAGGGTGGGGTGCCTTCTTCGGGTTGTGGATGGGGTCCTTCCCCAAGTGGAAGAGTTTAAGTATCTGGAGGTCTTGTTCACGAATGAGGGAAAAATGGAGCAGGAAATCGATTGAGGGATTGGTAAGGCATCTGCAGTTATGCGAGCGCTGTCCCAGTCTGTTGTGGTGAAGAAAGACCTGAGCAGAAAGGCAAAGCTCTTGATCTACCGGTCGATCTACGTTCCTACCCTCATCTATGGTCATGAACTCTGGGTGGTGACAGAAAAAACGAGATCACGGATACAAGCGGATGAAATGAGTTTCCTTTGTAGAGTGTCTGGGCTCTCCCTTAGAGATAGGGTGAGAAGCTCAGTCATCTGAAGCAGGCTCAGAGTAGAGCCGCTGCTCCTCCACATCGAGAGGAGTCAGTTGAGGTGGCTCGGGCATCTGGTCAGGATGCCTTCTGGACGCCACCCTGGTGAGGTGTTTCGGGCATGTCCCACCAGGGGGAGGCCCAGAGGAAGACCCAGGACACGCTGGAGGGACTATGTTTCTCGGCTGGCCTGGGAACGCCTTGGGATTCCTCCCGAGGAGCTTGCCCAAGTGGCTGGGGAGGGGGAAGTCTGGATCTCTTTACATAAGCTGCTGCCCCCGCGTAATGACCCTGGATAAGAGGAAGAAGATGGATGGATGAATGGATGGATGGAAAAAATAAATGTGGAAAAAAGTAAATAAATGTGGAAATAAATATTTTTTTATTTATTCCCACACTTATTTATTTATTTGTAATTGTATTTACCCATTTATTTATTTATTTCCACATTTATTTATTTGTTGTCAATTTTGGCAGGGACAATACTCCACACTTCAAAGGACTCAGTAAAAAAACAACACAGTACCTATTATAAAAACTAACCTTTAATGTTCTATTCTGCTAAAAGTTGCACAATAAAATATATTTGATGGTAAATACAGTTTTACACAAAACACAGACTCCAATATTATTTCAATATTTCAGTATAGTATATTAATGCTTGAATAGGTAGTCTGCAAAATTGACCCTTTAATTCATACAAATGGTGCCCCAACACCCAACCTCCTTCAACATTGGGTAAATAGTAAATGAACTCAGGAAAACTTAAAAACAGACTGGAAGCAACAGCAGAGAATCTGATACTTACTAAGAAATCTAAGAACTATTTGTGGTGGAGAGGTTGATAACTGGGATGCTTGACAGATAATGAGCCACTGAGACAGCTGATGAGTGCAGGGACAGAGACACTAAGGGAACATACTGGGTTTCCTGTGGAACATAAAAAAATGTTTACTAACTAAATATTGCAAATACTAACCAAAATTAAAACCTAGGAATATTCAGAAATTCCAAATACTAAAGACATTGTCAGAAATTAAGTAAACCCAACATAAGCTAAAGATAAATATTCTGTTAGATGAGAGGATGTTTGAGATGTTAATAGGTAGCTGGGCCCAGAATGTCAGGAATGTGTTTTCCAGAAAATAATACCTTGTCAATGTGCACAAGTTTATTGTGCTCATTTAGGACATTTATTGATGCCAGCACATTGTGTACCTTACAGTTACCACATTGCATCAGGGGTTATTTCTGCCAAATGCTACTTTATGGGTTCTTTGAACTAATTCATCAATATCCATCTGCTGTATTTTGTAATCTGTGTTTGAAGATCAATACATATGCCTTATTTGAATTGTATTCTTTCTTGTCTCTTTCATTTTGAGGTTTGACTAAAAGACATGTGCTTCTTTATCATATTTATACCCAAGGGAAACAAGAAGTTATGGATTGCTAAATTATGGATCTTAGTCACTCTGATCATGTTCTAAAAGTTAAGTGGAGATTTACAAACCTACTTCAGTTACATATTTTAGGAATAGTTGGGGGTTCCAGTCATTGTGAAGATTTTATAAAGAAAATTAAATACTTTCTTGTTTGGGATGTTTCTGACACTCAATGAAGAAAATACCTATGCAATAATGTTCCAGGTAAAGCACTCTGTTGACATGGAATTGTTTGGATAGATTAGGAGTTTATTTTAAACAAGTCCATGTCAAAGAATACAGATCTGTGTACCGATTCGGGGAAATCTCAAGTCAAATTGTAAAGGAATCTCTAAAGAATTATAAACAGAGACCCTTCTTATAAGTAGTTCAGATCATACATACGCCTATTAAATCTGTTTTTTATTATCAAACAGACAGTTGTTGTAATGTGGAAAATCAGTTCCCGACAGCATTTACAAAATGAATTTGTTATTACAAGAACTATGTTGAACTTTGGATGTACATAAAATTGTCAAAAGTGTGTCTCACAATTTACTTTGTAATGTCTCCTAAAAGCAGTCTAACATCTTTTTTTTTTTTTTTCGGACACATATATCACAATGACAAATGGCATATAATTTTATAATAGCTTACAAAAAGGGCTCATGGGTGTGAAAAACGAATCTGTCAAAATGACCTACACCCTTTAGATTGTTCCATTGCTGTTTAACAAAAACTGGTCAAGTGAAATAACTGCATCCTTTTTGATACCGAGTTATCCCCACTTTGGCAGAAATTACTTTGTTCAGTTTTGGAGCTTGCAAAACTAAGTTAAATAAACTTTTTTTATTCACTCAGAGCCCTTTTGATTTGATGAAAGGAAAACGTTTTTCCTAATTTTTCACTTCAGAAATGTCAGAAATATTCAGTTATGTTAATATTTGGTGATTACACTGACCAGTTAAAGTGCTCCACATCTCTACCTTTGCTATAGATTTTCAGGTGTTTTTTTGTACACCATATTTAGTGTGCAAAAGAGGGTTTGTCAATCAAAGAAGTCATTCATGAGATGATTCACTCTCTTAATGTTGGTGAGTGACCATCTTGAGGGGTGGCAGGAGTACTGTACATTGCAATGTGTACGGTGTACATTTTAGGACATCCTCAGACATCAGCCCAAACATCCTCAGAAGTCAGACCATTGAAAAAAGCATCACTGGTCTTTCAAAATGTTGTCATACTGCAAACTGAAAGGCATCAGACAAAAAATAAAACAACAAAAAAATGCTGTCAGGTCTCAGAAAAAACGGCATCAGGAAAAAAGGTCTCAGAAAAAATGGCATCAGGAAAAAAGATGACAGAAAAAACGCCGACAGGGCTTTTTTGATCGTTTTGGAGGGAGAAAATCTCGCTGTATGCCCTCTTCTTGCATCAGTGGTTAAGCTGCAGTGATCTGTCACAGCCGGTCTGTGTATGGTGCAGTCACAGATGTGCTTCAAAGTCTCAGCAACTCTTCAATGTGTTATCAGCTCCCTGATAGCAAGATGCATTACCGGTGTCCAGGTCTGAGGTGATGCTCAGATGCTCCCATGGGAATCTTTTAGGGTTGATTTAGTTACCTGTACTCTGTGCGTAAAGTTGAAAATGTCAGCGCATCTGTACCAAGCGTTCAGGGGTGTGAAAACTAATCTGTCAAAATGACCTACACCCTTTAGATTTTTCCATCGCTGTTTAAAAAAAACTGGTCAAATACGGACCCCTGGTCTCAAGGTGTTTTTACTGAGACCTTTTTTTCTGATGCAATTTTTTCTGAGACCTTTTATTCTAATACCTTTCAGTCAGAGGTATGCCAACTTTCTGAATAAAACGTTACACTTATTTCTATTATCTGACATCTAAGGCACTTTTATCTAACATCTAAGGCTGTTTGGTCTGATGTTTTAGGATGCCCTAAAATGTACACCATAAATGTGAGTTATGCTCACACATGAGATAGTCCAAGTAACTTCCATGTCCTTCCAGACTACAATTACATAAACTACGTGAAGAACAAGTGACATTGTATTTTATCCAACAGGCAATATAGCAACATAGGATTGTATACGATTTACACAGATTAACTAAATGTTGTTTTTTAAACAAAATATTAAATCTCTTAGCATTAACAGAGCTATAAGTTTAGCATTAGCAGCTTGGATAACAGAGACAAGATTCAGCATCTTTATAAGGACCATGCAGATATATTTTAATGCAGGTTAGTGAGAGGAAAGGCAGATGAAACATAGACAAAATAAAATAAGCTCATGTTGTGACTTTTTACCAGTTAGTAACTTTACAAAACAAATTTGTAGCATCAGACTTAGTGGCCAATTAGCCCTGCAGCAGTTAAAGAGCATATTGCAGGTTAAATATTTTCTGAAAAGCATATAAAATGTCCAAAAATTACTTTTGAAACTTTTATTTTAAATTTCAAAATGCATAACGGCAGACATTTTTAATAAAAAGTTTCATTATCTTGGTCTGTGACGTAAGAGAGGGGCGTCATATGCTATGCGCTCCCTCAGCTGTAAGTAGTTATCAGGTCGAGCAGTCATTTTATCCAGAGTCAGTGTGTTCACTAGTTCTGGATTGCATACATTTTTATTGAAAATGGTAAATTATTGTGTTTGCTTTACAAACACCAGCCTTTAAGGACATCAAGCCCACAGGTCCCCCCCCCCCCAAAAAAAAAATATGGCACTATCTTATATTTCTGGGTGCAATTTTTGCAGATGACACTGCACTTAACTTCTGCTGTGGCAAGAAAAACGGCTATGGCTATGACAAGTGGCGCTCACTTCTGACAGGAGGATTAAAATCCCCGCAATATGATGGAGTTTAACATGGGATATCGAAGCAAAGATCAGGTGCGATTTACACCAGCTGCAGCAGTGCCTTCGGTGCTTACAGCTTCATTGGGGCCACTGTCAGCGGATGTTTCTGGACCTGCTGCAGGCGGGAGACACAATCACAGATCGATCAGAGGCTTTGTTCTACGCAGACAAGATCTATGCATTATAAATCTTGTTGTCTAACATCTGCTAATTACCAACTTTGTTGAAAGAATGATATTAAAGATTAGAAGCACTGTGATCTGTTGATTGTTAAAGAAAAAAGTAAAGCTAGCTTGCAGCACCCAGGCTAATAACGTTGGCTTTGCTTAGGAATGTTTTGGACATTAATCCATCCCCTGCTCTCCCTCTGGTCTCTCTCTGCTCTCTGGGGTGTGGGGCAGACTCATAGCTGTATGGTTGTGGGCCATCACGTGTAAACATTTAAAGTTTTTTCTGTCAGGGTCGGCATTAAAATCCATACTTTTATATTGATAGAGCCGACAGGACTCCCTTCTCGTACGTCACTTCCGGTCTGGCGGAGGTTAAAATGAATACATTTATATTTAGAAACGGTTCCTATTATATTTCTCTAAACAGTGGTTTAACACTAGAACGCCCATGGCAGTCATTTTGACAGTTTTTCAATTGTATGGTTAATTACTTTATAAAAAAAAACATAAAGCCTTGTTTCATGACTTTTCCTACAACGCGGTAAACTTTCATAAAAAATAGATTTCATATTTAGTGTTCAAAGGATAGATGAAATACAATCATTTCTACTTATTCCGGCCACAGGCAGTCATTTTGACTGTTATATTTAAACTTCATTTAATTACCTTGCAAGTTTACTACTGAGAAAATACGAAAGTTAATTAGTTAAACAATGTTTTAAAAACCACAATAAGGCAAAAATGAAAATTTTTAATTTGATAGACAAAGTTTAATTATGCAAACTTTTACCTGAATCGAACATCAACCTCAAACTATTAGTGTAACCTACATAGAAGAGCATTTTTTTTAAATCAACTCATTTTAAAAATGTAACAAAAACACATTAGCCTACTATAAATTGACAACAATATTAGTTTTCTTTATCACAGAAAAAAATAGAAACGATGTTTATATTATCAAAAAATACGGTGAAAGTATGCAAGTATAAAATAGAAGCAACAGAACAAGCTGGATGTCAAAACTCAGTAAAACATGTAGGCTATAGCTCATATATGCAATAATATCTATTATTTTAACTATTTACACTATTTACAATGAGGCTAATAAAATTATTTACAGCACAAAGGAAGCGCAAATCACCTCTCTTCTCCTTGCGCAACTTCTGCACACAGCTTTGCAGCATCTGCTGCAGGTGTCGGAAGTTTTATTTTTAGTGCAGCTTCTCCGCACCTGGCACTGCCTCCTTTTTTGCACATTGGAGACTGGATGGCCTAGAACACCATCATGTTCTACCTGCTTTGATGGCCGTCTCCATAAACTCAGCTCAAAGCTCCTCTATGAGCTGCGGCAGGAATTTACATCGTGGGATCTGGGTGCCAACGCACCTCTGGAATGGCACATGGGCATTTTTTCCTGCAAGCTCAAGAATATTATAAAAAACAGTGACGGGCCATCTCTGTGTACCACCCTTTGTGGAATACTTCTAGCCATCTGATCCAGGATATCCAGGCCATTGTTTCGTTGGAGTATTGTTGCAGTATTGCACAGACTCCGGCTTTGTCTTCAGCCCATCAATTATGCCCACAGCCGTGTGCACAGTGCTAAGTACACAGACATCTTTGCGGGGCTTTCCCTGATAAATGGTATGATTCTAAATCCATTTCTGGACATCGTTTCCTTGAAAAAGGACCTCTGGTGCTGAAATGCGGAGGTGCGACGCAAGAAACTGCGCTAAAAACAAAACTTTCGACACCTGCATCAGATGCTGCAGAGCTATGCGGGAGTTGCGCCAGGTGAAGAGAGTTGATTTGCGCTTCCTCTGTGCAGTAAATAATGTTATTAGCCTCATTGTAAATAGTGTAAATAGTTGAAATAATATTGATACTCTTGCATTTATAGCTCCTTTTACTGAGTTTTGACATCCAGCTTGTTCTGTTGCTTCTATTACATGCTTGCCGTTATCCTTTAGTACATGTATTTTGATCATATAAAAATCGTTTCTATTTTGTCTCTGTAATAAAGGAAACTAATATTGTTGTAAATTTATAGTAATGGGTTTTTGTTACATTTTTCAAATGAGTTGATTGAAAGAAATGCTCTTCTATGTACGTTACACCAAGAGTTTCAGGCTGATGTTCGATTCAGGTAAAAGCTTGCATAATTAAACTTAGTCTATTCAATTAAAAATTTTCATTTTTGCCTTATTGTGGTTTTTAAAACATTGCTTAGCTAATTATTTTTTGTATTATCTCAGTAGTAAACTTGCAAGGTAATTAAATTAGGCTTTAAATACAACAGTCAAAATGACGTTCTGGTAGTTACAGTATAGTGGCCTTTGTAGTGTTAAGGGGGGCTCTAACATACAACCTGCAAGTACTACAAACAAAGCACAATGAAATAATCAATATTTACATTGTTTTATCCCAAATTAATTAACCATCTCTGCCCAGACACAACCCCCCTTAATAACAGGATAGCACTTGGAGTTCAGCAGAACTGATAGACAGGGAAGACTTGGTGGGTGCTCTTGGTCTAGTGGCTGGGCCAAAATCAGACTGGTGCATGAGGGCAGCTGTGGTTTCTACTGTATGCCATCTTCTCCCTGAGCAGTGGAAGGGAACTGCTTCGTTTACGAATTAGAGACACAATCTCTTTTTGAGTAAACTGAGCTCTTGCAGAAAGAATCTGAAAGAATCACAAACAGTCACTTTCAGGTGGCTATTCTTATCATCGGCTAAGGTACAGTCCCTGGAAAGGATGCAGTCTTTTACACTCCTGTTTACAAGACGTTTACGAGAAAGAACCTGCTCACAGATTTTTGTAACTCTATGATGTCACAGGGGATTCTAGCTGTGAAACCTTATTCTCCTTCCTGGGAACTGTCACAAAAAATGGTTAATGCTGTGCATTCTGGGACTTATAGTATTTACATGTCTCTTATGTTCTGTGTGCAGTTAAATCCTTGTTCCCTCACATTGCTAGATCCAACAAATGGAAATCATAAACCTTGGCATGAACATGCAAAATTGATGAAGACAGAACATTGTTAAGGGTTGAAATTGACTTGTCCTCTGGTCTTTATAAAACACTATGACAATGTTATTGTCTTTCAAGAATATCATGATATAGTTTTTTTTTGTTTTTTTGCTCAAAGTACCTGCTGATTTAATCTCCAGTTAAGCTATAAAATGAGGAGTAAAGGGCCAAGACATCCAGTTCTCAACTCAAACTGACAACAAAGTGAAACAAATGAGTTGCTAGAAAACAAGGCCCCACTGTGGTGGGACTGATAACCCTGCAGGCTACCTCAAGAGGGGTGGAGTGGGGAAGCTCAATCCTCTGCCAATTAAATAAAGACACAATTGATGGGTAAACCATTTATTTTAGGTTCAAATAAGGGGGTTGAGGCTGAGAGCCCTGCAGGGGTACTTTACAACATTGCAACCATAACCACTATCCCTGGTGCTTTTAACAGTTTTGAGAAAAAAAAAAGCAAACTTATTATTGTCATTGCTGCCAACTTCCTTTAAGAACCTAATTCAAAAATACAATATTCTGAAGAGAATATATGCAGAAAGCAGATTTGGTAAGTATGCTTATCTTTTGCTTTCCAGCAGTGTTGCTGCCAGCTATTTTGGCCTCTTATTTTGGGCTGGCAGTGCTGCCCTCCCCGTTTGGATGGTTGAATGCACTAACAGTCATAATAGCTATATATGGATTTTTGTTCAGCTGTGTATACTGTGGTTGTAAGTAGTGAAACAGCCTTGTGCATTAAGTCAGCAGAAAGGTTCTGAACGTTGCCTCGTCAAAACCTTTTAAACGGAATTCACTTTAGAGTAAGAGCCCAACAGCTCTGAGGTTATTTCCTTTCATCACTGTACTTAAACACTGATGAGTTCTGTCTGTACAGCACATCTCTCTGTCTGAGTGTGCCCTCAAGACAGCTTTTACATAAAATACATTTCAAATGTAGTACCTAGAGAACACCTGTCAAAGGAATGTTGCATATTATGGCCAGTTTTCCATCTGACCTAATGTGCTAACATCAGTGATGTATAAATGACAATTGCTCTTTATTTCCCTCATGTATGCATGAATTATTGTTCTAAAGTTTGGATATCTTTTGATTTAAGCCAGAAAAAGCCACCTTTCCCTTGATTTGGGCAAGATATGATAAAAGAGTATTATTACTTCAATTTGTTGAAATAAATTACCACCCACAATAGTGCTTTTATTCTATGCATGTATTGCTCTTAAATACTCTAACTAAACTAATGTTAATCTATACATTCATTTACATAATCTTTTCTATGATTTATGTAATTTGAATCAAACACAGGTGTATGGGCTGAGTGAAAGCACTGGTAGGGAAATAATATGTTTTGATGGGAAGGCCTGGTTTGCTCCTTCTCTGGGGGACAAAGGCTAGCAGGGAGTGAGAAGATGCCAAACAACAGACTGAGGCAGGACATAAATCAAATCTCCCTGGAGATAATAAGGCTTGCAGGAATACACACACACAACATCTACACAGCGTTTTCTGGGGTCTGCAGGAGCCTCAGCACCTCAGTCAGCAGGTTAATGACTTTCAAACTCTGCTTGAACAGAAGGACGGTGCAGTAATTACAGGAGGAGACTTGTAATATGAATAGAGAATGTATGATACTTAAGTTTAAGGAAATCTTCTTCACATGGGGTATTGTGAAAAACTTTTGAACCCTTTATTTTACACGTTTTTGGGTAAAGTAGCCAGACTTTCTCGTAATGTTTTGAAGCGTTGTGATCAAGACTGACATAGACAAATCTTGCAGTTGCTTAGAGCCCCATGCTGGTCTGGGGGACACAACAGAAATTTATGTAAAATGTGCATATCATATCATAATCATAGTTCCACAATAAACACAACCACAAACCCCAATTACACATCACTTTGTACTTTCACATCATTCAAGTGGGGCGACGGAACATCAGGAGGTAGGAGTTCGTCCTGTAACTAGTGGGTTGCAAATTCAAACCCCTGCTCTGTCCGTCTTGATCGTTGTGTCCTTGGGCAAGACACTTCACCTGCCTTATTGGCTGGTGGTGGTTAGAGTGCCCGATGGCACCGATTGTATGGCAACCTCGCTGTTGTCAGTCAGTGTAAAGTGTTTTGGAGTCCTCTGACTTGAAAAAGCGCTATACAAATGCAGATCAAGTTGATCCTCAAAGATCAATGGCCATATGTGCTTACAAAACTGTGGAACATGTATCATTCACCTGAGCTAAGAATGCTGTAAGACTTGTTGGGTAGTCCTCGAGGGGCTGATTTTATGTCACAATCCTTATTCAGGCTGTAGATCATAAAGAGGCTTAAGGAAGACGTTTAATGGAATGAAAGTTACGTTAACAGAGTCACAATTTCAAGATATGATAATTTCTGCTGCATGACTCAAAGCTGGGAAACAATTTTTATGCACTCTTACCAGTGCTTTAAGTGGGCCGGTACACAAGGTTACACAGTACCAGCACTTCAAAATTTTTCTCCTCAGAGTACGGGGACTTATTTCCAGCGTGCGCTGCGTACCAGAACGTTTTTCCAGCATGTGTTGATGAGTACCTGGACTTTTCCTCAGCAGTCAATACCCTCCTTAGACTTCCCAACAGTTTACAGCTTCTATTTGTTTATAATAAAAATCGCCTCAAGATAAAACCGTTGTTTAGACGCATAAAGTTTGCTGTACTGTTTCCTGTTATCCTGCAGAGTTAATTTAGTTGGATGACTGACGTTATTCATCATCACGACACCTCCGATGTTATCAGTTCTTCTTAAGAATTCTCTTGATTCCGGCTTGTCCGAGATTTTGTGTCGTGTTACAATTATGTCACACTCTCCGCAACAAATCAGCTCTTCAGATGAGCAGGATCATAGAAAGGAGGAAGCAGTCTAACACCTAACTCCGTTTCACTAAACTAGTTGAGTATTCTGCCATCTGTAGTACGTGCAATGTTGTAAAATTGTGCAAATACCAGCAATATACTAAAACATTTGTCTACCCTGCATGAAATTAAGTACCAAAAATGACACATCTGAACACCAGCACACAAGTGGTAACGTAGGTCCTCTGTGATCTCCATTAGTAATAGTAACGTTCATATAATAAAGTGGCTTGCAAAAGTATTCGGCCCCTTTGAACTTTTCCACATTTTGTCACACTACAGCCACAAACATGAATCAATTTTATTGGAATTCCAGGTGAAAGACCAATACAAAGTGGTGTACACGTGAGAAGTGGAACGAAAATCATATATGATTCCAAACATTTTTTACAAATAAATAACTGAAGAGTGGGGTGTGCGTAATTATTCAGCCCTCTTTGGTCTGAGTGCAGTCAGTTGCCCATAGACATTGTCTGATGAGTGCTAATGACTAAATAGAGTGCACCTGTGTGTAATCTAATGTCAGTACAAATACAGCTGCCCTGTGACGGCCTCAGAGGTTGTCTAAGAGAATGTTGGGAGCAACAACACCATGAAGTCCAAAGAACAGACCAGACAGGTCAGGGATAAAGTTATTGAGAAATTTAAAGCAGGCTTAGGCTACAAAAAGATTTCCCAAGCCTTGAACATCCAGGGAGCGCTGTTCAAGCGATCATTCAGAAATGGAAGGAGTATGGCACAACTGTAAACCTACCAAGACAAGGCCGTCCACCTAAACTCGCAGGCCGAACAAGGAGAGTGCTGATCAGAAATGCAGCCAAGAGGCCCATGGTGACTCTGGACGAGCTGCAGAGATTTACAGCTCAGGTGGGGGAATCTGTCCATAGGACAACTATTAGTCGTGCACTGCACAAAGTTGGCCTTTATGGAAGAGTGGCAAGAAGAAAGCCATTCTTAAAAGAAAACCATAAGAAGTCCTGTTTGCAGTTTGCCACAAGCCATGTGGGGGACACAGCATACATGTGGAAGAAGGTGCTCTGGTCAGATGAGACCAAAATGGAAAACGCTATGTGTGGCGGAAAACTAACACTACACATCACTCTAAACACACCATCCCCACTGTCAAATATGGTGGTGGCAGCATCATGCTCTGGGGGTGCTTCTCTTTAGCAGGGAGAGGGAAGCTGATCAGAGTTGATGGGAAGATGGATGGAGCCAAATATAGGACAATCTTGGAAGAAAACCTCTTGGAGTCTGCAAAAGACTTGAGATTGGAGCGGAGGTTCACCTTCCAGCAGGACAACGACCCTAAACATAAAGCCAGGGCAACAATGGAATGGTTTAAAACAAAACATATCCATGTGTTAGAATGGCCCAGTCAAAGTCCAGACCTAAATCCAATCGAGAATCTGTGGCAAGATCTGAAAACTGCTGTTCACAAACGCTGTCCATCTAATCTGACTGAAAGAAGAATGGGCAAGAATTTCAGTCTCTAGATGTGCAAAGCTGGTAGAGACATACCCTAAAAGACTGGCAGCTGTAAGTGCAGCAAAAAGGGGTTCTACAAAGTATTGACTCAGGGGGCTAAAAAATTACGCACACCCCACTTTTCAGTTATTTATTTGTAAAAAATGTTTGGAATCATGTATGATTTTCGTTCCACTTCTCACGTGTACACCACTTTGTATTGGTCTTTCACGTGGAATTCCAATAAAATTGATTCATGTTTGTGGCTGTAATGTGACAAAATGTGGAAAAGTTCAAGGGGGCCGAATACTTTTGCAAGCCACTGTATATTCTGCCATGTTCGTGGTGAAGGGCTTCCATCTCTTCTCTACTGTAGGGCAACCTAATATTCAGTAGGTGGTTCAGCTACAGCTAGAATGTTTATAGCCTCATTTAGCATGCATGTTAGGACACACAATCATTGGGTGGTGCTAATCCACATTCTAGCTCCAACAGGAGAAGAAGAGAACCAGAGCTTTTATAAGGGCTCTCTCCACCGGCCCACATTCGCTGGTGAGGGGAAAGGATGCAAGTTTCTAGGAGAAACTCCAAGGAAGACAAAGACTGCTGACCGAACAGGTGAATCGCAAACCACAGATGAGACAAACCCCACTGTTCTGCCCTGAGCCCTGCAGAAGCTTTCTAAATGACAAACGCTGCCGTGAGGAAGGGAGCCACTAACAAGCTACTGCATGCCGCAGAGCAGCGTGATGCATCCAGACTGAAGCCATTTCCACCCACCGCAACAAAGCCTATGTGGGATGAATGCTGTGCTGGAAAGCTGCAGAAAAAGGTACTGTCAGTGAATGAAGGTTGGAGCTGAACGCTGTTTAGCCAAGCCGGAGAGGACGACACGATGTCCCAGCTAAAGGCTGCTACCTGCGCCCCAAAAGCCATAAGGCCTCCCACTGCTAACAGACCCCAGCTATTATTAGCCTGCCGGCTAACGTTGTTTTAGCTCTCCCCATTATCAACGGAGTAACCTGGAGAACTTTGACTGTTCAATAATGCCTGTTTGGGCAGAGGTGAGATTAGTTTAGGATAAACAATATTTAAGGATTGTTTGTTTTCACTGTGATTTGTTACCTGGTGTAAGATTTCATCTATTGTTTGGGTACAAACAGGCCGCTCGGCCTGGAGGTTTAAACAGTGATTTTCGAGGTTTCCGATGGAAAGTGGTTTTATATCCTTCAACCTGAGTGACTCAATCCAACAGGAGTTTTTCTTTTCTTTGTTTGGTGTTTTAATAAATGAACCAGAGCGGCTTTAAGCAGCTCCACGTATGTTAGCTGTAGGCTACATGCTCGAACGAACCACATGGGCCCGCCTTTGACCGCTTGGCTTCATGAACAATAAAGACTGCCATTAATGGTATTCAAAATAGAGATCGGCTTTAAAACAGATAAAAACACCAAAACTGATCTTTCAAGTCGTTTTTGAAACTGCCTTCTAAGTATGTCAAAATACTAAATTAGATCAATCACTGTGGCGACCGATAAAATGGAATCAATTCTCCAAAGGACATTGATTTCTAACTCTTCAAACGACTGGTTTGAAAACAAATGGTTTAATGAAACATTCCTTCTTCCAATTAATGGTTTTTCTTCACCTCTGCTTTGCATTGTGAATTGGTTGTTTTAACACAAACCAAAGGTGCTAATTAGTCTTAAACTAACCACAATTAGTTTAAAACCAACTTATCTTCATTACCAAAACTCTTCAATACAAGCCTTGGTATTTAAGCAAACATATTCATACTGAACTGTGACATCACTATTAACTTAATCGGTTATTGTTTCTACTTCTTTGCATATATATCACATTTACTGTTTACTTTTGGGTGTTAGTTTAATTATTATTATTCCTTGTCTTAGTGGTTTAGTTGTGTGCTACTAGCTTAGTGAGTTTGTTGATTAAAGCATTTTAACTGAAAGTTGAATTCTTTTTATAATAAACTCTTTTATTTTAGAAAGTCGTTTGTTATTTCACCTAGATGTGTAGTAACTTGCTGTTCAAAGAACCCCAAGAATTTATTCCTTCATCTTTTGTTTAATTGCCTTATCAGGCAGGTAATGATAAATATAAACTGAGGCTGAACAATTTGGCTATCGATATTCCTGGATTTCATGTCGTGCCGCAAACTTGGTAATTTTGACATAACATTTTTAATCTTAATTGCCCTAAGCAATTATTCATAATTATTCATAGCCAAATCCTACCTATCTGTGGCCCAACAATATCTACGTTGAACTTTTAAAAGTAAAGTCACAGCATGTGTTTTTCTGGTGGCTAATACATCATCAGAATTATATGTTAAATGATGTCTTGTTGATTATACCCTAACCA
Organism: Valencia hispanica; assembly: GCA_963556495.2. Lineage (NCBI taxonomy): Eukaryota > Metazoa > Chordata > Actinopteri > Cyprinodontiformes > Valenciidae > Valencia > Valencia hispanica. The sequence goes on from OY747711.1 coordinate 29,881,619, forward strand.
CTGTAAATATTATTGGCAAATGATTTTAGTGACATGGTGAGATATACAGTAAACCCCCATCAGTTTAATATGTTCATGGTCACAGACGTGTGCAGATATAAATTTGGAAAAAAATTAAATAGTTGATCTTGGCATGGGAGGCTGAGTAGAATCTTGGTAAATACACACTTTCCTGCTTTACCAGCCCAATGGGTAACTGAAGTGAAACTAGTGAAATAGTGAAGTGTCCATAGCAGCTCAGGCTTCCCCATGTCTGACCTGATGAACTTAGACATCTGACTGACATTTCGACAGTAAGATATGGGAAACAAAGCCTAAAGAAACTTATGACCTCATTTTTTTTAAAATAATGGATTAATTAATTAGCTTTTCTTTCTTATTTATGTGACGGTTAAAATTTATCCAACATCAATTCTGTGAGTGCTGGGCAGCATGCAATGGCTTGCTTTTAATATTTAACTTCTTATTACATAGGGTTTTACAGGCTTTTTGTGGTGACCGAGATCTTTAAAAAATCTTAAAAGGTGTATCAAGCTGTTTGGTAATCTTAGGACTTTTTATTTACAATGTTGTGAAAAAAAAATTCAATTGGATTCTACACAATTAACATGATCCTGTTCTGCTCTCATTTATCAGAATCATCTGGCCAATGTTGTGCAAACAAATGAAGAAAATCACTTTTCTGACAGCCCACAAACATTTTGAATAGAAATCTAGAATTATTGTTTCATAATGCAAATAAAACACATTCTACCAAAATGAATATTTATTAATTGCTGAATGGCTAGTTAACTGTAAAATAAATTGAGATTATTCTACTGTTTTAAAAAAAATCAACTACGAATATACACAATGAAAGGTCAGTGGTGGTGGGCTTAACTGCACATTGGCCCCCCCCTGAAATTCTGCTTAGGGCTTCATGCAACCTTGCACCAGCTTTGATCAAAGTTGTCTGTTGGATGTAAAAACTAAATGGATTCATCTCTTGAGTTTATAATCCATAGATCAGGTTAGTTTAAAATAAGAATCTCTGAAAATCTTAAATTACTAATAACAGAGTTGGAAAACTGCTAAATGTTCATCTGGTGTTGCATCCAGATATTTAAAAAAAAAATTCTTAAGGGATAAAGGCCTGCTAAAGAACATATTTTAAGTTATTTTATTTTTTTTCTTGTTGCTTTTCTTTGGGAACATTATTATTTGACATATTTTACAAACATTTATTATTGTCATTGTTGTGGAGTAGTTGTTTGTTAACTTGGCTCCCATTGTTCTGTGCCTCCGTCCTGGCTGCTCCAAAGAAGAATGTATGTGCAACACTGGGTAAATAAATTTTAATTTTAAAGGTTTGGGATTTCTTTTATGAATGCAGGCAAAAAGGACATCCCCCTTTATCAAGCTTAGAAATGAAGACAGTATTCATTATAAACACAGTAATATTCATTCAATATTTCAACATTTCTAGTCCTAAAATAGTAATCTTTATTAAAGTCGGAATATATCTAAACATTTTAATCTTGTTGCAGGAGTGTGTATTGAAAAAGGCATTAACTATTTTGCTCAAACGCACAGCATTTTGTTACTCATTGATAATCACAAAGCATGAACATTACATAAATACTTAAATAGCAGTCCACTAATACAGTCTGACAGCTAATTGGTGTATTCTGGAGTTTTATAAAATAATTGTTTTCTGCAAATAAAACATGAGCATACATGAGCAAACTATGGGTTTGAACATCCCTTTAGAATGAGACATGTTTTGCTGGCCAGTTCTTTTTATATATACTTTTTAAATGCAAACCTTAAAAAGGCGGGAGGCGGGATACACCCTGGACAGTTTGCCAGTCCATCGCAGGGCAACACAGAGACCCACCCTGCATTAGGATGGACGGGTATAGAAAATGGATGGATGGATGGACCTTAAAAAGGCAGCCGTTGGTATAAGGCAGAACATAAGCATTGTGATATTTGCACATTTCTTTATTTTTCTCCCAATTATAAAGGGCTGCTTTTCCTCCACTGCCTTCCACTCCAGTTTATCCTCTGGAATCCTAAAAAGGTTCTGAGGCCAGATGGGATAATCCCTCCACTGAGTCTGGTTTGCCATGAGGTTTTATCCAGTTAAACTTGCCTGGAAAATCCACCTCTTATCAAATAAAGTAAGAAAGCTGTTTACCTGCCTTTCACCAGTCTGATCACGTGATTCAGAACATGCAAAGATGGCTCATCCATACAAAGCCTTGAGGTCAACTCCCTGCCTCAAGCATAAATTCCTTTAGCACAGCGCATTGTGCTTCTGTTTAAAAGAAGTATTGATTATGTTTAAAATAGAGTTGTTTCTTTTCTCTCTCTCTCATGGCTAACAGAGCTTTTTTCGCCCTTTCAATACACCAGAACTAAGCAAGAATGAGGAAACATTGAATGCAAAAACAATCAACTCTGACTCCAGAACAAAACAAACAGGCATAAAACAGAGAAGCAGTCAGTGATTACTTTTTACTTTGGATGTTCTTGAAAAAGGGAGGATTTCTGACTTGTATTGACATCTTTATTTCTAACTTAAATTGAACATACTGTGTATCAGGCATAATTCATCAGTGTGAGGTTATAAGAATCAAAGGTCAGGACAGGTATACATAATAAATACTTTGTGACTCTGCAGTGACAATTAACTACACACAGTTAGAAAGAAAATCATGTTGCAATGCAAAATTTCCAAATGTAGAAAATAATTTAGATATTGTTGATGGCATGGATCGTAACAGTATTACACATTTATTTATTTTTACAGAACCATTCTGTCAAGCCTGTCAAGTCCCTGTTTCTTAATATCCATTGTTATGGCAAAAAAAAGTATCTCAGGGTTTCCATAATAAAGAAGACTTGAGTCCCAGAAGGCGTTTAAGTATTTAATTCAAACATGTCTGGCCAGACCATGGAGGGGACAGAGTTACTCGTGCATCACCCTCACCAACCTTTCTAACTAACCGTTTAAATAGTATTCAGCAATCATTGTTTATCTCTGTAGATGTTTTCTCCAACCTTCACACCCCGGCATCTGTCTCCCTGGTGACCTGACACATATATCTTTCTCATAACATTAAGCTGGAACAATAAGCTTGCCCCTAACCTTGTCCTCTGCCTTAGATACATTCACTAAACAGAGAATATACACTTACAGTAATTCCTAATTACAAAACAATTTTCCACCACAATTCCCTGCTTTTATTAACTTAATATCATAAATATAACGGGAAAATTCTAAAGTGCTATCACAAATCTCCTTAAAAGGTTGGTAGGTTGATCAAAAAAAGAGACAATGTTCAAAACACAAATTACAATGAGACATGTTTGGCCATGGATTTAGCTCACAGTGACGAATATTAGATCCTTCCAGATGACTTTGCTGAGACTCCTGTGCATTGAGACCGAAAACCCACGGGGTCTTCTTACGCCATTTTCTTGTGGGCAAAATGTCATCTCAACAGCCCCTCGCCCCAGAGGCAGCCATCCACAGGTCTCATCCTCGATCAGGATGCTCTAGATAAAAACACAGAATAAAGGAGAAATTATGTAGCATCTTCCAGTATACTTCAGAGGGTATTACATCAACATTTGATGTTGAAATGTGTACTCTTCCCTTGCACTGTTTGTTGTCTGTTGCCATGAAGTCAGCCTCCGCCAGCATCCAGTGACCCGTAGCCACCGATCAGTACTTCCTCAGAAAGGAGAGAGTGGTCACCCCTCAGAAGGTCCTCCAGTGAGAACTTCCCAATGCGACCCTTGGGAGCTGAGCTAATTAGGTATTAGAGCATTGATGTTCAAACACAGGTGAGCCAATTCATAAAAGATGAATAGGATGATTATGACAAGTGATTAAGTGGAACCAACACCCTCGGAGTATGGTTTCAGATCAACCTGATGCAACTGTGTGCAAAAGCAATTCTAAACAACTCACAACCTGGTTAATGAGCCAAACCTCATCAACTGAAGCTAGATTATAGTCAGACGTCAAGTCCAGGTAGTAAAAACCCTCATTAATTTATGACAGAGTTATGAATCACAAGAAACTCAATTAAACCTGCAAGTTACAATGCTCTTCATAATCCCTGAAAAATCTATTCCAATTACTATCAAATCCAATTCCCCCCTTTTTTAAGGCATCGTCTTGCACATGCCTTAAAAAAATCAAGGAACAAGGAAACAATGACTTCAACTGCTTCTCCAGTGTCCAGAAAAGAAACATAGTAGGTTAAAGGTCATACATAAGACATAACCTCAGAACCTGTGTATCCTGCTGCTTTCGCTGCTGAGGCAGCTTCAACCCCCAGATGATCATATCCCAATCATTTAGGTTCGCAATTAGGTTCTTATATTTGAATTACCCTGTTGTTGAAAGTGTGCTATACAAATAAAATTGCCTTGCCTTGCAAAAACAAAATAAAATAATACATTCCCCACATAGTTACCTAATGTATTTAAGAATTTAGCCCTGCTTGCATGAACTACAACAACACTTCATTTCCCTCTGGGATCAATAAAGTATTTTGAATTGAATTAGACAACTTCTTCAGACCCTGCTTTTCCTGAATCTAATTGATGTTACAGTAAGGATTATCTTTGCAACCACCTTAGTTAAAATTGTTTTACTCAGGACACAGTTTATTTACCTAATTAATATCTCTGCTGCTGTTATTTGCTCATCTGTTTCTTACAGTTTATTCTCTGTTAACTCCTTGAAAAAAAATAATACATTTATTCTAAATCCACAATTTTAAAACTTGTACAACTGTAAAACATATATTTTCAATTTATCTAACTCAGTTGCACATTCAGATTTGAGTATGCCACTTCTATTTTAATAACGATGCCAAGTAACCTTTTTACCTATACCTGATACTCTTACTTAAGAAAGAAACTTTTTCTTCATTGCAGTTTCTGTGTAGGACTTGAGTTATACTTTACCGAAGTAATTATCTATTTGCCCACTTTTACCTCTACTCAGTACTTTAGACTGCTTATATTTTAAAATTAGCCTTGTTACTCCAATCTCATTTAGTCTTTTATTAAAAGGAACACACAAAAAGCCCTCAAACATCAAAAAGTGTTACAACTGAACAGAATTTAACTGCGGTTTCATAGTAGGTCTTACATTTATTATTCTGACACCCTGTTTTTTTATGCGATCTATAGCATATAATGTGCACAGAATATTTTCCACATTTGTTTTTTAGAACAGTGACCGGAATTCTGAATCTTTTTTTAATCATCATTTGTCTTAATGAAGTAAACTAAATTTTAAAATTAGAAACCAAGTAATTTTAAACCCCACTGTGTGTGTAGGTCACACCTGTTGGCTTAAAGATTGCACTAAAGGCATTATTTTCACATATCCAGCTGAAACAGGAAGCCTAGTGTATCCCAAATGCGTCCTTATTATTTAAAATTTTTATTAAATATTACTATCATTAAGGAAAAGTTCGTTTTGGTCGCGGTATGGCTAAAGCTTTATTCTTTATCATTTAATGTTCTAACCCTGAATTGGTTTTATGCTTTCTAACTCCTTTGTGTGAATCTAAATGTATGTACGGTCTATGATCTAAATGCTTTTTTTTCCTGTCACTTTGCTGCCGGTACAGCAGAAGTTCCCCTTCTTGGGAAAATAAAATGATTATTCATGAAGTTAAGCTTTACCGTATTTTAATTTGGAAAGCTCATGTTTGAAACAGGAAGTGGTTTTGCGCAAAAAACAAACAATTTGACTAACCCGTACTCGTTAACATCCAGGAAGTAACTGAAAACTCAAGACTAAACTTTTCGTCAAAAACAAGTCTTTAAGTTCTTATTTTTAGACTTTCAGCTGCAGTCTAAGAGCGCTATTAAAGCTTCATCAGTGTCGGGATCTGTGATTGTTTACAACCAGAGAATCGCAGCACATCGGTTGTAAGAAAGAAGTTTGTGGCTCAATTAGCTGATTAGCTACAAGAGAATCGCATTAAACCTGCAACGGACTTTATTTCAGATCATTTTTACCACATTGTAGTTAATAACTCACTGGCTAAGATTAACCTTAGAGTGTTTACCCGCGTTGTTTCTGATTCGTTTTCTGTAAATTACTCAAAAGACTGAAATACTTTCATACTGCTACTCGCATCTGTATCAATATTTATGTCTGATTCTAACCGTGCGTTTTCCGTGTTATTTCTATTTACTACTGACTAGGCTACGTTTATCAAAAGTATTAGTTAAACATAGAAACCATCATTCATCTAGTTTATAGCTGAATTGCATCGTTTCTCATAGAATTTTAAAAGTTTCAAGCTAAGGTTCCCAGGCCAAATGCGGCTGCCCCTTATTCTTATTAGTACAGTGTTACAGTCTTAATTCGAACCAGTTTGAATCAGTTACAATAGTTCAAATTTTATATTACCATTTACCTTCGTGCATTATTTCCCCCCGAGGCTTTTATTGATTAGCGCAAATCTAACAGCTGTAACTCACTGAGTACAGCACACCAATTTAAAAGGCTATAAAATTAATATGGATTCAGGTTAGAAAATACTCAAATATTAGATTGATAAGTTAAATACAGTCAGATGTCATTTCCATCTCACATGAATTTGAAGGATTGCTTTGGAAAAACCAGCATAATAAATCAATTAGACTAAAGTATGTTTATTCATATTTGCAGAAAAATATCATTATTAATGATTGTTGGAAATGTGTTCCAGCAAATATGTTTTCAAAACTGATGTAGGAATGATGTAAGAATTTATTCTCCAGTAAATCACTGAGTCACGTTTAGATTATTAATCATTATTATATTATCACCATTAAAACTATAGCAAGTTTTCAAGATAATATAGTTTATTTTAAACATTAAATCTGACTCATATGCACCAAACTAGATCATAATAATCATCCATCATTCATTATGCTTTAAATTGGAATATTCTCTGTTTTATTTGATATTTTTTTATCCAAGATCACTTGATGTTAAGATTGCAATTTCCTAGATCTGTTGCGTTTAGTTTTTCAGATAGATCAATGACATATTTATAATCCTGAGATCCCAAAAGATCCACTGATACTAAATGCATGTCAAATGCATTAAAAAGCCTATTATGGAAATATTATTTAACAAGGATGAGAAAAGATAATGGAGTGGTTCCCACGTCCTTCAGTCAGCATGCAGACACATCTCACAAGTTGGTGACCCAAGACACAGAAAGTATCCTTGAGCTCTCACATGTTGGTTCAACATAACAATACATATCTCAGTTAACACAGAGACTTAACCTTTAACATGATCAATATATTTTCCACATTAAGCCATTCAAATCTTCTTTTATAAAAAATGCTACGCAGAAAAATTCTCACAATAGACCTCAAATAATTTAGGCTGTGATAAAAGCCAAGAGAGCTACAACAAAACTAACTGAAATCTATAGTTCAGGATTTTATTTTTACCCCTAAACACCAAGTGATTATATATTTTTTGCTTTCTTAATTTGAAAAGTGATACGTCACTGTTGACGAACAAATAAGTTTTGGTGGATTTGCTTTTACTATAAGAAAGTAAAAAAATTGGCTATACAGTGTCCAACATTAGTAATTCAGTATGCTCATTCATTTGGAAACAAGCAATTAAATTCCAACATTTCATGTTCTTATTACGTTTCATTATTTATTACTATTTTAAAGAAAAGGGATCCCCAGAGCGTTTTTGGAGCTACAGGGGATCACACTTCTGAGCCTCCCTTGTAAGGTCTAAAAAAAAATTTTAGAATTTGAATTCCCTTCACCATAGCCCCAAATAAGCCAAAATATATAAGCACCCCCCAAACTCAGGTACGCACAGGTAACCTCCCAAGCCACTTGTCCATACCTTTTTAGGCCGAACTTCCTCCTCTGTGGAAAAAGTGGTCAGTCCATTCTAGAAAAAAAACAAAAAAGAATGAGAACCAGCCTGATTTTCATTCTGGTTCAGTTGAAATTGAAAATTGCATTGGTTGTAATAAGCAAAATTCCAAACTCTCAGGACCACTGTATTATTATAATTGATGGCCCCTAAAAAGCATTTGAGGTATATTAATATTTACTTAAAACAGTGAGACGACTTCCCTTTAATTACAAAGTCAGGTGCCTTATATTTAGACCCACTTATATAACTTCCTGTGTTTACCCACCAGAGCGTGACAAAACCATCAGATTTCTAGGATCAAACCTTCTCTCATGACCTCTTGCCCCTTATCCTGGAAGGAGACACAGAATACTTCACAGCTTGAGATCAATTCAGTAATTTTCCAAGCAAAATTTCTAATAAGGCCCACTAACTGCTCTGATGCTTGAATGTTCCCCAGATAAGATTAGTATTTACCTTTTTTCCATTTATTGAAGACCTAAGTAGCCTAAGGACTAGTCATCTTTATTTTAATGTTACCCAGCAGAAACCTAAAGTTTTATTATTATTTTTTAGTTGTGTTCAAATTGTAGCCTAAACAATGTTGTTTTACTGTTGCTTCTCACAATACGGTCTTGTTATTTTTTAGTTTCGCCATTTTCTGATGTCAATAAGAGATTGTTTACATTACATTAAAAAATGTGTCCTTCACAGCTGTGGCGAAATCTAAGCAGTGTTACTGTAAAGGTCCAAGTTACTTTAGTTAATGTTCACAGTTCTATGATTTATTATTTTCTTATAACATAAACCCCAAAATACAAGGAAGAAATCAACCCCAATTGTCCCAGGATAAAAAAGGAAAATATGTTTTCACTGTCAGTCAGCTTAGTAATAATCAAGTCAGTCAGGGTATAATTCACAACCTACTCTAAATGCCCCAATCAACTCTGCTATTTGTTCTAAAGAAGGAACTCCCGTTTCTAAGTTTGTGCACACAAGCTGCAACAGCTAAGGAAACTTGTACTTAGTGTGATAACGGTTTCATCAAATAACTTTCAACCAAAAGGAAATAAAATGTGGACTCTCCTGACAGAGAGCATTGGGAGAGAAAAGAAAAGACTTCTTGACCATTTACCAGATAACTCCCCAGAACACAAATGATCAGTTCACTCTCTTGCCCTAAAAAAATAGATGTGCAACACAGTCTTTAAGCTCTGATTAGACTAAACTCACCAGATGACAAATCATCACCTTTTCAGAGCCGTGGCAGTTTCGCTGTCTGCTTTGCCCCGTCCTTCTAGGACAAATAAATTAAGGTTTACAAATTACAACACAATAACAAAACAAATTAGATCAACATAAAAAATAGAAAGAATCAGAAATTATGGCCTGCTTCCATCAAGACCCCTTTCGCTCTAAGGGTCCTCTGGCATAAACAAAACAAAAGCAAAACGAGATTTACTTTCCTAAGGGAGTGTGTATGTGTGTTACATAAGCAGGTGTCACAGAGATAAATTACAGCTGCATCAGTCAGCAAGCATTTCTTAATTGCATTTGAGCTGTGTGTATTTTTGTCCAGCCTGAATTTTGCTGGGTCATCTGCAGGCTGGCCGGCCCAGGGCCCCCCTCCTCGATCCAGCTAATCGCCATGTTTCAGGGACCACGGCCCCTAAATAACTCATCTCACCTGAGCAAGAGTTTTCCCCTCTGCCCACTGGTCAGCCCGCATTCAGGCCAGAGTCCGGCCTCCGCCTTTGTTATGGCTGCCAAACCCCTTATTCCAAGGGTGGGGGGGGCTAGGCTCTCTGTGGCCCTCCCCAGGCGCTGCTGGACCGAAGGCAGGGGTCCCAACCAGCCTGAAGAAAAACACAGGACAACTCAGCGTAACTCATCGCAGTTCTACAATGGAATGTGTAACAACAGTGCGTGTGTGTGTGTGTGTGTGTGTGTGTGTGTGTGTGTGTGTGTGTGTGTGTGTGTGTGTGTGTGTGTGTGTGTGTGTGTGTGTGTGTGTGTGTGTGTGTGTGTGCGTGCGTGTGTGTGTGTGTGTGTGTGTCATTCTGCATTATACCAAGCCATCAAACAAATGATCTTAATGCTCAAACACTCCAGTTCTGGAAGAAGCAAACAAGAGTGAATAAAAGAGAAAAAAACAAAATCACATAAATATACCACAAATAAATTACATAACTTTTAGAATTTCTTTCAGATTATCCAAATTCCACCACACCATAAATGTGTCATGCAAATTGTGATACTTTATTCATAATTTCACAAACTAGCAAATATCCCTGCTTGTGCGGTAAACCACTCTATGGAGCCAGAACAGGGTCATACTTATTGTATTTTTGAAAAATCTATTTCATACTGAAAAAATTTAAAGTGAAACTGAATTTGAACTTTTTAACTTGCAATCTGAAAAACAAAGATTTTGTTGAAACTGCATTTATTGAAACTAGATTTAAAAAAGAAGCTTTAAATTAGTTCAGTTTTCTTCATTACACGTTTTCAGATTTTATGTTTTCAGATTCAAATCCTTTTTTGTCAAGTGTAAATCTTTTTTGTTTCAAATCTGTTTTTCAGTCTCAAATCTTTTTGACTCTGATCTGATGGGGTGCGGGGCTTCACATGTCAGGGGTGTAGTAACATGATGGACAGCTGCCCCACATGGCTAAAGTGTCTGGCACTATCATGTTGCTTTTACGAAACATGGGAAGTTTGTACAGCTTCTCAGTTTAGTTTCAGACTACATAACTTTTTTTAGTAAAATAACATAAAAACACTGACTGATCTAACCATTTGTGTAGGCAGTGTTGTGGGAAAAAATTTATTCTTCCCTTCATAGGAATGAGGCTGGAGTCTGCATCTGCGTTTTTCATATTTTATTACAGCCAGTCTTAAACATGAGCTCGTCTGGGCCAACGCTCGAACTCTATCGTACCCAGCTCATGTCTGTAATTTTTTAATCAATTAATTGACATAACCTTGAAATAATTCTGTAACAGCAGTTGATATGCAAATATTAGCAGGAAAGTATAAAAAGTATTTAATTTTCAACATGATTGTCACCAATCCTTTAGATGTTGGATTTTCCCTCATCCACAAAGTATTCCCATCTGCATTTCTCTCCAATATGGCTACTGCTCCTCCCAACTTACATCAGTTGACAGGTAAGTTTCTTTTTTTAACAACATACTGCCTGCCCCGGTGTCATACTTTATGTAAACCTACAGCAGTTATATTAAGTGAGACACATGTGAGATGTTGTTTTAAATGCTCACAAACCAGAACAGCTCCAGCAGAGAAAATATATGAACAATTGGAGGCCCGTAAATCATAGCTACGGGCTGGTCATGGTTTTAAAGTTGGGTTTATCATAAATGAAATGTTACTAAGTACCAGCTAAACAACACTCACTGTGGTTAAAACAATCCAAAACTAGCTCAGGAAAGGAGCTGGAACCAGCATACAAAGTCATGGGCATCGGATTGTCTTTTAAATTGCCGGGGACAATAACCATAAACCAGAGTCTGGTTTGAAGATTGTTGGGGACAGTAAATATCAATTATTCATAGATAAGTATTACTCTGTTTGACATTTCATTACAATATGGACTGCAGTGTATTAACAGGTGTTGAAAAACGTATCATTATTCGAATCAATATAAAAGTTGAAAGCCAGACGTGTTTTGTCTTATTTTTCAAACGGCTCTGAACACCACCATTAGGCTGTTGGCTGGGAATGGTCATTAATACCCACATCATAGTACAAAGAACAATGGTGGCAATATTAATAATATACTTGCCAGAGAAGAAGAATGCGCAAAAAACAAATGTGTTTCCTTAGCAACCCTTGCCATTCTGTACACAGATATTTCAACTTCAACTTTACTACAGTTTTACTGTAATGTTTACTACTTTTACTGCAGTTGTTTTATATTTAAAACACATGTGAGAGAGATGAATGAACCCTACATTAATATAGTAATTGTTGGGGAAACAATGTTTATTTTATGCTGCTTTGAAGGCAAGTTAATAAACTCCTATATTCAAATTTCTGTCTTATTTACTTTTTTTTTTTTTACTTCCAGAGAGGATCTAGTTTATATATAGTGTTGTTGAAAAAAGCATGTGAGATATTTCCCAACCTTGCCCTAATAGCCAGAGACTGTGGATGATATTTTGTTTCTGCACAGCAAATTCTGCATCAAATAAATGTGTGCAACATTCTAGAGAAATAAAATGTTAATAATTAATTGTAACAGAATTCACATTCAATGAGGGGTTGCATTATTTTCGGTCTTTGACTGTTTTTTTAAATTGGTGATGGAAAAATCTGAAGGTCGTCCATCCTTATGACAGATTACAATTCACACCCCTGATCACTTGGTGCAGACGTGCAAACATATTCAACTTTACAGAGTTCAGGTAACTGAATCAATCAATCAAAAAGAAAAATCCTGTAATAGGATCTGAGCATCATCTCAGACCTGGACACTTTACCTAATATGTCTCTCTAGCCGGGAGCTGACAGCGCTTTGAAGAGTTTTGGAAGCTTTGGAGCACGTAGCTATGCCGGACACAGACCGGTGCATCTTACCCAATGATGCAGAAGGAGCACAAGCTGCAGATTCCAGGCTCCAGTGTGGCCGTAGATTCAGCTTCCATTATACAGGTGCACAATTTATGTCCATGGACCAGGAAGAAGTTGTGACTCTGCGTTCAGGCCACAGCAGGTAAACTGTTTACATTTAATACATGTTTTAATCTGCTTAATGTGTGATGGCACGATCTGGATTCTTTGTTAAGCTTGTTCAGATTTAATATTGATTAAAATGAATCAAAATTGAGTACTATTGAATGTGTCACGTTCATTTAAAAAAATTGATGAGTAAAAACAGATTATGATGGGATTTTATGACCACGTCCGTGAAAATGATGGACAATCAAAAAGTCTAACGCAATCTATAGGCCCATATTAATAGCCACCTCTGCTGAAATTAAATGATTTTCAAAGAGTTACACATAGTCACTGCATGTGCATGTGCCCGATTCGGGTCACAGGTTTTAAATCAACAGGCTTGGTCGGGTCTGGATTTGATAGGGAGATAACCATGAGTACCAGGTCGGGTTCAAAAATGATCTTAATGGGTGTGGGTTGCTAACATTTGAGCCATGCAGGACTCTGCCCTTGGGGGATGTATGCACAAGGCTAGAAGGTGTAGCAGACTTCAAGTCTTTAATACAACTTGTAACCTAACCCTCTGCGACTATATGATAGTGGAATGGAGTGATTTAAATACCAGTCAGTTCAGATACTGATCACATGGAAGTTGTCTTAGGAGCACAAGTGGATGTTAGATCTGCACTGGGCAGAAATTCCACATCAGGTTTTTTTTTAAGTGGTGGGGCCAAAACTGTCAGTCATAAATACTGGTGACTAGTCCCTGGCTAAAATGACGCCTATAAACCAAGGCACTGCTTTTAATTCTGTGGGGAAGGATGGGATTGTGGTTTATGTAGGGTCATTTTTAATCTTTAAAATACTTTGAGCTGCAATCTTTGGATGAAAAGGGCTTTATAAATAAAGTTTTATTGATTGATCTACTTTAGTATTTTGACATACTAAGAAGGCGGTTTCAAAAACAACTTGTACAAATAGTTTTCGGTGTTGAAACTATCTAAAGTCGATCTGTATTTTGAATACCGTAGATAACAACCCTTATTGTTTGTGAACATTGGAAGTAAGCAGAAAAATGACATTTATCAGCACTGATGATGCAGGGGTCCTTCTGTTTAGCTTAGCACCAAAGAATAAAGGAAGCTCCTTATTTAAGTGTTTTTCAAAGGTTATTGACCTTTGCATGATTTAAAAAAAACTTTATATTGGTCATTAACCTTTGAAAAACACTGATTATACCAACACTATTGAAGAATGAAATATTAAAAATGCAGCAAATACACAGTGGAATAGTCAATCAAAACAATCTTTAAATTGTTTATTCTAAGCTAATTTATCTCTGCCCAGACACAACCTTACTTGAAAGATTCTTAGATCTTCATTGAAGGGTGGCTCTGTTATCTGGAAAGACAGGTGATAAAGCAGAGAAACCATATTTTAGCAGGTCAGTTAGCAGCAGCTTTATGGAGCACAGTCAGCAGTCCGTCCTCATGGGTGAGTGGCTACCAATCTACTCTTAACTCGGAACGTCATCGGCTTCTCAGCTCGGTTCTGTTCTGCTCGGCTCAGCAGTCTTCTCCCACTGACCAATCGCCTTTCGCAGGTATCCTTCAGCTCAGCTGCGTTGGGTGAGCAGCTCTTGGCTCATGCAGCAGTGTGTCAGCAAGGCTCTCTCTCTCTCTGGTGGAGTTTGATCAACGATCAGCAGGCGCTTGTGTCTTTCGGCGTTCACAACTCCTCCTCTTCCTGTTAAAACTGAACGGCATTGTGGAATTTTTCATCCTTACGTGTCAAGACAGGAAGCTGAACTGGAGGTTGCAGGACTCTGGATGTTGAGATTCTCTTTGGGAGTGATAGGATCAGGAATGACTACATCAGAGAGACAGCTCATGTTAGAATTTTGGAGATAAAGTCAGAGAGGCCAGACTGAGGTGGTTTGGACATGTTCAGAGGAGATACAACGATTATATCGGTAGAAGGATGGTGAGATTGGAGGCACCAGGCAGGAGGCAGAGATGAACCACCAAAAAGGAGATTTATGGATGTGGTGGAAGAGGACATGACATTAGTTGGTGTGAGCGCAGAGGATGCAGAGGATAGGACTAAATGGAGACCGATGATTGGCTGTAGCTGCCCCTGAAGGGAAAAGCTGAAAGAGAAGAAGACTGCTGGGGGTCTGTCTTTGGTCATGTAATCACAGATGTGTCGCAACAGGGGTGAGTTGCTCTTTGACAAAATAAAACCATTAAAACAGCTAAATAAGTACTGAGTTACATAAACATCTGGCAACTAACTTCAAATAAGCAGCCCTGTGCGTCAAAAATGTGACAGATTGATACTATGTAATTGAATAAATTACGTCTTCTCTTTTTGTCGTCTTTTTTTGTTTTTAATAGGACTGTCCATTTAAAACATAAATATGTTTCTATTTAATAATGAAATAAGTGCCATGTTTTTTTCTAATAATTGTTGATATCATCAGTTGTTTGAAAAAAAAATAGAACTGTGGATACATTCACTACTTTCATGAATTAGAACAAAAAATAGGACACGTCACAAATGATACATAATACATACGCAGAAAATCTACCACTTTTACAAAATGAGAGCAAAAGCAATATTTTTTATGCAAATACAGAGAGCGTTAAGTGAGATAGCTGTTCAGCTACAGCAGGGCGTCATGAATCATTCAAGGCGACACTGAACTCTTCTGCATTGTAGAAAAAGAGAGGAAAAAAAACATATCTGACATCTCTATCTACATAACATAAAGAGGGACAGTGACTCGCCAGAGAAAAATAAATGTGTTTTATTCATTAAGAGTTAACTGAAAGATTTGGGGTTTGGACAAGTGCAGCATGTTGAGCCATGAAGTGTGAAATTCTCTCTGGGTTATCATTGAGGTGTTTTTTTTTTTCAAAATAACAATGCTTTATCCTCTAATTTATTTCCCCAAATAATATGTTAAACAAGCATAAATGGGTTTTAATTTGATTAATCATCAGTCTGTAATCATGGCCAAAGCCAGATGGATGAATTATCACAAGGTACCTGAAAATCAACTCTTCAAGAGCCTTTTTTTGCATCTGAATAAGCTTGTGTTTGTGCATGATAATTTCTCAACCCCTTCCAGACTGTGATTAATTATGTTCAATACTGGTAATAAGCTGAGTCGTTTAACTTGTGAACAAAAATAAACTACTCATTGACTGTTTTACATTCAAATATACCTTTTAATACCAGATAATGCTTTCACTTGAATATCACTAATCTATTAATGTAGAATAAACCAAAGTCTTTCCTTGAGTCACACATCTTCAGTATGTAGTGATCTTTAGCTACTGGCTGTTAACTATTGCTATTGAGAATCTTCCAGCACCCAAGGGTATTCAAATGGAAACACATCACAAAGCTCATTTGTTCACTTCGGTGTTTATTACTTTGTTATGGCACTGCTACTCTGTGTCCAATGTCTATTTAATTAGAGGTTATGATCTGTATTTTTTTTTACTGAAAACGAAACCTCTCTAAATTTGTAATTTATTGCAGACATGTCATTTTGTTATAATTTCAATAGCTACGTTATATACACTTTACAGCATGACCCAGATTAATTAATTTGCATAGCACATCTTCCTTTGTACACACATTAATTTATGTCCTGAACAACCTTCCACTTGAATAATGCACAGAGGGCATTCGTAGAGTTCAGCATCCTATCCAAGGACACTTTCATGTGTGGACCAGAGAAGCCAGGAATCAAATGCTGACCTTCCAATTATTGTGAAAACCTGCTCATCCTCATAACCCTCAAGCTCACCACCACCCCCATACCCCTCCATGGTCCCAACACCACCTGCTTTTCTGACAAAATTATTCAAACTCTGCTTTTTTTTCCCCTTTTTTCCTTGATAAGAAATCCTACAATATCAGGTAACCTAACAGATTGCTTTGTGTCTGTCTATGTTTAATAATTCAATTCATTTTATTTATATAGCGCTGATTCACAACAGATGTCATCTCAAGGGACTTAACATGAAGTCATTTCAATACGATCATACAAACATTCTAATCAGTTTAAAGTTTTAGTTAGTTTTCTATTTAAGGAACCCCAGCAGATTGAATACAGTCATTGACTTGAGGTTGTGCCCCGTTTATGGAGACTCCAACCACAGCAATCCCTCAGCAATCCCTCATACTGAACAAGCATGTAGCGACAGTAGAGAGGAAAAACTCCCCTTTAACAAGAAACCTCCAACAGAACCTGGGTAGTTCAAGCGGCCATCTGCCATGACTGTCTGGAGGTTCGAGAAGACCGAGCAGAAACAGAAAAAGAATGATGTAAGACTACTTTCTATATTAAAGAAAGTAAAAAGTTGATACGGGACACAGGGGATGTTCAGTTACTGGAAGCATGGGAGCTGGTTCAACAGGAGAGGATCCTGATAACTAAAAGATCTGTCTCCCATTCTACTTTTAGAAATCCTAAGAACCACCAGTAAACCTGCAGTCTGAGAGCAAAGTGCTCTGTTGGAAACATATGGCACTATCAGATCTCTGATGTATGATGGAGCTTTATACAGTATGTAAGAAGGTGGATCTTAAATTATATTCTGAATTTGACAGGGAGCCAATGAAGGGAAGCTAAACAGGAGAAATGTGACCTCTCTTTCAGTGTTCATCAGAACTCTTGCTGCCACATTTTGGATTAACCGTAGGCTTAGTAGTCCAGCCTTGAGGTAACAAATGCATGGACTAGTTTCTCATTTTAAAAATTGGAAGCATATATATAGTAAAAAAAATTAATCCAACCCTAACCATTGAGTGTGAAGAAGATCTATCATTTACAGGAACAAACTGAAGTATGTCGGACAAATATGATTTGAACCAGGCTAGTGCTGTTCCTTTGATCCCTGCACCATGTTCAAGCTTTTCTAAGATAATATTATGATCAATTGTGTCAAAAGCAGCACTGAGATTTAACAAGACCAGAACAGTCCCAAGTCCATTATCTGAGGCCATGAGAATATCATTAGTCACCTTCACCAGTGCTGTTCAAACAGATCGTTATTCACATACTTGATTAGCAACTATTTTCTCAAGGATTTTAGATAAGAAAGGAAGGTTAGATATAGGTCTGTAATTAACTAAGTCATCTTGATCGAGGGAAGGTTTCTTAAGTAAAGGGTTAGTTACAGGTACTTTAAATTCCTGTGGTGCGTATCCATTTACAAAGGATAGATTAATTATATCTAAAATGGGGCCAGGAACCAAAGGGAACACTTCCTTAAATAATTTGGTTGTGATTGGGTCCAACACATTTGGGACAGCTTCTTGCTGCAAGAAAACAGTGCTGCCAACTGCATCCAAGTACATCTACCTCCAGTACTACAGCCCCCAGCAGCACTGCTACCACCAGTGAGCCGTTAGCATCAGCCCACACTGCAATATTAAACATTCTTTCCCCTGACTCCGTTGACATAACACCACAACAAGGGCCCAATCCAGATATGATATTTTAGGTGTGATATTTACTTTTATTTAATCCGGTATGACCCTTTTTTGTAATTATTTTGTGTATTTCTTATTTATTTTAGGTCAAGCAGAACCCACTGATAAAGAACCTACAAGACTGATAAAAGATGACCATGCAGAGTGGCCTGAGGTTTTCACCAATACTAAAAAATGTTGTCTCGTAAGAAAATGGCCTGTTCAGGTGACAGATTATGCATTCCCACAAAATAATGAAAAGGCACCACGTAGATTTACGAAAGAAAATTAGTATATGGTTATGAAAAATGGGGAAAAAATACAGTGAACATGGCTGTTATATTCTACTTCCAGTGACTCAGTTTTTTGCTTTGCCTGCAAAATATTTGGAAAGCCGGACAACGCTGCACTCTCAAAAAGAGGCTTCCGTAATTGGAAAAACCTAGCAGTGCACCTTAAGGACCATGAGCATTCAAAACCACACATAACAAACATGAAAAATTGGCATGTGCTCCAGATGAGACTCAAAACGAAAACGGCAATTGATCAGATTAATCAGGATTTACTATATCTCGAGGAATAGCACTGGAAAGCAGTTATACATCGAGTGATTGCGATAATCTGCCACCTGGCAGAACGAAACCAAGAACTCAGGGGACACACAAGTGTCTTGTATGATCCACAAAATGGAAATTTTTTGGGACAAGTTGAGTTGATGGCAAAATTTTATCCAGTCCTGAATGAACATTTAAGGAGAATTCAACAAAAATAAACTAAAGTACACTACCTCAGCCCACATATACAAAATGAAATAGTTGAATTGGTTGGAGTAAAAATATTACAGGAAATAGTTAAAAGAGTACAAAAAGCAAAGTACTTCTCTGTCATCATGGACTGCACCCCTGACACTACCCACACCGAGCACTGTCCACTGTACTCAGAGTTGTGAACTTTGAGGCATCAGAGGGAGTGTCAATCACTGAATATTTCATCGGGTTTGTCGATGTGGAAGACTTCGCTTTGGAAGACCAGACATCCAGTCTCTTCTTGAAGGTGTAAATTCACACGCTGTGACATTAATCGTACGCATTACTCCAAATAATCCCAGACAACTTCTCTTTAAGCTATAGGGGAATTTATTAAGAAAATAGATCTACCTTACAGCCAAAACATTTCATCAATAATTCCCATCTGTTCAAAAGCATGCAACTAATTACTACAGATCTTAGAAAACAATAATATGTGATAAGTAAACACAATTAACATTAAATGGATCAGGGAGAAATAGACAGCTCAGTCTTTGTTTAGGGAGGAAGGTGGCCCTCACTCCAGGGGGGCTCAAGTCACAGATAGCCTAGGAGACAAAGGGTCATAAAACTAGTTCTGTGCTAAGATGGAGAACTGCACATGGAGTGTAAGGAGACAAACGGCCATAAAACTTAGCTCTGGAGCACATGGAGTGTTGGAGAGACAAAGGAACAATGAGGTTAACCTTTCAGCTAACAGACCAGCTATAGCAGGTCGGACTGACCCCGACTCTGCCGACCAGGTGATATATGAATATGAGAGAGAGAGAGAGAGAGAGAGAGAGAGAGAGAGAGAGAGAGAGAGAGAGAGAGAGAGAGAGAGAGAGAGAGAGAGAGAGAGAGAGAGAGAGAGAGAGAGAGAGAGAGAGAGAGAGAGAGAGAGAGAGAGAGAGAGAGAGAGAGAGAGAGAGAGAGAGAGAGAGAGATATTTGAAATTTACAGAGTTCATCATTGTGGGATATGATCTTCTACAACTCTACAATTATCAATGTTCTGTTCAGCACAGTCCCACCTGCAGATTTGGCACTTACATAATGCTCCTGTTATTGTGGGAATTTTGTTTAGTACAATTTACAGTGAACAAAAAAAACAAATCACAAGTGTTCTCCCTCTAAACCTGGTATGTGACTAGATAAGCACTCTGTGGAGTCTGCCAGACTAACCATATAAAAACAAGGTTCAGATAACAAAATGTTTCCTTTTTTTTCTTTTTGGGGAGGAGGAGGTGTTTGAGCAGATTAAACAACTTAAATTTTGTTGTAGACACATCTAGGACTGATAAAAGGCCTGATTAAAATTTGGTGCGTTAAATAGATTTCTGGTAGCTGACTGTATGAACCATCTCACAATCACTCATGTACATGTGTGACTTTGCACAGTCAGTCAGATCCACTTGAGCTCAAAATGCAACAAGCTCAACAGAAAGAAGATAACCCTAGCTTGTGTAGAAACAGCTGGGCTCCTTTAATGAACAGTAGGTGTGAGTCTGTGTCTGTTGTATTTTTGGTTAAAATATGTTTGCTCTTCATTCAGTGAATTTACTCACAGTGGGTACAGTATTCAGAATTTTTACTCAAGAGTAGTGATACTTCATGATAATATTACTCAAGTAAAAGTAAAATGTACGGTATAGTAAAACTACTCTCAAAAGTAAGCTTTTCTTAAAAAGTTACTCAAGTAAATGTAACTTGTTACTACCCACCTTTTATACCTGCAATATAATAACTTAGCTCAAAGTATATTCATCTGTTAGAATGACACAGTCCAGACCCAATTCCAATCGTACCAAGACTTGAAAAAAATATATTTTTTTTTGCTATTTAGAGTAAAGTGGAAAAAAGTTCAGTCTTACCCCTGCTTTCCACCGGATGCGTAAGAGGCGTGTAATGTCTGCAAAGCGTAATACGCAGCTGATAGTCGCCATTATAGTCAATAGGACCGTTCCACCGGACGCGTAAGCGGTGCGTAAGCGGCGCGTAAGCGGCGCGTAAGCGGCGCGTAATGTAATAGACATGTTTTTTCTCGTGAATTCAGCAGCGCGTCCCTTCCCACTGGATGCGTTTTAGAGCATATAACTCACGAACGCATTCCACCCAGCTGGTCCTGGGAGATCACGAAATCAGGGGAAAGTTGCAGTTGCATAACACAAAGGGTAGTATGCTGGGGAAAAAATATAGTTCAATGTTAATAATTATCATAAACTCACCATCCACTCCCCAAACTGCAGATATTTCTGTCCATGTCTTCTCCTTTTTACGTTATCCTTGTTAAAATGATCACTGGTATCAGATAAAGTGGGTGATTCTCCACTTCAAAGATTAAATTCTAGTCGTCCATGATAAAAACCAACACATTAGTCCCACTGACTGACTTCAACCCTGGTGTCACAGGTAGTGATGTTTTGTTTAGTTTTTTTTCGTAGTTAAGGAATCAGAAAGCTGCACGTGTCTTTTATTTTGAAACTTTCTGGATTATTTTCACTGCTTCCGTGCCTGATTTCCTGTCTGGCCCAATCTAAACTGCTGAGATTGACGCATTTTAGAAGCCTAGAGCGTAAAAAAGAGATCTGCCACGTAAATTTAGGAGAGGGCTGAGACGTGTCCAATTCGCACTGCTTAGCACCCAGTGAAAACGGTCCCATTGACTATAATGGCGGCTATGAGCTGCATATTACTCTTCGCAGACGTTACGCGCAGCTTAAGCATCCAGTTCACGTTCCGATTGCTTAACTACAAAAAAACAACAAAACATGGCTACCTGTGACACCAGGACTCACCTCAACCACTTAACACATATCGTGCTGTTCTAGGCGTTGGTGTTTTGTGCAGTTTGAACAGGCCATTACGTGTCTAAAACGCACCCAGTGGGAATCGATGCAACGCTGAATTTGCAAGTAAAACACGTCTATTACATTACGTGCCACTTACACATCCAGTGGAAAGCAGGGGTTAGATATGCAAAGCTAGTGGAGAATCTTCCCCAAAAACGTGCAGCTATTTTTAAACCAAAAGACAACTTTACAAAGTTTTAAAGGGAGGTGAAAATAAATGTACCCACAGTTTTCAGCATTTAGCTGTAATAAAATTGGAAAACTATGTAGTTTTCTTTTCTCTGTACAATTATGCACTACTTTAAGTTGACCGATAATACATTAAGAAGACACTGAAAGGCAACAGGCATAAGCAATTCAAAATATATTTCTGAATAGAACAGCTTTCAGGTCTTATTCCTACAAATAAAAAGGCACTGCTTCAAAATCGGACAAGCAAATAAAACTGGATTTTGCTTGCAGCCAGTTCATTAAAAAATATATTAAGCGAGAAGGTTAACTTGTTCCCAGTACAGAAAACAGGACTTTACTTTTAAGCTCAAGTGCAAATTAAAAAATGGAGGAACAGATGATCTGAAGTAGATCTGAAGTCTGGAAATGACCGAAGGACTTCTCAGAACTAAACTGAAAAAAGGGGGAGGAAAGCAAATAGCTCTGGGGCAGCATGATAGCAGAGTAAAATTGCAGTTGTACACGAGAGGGAAATGTGAGAAGCAGAAATGATGAAATTCCAACTGAAATAGATTTAAAATAAAGCACTGATATAATGTAATAAGGGTTGCTGGACCTATACCTAGAAAATGTGGCCAAGAATTCCTAATTGGTGGAGTAAGACCCACATTTTTGAAGTGGGAGCTGGATTCAGCATGATCCGGGAATCCCAAGCTTTAGTGCAACTTTGGGTGGCGCCAAAGCGCAAGAAATTGGGTAGTGGTTGTCCAACCAGCTCAAGCTATCGATTTATACACCAGGAGATTTCGTTTTATGTCTATGACCGTCTCCACATCGGCGCTGGATGATGTGTGGATCCTTTTAGCGGGTGGTCGGATTTCCCACCCATCAGGAACGGAGAGTTGGCCATAGAAATAAGGACCGCACCGTTATCTCAATACTTTATTATTATTATTTGCACTGGAAAGCGTTTACATCCTATCGTTGGGCTCCCCTGCCTTTTGGAAAAAAAGAACATAATCAACTTTGTCATCTGGGCAGGAGAAAGTGAGCTGCACGGTTAACGTTAGGGGATTGCAGAGCGATCCCCTCGGTTTGAACATTATATAGGATTGAAGACCTCTGAAGGACACTGAGAACGGGATTAGGTGTTGTTCAGTTTAACATACTTCTCATTACTACTGCGTGTTGTCCTCTGAAAATGTGCGCAATGACCTTTGGTGACTTGGAATATAGCGGCTGCACCAGTGAGGTAAGTGGATAATTTAGTCACTGATTAGTTTTCTTGCGTTGTGAATTAATTATATGAAGATGCGCCAGATAGATACATTAACACATAAAAAAGCTGATATGGTTGGATATTTTGAATCTTCAAAGCTTGCACGCTTGCATTACTGTACAAAACAAGCAGATGCAACAGTGGAGCTAATACTTAAAAAGCATAGGGCAACTTTATCCAGGGAAGCTGAATGCGTCTGGATTCTGCACATCTCTATCTGTATAACTTGCAGAATCTGTAAACGTTCGAAGAGGCTATGCAGTTCATTTTTTTATGCTTCATCTACTCTGAGCTCATATGGAGATTCACTTTCTCCAGCATATGTGATGTGGATGTCCCAGCCTTTTTTAACTGTCCACCCTGCAATGGGTGTCATATTTTCTGATGGCAAACGCTGCCATAATTCTGCAAAGAAAATAACTTTTACTGTATATTATCCTGGCTTAACCAGCAGGCAATTTTCCTTTTAGACTTGAAAACAAGGGTTTGCATGCTTTCATAATTATTACAAAAATATCTTTACAAATATGAATTTAGCAAACTGCAGTTTTTTTTCATGTGGTTCATATTACAAAAGTTATAGAATTTGGCGTAACTGTGGGGTCTTGCAATCCTACAGTTGTGGGTTCAGTTCCATCTTCCTCCTTCCACATCTTGATGTCCCCCTGGGCACTTATGCCCAAGCTGCCTACTGATCTGTGTGTTGTATATGAATGTATGTGCAACTGGGTGAACCTGTAAAACTGCTTTTAGTAGTCTGTATGACTAGAAAAGCATCACATACATTAAATCAATTTAACTGCAAGTTTTTGTGAATTCAAACCCACAACTGCCTCAGACTGATATGATCAGCTCTGTTTGAGTTTTCAGAGCTCCCTTTATACACCTGTTGTTGCCTCAGTGTACCACATATCTTAATTTGGCTTTATTTGTGTTAGCTGTTGGAGGTTGGCAGGCTTTCATCTGGCTGGACACAGTCATGCTGGATGCTGTCTCCTGGAGCATGTGCACAGTGCTTCTTACAGTGAGTGGATAAGGGCAAAGCCACATGATCCAATTAGATAATATTTAAGAGATCTGTTTAACATTCTTTCCTCTTTTTTCCTCTCCTCATGCCTGGTCTGCTCTCCTCTGCTCTCACTTATGGTATTTTTATGCATTTGTTTTTTGTGTACTGCTGCTTCCAACAGCTGCAGGTTTGGGCAACGCTTTAGAAGTGTGTGGGGAATATTTAAAAAGCTTTGCTGCAGGATGTCTTCCTCAATCTAGGGTTGGCCTGTTCTTTCCAGAGGCACACATTTGGGAAATGAGAGATGAAGAGTAGCGTGGCTCAGGCCAGTCGGAGTCCATTTATATTCTGCCTGAGTCCTGCTCCATAGGCAGCCCATTGTCATGGCTCACTCAGTGGGGTAGTCTGTGATGACTGAGTTGTTTGGAAAGGGGTTAAAAGCCAGAATGTAAATAAATGAATTTATAAACTAATAAATCAATTCTGATTAATTGTCTACTTGCCTACAATTACATACATAAATCACAAAAGCTGGAAAAAAGACACAAAAAAACCACATTGAAATATGTTACTAAAAGCGTAGTTTCTGTTTCATTCCATCTAAATGATAGTGTATTTAATTACCAGAAATCTAAATGTAATTATACATTTCATTATTTCTGAGTCCTAGTGTTTGCTGATTTCTAACTAGCAAGAACACTGTTTTGGAAAGGAGACATTATTTTGGTTTACTTTGAATGTTAAAAAGTAGTTCAAAAGGTGAGTTTGAGTTCTAATAACAGTATTACCTATACCAAAATATTTTGTAAATCTGGTATATATTTGGAAACATTTATCTCGTTTACATTGCTTTGCAAAAAGTATATTTCAGAGTTGCCCATAAATTGTCTCTTGCCCAGGGGCCCACACCCTGCTAAGTAAAGACTGAACAAGATTACACTTTTTTGTATTTTTATTTTAACTGGATCAGCTTCCACTACACTTTACGAGTAAGAACAATGTCGCTGAATTTTTTTAAAAAGTCATCTTTTTCAGATTCAAGGAGTAGCAGTGCCACAGTGTTTGGCTACACAAGCCAAGCCAAAAACAGTGATCTGACATGCAGGATAAAAAGGAAATTGTCTGTAGAACCGTCACAGGCCACTTAGAGAGACCAATCCTCTATGGCTTTGGAAAATAGGTTAACTAACAAGGGTGGAAGAGCTGTGAGTTCTTCTTGTTAAATAGACATGATCAGATACTTTGCAGCGACTTGCGTAAATGCAATGTTTCTTCAAAGGAAATAAACAAAAATAGGTTTTCAATTGTAAAACTATACAGATGGTTGTAGTAGGAGGATTTGGTTGTCAGCTAAGCATACACTTTTTCATTCTTCTGAATCATTGCTTCTTTCAATTTAGTCAAAAGAATTTGTAAAAACAATGGTGTATTTATTTGCTCCTTAAAGGAAATCTTCAGGACTCACCAAGCAGAAAGCTCCTTCTTCATGCAGTTGTGTGTGAAAAATGGAAACATATCTGTCAATCATTATGAAATAAAAAGCAACTTAGCTGTAGGTTGTTGAAACAGCTGCAAAGTTATGCACCAAAGAAAAGATTTGTGTGAAAGTACAACAGATTTTATTTGTACCCCAGAGATGCTGATTATTCTAAGTGTCTAGCAAAACCAAAATTATAACTATTTTTGAAATCTGGCTGGCAGAAAAATCTTTCTTTGAACTCTTGCGAGAGAGATGTTGTTGTAGTCTACATGTACGTG
Organism: Valencia hispanica; assembly: GCA_963556495.2. NCBI lineage: Eukaryota > Metazoa > Chordata > Actinopteri > Cyprinodontiformes > Valenciidae > Valencia > Valencia hispanica. The sequence continues at coordinate 29,907,548 of OY747711.1, forward strand.
CCAGCAGAGGCTGCTACCTTGACAAGAGTGGAGATGGAATAAACTGTTAAAATATAATTGCAGTTTTCTACTGACAAAAAAGATGATTATCAGAGCACTTTTCCAAACTTTTTATGCAAAGTATTGAGTCTCACTAAATGAAGCTTGTCTTACAAAATGGATGATAACTGTCCTCCCCTAATATTACAAACCATTATCTTTAAGGATGATTTTGACTTACTTCAACTAAAATTCGAGGATATTTATAATGTTTTCCTAACAAAAATGACAAGATAGCCACAAATAACAGTGAGAACTGGAGTTATGTAAAGGTTCATTTCCACACCATTTTGCTCATGTTGATAAGCAAATAATACCTCTATTGTTCAGAAAAATACAGTTAAATTCAAAAATGCTTTATTGATCCCAGAGAGAAAATACGTGTTTTTGTAGCTCATACCACTTAATTCTTCAACGAGTTGTTTTAGATCCTGATGGATGTTTGCAGGAAGGATCTCCTGTTGCAGTCTGTGTTGCAGCGAAACTGTTAAAGCCTCTGACTGAATATACTCTGTTGTTGTAGGATAATCCCATTAAGAGGATGCTCAGGGTGGTCTTATTAATAAGATTAAGATGAATAGGGTGGTCTTATTAATAAGACCACCCTATTCATCTTAATCTTATTAATCTTATATTAATAAGAAATGGTCAGCTTTACATTCAGAAAAGGTTAGCCAGTTAGTTTGATGAATAGGTTAAAAGGCCCACGTGTAAATGTCATAGTGGAGTTCAAAACAAAGGTTCCATGGATCTCTCCTGTATTTCCATAAAAAAAGAGGAACGGCATCCAGTTTTGTCCTCTATTTACTACGAACATTTCTGTTTTTCAGTGATATTTAGTAATGTTAAGCAGTCGCTAGTAATTCACAGCTACCCCATAATTAATTAGATTTAAAAAACGTAATAATTCGACAGCCATAATATATATACACACACACACACACTAGGGATGTCCCGATCACATTTTGCCCCCCTAGTCGAGTCGGAGTCATTTTATTTTAAATATCTGCAGATACCGGGTCCCGACCCAATCCAATGCATTAAAATAATTAAAAGAAAAAGGACAACACATACAAGTTGTCCTTTTAAGTTCTTTTTGCTCTACCGTGTGAAATTTACTAAAGTGTTTCGCATGCTAGGCCACACGTTGTAAATAACACTTAAGTTGACCCATTGTGCAGCAAAGTTTAGAAGTGAGATTGGACAAACTCCGTATGTCCATGTGGTTACCACAAAAGCAGACACCTTTGATACAAGAACTAGTAGGTAGTGATGGGAATTTCGGCTCTTTTAGGAGCGCCGGATCTTACGGCTCCTCATATTTTTTGTTTATTAAATTAATTCATCATCAAAAGTGTGTAATGTAAAATTTTGTGTAAACTGAATTACAAATCTACATACATAATTAAATTAAATGTTTATTATTTATGACTTATTATATTCACCATGGAACAGTGCTACAAAATAAATAAATTTTAGAGTACAAAAACCAACACTGATTGTACGTAAACTATTCATAAACTTTTAACTATTTACAGTGAAGAACATAGAAAAGCTAAGATAATGTAGATAACTGCAGAGTCTCTTCGATATATTTTAACTTTGTATACTCTACACTCTGCTTCTAAATTTTGCTACATTACCTGCTGTCCTTCATTTTCTCACCTTTTCAGCACGTTTTGTGTGTAGCTTTTTTCTCCTCCCGTTTCTCTGTTTGTGACACTATCTCTGTGTGTGTAAAACCCTCCTCCCCTCTCTCCTGCTCCCACTCAAGACCTATGCTCAAGACGTGCAGCTTGAACAGAAAAAAACAACAAAAATGGCTCCAGTCTGGCTCCCAAAAAGGAGCCAGCTCAGATCGCTCACTTCAAAGAGCCTGCTCTAAGAGCCATTTCGTTTGCGACCAACACATAACTACTAGCAGGCGGTTATGTAGCATGTTGTGAATGCCCGGCAACACGTTTGTATGCATTAGCACTTCTAGCTAGCAGCTCACTATTGTGTTGTCTCAGTTTCCCTCCTGCCGTAAATTGTGTGATGTTACGGTGTTGTTGTCGTCCATGCAACAGTGGATATTGATGTAGTGGAAATTGTTGAAATGAAAAATAAGGCACTTCATTTGACAATCTCTGTCTCAGGATGAATTTAAAACGTCATGCTTGTTGTTTTATGAGGTTATATCGGATAATTTCCACCCGAGTCTGATCAGTTACAGATCACGTGATCGGGCCCAATTTCCGATCACGTGACCGGATCGGGACATCCCTAATGCAAGTTCTGGGTCTTGATGCAAGTCTGCTAATGACATTTTGAGACACACCAAGTTCACGCGCAACATCTGACTGCCTGCCACCGACCTGAAAGTGCGCCAGGGGCAGGTGGCAATAAGTGACGTCGTGTATTTATGGCTGTTTGAAGGATGAAGTTGGAATGACTTACTGACAATACAAGCTTTTTTAAACCCACAGAATGTTGAAATTGATGCCACATTGAAAAGGGTTGTCTTTAGTATTTTTTGGTGTTGGCCCTAATATGTAAGGCACACTGTACACAGTGAGATCATTACGTGGAAAACACAATAATGAGGTGTGTCTATCACCCCAATACATTTGCCTCCCTATCCCAAAAATCTCTGAAGTGAAACAAACACCATATCTACTGGGTCTCTCACGATATCCTTAACTCATTGTGAGTAGTGTAAGAGTGCATTTAGCGATAGCTAAAAATGTTCAATCTAAATAATGTTAATTAAATCCTTATTGAGCACTGTGTTGTAGTTCTCTGTCTGATAGAGGTTTCTTGGTTTGTTCTTTTTGGTAATGAGTTATCATGTTCTCTTTTCACACTTAAGTGTTTCAGATTGTCAAACAAATTTTAACCTCAGAGGAATATAACCCAAATAAAGACTACCAGTAACAAGTGCTATCAAGTGTTTACAATAACTGGCCATTCAGAGGTAAACTTTAGGTCATGAACTAATAGCAGGACACTTTATTTCAGGGTGGTCTTGTACAGAACATCCTGTCACCAGTATCAATAATGATGATGCTTATTTTGGAAATATACAGTATAATGGGGTTTTTTGTTCTTTTTAGACAGCATTGATTTTTGACTTGAAACTATACCATGTATACAGGTTTTCCGCAGTCTCATTCTTATTGTTGAATTATTGACACTAAACTTAACTGGGGCATGTGAAGCCTTTAGTGTTTTAGATATTGTTTTTGGTTCTTTTGTGTGACCTCCTGGATGAGTTGTTGATGTACTCTTGGAGTAGGTTTCAGGGCATGAGTTGTTTACTTTTTGATATTTGTTAGACTTCTTCATGCTGACAGATACAGTAGGTCCTACTTTTGGGATTTTTTTTTTTTTATTCTGTTGGTTTGTCAGTAATCAGGCCTGGGTTATGATTCAATAAGGAGGGTGAAGTTACTTTATCCCTAAGACACATTTTGGTTTGGATCTCTTTTTTGCTTTTAAAGAAAGAAATCATCATTTGAAAACTGCTTTTTGTGTTTTTTCAGGTTATTGTTGTTTCTAAATCAAGCTCACTACAACATGTGTGTCCCTTGCTTTTGCAACCAGATAGTTATAAAATCCCTAAAGATTACAAAGAAATTACTTTGCTGAAAACTGTCAAAATAGTCACTGAGATTTCATAAAATATATTTTTTTCTTTTAATACTGTACACCCTAATCAAGTGTTATGGTATTACAATAGAGATTTCAGCATTTCATTAGCTCAGCCTTGATATGTAGAAAATGTATTGCCAAAAGGTTGTAGTTTCATTAGGTCACCGTAGTGCTTCACTAAGCCGCTTGGCCAGCAGCTGTGGTTTAAATCTGTGTCCAGGTCTTCACTGAAGCATGAAGGGACAAGATGATTGCATACACAACACAAGGTATTTCCACACAGTAGCATCAGTTAACTGAAAATTTATGAAATAGGAAGTTGATTTGTAAATTGAAGCCAATGCTTACACATGCAATGCACATTTACTTTCTCATCCACTCATTTTACTTATCCCTTCCCCATTTTCCTCACAAAAAACAGACTGGTGATGTGTGCCTTTTTCGTGTAGGTGAACTACTTATTTTATTGAAAATGTGTTGTGGGAACAAATAGCTCACCCAATGCTGGTAAAAAGGCAAGTTAAAATTAGAGATTAATAAGCAATTTTACCTCTAGATGTTATGCTCTTAAAATAATTACAAAAACTAAAGGTGGAAGGCAGTGTTGTACAAGGCCATACTTGCAAATACTGTTCTTGTTGACCTCCGCCAGGAGGTATATGTATTTTTGCTCATCCGTCTGTTTGTTTGTTAGTTTGTTAGCAAGTTAACTCAGAGATCTGTGCTCTCTGACTGCTTTTCTAGTTGGACATGATTTCCATGTACTTGAGTGGATTTGCTGTCCTTGAAACATATAGACATTAAAGCAACATTTAATACCATAAACATAATTACCTCAGTCTCTTTTTGAAGTGCAATGGACACCACATGAACAAGAGCTTCATTGGTTAACTCAGTATTTATTTGTGCTTCTTGGTTTCCTACATGAAACTTCCACCAGGTATATCTATCAGTATTGAAGCAGTTCAATAAGAGTGTTTCACTGCTGCTAATTGCCCATTGTAAAATTAATGCAAAACCACTGTTGCAATTTGCCTCTGAAAGTAAAGTTAGGCAATTACCATGAAGTTACTGTTAAACATCCTCTCTATGTTGGGATTTCCACATTAGCTGCAATCAGCTACTCCTAATCTGGTGTGAAGATTTTCAAGTGAATTCCCTTTAGCTCTGACTTATGCTCTGACCTAATCAAGCAAGATGACTTATGTTTCTCTGGAATTTAGCTAGATTTCTCTTTGAAGATGTTTACATGTTTCTGTCTCACAAAGATTCATTAAAATTAACTCACTGTGTTACAAAGTTATTGCCATGTTTCTGCATAAAGCTGTCAGATGTTCAAGAATTTGACTGAGTGTTTAAAAATATGTTGCGCTATCTTTAAACATGTATTTAGTGACATTTATTATTTGGAGGAAAAGCAATAAGCTCAAACATAAATTTACCATGATGTGTATTCACAGCACAAAGACACACTGCAGGGTTTCTAGCCAACCACCAAATTAGGTCCTAGTTTGGCTCTCGCCTTTGCTCTGTTTTAACAACCGAGAAAGACCTTTGGCTCTAGATCAGCTTTTCAGCTATGGTAACATTACCACAGCCACATTTAACTTTCTAATGTTTGTTTCTAGGTCTATGGTTAGAAGATTAAATTAAATTAGGAGATAGCTTTTTTCACTTCATATTCTGGAAATGTAAAAATATTAAACTCTTTATAATATTTTTTTTCTTTGTTTAAACATATGCATACAAAGTAAAACTGGTTTTGACTAGTTTAGCTATCTTTAGCTATCAAATTAAAATGCCTGTTGAAATGCTTGTGAATTTAAGGACACATTCAATGCAGGAATGCTGCAAAAGCTGATACAGTATATGTTGGAGCTAGGCATTCAGCCTGGCTTAAAGAGGTAACATTTCACTGGGAGGTTCTTATTGATATGTATCATATGTTGACATTTTCTGATGCCCCAAGCATTTTAGTTGTATCATGGTACATCAGTAAATCAAATACACAATAAACTAAAACACAAGGATTGCAAAGTTGTTGAATAATGGCACAACCTGACTCTTAGAGCAATCATAAATAAGGGTTTTTCTAAAGTTAAATAAGTATTTTGGTAAAATAACTTCAACTAACCAGTATCAGTAAATCTGTTGATAAGAGTGTTCAAGTGCTCAAGTGTCTGATCCAATACAAAATAATCCTCAAACAAAATGGATGAAACCAAAAACCACTAGGCTGTCCACAGTGTGGGGAGAACAAGATCAGATGAGGATGCATGGAGGAGGCATGTCTGATACAGATACCTTAAAAGAGAAAAAATTGTCAGCACTGACTTAAAAAAAAATCACCATGTCTCAGGGAACAGTTTCTTTCTTATAGACAGGGAGATGAAGATAACTATCCTCATTGCGCAACAGCCAAACTGCATCATAAGAACACTGCTAATTAATTCTAATTCTGCATATTAAAATTTGATTTGAAATAGGAAGCTGGAAATAAGAAAAAAAGATACAACACAGCTTTATACATATTTTAGTCAACTTATAGTATGATTTGAGATATCATTGGCTAAAATTGGTCTTACACATCATTTAAGGGTACAGTAAATGATATCTGCTGTGATAACCCCAGTGTCTTTTTGTAAAACCAGTAGCACAACATGTTGCCTTATTCTGGATCAAATTACCACTTGCTTTCAGAAAATTGTATATATTTACCATGTCCTGCCTGTCAAAACAGTCTTTGAGAATTCTACACCTTTTGCACTATGTGTCATTTACATAAATATATATAAATTAGTAGATTTTCCTTCAAATGTGGGAAAGCTGCATTAACACAGAAAGGCAATATTTGGTGGCCAGGGAAATGTAAGGAATACATTTTCTTTTGTGTGTGGTTTGATAATAAAATGAAAGCACAACCTCTTGTTTGTCATTAGCCCAATGCTTTTAGCAGTCGATTTTATGTGATCACCTCACGGGCCTAGCTATTGAGAGATGTAAAATGAATGAGAGTCAATAGAGCGATAAAATGTATTTTATGAACCCGTTTGAAATGCACCATGGATTGAACATATGATGTCCGTGAATTTGAAAGATACATTTAAATGCAGAGAAAATGCTAATTTTCGACCGGCAGCAAAAGTTTTTTTAGGTTTTGTGTAAACACTTAGTGGACTACAACTAAAGAAGAAGAAAGACAAAAATGGCCGTGAGATTAGCCAGCTTCGCCTCCTTCCTCCAGGATGAAGGAAGGAGCATTAAACATGGACAAAACCACCACACATGTGGAAAGTGGCAGCTATGCTGGGGGAGAAATAGTCTGTTGAGTGAGAGCCAGCATGCAGCTCCACAAGGTCTCGATGAGTATTTTAAGTGCTACCTATTAGCTCTGTGACGTCTTATATGCGACTTCTGATTTGTAGAGATTTTAATTGCGACTTTTTACAATCAAATAAATCCCAAATCACTTGACAAGCACAGTCGAAACGCACATCACTAGTTGTCATTTAAATTGAGGTACATCATATATATGATTCAGGGCGTAAGACAAAGTGGACCAGAAAATAACTTTTTTTGCTCCATTGACTTCCATTCATTTTCTTTTGGCCAGGGGACCCGTGGGCCAACAGGAAGGAGAGGAGACTTAGGCTCCCCATAGGACCTGGCCCCTGCCCATATCACCAGAAGCACCAAAACCTGGTTTGATGCCTATGCCATCACAGTGTTTGACTGGCCAGCCAACTCGCCACACCTAAACCCCATTGAGAATCTATGGGGTATTATCCAGAGGAAAATGAGGGGCACCAGACCCAAAAACAAAGAAGAGCTGACAGCAAGCATCAAGGAAATCTGGGCTTCCATAACTCCCAGGCAATGCCTCAGGCTGATTGCCTCAATGCCACGGCGCAGCGAGGCAGTGATTAAGGCAAAGGGATTCCCTACCAAGTATTGAAGATTGATATATCGTTTTGACACTATTTTGATTGATTTGATGTTATCCTAATTGCTTTCTTTTTTGTCTGCAAAAACTGAGAAGTAAATGGTGATTTCTTCAGAGTATTCTTATTTTTGGAATTCCTGTTTTCGTGAGTTATATGAGCTGGAAGCCCATATTATGTACGTCTTTGTGATGTCGCAATTTTGCGCACATGGAAACACTTAAGAGACATCGATGAAGAAGCAGAAGAAGTCGTGTTCTTATGCACTGCCGTTCACGTGACATTTATATGTCATCAATGTGTGCACTCACAGCGTTCTCTGCACCCCCCCCCCCCCCCTTTTCCCCACCGCCCCACATCCCTCTAGCTTTTCCGGAACATTACCTGATAATCTGAATGCAAACACCATACTAAAGTCCGTTCTTGTTACTAGGTATTCATCCGTAAAATTACCGGCAAAGAGTATTCGGACAAAGTCCAGAAGATTGCTTTCAGACTCAAAAGCAAAACAGATGAAGTCCAAAAAATGACCAATTTTCATGGCCTGTTTGAAAGGGGCTTATATTGTGTTGGAAACTAAGAAAAAAAACATTTTGTAAAAGTGTATGGCTATTATTATAGCTACAGTATCATAGCTTGACTAAAACTATTGGATGTTGGAACTTATTGACAGAAAGAGATAGTATACTTAATTGCTTTGAGTAAGAGTATATCATGTTTTAGCTGTTCAGCACATATCAGTCTTGTAAGATAATAATTTGAGGCTTGGAGATTTCTTCTACTTCTAAACCATATGGAGCAAAATATAGAGATGGACTAAAGCCTAGTTTTACTTCTCCGACAGCAAGTTTGTTTTCACGTATCAACAGAGACATTTACCTTTCAGATTTCTTAATTGCCTGTGGAGTCTTGCAAAGCAATTCCCCACCAGAACAATAGGAGGCAACCATTCCCAAACTCATGTTTACCGCAATTTCTTTCCACAAACTGAACTGCTCATCTTTATACTCCTTTGATTAAGGGTTGTATAAATGTTTATATGTTCAGACTCCTTCCCCAAGATGTTCTTCGATCTGCCCATGCCCTTACTAGATATCTTAAGCACTCGTTTTTTGTTGGAGTTTTTTGGAATTGGCACTGCAGTTGACAAATTTAAAGGAAGTGACCCATCACAGGCTTGCGTTTGCTGTAGCTTTCGATAGACATTTGAAAAATTGAGCACATCTCCGTCAACTTCTGCGAGCCTGCTGTAGAGCACTTGCATCAACAGAAGATGGTGCTGCATGTCTCCGCACCCCTACTGACAGAGAAATATAAACTAGGCTTTAAGAGATGATTTTAGTTGAAATATATCAAGATTTTTTTTAAATCAAAGAAGTTTGATTTGTTTGATTTTAGGATAAAAAATATAAACAAAAATAATTTGCCCATCTCCAGTAGTCACGGGGTGAGAGGCAAGGTATTATACCAACATAAACAATATTTATCTAGGATGGAATGGAGTTATACTTTGTAACACACTCATACAAATATTATCTTTTAGTTTCTGAAACAACTTTATTGGGATTTAAAAAAAGAAAAAGGGGCATATGGATAATGTGATCAGACCTGTTTTACCTTTACAATAATTTATGATATGACATGTTAGCATTTTTCTTGAAAGCACTGTGTTGCTGGGGAATACTCCAGATGACATTTTGTTTAATAAGAAAAATCTCTTATCAGGGATTGAAATTGAACAAATAAATGATAAAATCTAATTAAAATTCCTCAGAGGAATCTTGCAAGATGACTACATACTATCACATATGTAAAAGTGGTTTGTAAATGATTGTTCTGTCTTATTTTTTTACATAAGAAAAATATTGCATAATAGCAGGGCGGAACGCTTCTGAGAGCCACTACAAAATGAAACAAATTACTTCTGCATCATGTACACACTAGGTAAATTAGTTATTTTCATTTTTCTTAGCATCACCCTACTTTCAGACTACACTGCTTATTCTCTTATTTTCCTATGTGATTATGGGTGTAAAACAACCTTAATAAAGTAAAATTAAGATAAATTGTGTTACAGAAAAAAGGAAAAAAGATGCAGGTACACTTCTTTATAGTAAATAATGTTTTACCCTGTAACTGGTCAGATTAGCATGGAGACATACATATGGGAATGAGGCAGTTTACTTAGTTTTTATAATCCAGCTATTAATGTTCAGAGATCTCAAGAAATAGTGTTTTATAGTTTATAGTCAGAAGCTGTCTATTTTCAACTTCAAATTTAGGAAATATGCATTAACTTCTCTTACACTCTAGTGAAGTCTTAGCATTTGCAGCAGGCCAATTCATTCTTTTCAAATTCTATGCAAGTTATTGAAAAGCTTTAGTTAACTCAATCATATGTCTTTATAATGCTGTTCTGATTAAGCCTCAATGATGTTCTTTTTCTAAGGAATCATACATAAGAAACAAATAGATGACAGACATACCATGGAGGTATATCCAATAAGAATACCAGTAAATTGCATTAGCTACTGTATTATGGGAAGGAACGACGTCACGGCATGCTGAAAACAGTCCTCTATAATGACAAAATTATTTTGGAGAGGACTTTTAAACTGTATTAAGTATTTGATATTACTGATTAGTGCATCTAGAATTACTAAAGGATTATTTTTCAGAGAACTATAGATTTACAAAAGATGGCTAACCTTTTAATATCCAGCTTGTTCTCTGATGGACGTTGGAAGGTCAAACTGATAAATGAACCTATACTCTGTTTAGCCTTTCTGATATCTGCTAACATTCTCTGTCATTCTCTCTCCTGCTTTTTTGAAATATGTTCTTCTTATGGTGTTTTTGTAAAGAGAAGTGAGCAGTCCAATCCCATAATTAAATATAGAGTCTCATCATTTAATTCGTTATAAAGTAAATTGAATTAATTAACAATAAAAGCCTTCGTATCTTCTCGAACACAACTAGGGGCGTTTTTACTTCTATAGTCTATTTACTTTGGTCTGAATCAGTTGATCAGTTTGTTAGCGTGTATGTATTTTGGGTGGTTCCTTTTTTTTCCACATGAAAAGCTTCAAGCGAAAGAAAAAAACTTGTCACTATAAACCAGGCGAGGAAGTTCATTCTGTTTAATGGTCAGAGGTGTCTGGTCCTGTTCTTGGACTGCTTTGATTATATTGAACTTTCCGAATTAAAAGAAAATATAGCTTGATCTAAACCTTTACCTCATATGTTGGACCCAATCCCAAACATAGTATTCAAATAAGTGTTTCTTTTGATTACCACTTCCATTTTGATATGATTAATCTGCCCTTGGTAAACATATACAGACCACAGGCTTTTTAGGCAGCTGATATTAAAGCTAGTTAAAAAAAATCTTCTTTCGATCAAGATGGCATAATAAAATACACACATAACTATATCAAATCTTCCTTTATCTAAAATATCCAGGGATTATTGAATTGTCCCCACCAATATTTTGATCTCCTCTAGAAAAGAAAAACAAACCCGATAGAAAGGAAAAAAGAGAAGGAAAAATACCGATCTGTCAACGTCTTATTTACCTAGAGGTGCAGAAAGAGTTTAATTATGTTCTCTACTGGAATCCTACCGTAACATATATGGCCAATGTGATTGGCTGTGCCTTTGCCTGCTGTCACGTGAGACTCTGCAGCTGTTTGGTTGTTAGCAGCGCTAAAACTGCAAGGAGAACTTTTCAGTCTGCGAGAGGACTCAGAAGCAACGTGGGTGACACATGAGTGTCAAAAGCAAGTAAGGACGGCAGCAAAAAAGAAGAATTTGGACATGAGGAACTATTTTTCAAAGAAACCTGTAAGTCACTTAAAGTCAAGTTCGCTAATGAAATGTGTCCGTCGTAATAATGTTAATGGCAATGCTACGCTTTGGCTCACATCATACAGTCTCAACTTGTATGTAACTATGAATTACATGGTTGGAAACTATCTGCACAACAAGCTGCCCACTATTAGTTATCTTACACCATGCATCTAAGGACGGCGCAGGTCTGTGTGAGTTTCTCCAGGGGCCAAGGTGCACTGTATGATTTCTTCATATGTTTTAGCCCATATTCCGGTTATGTAACAATCTTTGCGATCGGTTCGTCTTCAAAGCTGTATAAAAATAACGAGAATTTCTGCTTGCATATCTAATTTCCTTCACATAAGCTATGTTTTAAATACAAAATAATTGCAGTAAAAGTATACAGTTTTCTGTTGCAGAGCCCTGCTCTGGTCCAATTTTACCAACCCCCATGCATTAAGATGATTTTTTAACCCAAACCTTTACCCACAGTTATCTACCCAACCCGCCCGTTGATTTAAAACTGCTATCGGTCTGTGTTCGCCACAGCTTCGTGCTCCAATCCCTCCGTAACTCTCCATTGTGCTGTCAGCTGAGCTCTCAGATAGTGATGCTTTGAATACGTGTCCAGGTCTGAGATGATAATCAGTCAGATGCTCTCATAGGAATCTTTTTTTGATTGATTCAGCTACCTGAACTCTGTGTGTAAAGTTGAAAATGTCTGCGCGTCTGCAACAAGTGGTCAGGGTTGTGAATTGTAAACTGCTTGTGTTTAAAAAAAAAAAGAAGAAGAAAAACGGAAAATAACGTGACCCCGTATTACAATAAATTATTTCCCTTTTTATTTCTCTGGAATGTTACACAGCTGATACATGTTTTATGCAGAACTGTAGTGAAGTTACCGTTTCTGCGCACAGAATGCCGAAGGTTGCAAGGGAAGTGCGTTTGTTTTGTTTGTTGCGCATTCTTTTTCTGGGGCGAACATATTATTAATGGAGCCAACATTATTCTTTGTGCTACAATGTGGATAAACATGATCTTTCCCAGACAACAGTCTAATGATGGTTTTCAGTGCCGTTTTGAAAAACAAAATAAAACGAGATGGGCTTTCAATTTTTACACCTGTTATTACACCACTGTCTATATTATAATAAAATGTCAAAAGGATAAATACCTATATATGAATGATTATTTATTGTCCCCACCAATCTTCAAACCACACTCATGTTTATGGTTATTGTCCCCAGCAATTTTAAAAACAAACCTACGCCCTTGGAAAAAGTTACTGATGGGACTTTCATTACGCTTTTTCAGCTTCTTCTTATACTGTTGATCACATTATTTTGATCCACATACTCAGAGATGTGGTTGGCCTCTCACAGGTGGCTTTACCTACTTATCTCTGGGAACCATTTTCAGTGGTTTCAATTATCTGTTTTATTTATATATCTAGTCATCATGGGGCATATGATTAACAAATATAGTGATGTTTCATTTAATCTGTGGGCCAATTATATCCATCTATATTGTTCATTCTAGTCTACTGAGTTGCACAATCGTTCTGATACCAGCTGTTTGTCACACCTGAACTCTGACAAAACAGAAACCCTTTGTTTTTTGTTGTAGTATCTCTCTGCTTTATTGTGGAGTTTCTTTCTCCTCATTGAATCACATTTGGCCAGACGTTCTGTTTACCAGTGAGATCTTCCTGGAGGGGAGTATTGGCTAAGCTACTGCTGCTGCTATTCCTGTAATAAAGCAGCAATTAGGTATCTTAGCTTCTTCCATACAGCCTTACCTACAGAGATTTTGGGTTATTTTTGACTCAGTCATGTCCATGAATCACCACTCTAAACACTTGATGAAAAACTATTTTTTTCTTCTCCATAATATCTCAAAATTGAGATTCTCTGGTATGAAAGAGTGAAATGGGAAAGTTTATCCATATTTTTGTCTTCCTGCCTAGACTACTCCAATAATGTTTTTATTTTTCTCAGTGAGAAAGATATTGACCATCTTCAGGTGGCTCAGAACTCTGCTGCAAGGCTTTTAAGGTGAGAGCCCATATGATGCCTGTTTTGGCTTCCTTTCATTGGCTTCCGGTGTATTTTAGAATTCACTGTAAAATACTATTACCGACTTTTAGAACCTTGTCTGGTTAAGCCCCTCCTTACATCCCTCTGCTGACCTGTCACAGCTTTACGCCCCAACTTGCTGTCTGCGTTGGGTTGGTCAGTTGTCACTTGTCCTCAAAAATTGCTTTAAGATGTGAGGTGAACTGTGGAACACTACACTTTTCCTTATGCTGTCTAGACACTGTTGATAGCTTTATAAGTTGTTGACCTTCCCTTTTAAACAGATCTTTTGGTAGATAGGATACTGTTACCATCTATTAACGCTTTTTTCCGCTTCATTGAAGTATCGGTAGCCAATAATTTCATGTACTTTTCTATGAATAATACGCTTGGTGGTGTTTTTCTGTGTTTAATCCTGTCTCTCCTATCAGTTATCTGAATTTTTGCTGTGACTAACTGTATGTCTGTAAAACTGTCTCAGAGCTTTTCTTTTTAGCTGCATTTATGTCCTGTTGAAGCAACTAAAGAAGCTATAATTTTCATAAATTCTCAAATTTTTCTTTAATGCAGAAAGTACAGCTAGATAAGTGGCTCTGTGTTTGCTTTTTATATGTATGCTTTTTTGTGTGCTCTCAAACACCCTGTTTGATGGGAAGTTTCCCTTTCCACTGTCGCTCCATGCATTCTCAGTATGAGGGATTGCTGCAAAGTTAACAACACTGTCACCACATACTAGTCCAAGAGGAGTGTTTGGTGCAAGTCAGTGACCCAATGCAATTCAATAGCAACCATTTTGTTTTAACCAAAAAAACAAACAAACAAAAAACGTGGATTTGACTTCATTGATTCATTCATTCTAGAATTGCGCTGCTCTGGGTGGCTGCATGTTGGAGAGGCTCTGTTGGCTACATATTTAGTTTTGGGATTTTTGGGGGGGTTTGTACCTTGGTTCCTCTTTTTTCTTAAAAAAGATTGCATTTTTTTTACCTGTATACTTTCTAGTTTTTGGTGCTGTAAAGCTGGAAGGATTTTTGCTGTAAATGTTTCCCTTTTTGAGAAATTTGTTATGATGCGTAACCATGGCAACAATGTGGTTTACAGCCGGGAGCAGCTGATTAACATCGCAAAAGCTGAAATAATACCTCAACTGAAGGCATAAATCCCTGATGAGTTGATAAGGAGGAGACGTAAGACGATCATAATGGGCAACGTAAGATCACTGGCTAACAAGATGGATGAACTCCAAGCCCTTACAAGGACTCAGCCAGAGTACCGTGAATGCAGTGTTATGTGTTTTATTGAGACGTGGCTGCTGGATCATATCCCCGACTCCCAACGTCTGTCTGCCAGGCTTCCTGACTGTACGAGCAGACAGAGATCTGAAGACGACCAGAAAAAGAAAAGGTGGTGGAGTAGCAGTGCTTGTCAACAACAGATGGTGTCATCCAGGACATGTTACTGTGAAGTGTCGTCTCTGCAGCCCAGATGTCGAACTCTTGGCAGTGAGTTTTCGTCCATATTATTTACCAAGAGAGTTCACCAGTGTAGTTTTGGCAGTTGTTTACATTCCACCTTCAGCCGTTGCCGACACTGCACGTGATGTCATCAGTTCCGTTGTTGCTAAGCTACTGTTGCTAAGCTACAGACACAGCACTCCAATGCATTTGTGGCAATATTTGGTGATTTTAATCATGCCTCGCTCTCTACTACACTTCCAACATTTCAACAGTTTGTCAGCTGCTCTACAAGAGAAAACCGGACCTTGGATTTGTTTTATGCAAATGTAAAGGATTCATACACGTCCAAACCAAGACCTCCTCTGGAAAAATCAGATCAGAATCTTGTTTTTCTCTGTTCAGAATTTAAACCACTTGTTCAGAGGCAACCTGTGTCAAAACGAACTGTGAGAAAATTGTCACAGGAAGCTGAAGAAGCCCTGCAGGGTTGTTTTGAAACCACAGACTGGATGACTCTTTGCCAAGCACATGGAGAGGACATCAATGCCATGACTGAGTGTGTGACTGACTATATATACTTCTGTGT
The DNA here is from genome assembly GCA_963556495.2 of Valencia hispanica. Lineage (NCBI taxonomy): Eukaryota > Metazoa > Chordata > Actinopteri > Cyprinodontiformes > Valenciidae > Valencia > Valencia hispanica. The sequence continues at coordinate 29,923,110 of OY747711.1, forward strand.
GGACAACATCATCCCCACCAGAACAGTGAGATGCTTCCCTAATAACAAACCCTGGATCACCAGTGACCTGAAGGAATTGCTAAACAAGAAAAAAAGAGCCTTCAGGGAGGGAGACAGGGAATTACTGAGGAGGATACAGAAGCAACTTAAGGTCAAGATCAGAGACAGCAAGGAGGCATACAGGAAGAACCTGGAGAACAAACTACAGAGGAACAATATCAGAGATGTCTGTTCAGGAATGAGAAAGATCACAGGTTTTAAGGACAGGAAGGATTGGATAGATAGAAGTCTGGACAGAGCCAATGAACTGAACATATTCTTCAACAGGTTCAGTTCAGGAACTAGCTCAGCATCCCCCTCTCCTGTTCCCAGCCAAACAGACATCCCACTCTCCTCTGACCAACAGCTTTCCTGTTACACCTCGGATGTTTTATCTTTCACCTCACCCATGGACTCTTCTAATTCCACAAGTTTGACTTCAACCAAGTCAGGAAATGCTGCTACCCCCTTTGCCTCCCCCTCCCACTTGTCTGTCTCCAAAAGTCAGGTGAAGAGGCAGCTGGAGAAACTGAACCGGAACAAGGCTGCAGGTCCAGATGGTGTCAGCCCCAGAGTCCTGAAGGCCTGTGCAGAGCAGCTCTGTGGGATTCTGCAGCACCTCTTCAACCTTCAGGAGAAGGTTCCAGTGTTGTGGAAGACATCCTGCCTTGTTCCAGTACCCAAAAGAACTCACCCATCAGTCATCAATGACTATAGACCCGTTGCCCTGACATCCCACATCATGAAGGTCCTGGAGAGACTCCTGTTGGCACCCCTGAGTAAGCAAACAAGAACGCATCAGGACCCACTGCAGTTTGCTTATTGCTGTGGAGTTGGAGTTGAAGATGCCATCATCCACCTACTTCAACCAACCCACTGTCATCTGGACAAAGCAGGCAGCATTGTGAGGATCATGTTCTTTGATTTCTCCAGTGCATTTAACACAATTCAGCCTGATTTGCTTTGTCAGAAACTCCTGAAGACACAAGTGGAGCCCTCAACAATCGCCTGGATCAATGACTACCTGACCAACAGACCACAGTTTGTGAGACTGAAGAATTGTGTGTCAAACCAGGTGGTCAGCAGCACAGGAGCACCACAGGGGACCATACTCTCACCATTCCTTTTCACTCTGTACACCTCAGACTTCCAGTACAAATCAGAGACCTGTCATCTGCAGAAATACTCAGATGACTCTGCAATTGTCGGGTGTATCAGAGATGGACAAGAAGCTGAATACAGAGAGCTGGTGGACCGCTTTGTGACATGGTGTGGAAACAATCGTCTCACCTTGAATGTGGACAAAACAAAGGAGATGATTGTAGATTTCAGAAGAAACAGGGATAAGTCAAAAACTGTTTCCATCATGGGAGAAGAAGTGGAGGTGGTTGAGGGGTATAAATACCTCGGAGTTCACCTTAACAACAGACTGGACTGGAGGCGCAATAGTGAAACCGTCTACAAGAAGGGACAGAACAGACTGTATTTCTTGAGGAAGGTTAGGTCCTTCAAGGTTTGCAGCAAGATGCTGGAGATCTTCTACAAGTCTGTTGTGGAGAGAGTAATCTCTTCAGCCGTCATCTGTTGGGGTAGCAGCATCAGAGCCAGGGATTTAAAAAGGCTAAACAACCTGATAAAGAAGGCTGGTTCTGCTCTTGGGACAACTGGAAAATCTGGAGATGATAATGCAAAAAAGGATTCTTCATAAAATCAAAACAATTATGGACAACCCTGAGCATCCTCTTCATGAGACAGTCATACAACAACAGAGGGTCTTCAGTCAGAGGCTTCTTCAGTTTCGCTGCAATACAGAACGCTACAGGAAATCCTTCCTGCCCACAGCTATCATCTACAACAACTCCTTAAAGAATTAATTATATGAGCTATACCAACACTTAATTTCCCTCCGGGATCAATAAAGTATTTTTGAATTGAATTGAATTTGAATTGTTTGATAAATAGGATCAAATTGAAATGTATGTAATTGACTTTGGATTTGTATGAGTGGATTGGCTTTTTTATTTTAGAAAGTACCTAATTATTTGATTATATTTGTTTTGGCACTGTATAACTAAACTTGGCATTACATGTTTAGCCTCTGTAACAACAGACCCCAGTTAAAAGGAAATTTCCCATGGTAATACTAACATGCTTGCCATTGCACTGAAGGAGCCTACTAAAATCCTTTCATTGAAAAGGGTAACAAGCAAGCAAATAGCTACTGGAAACTGATATATGAACATGTTTTTCATTGGAAAGACAGGAATGATATTACTTTTCTGTCAACAAATTAACAAACCATACCTCAGAGGGAAAATTGAACACTTTTTCAGCTGTGATTGTCGATGTAAGAGGGAACTTGGAGTTGGGTTACAGTTTTTTTTTTAGATTTTATCATGAATATCTGACAACATTTTAGCAGCTTAGTCTAAGGTAGATTTATTTAGTGCATGTTATTGTCATTCAGCACGAGTTGTGAGCTTCCTTTGCTGCAGCGCAGAGAAGAGTATGATTTGAGCAAAAGTGTTAAAGAAGCTGCTGTACCTGATTAACATTTTCTTGCTGTAATAACTGCTGAGGTTCCTAGTCCATGCAGTTTTTTTCTTTACTTTGACATTTTTTATGAAAATAATTATTCAAGTCTAGCAAAAAACGGAGAACACTGAACATGTCAAATACAAGAGGATGTGTAGGGATGAACCATTAATGAATAGAATAAGATTTTGCCTTGGGAAAATGAACACCAGCAAAGAATGGGAATTACTTATTTGATGCTTTGAAGTTAAAGGGAGAACCTCAGTTAAACTGAAATAATAAAAAAGTTGCATTCATCTAATACTTTGTTTTTCTTAACAGAAATCCCAAACCTTTACGATTGTCTCCTTTGTCTCTTTTTGGCCATCAGCATCTCCATATATCGTTGTACTCTCCACAAGATGAGAAAAATTGTGTTTTTGCTGTATGTGGAACAAAGTTGGTCAACAGAACTGTGTAAATGTGGATGGTCATGGCCCATTACTTTTCCAGAGAGTGGTAGTACATTCAATACAGAAAATTACTTTTTGGTCCAGTGAAAGAAATGATTTTCCCCCTATATATTTCATAGGATAAAATTTTTTTTTACTAGTGAAACCAAATGGTACAAAACAATGTTTTTTTTCAATTCATAAGAGAACAATACAATAAGATGGACTTATTTGGTAAAATCATTGTCAAATAGTTTGCACTTTTGCTAAAATGTTTACCACTTATAAGAGGTCTTGTTTTGGGAACTGTATTATAAACATTATACATAACACAAATGTGATTCTCTAAAGTAAATCAAATGCTTAAACTAATTAGACAGTTTGTGTTATCAAATAATATTTCCATATTACAGTACACTTTAAAAACAACTGGCTCTGGGTTAATTGAACACAACAGTGTTGAGTTGTGGCTTTGACCCACCAAACTAGGGTTTCAACCAAAGAAATGGGTCAAAGTGACTATTGGCTAAGAATAAAACTACCAAGGAGTGGTTTTTTTTTTTTTTTTTGAACTCAGTTTTTATTTCCATTTTTTCCTTATTCAAGCAGCAGTGCATTGCATTTACATACAGTATGCTCTCTTTCTTTACAGCTGTATCCATTCACAATTATGGGTTATTAGTTCAAATAATTACAAAATCCTTAGGTTATTAAAGGATTACTCCAGTATACATGATGCTCACTCCAGGACATATAAAACAATCCCAAACATCAGGAAGAAAAAACAAAAAAAACAAAAAAAAACAAAAGCAGGAGAATGCGAAGGGAGACAAATGGAGGAGAGGTGAAGAATATTCTACATAGGGTATTGTATGTATCTTGATAAGGTCCAATGTTTTACTCTACTGCATCACCAAGGGTACAACTGGGCTCCATCGCCCCTCAAAAGTAGTTCTTTGAAGCCTTAGAGTGTATGTAATCTGTTCCATCTGGTAGAGGTCCCACACTTTCTGGATCCACATATTATAAGTAGGTGGATCTGACTTCAGCCATTTAATGGTTATACACTTTAATGCAGCAGTAAACAGTATGTTTATTAAGTATTTCTTGTCCCTCCCCTCTATTCCTTCAGGTATCACCCCTAACATCACCACGGCAGGTTCTTGTGGAATATTTTGTTGGAAAACCTCTTTGAGTGCATCAAAAATCTCCCTCCAGTAAATACTTAATTTGGGACAAGACCAAAAGATGTGTGTGTGATTAGCGATATGTGCCCCGCAACTCCTCCAACATGAACTTGTGACAGCTGGACCTAGTTTGGATATTATTTCTGGCGTCCTAAAATATCTAGTGATTATTTTCCACTTAAATTCTCGCCATGTATTTGAGTTTGTAGCTAGATGTGCCTCAGTGCACATGTGTCTTGTGGTATAAGTATGCTCATTTCCATCTCCCATCTCTGTTTTATCTGCATGGAGTTGTGTGGGTTCATAGATAGAAACACATGATATAGTTTGCTAATCATCTTCTTGCCTTTCCTCCCCGATTGTAGTTCTACTAAAAACTCCTCTATGGGAGTAGGTGTTATCAGTTTTGTCCATTCTTTGTGTGCTGTCAGGAATGCTCTTAACTGCAAGTATCTGAAAAAGTCTGTCTTCGGTAGGTCAAAGTCACTTTTTACCTGTTCAAAAGTCTTAAAAATCCCATTATTAAATAACTGTCGCAAATACACCAGTCCATGATTTGACCACTTTCTAAAGCCAATATCCAGGTTGTTAGGTATAAAGGTCTTCATAAGTCCAATATGAGTTAGTAATGAAATTGTCTTTGGTAACCCAAAGGTTGATTGTATCTTCTTCCAGATTCTAAGAGTTACCTTTGTCCAATCTGCTAGTTCTTTCATGGGCGTATCTAGGAAGGGTAGAGTTTCCATGGGTTCTGGGCACATACTTTGTTCGATGTTGAGCCACCTAGTGTGTGTCTCGTTTTGTATCCATGCTTTCAGAGGCTTCATTTGTGCAGCCCAAAAATAATACTTTAGATTTGGAAGCCCAAGTCCACCTTCTAATTTAGATAATTGTAAGGTTTTAAGTCTGATTCTAGGGCGCTTTTTTTGCCATATGAAATGTGATATCAATTTATTCAGCTTGTCAAAAATTAACTGTGGGATCTCTACCGGAAGCATCTGAAACAAGTAAAGCAATTTTGGTAGGATATTCATACGAATACTTTCAACACGACCGATTAGAGATAGGGGGAGCTCAGTCCAGCGTTCCAGATCATTAGTAATACTTCTTATCATCTTATTATAGTTACTGTCATATAAGTCATGCAGGGAGGGGGGAATATGTATGCCAAGGTATTTGATACCCTTTTCAGGCCATTTGAATCCACTCTGATGTTTCATGTCTCCAGGAATGTTACCACTTATCTCCATTGCCTCCGTTTTATCAACATTTACCTTGTATCCTGAATAATAACCGTACTGTGATATTAGTTCCTTTAAGCATGGTATTGTCAAGGTTGGTCTTGTCAGGAAAAGTAAGACATCGTCTGCGTATAATGATATTTTATGTTCCTCTTTGTTTATAGTAATTCCTTTTACATTATCACTGTCTCTGACAAGCTGAGCGAACGGTTCAATGCTAATGGCAAATAGCAGAGGAGATAGGGAACAGCCTTGTCTGCATCCTCGTTCTAGTGTGAACCTGTCCGACCTGTATCCATTTACTTTGATAGCTGCCTGTGGGGATGAGTATAGTGTTTTAATCCAACTTATAAAATTAGGGCCAAATTTAAATCGCTCTAGTGTCAGGAAGAGGTATTGCCATGAAACCCGGTCAAAGGCCTTCTGTGCATCTAGAGACAAAATCATTGATTCTAATTTATTTTCCTTTTGATGGTATATTATATTTAGTAGACGTCGTAAGTTATCTCCGTAGTATCTTTCGGTTATAAATCCTGTCTGATCAGGGTGTATAATTTGGGTAATTATCTTATTAGTTCGTCTGGCCAAAATTGCTGTGAGTATCCGTAAATCAGTATTTAATAATGATATTGGTCTGTAGGACTGGCATTCAGTGGGGTCTTTACCCTCTTTGTGAATGACTACGATTATTGCCTCTGTCCAGGATGGAGCCATAGTTTTAGATTGCAGTGCATAGCGATACGTTTCTAATAACAAGGGGGACAGTAGGTCTTTAAACGCTTTGTAAAACTCATTAATATATCGGTCTGGTCCGGGACTTTTGTTATTTTTAAGTGTCGAAATCACCTGCTTGATCTCCCATTCTTCTATTGGCTCATCTAGCTCCTTTGCTGCTACTTCGGGTAGCTCAGTCAACTTGATATTATTTAAAAATTCAGAAATTTCTTCATCGTCAGAGCATGTATCAGTATTTTTATATAAGGATTCATAAAATTCTGCAAAGGTTTTGGCTATACTATCTGGTCTTGTGATTTTATTTTTTGTACTGTATTAGTTGATTGTTGTTTCCTCAATCTAAACGCTAGTAGTCTACTTGCTCTGTTGCCATATTCATAATATTTTTGGTTGGTGAATCTCAGATTTCCCTCAATCTTATCTGTTAGCAGACTGTTAAGTTCTCTGCGTGCAGCATTCAAGTCCTTTGTGAGACTGGCCGAGGCAGATTGTTTATGTTTGTTTTCTAGCTCTTTTATCCTATCCTCTAGCCTGTGTCGTTGGGCATGGATCATCTTTTTCCTAGCAGATGCGAAGGAAATTATGCGCCCTCTAATGTAGGCTTTGGCGCAATCCCATAAAATAAGGGGCGTTGTTTCAGGTACGGCATTAATATCCAGGTAGCTCTTCAGTTCCGTTGAGATAAAGGAATTAAACGTTGTATCATTAAGTAAAGAAGCATTAAGTCGCCATTGTTTAGATGTTGGCCTCTGACCTATATCCCATTTCATTAAGATAGGTGCATGATCAGAGATGGTAATTGGTAATATGTCAATGTCTTTAATCCTATGTAATTCGGCCTTGGGCGTAAAGAGGAGATCAATCCTTGAATAGGAGTTGTGTCTGTTTGAGTAAAAGGTGAAATTTCTAATTCTTGGGAATTTGCTCCTCCATATATCCACAAGGCTTGTTTCTGTGGATTGGTGCTTGAGTATTTTACTCATTCTAGACATTGGAGCCTTAGAAGCAGGTTGTCGGTCCAATAATTGTGATAATACACAATTAAAATCCCCTCCCATTAATAGCACCCCTGAGCTGTGTTTCAGTAGCATGGTGAATATTGTTGTAATGAAACTAGGGTCATCCTCATTGGGCGCATACACATTTATAAGGGATACCTGCATGCCATCGATTAGACCATTAATCAAAATAAACCTCCCCTCTGAATCTCTTTGTAATGATGTTTGTGTGAAATTTATTTGTCTATGTATAAGGATGGATACCCCCCTCTTTCTGCCCGATCTGTGTGATGAGTAGTAGATTTTGTCTGCCCAAGATTTTTTTAGTTTTTCATGTTCTGTGTCAGATAAATGGGTTTCCTGTAGAAATGCTATTTGACATTTAAGGTGTTTTAATTGTTGCAGAATTTTCTTCCTCTTAATAGGACTATGAAGACCTTTGACGTTATAACTTACTACATTAAGGGTATTCATTATTCACAACTTGCGGTTGATATCTGAATGGCCTGGTGGTGTACGATAAGGGAGGTAGCAAAATATCTATTCTGTAGTGGCATTGTCACATGGGTTGTAGGGAGTGGGGTCAAATGATTAGGCTGGGATGAGTAGAGTGAGCATAAGTATTTACAGCTGTACCAATATTTTTTAACATCAACTAAAGTAACAGGCTGAATAAGAAAAGAAAGTAATAACATTGCTGTTTCTGCATGGAGGATCCTCAGGGAACAGGAGGATCAAAACAATGAGAACATAAAACACAAAAAAAACATAGTTATCTAACATTGGTAGTAATAATACAGAGGGACCTTGTCCCTATAGCCACTAAATGAGCAGCCAAGGTGTACAGTCCAGTTGGAGTTGACCGTATTCTTAGTGTGCTAAAACAGTTAGTAAGTCAGGCTCCTGCAGGTGAATTTATAAAATTATAACAGCTTGAGATAAAAAAAACAAAAAAAAAGGAGCGTTGCCTTCTTTAATTGAAACTTTTTGAAGGTTGCCATATAGTACTAAATGATAGAGAGAAATTAAACATTAAAGCTGATAGTTTCATGAATCTGTATAGGCGACACACATCCGTTCACTCGCGCACACAATTACGAGTGCGCCTATAGCGGCAGGCATATGCTCATGTGCGCGAGCGCGTGCACGCGCGCCAGGGGAACAATGTGCGCATGCGCGCACGCCAGCGCTCAAACTATCAGAAGTTCGCTACATAGCCTACAAAAGGAGAACATAAGTAATTTAGCTGTTCCTTATATCTAAGAACGTGTCCAAACAAATCAACAATGAAAAGGGAAGAGGTTGGAAGTTGTTTCCAGGTCTACAATATTTTCAAGGCTAATTCTCATCGGCATACAGATAAGGATACTCAGCCTTCAGTCTCTGCAGAAGAGACGATGGACTTCTGCGCAAACTCCATGGCCTTTTGGGGGTCCAGAAAGTCTCTGTCTTCTCCTTTGTATGAGATCCGAAGTCTGGCCGGATAAAATAGCCCGTATCTCACTCCTTGGCGTCCTCGCAGTACCCTTCGTACGTCTGTGAATGCAGCTCTGGCTTTAGCAACGCTGGATGTGTAGTCTGGGAATATGGCGATGCGGCTCCCATTGTAGGTGAGGGGAGCCCGGTCTCGGGCTCTTCTTAAGATCTCCACAGCATCTCCCTCGTAGTGCAACTTTGCCATTATCACCCGTGGTCGACCTCCCGAGTTCCGGGGAGCAAGGGTGCGATGTGACCTATCTATTTTTATGTCTCGAACCATCTGAAGCAGTTCTTTAATAACTTTGGCCACTGCTTTAGGGGAACTAGACTCCGGTTGCTCTTCAATCCCCACTATACGGATGTTCCCCCTTCTCATTCTTCCTTCCATATCCTCGCATCGGTCTTTTAATGTCGTCATTTGGCCTTGGAGGTCGGTTACCGTAGTCTGTTGCACAACTACTTCATCGGACCATGTTGACAGTCCACCTTTTACATCGCAAATATCCGTCTTCATGTTATCGATTTCAGACCTGATTGCTGCCATGTTGTTTTTTATCTCGGACCGTATAGCTTGCATTTCTGATTTAAGGGCGTCAAAGTCCTCCGCTACTGCGTTTTTAAGTTCCTCTCTTATGACTGTAGAAAGCTCACTCCGAAGGGAGGAGATAATATTCGTCTTAATCTCCTCAGGATCCATATCCGAGCAGTCACTTCGGGGGGGTGAAGGCTGTACTTGACTGTCGGGATTGCCCTGCCTCGTGTTTCTTGCGGGCCGTGGAGCATTAGCATTTCTGCCGTATTTGTATTTTTGAAGCCTCTCTGCCATATAGGCCTGATTTTAGCTTCGAAGGCTATAGTATATCACACTAAAGTGTGTTCTGTGAGACAACGAGCGAGTCTCTGTGGCAAAATAGCTGTTTTTTAAAGAAAAATAGCATGTATCCTGCAGGAGCTCTGAAGAAACGTCTTACTCCATGCTCTGCTCACTAGCGCCCCCCAAGGAGTGGGTTTAAACGAATAGCCCTTAATCTGGATTACTTAAAGTCATATACAATTATTAAGGATCTTTATTTTTAGTTTAACTCAGCATTGGCAATTCTCAAATTAATATCACACCCAAACTTCCAATGTCTTAAGGAGTTATTGATAACTGAAATTGAATAACATAATTGCCACAAAAATGTGCATCTTTGGCTAAAGCTTTAACATTAAAATATTTAATTTAGCATGTTTGTAATATTTTAACTGGAAATCATTACAACTAAAATACTAATGTTAATACATAATTGCTAGAAAACAAGTAGAAAAAAGTAAAGAAAAGAAATTAGTATACCTTTTTCACCTATTTATATTTATGTCATAGTTAAACTGCTCATGTTCTGTCATTGTAGCATAAATTTATCATTTCGGATAAAAAAAATGTAGAATTTTTTACTGTATTAGCTGCATATGTTAGAAATAAAAACTTTCGAATCAGTGCGATTCAATTCGATTAAAGTTATACTGGGAGTATTTTGCAAGTTCACAATTAGTCTAAAGGATAGTAAATTTTTCAATGAAACCACAAGCCTCCCAGATTTGGGAAAATACAGGGGGGAAGAAAAGAGATGCGACTAACTCCCTGTTAATCAGAACAATCTCATTAAATTAATTTTAACTGAATTACAATTACAAGTTTATGATAAAATATGCAATTTTTTTTGTTTGTTCTGTTTAATTTGTTTTTGATGGCTACAGCCTTCTAGGATTGGAATATTAAAGACATGAGCTGTGCACAAAAAGCATGCGGGTCACGACTTTCCACTTTGCAAAAGTCACATCAGGTCTCTTTTTTTTTTTTCTTCCTTGAACCTTGTTACCAGTGGGATGGGTTGAAAATGCTCATTGCAACAGAGTAAAAACAGTGTTACATTTTCAGTTTAATCTGCACTTTTCTGCATAAAGATTAAACCACAAGAGAAGGAAATTTGGAGCGTTTATTTTTATTAGGAAGGTAGATTAGAAAATAATTGAATGAGCTAGCATCTCATTGTAAAGGTCATCAACTTTCATATGGTGCTAGAACATCTTATAGGTGTTATGCCAGTTGAGAGCCATTTACTTCAATTCTGTTCATTGCTTTACAGTAGGTAGTATTTGTTTCTCCTAAGTTAAAGCAGAACTTGGTCACCTTTGTAGTCACTTGGTTAGCGATACAGGCCATGTGCAAACATTTTATTATTTCAGGCGATGAATGTTTGTGAGATGTATATTCAAAATAAAACTTGCTGGTTTTGATAATTGCTGTTTGGTTGTGTATATATTTGGACTCAAACTCCTGGACAATATCCCTGCTGATGGATGTGGCAAGAAAAGGAATTGCGGAATCAGTGCAGTCCTCACACTCAGACTGTCAGCCTGCCAGCACTCAACTGAAACCCCCAAGTAATTGCATACAGACTTTAACACACTCAAACATGAAGCATTGAGGCTGGTAAGAAATTCCATATTCTGCAGAAGGTGCTGGACATTTTAAAGCAGGGCCAATATTTTTAGTTTTAATGTGCAAATATTAATACTGCTGTTAAAAGCAGGCAGACCCACGGCATTTGAATAATTTTATCCAAAATCTCTCTTTTGATTTTCAGAAAAACAAAATTGTATTTAAGTCTTCAAAGATAGTACCCGACCAACCATTTAGTTCATTTCAACTTTATTTAAGACATAAATAATCATAAGGTACAGAAAATTGAAGCCAAATATGTTTAACAGATATCAAGAGAGATCAAACATGTAATTTGTTTGCTGGTCATTTCAGCGTTTCATAGATGTTTTCGAGGATGTAATGGTGCCATCTAACAGGGGTGTTTCATAGGGACCATGTGTCAGTTTGTACCTGCCGTTGAAATGTTTTGTACTTCCCTTGATTAACGAGGATTTTAAAAAATATTTTAGAACTTACTTATAGTCAATGATGAATGACTTCGACAAATCACTTCCACAAGTAGGCTGTCACTTGCAATTTGATCAGGGGTCATATTCTGTCCGATTTTTTGAGAGTCAACTAGCCTTAATGAGAATTAGAGAACAAAACTATACATGAATGTTATATAGTTTTCAGGTAACAGTATAAGTGAACTAAATTATTTATACACATTTTTAGGATAACCTTTCTCCATAATTCATGCCAATACCTACCCATTTACCCTATTCCTCTAACTCATGCTGCTTTGTGTGAATTATGTGCATGACTTCCAAACTGGCATTTTTCCATGCAAATAAAGCGTTTTGCAGAGCTCATACCAATAAAAACGCGGGGACATAAACTTTTGAGCCTTAAATCGGACAATGCAATCATCGCCTTTCATAGATTATGAGAATGACCCGAAGATATCTCGTATTCTAACATTTAGGTGTTACATCAACATTGCCATTGGTTGGCTGTGTGTTGTTGAAAGAAATCTGGTACAACTTTGTGTACCTCGAAGCAGAAACGGAGCTCGGTCAGAAACTTTATGGCACACATAACTGGGTTTGGTTTTTATTATTGTTGTTCCAGTCCATCATATGCAACTCTTTATAGGATGGACTGGTACAGATAATGGATGGATGGATGGATGGATGTTAGGGGGGGAGCAGGTTGCTCATGTTGCAGGACAAGTTATTTAAATCAGCACAGTCTTTTTCAATGGTTTCAGATCAGCTGAAAGTACAAATACATGGTATTACCGAAACAACAGTGTCATGTTTTGCCTTACAACAACTGGGATTTACTCAATGACCATACAGTTCTCGTCTTTTGTCTTCAATTGATTTTTTCAGTTTCTTAGAAGGTCTTTAGTTGGTCTCGAGTCAGGTCTCAAGGTTGGTCTCAAGGCAGGTAAAAACATTGAAAATAATAATTCAAAGAAAGAATGTAAAGGCAAGGCAAGGCAAGGCAATTTTATTTGTATAGCACACTTTCAACAGCAGGGTAATTCAAGGTGCTTTACATGATTTGGTGATTTAAAAGAAACACATAAAAGAAACACACATTACACATGATACACAATAAAGCAAGAGAAAAATAAAAAAAAGCAAGAGAGCATGAACACATTTCATACATATAACATCAAGCATTTACTCAAAGGCAATTCTAAACAGATGGGTTTTTAGTCTCGATTTAAAGCAGTTCAGAGTTTCAGCAGCTAAAAGATAAGATAAGATAAGATAAGATAAGATAAAACAACCACAATCTAACCATAATAAATTTGCTCACATTCTACTAAATTAATATAAATCACTTTTACTCAGTTAACATCATATAAATTATGTATTTTTAATCACAAAAATACTTAACTGAGATCAAATGAAACGGTGCATTTTAGATTAGTCAAAGAAATAAGCTTTCTAATTCAGCTACTCAAATATTTTATTTTTCTAATTTATGCAAATTTGAGTAAGCTTTTAATAGTTCTCTAATTCATGAAATGTAATTACCTTAAACATTTTTTTTTATTAGCTTACTCTTTCATTTATCAATGCTTGATCTTAAACCTCCACTTCAATCAATTTAAAATCCTACAAAAGTAGAAATCATGACATAGTCAATCAAATACTACTAACATTAAGTTTAAAATACAATACTTTACAGCTATGGATGCCAAACAAATATGGCCACACCACATTACCATGCTTCTGGGCCGATGGCTAAGCTAAAGTCAACCAGGGAACGGACAATTCCAGCAACAAAGTCTCTCAAATTCCTCTCTTACCAGCTGCCTTCCTGCTACTTCTTTCAAGACTCTTCCAGCTCCACACAGGCTTCCCACATAAGCAGAACAATGCTTCACATTGACAACATGGTTTGTTACTTGTGATTCACCTGGGCGACTAATGCTGGGCGTCGGTTGGTGTGTCACTTTTTATAGTCTGGGTTGAAAACACCACAGAAAACATAGTTCCATTATACTTGCTTCTAAGTTATTTCCATTTTAGCAAACGTAAAACTTTTCTTTTCTGTTTACTTTTCTCTCTTTATTTTTATTTAAATTATTAAGTTAATACTTTTTTTAACAAAACACCCACACTAAATGTTGATAAATGGAAACAAGCAAACATACAAAGTGGTCAGTTCCAATTAAAATTTTTCTGCCAAATTCTTTTTGAGTCCTTATTCGTCCTTAACAGATGGAAGCTGAATCAATGATCATGAGAACAATCACATTTCACTTTGGGTGTATATTCAAAATATATTTGGGCCTCTCTCCTTTCACATGCATATGTCGTTAAGTGTGTATTATCAAAACAGAAAAAAAACAAGAAATTCAGTTAAGCTGAAATCCAGTTATCTAAAAAATACAGCTCACTACATACCACTAGCCATAAAAAAAAGCTGCTTTACTGTAACTTACGGGGCCTGTGGGCACATTCAGCCCCAGAGGCATTGTAGCTGTTGGGTGGTTCTCCCTGGGCTCTCCTCTGCGCCCCTCTGGGGGGGTGCGGTCAGTCCTATGGTGATCCACCTGGGGGTCCTTTGGATGTCTGTGGCTCTGGTCTCCTTCGTGTCTGCATCGAGTCCTGGGTGGCCCTATTCAACACTCATTATATACATCAGCATGCTCACACACAAACTCACACACACACACACACATACAGGTGTTTGGATTCAGGTGTTTACAAATGCACTGTTGGGCTGCGGTTGCCACTAATAAACCTTGTAATAATCGACATCATGTGCTTTTTATTGACACTGTTGTATTTATATATCTATTTGTGTGTTTTTGCTGTGTGGTTCTCAGTTCCCATTGTTTCTTTGTTTGGTTTGTTTTATCATTGTTTTTTCTGTCCCTCTCTCTGCCATCCTGCAGGTGTAGAAACAGACTTCTACGTTGTTTTCTTGTATTTTCTTTATTCCCTTTACTCTCTCTTATCTTCAGCTCCCCCTTTCCCTTTTAACTCTCGTAGAGCGCAGACCTCCGCCAGGTGATCCAGATCACCCCCTAAATCTAAAGGCTTATACGCGATTCCACTGCATTTCCTGAAAATTTCATCCAAATCCATCTATAACTTTTTTGATTATGTTGCTAACTAGCACCGTTCCCACCCCTCCTCCCAGATGGTGATCTGGGTCACCCCCAAAATCTAAAAACGTGTTCCTGGTCCCACTGCGGACATTTCCTGAAAATTTTATCAAAACCTGTCTATAACTTTTTGAGTTATGTTGCTAACTAAAAAACAAACAAACCCTGGGAAAAGCATAACCTCTGTGGCAGAGGTAATCAGCTGTGAAAGCAACGTAGTATGATGGGTGATGTACTGAGGCGCATACTTTTCTATAAAAATATCAACTTGATTAGTGGCCAGTGATGTTTACTACTAACAGTGGGTTGTTAATGGCTGTTAACAATCTAAAAATGTTAGATGTAGCTTTGTAATTATGACCACATAGATGTTGCATCAACTGAACTCTGTAGTAAAAGACTTTGGGAAGTTTCATGCTCTCATTGTTAAGGTACTACATCAATACAATGACACTTCCAACTGAAAATAATGCAAAAGAAGAAGTTAGGCATTCTTTTTTATTTACACACTACTATTTATATTTCCCATTGGGTAAATATTACAGTTGATCAATTTGCATTATACTATACAGCAATCAATAACAGTTTTTGCATGCTGAATTAACTGATTAAAGATTGAAAGAACATTGTTGCTAAGCATTAAAATGTTAAACTGTTGAAAGGTTTTTGGGGTAAATTCGATCCAAGGACAGACAAAACAGAAATTAATTCCATACCTACAGCAAAGGTTTAGATATGCAGACTAGATGGCATGCATATGAAAAATATTATGTAGTCCTTAGAGACTTGACTCGGACATGCCCCTCAAAGACTTGAAACTTGACTTGGACTTGGGAACAATGACTTGTGAACACCCGTGGTCTGGAGACACAAAACTATGACTGACGTTTTTGCCTTGATATTTGGTTAAACTCCAGTAGAATAATAGCTTACACTTCCTGCTACATTTACCATATCATACCGTTTTATCTATATAGCACTTTATACACAGCTATATAGCTGACCAAAGTGCTTGAACAGTAAAAACAAAGATTAAACAAGTTAAGTTCAGATACAATAACAACAAAACCTTAAGCGACCGTTAAATGAACAAAATGATGATACAAGAATCAAAAACAAAAGAAATGTTCAGGAGAAGTGAGGAGATAGAACATGCTAAGAGTTAAAAGCAAGGGGGAAGTATTGGGTTTTCAGCAGAGATTTGAAAGAGGCTATGGGGACTCCCCTTAGAAGTCAGGCAGGCGTCCTACCTGCCTGACTTCTAAGGGGAGTTCATACCACAACTTTGGGGGGGCCAACCGAGAATGCCCTTTTCCCCCCCGATTTGCAACTCGCTTTGGGACAGTTAAATGTAACTGAGCTGTTGACCTAAGCATTCAGCGAGGTTGGTGGAAAGAAAGCAGATTGGACAGTGGATGGATTTCAAGATCAATGTCATGTGTTGTCGTCTGTCGGTGCAGGTCAAGGTTCTTGCAGCCGCCTTTTGCACTGACCATTTTGCTCTAACCACAGTTTAGATAACTGTCGGATCACAGAAGTCCCACTTTTCCCCACAAAAGGACTTAGTCATATAAAACGTATCAATCCAGTAATGTACTGGAGGTGTTTGGTGCCTTGTTATAGATGCACCCCAAAGTTTCTTCTATCACAAAAATATACATTTAATGCACAATTGTACAAATAATTTTGTTTAAGATGAACGTCTTGTAATTACTATCTTCCACTATGGTCACACGATACCTACATAAAATAATAATAATAATTAAAAATTAAAATTAATTAAAATATTAAAACCTTGTAAATTCACATTCAGGGCAGACTCCAACCTTGCTGCTTTATTAAGATTTAGTTCACATGAAGTTCAATTTAGCTGGAATACTTTCAGAATCACTCTATTTGTTTTCACTATATATATATATATATGTATATATATATATATATATATATATATATATATATATATATATATATATATATATATGTATATATATATATATATGTATATATATATATATATATATATATATATATATATATATATATATATATATATATATATATATATATATAGGCATTTCATTTATATATATATCATTTAGTTTTGGCTCTTTTATTTAATAGTACGTCAGTCAGCGGTGTGAATACATCCCATTTTACTGGGATGCCTTAAAGCCTTTTCAATATTTTTTGTTTGATGTGTTCACCTCTATATTTGAGAATAATTTTAAGTTGTTAAACTTTTGATTTGTATCCTTTTTTTTTACACTGTAAGATGTGAATGAGTTTTGTTACAAGTGTATGCAATAGGATATATATGTTCAAATGAAAAAGAACATACTTTTTTGGGGGGGGGGGGGGGATTTTTGACCAGATATTATATAGATTGTAGATTAAACATGCCTTTGTTAATGAAATTCTGAATGTGGAAAAAGTGTGGGAGGTTTTATTAGCACTCGGTGAGGCTGTAGAACAGCCATATACACCTTGCAATGCAAGTAAATTAACTAAATCTTACAGTGGTGCTTATGTCAGGATTTAATTGCAGCCCTTCTTTTTCCTATTTTTTTACCATTACCAAACAGAGCATGACAAAGCCGTCTAATTAAAAGGTAAATCATTGATCATATTTGTCAGTTTATCCAGTAAGCACATTCATCTGCTTGTCTCTGGATGAGTCCTTTTTCATGGCTGCAGAAGGTGTTCTTGTGATATACTGACTGCTACTCCACTACAAATACACTACAAAACAGTTGTATCTGAAAAGAAATTTATTTTCTTAATAGAGGTTACATGTGCTACTTTTTTACAGTTTTGGTTTTACATCTTATTTTTCAGTGTTATAGGTTACACTTCTTAAGTGGATATGCAATCTAATTCTTAGGAAGGATCTTCAAGTCATGTAGTAGAACGCAGGGGAAAACATACTCTCATGTTGCTTTTATATTTCCCAATCATAGTGTTCCTCTGATTGATCTTATTTTTACAAAAAGCTGTTCCATTGCAATTTTTGAACTCTTTTCTCTATCTTTCTACTTTATAGCCAATATATTGACACTTTGCTTTGCATTGTTAAATGTTAAATCAAATAAAATATGTTCTTTCCTGTTACTGAGTCTGTGAAGATTAGTAAAAGGTCAGTGTCATGTTTTGTTGCCAGATTTTGATAGAAATTTAGTATTTCCTTTTCCCTTTACCTCATTGTATTATGCTGCTTTGTGCTGGTTTATCACTCAATGTTCTAATAAAACACATTGAAATTTGTAGTTGTTATGAGCCCTGTACATATACATGAATACATGCATGCAGACTCCTAGTACCAGTTTTGCATTTGAGTGACCAGTCCTCTCCTTTATGGAGGACCGTCCATGCCAAAATTTACAATAAATAAATGTGGAAATAAATAAATAAATAAATGGGTAAATACAATTGAAAATGAATACATGTGGAAAGAAAAAAAAAAAATGATTTATTTTCACATTTACTTTGTTATTTCCAAATTTATTCATTTATTTCCACATTCATTCATTTATTTATTTATTTACACATTTGTTTATTTTTAGAAGTGTATTCTAATAAGGGGGGTATTTCTAACATTGGCCTAAAGCCCGATTGGTCAGCTCCAAGACTCCATTTACACAAACCTGGATCTGTACAACTGCACTAGCGGCAGCTGGCTACCCTGTGTGTCTGTCACAGAGTTGAGATACCCGGCTGCTGGAATCTCACAGTCTGATAAAAGCTGATACACCAGGCCTGTCACTGACAGGGAGGTCTCCTGTGAACAACAAACAAAAATGGAGGTACTTTAGGTGGTGAGGTGTTGGGGCGCAGGGTTAGCAAGTGAAGGCTAAACCTCCCGGTCTAGCTTCTAGCTTAGCTAGCGCAAAGCTAGAGGGTGGGCAGCACCTCACAACTGAGCGCTCAGCCAGCCTTCGTGTGTCGTTTGAAGTTTTTGACAACCACAACCACATTTTGCTGCTGCCTGCTGAAGGAGGAACAGCCTTTCCCAACCTCTCCTGATCTCTAGCCTTATTCTCTTTTCTTATTTTCTTTTCTTAGCTTTTTTCTTAGTTACTTTATACACCCAGGCTCTGGAGTCACTGTATTAAACCGGATCTCTTTTTTTGGATTACTTTCTGAA
Source organism: Valencia hispanica (assembly GCA_963556495.2). Taxonomy (NCBI): domain Eukaryota; kingdom Metazoa; phylum Chordata; class Actinopteri; order Cyprinodontiformes; family Valenciidae; genus Valencia; species Valencia hispanica. Next base: position 29,941,937 of record OY747711.1, read on the forward strand.
GGACTGTGGATTACCAAAATGGCTTTTTGCTCAGCTGAGGACTTTGAGAAACTGCTCCAGAGAATTGAAACAATCGAGAAGAAGTCACACCATCTTCAGATTAATTTTGATCTAAACACTGGATATGGAAATGAGACAACTTTACCGATGACTACACGCAGTGAGGAAGAACCTGGCAGCCTGGTGTTATCTCGATCCAACAGTCTTGCACAGAAGCTACAGAACAACACTACTCCTATAGTCAAAAGGCGTTTAACTGGTAGAACACCCCATTCCCAATTCGACGAAGACTGGCCGACTTTAAAGCGCACTGAATCTACACTTGCTTTCTCTGCTCAGAGGAGGAAGAAACTAAAGAACCCGAAACCCAAAGCAAGAGATATCACTCCCCCTGGAATACTGCTGAGAAACAGATTAGCAGCCTTCAGTCAAGGTCACCAGGAGAAATCCATCCACATGAATCGGACACATAAGACAGCAAGAACCCCCCCCCCCCCCCAAAGTTATCGTCATACATGACGGATCAATTAATGGTATCGAAGATTTTTGTAGCCAGAACACTAGCGTTATCAGCTGCCCCAAGAATACAGTGAGAGAAATATCAGCAAAAATCCAGACAATTTTAGAACAACAACATAAATTGGAAAAGCTTGTTATAACCGCAGGTGCAACTGAGGAAGCCAAGAAACAATCAGAAATTATCAAAACAGACTTCACTGATCTGCTCCAGAGACTTGGTGGACTTAACATAAACATGTTTATCAGCGGACCAGACCCTGAAGGGAATTTTGAAAGGTACAGTAGACTTCTCATGCTCCATATATGGTTGAAGAAAAAATCTGTTGAAAAATCGATCCCATTTATTAATAACTTGACTGAGACTCCTGACCTCAAATATTTTCTGTTATCTGAATAAACACTTGATGAAGCACCTGAGAGCTGACTTTGACGCATGGCCTGAGGATACTATCAGAGAACAAACATTTGCCGACACACACAAAGTGCAGATACATCACCAGCCCAGACAGCTACACGGATAGACAGAGAACAAACATTTCCAGCAAGCATTCCAATGTCATCAGACTCATAAACACATAATGACTCTCCGTTTAGAGATTTCTCAGATAAACCGAAAGCACAAATTAGAATTGGGTCACAACTTATACCGAAAATTGGACTACATCAGGCCTCTGGGACTAACACTGGATGTATTCCGCGCATGCCCTAACTGGTAATCATGGACATCTGATATACAAGGGAACCGGACAGTAATTCTACTCCCACCGTCTTCCAGAAGTCATCCAGCCACCCCGAAAAAAAATAATTCAAGTCATTACAGGCAAGAGAAAACAAAAAAATTAAAGCCAAACATATAATAAAACAAATATCAAATTGATCACCTGTCAGAAGGTTCAGCTACCGATTATCAAACCACTTAAGTTAGCTTTATTAAATATTAGGCCTTTATCAGAATAGTCACTCCTAATCAATGAATTCATCAGTAAACATAAGGTGTGTGTTTTCCACTCCAGGGACCAGACCAGCTGGGACCATCTCAAGTAGGTGGGCTCATCATATGGTGGGCGGCCCCAGAGAATGTAGTTACACAAGGCATTTACCTTTTGTTTTGTCCAGATAAAGCACTATGAAAAGGTGTATGTTAAAACTGCAAAACAAATTGTAGTTACAAATGAGTTGGCATGATAAAAATACTGTAAGTAATGTTAGATATAATTTTGGAAAATAAAATTTATAACCAATCAATTGTTTCAGTGATGAGGCATTAACGTTCAAAAGCAAATGCTTAGGCTGCACTATGGATTCCACCAACCATTGTATGCTAAGATGAAATCACAAATCACAGATAACTTAGACATTTTATTGGACAGGTATAGAAAGAATTCAGAGACAAAAATCCAGTTGCACACATCTATGGGTCAAGTGTAGTCTCTCCCAGCACCCCAAGAAGGTTTGATCGAAGACCGCATCGTGTCATCTCCTCCCTTCATAAGCCAGCTTCCTGTTCCCGTCCATCAGACAAACACGTTGATCCCACTGGGCCTGATGTTGTTCGTCTGCTGCTTGCATCACAGTGATTTTATCATTGGTCGTCTTTGAAAAACTTCTTCCCCCTGCTGAGACAAAAAGGACAAATGAAGTGGTTAAGTAACGCTTAAAAACATTTGAAAGAAGTCCTTGCACAAAGCTGCTGCATAGATCAGAATCATCCTTTACTGTCCCAGAGGGGAAATTCAGCTTTAACTGCAGCAAAATGACAGGAAATAAAGAAACCTTAGATTCACTGGAGAAAAATATTCTAAACTGAATTAGGAATACTGTAAGTACATTAGGGATTAAATTACATAAGTACGGTGCAATTATTAAAAATAAAAATAGCATACTCAGATTTTAGGATTGTGCAACTGAGCAGGATAATGTAAAAAAAATTCCAGAATGTGCATGAGTAACATGAATGTTTGCAAGAGCAATTGTATTGTTCTGAGCAAACTAGTGTGCTGATTGGACTCTCAAAGTACCATGTTCACAGTGCATTTAAAAACATGTACTTAAATAATTCAAATTAAAGAATAGAGACACAAATATGCCTTACTGTACAGCAGACAATTTAAGTGGGGAAATGCATATTTACAAAAAAGACTGTAGTATCAGATCAGCTTTAGATAACTGATAACAAAAAAGCACAGTCATAATGAAGATGATATTCAACTGAAAAGGTTAATTTTAGTGAATAAAATGTACAAGCAGCATGATCTTTGTTTCTCACTGAGATAGCAGACAGCTGTGTCGTAACCATAGACTGTATATTACTGGACGAAGCCTCAGTGACGTAACCCATTGGTTTCTAAAGAGCAAAAATGAAGCCAAATGGGCTGTTCCCACCGCCGCCATCTTGTCTGTGTCACGTGTTTCGTCACTTCCAGAAAATACAAAAATGGGCAAAGAGGCGGATGATTGACACTGTGAGCCGATGTAGCCAGGAGCTAGTCCTGGAGCTAACTGAAGCTAATTGAAGCTAACGGAGGATAGTGGGCGCCTTTAGCCTGAAAGCCGCAGTAGAGCAACTGTGCTACCCTCCTCCATCCAGGCTGTAAATACAATATTAAATCGGTAAGTTAACATTTAAATTGAAATAATTTATTCAAATGAAATGATCATTAACTTAATGCAAGTTTTCAATAATATTTTTTACTTAGTTATTAATAGTGTATGAGATCTATTTAGTCTATGCATGAGATACATGATCAAGCTAAGTTAGTTAGGATAGTTCACATATTTATATTAATATTTGTATTTACCCTAATGGTTAGTGATTGTACTACCATGTAGGATCTCCCAGTTAAAAAAAACTGTTCCCACAGCTATTGTAGATTAGCAACATCTAATATGACTAATTTCGATCCTAGTCAATTCTGCAATGTGTGAATTTTACTAATCATTTATTGAGGTCTGGGAAGGGATAAGTTGCACTTTTAGTAAGACACTTGTTTTTCTTTTTATAGATTTTGTTTACCAGGTCACAATGGTTGCATGCCTGTCCTCCACAACAGCCAAACAAAGCAGAAAATATAAGTACCTGTCTCCATCACTTCATGTACAATTTTAATAGTATTATACTGTCAACCGATAAGCCACACCTGTGCAACTGGCATTCATTATGCTAGTTTTTTTCTCCATAGCCATTTGGATCATTGGAGACAGCTATGTCTGACATAGTTCTGAGAAAGCTGAAGAATCCATCGGAGGAAACCTCGGCCTCCAAGACGTCCATATCTCCTGGTTTCGTTGGGGGGGCTAAGGTGGAAAGGAGGAAGAGCAGCTCTAGATGTCCTCATCATCAGCTGTGGTGGCGATGACATGGGGGCGGTCAGCAGTGTCCAGTTGGTGAACATGATGATGGAGGACCTGCACCAGCTTTACCTTCTCCACCCTCAGATGTCCATCATCTTCTCCTCCATCACCCAAAGGCGTTGATAGAGGGCAGGTGTAAACCCAGCAAAAATAGAAAAGGCCAGCAGGTTTGTCAACAGCGTTATGGCTTCTTTTATTCCTAGTTTAAATCCTGCCATCTTTACCCATCCTCACATTAGACATGACAGTCCTTTTGAACAATTGATGTTAAAGCCAAAAGTAGAAATATTATCCTCATTGTTATGTCTAATGTGTTGTAGGTGTAGTTTTTTTATTTCAACAATTACATCTGTTGCCATAACACTGTTGACAACTCTGCCCCCCCAACTCCATTTTACCGTACATAAGTCTCTTTTGCTTTCTGGCCCCCCTTGTTTTTTTTATCTGTGTCCCTTTCTTTTATAGAATCTTGTGTTTAAAAAAATAAATGTTTTATTCTCTATAATGACTGAAAATTCTTTCAACAGTATATAACAAGGGACAAAATAAAATTTATCAGCCAACTGCATTTTTGAATTTGATAAATTCCTTCAACAACTCAATATTAAAATAAACCTTGGCGTCTGTAATATTACAAAGCCAAATCATACTTCTAATGTACCTACAAAACTATGATTTTTTTTCCTGAAATGGAAATAATATCTGTGTGAAAGAAAAACAAACTTCATTCATTTGTTGTTTATTTAATCAAAAACAAAAAACGGACAGCACCTAACGATATGAAAGAAGTGGCATTAAAGATGATGCACATATAATGTTAAGTACTTCTCCTTATGATCTTCCTGTAGTTTTAGGTGATTGATATAATCTGTAAGAAAAAACGCCAATGTATATTAAAAACTTAAAATTTCAATATTGCCCGTCTTAGTTGGAAACCCACTCACCACAACAAGACAAACGTGCTGTAAACAAATGAACACACAGACATAACACTTATGGGTGTATGTATAAAATTACAACAATGAAGGTGAATCCCATATGACAGCATATCAGAAATGGTTAATGCCTTAACTGACAACTCTTATTAATTTTTAAAAAGTAAAAAATCTCTGACAACAAAATATGAAATATATTTGGATTTAGTTGGGAAAAAAAAGATTTTTTTTGTAAACAAATGGGCCTCTAAGATAAGGCTGCTTGGTCGACGGGTATATATATATATATATATATATATATATATATATATATATATATATATATATATATATATATATATATATATATATATTTAGGCCTATATCTGTGTGTGTGTGTGTCTGTCTTGGCCGCGAAGCGATCAATACGTTATTTTGTCGGTGAAATGAGCACAACTCAATAATTTTGTCAAATAAAATCATGAAGCCCTGTTTGCCCATAGCTTTTACTAAAACTATGTGAAGTTTGAATAAATCAACATGTAAAGTAAATAAGAAATGTGATCATTTCAACCCATGTTCGACCAAGCAGCCTTATCTTAAATGCACAACATCTTAACCTGTTTAGTTTGTAGTTTCCCAGCGTGATTAACTAGCTACTTTGCTAATTAAGGAGCTCAGCTGCAGGAGCTTCATCTACAAAATAATGTACAGAAATATTATTTTACTTACCGAAAAAAATGGAGCAGAGACTTCTTGGACGGTCTGTTAGTAAAATCAGTACCACAGCAAGCCATCTTTGTCCAATAAGTGCACGATTTATATCTAAACACTAATAAAGTTTGCGGATAGAACTGATGTTCAAGTTCAGAGAAAGTAAATGGCCAAAGTCTTAACGGGAGTCCCAGGCTGAAGGCCTTCCCCGGAGCAAGCAGGGGGAAAAGCAGTCTATGGCGGCAAGCTGCTAGCCACCGTTAGCCACCAGCCTTAGTGCAGACGGCTCATCGGCTCATCCGAGACCTGTCAATCAAAAGGTCACGCCCCTAATTATTCATAGTTTCAAGATTAAATTATGTCTAAACGGATGAGTTAGAAAAAAATTAACCCCCCTCAGAGTTGTCATGACGATAAACCTGACCTAATAAACCTAAAATGGTTTTTTGAACCAGGCTGTAAACAGGTTTATTTCTGCTGTGAAGTTGGCCTTTTTAACATGGGTGTCAATGGGAAATTGCTCCTTTCTGGAGCCAGCCCCAGCGGATGAGGGGTGAACTGCAATTTTTGTTACTTCCGGGATGGCCTCAATTCTGAGCGGCAGAGTTTGCCCCTTGGTCGTAGCCTGCATGGTAACGGCTCAGACCACGGCCCGGTCCCCGGTTTTTAGCTGCTGAAACACTGAGTTCTTTTAAAACACAACTAAAACTTATCTGTTTAGAGCTGCCTTTGACTAATGCCTTGATGTATCATATGTTTTGTGTATGCTTCTTGCTTTATTGCTGTTTTTACTTTATATGCTTTGTAATGCTTTGATGTATCTGTGTAAGCATCTTGCTTTATTGCTTTTGTACTGTATATGCTTTGTCTGTGTTTTACTGCTATTTTTATTTTACCCCTTAATCATGTATTTTGAGAGCTGACAAAAAAAAGACAATAATCAAACAATCAATTCTAAACATACATGAATCATGGTGGCCATGGAATTAGCTCAAAGTAATCAGGGATCGTCCATCCAGATGACTTTGAGACTTCACTTGTCAGAACAGAAAAGCCCACCAGGCTTATTTATTACGCCATTCATGGTGTTTCTTTTGTTCACCACTTTCTTTATTTTGGTGGGAAAAGATTCTGTCCACCTCCTGCCCCAAAGGACGGCCACACTCGTCTCCTCTTTTGTCAGGACTCTAGAGAAAAAAACTCCAACAGATAGATTTTATGTAGCTTCTTTTAAGATTTTATGTAGCTTCTTTTAGCACATCTCAATGTGATATTATATCTGGACTCAGTGTTGAACTACACATGCTTCCTTTGTTGCTGCTCCGTGTCGTGAACCCCAGGGTCCTCCTCTGGTCCTCCTTAGCCTCCATGTCCATTGGCCCATGCTACTGATGAGTCCCCTCGGAAGGGCCAAGCTTCATTAACTGAGAGCCTAGATTGGAAGTTATGGATTAGCAAGAGGAAATCAATCAAGAGGATTTCAAATCCATGTTTGAATGATCATCATTGAAGACGGTCTTTAGTTTTAATGCCAAAAACCAAAGAGCCTCCTCTCTGTGGATAGAACCCTTTAACCTGATTGGACTGTGTGCTGAGCTGAATTAAATATAAATCCCTATTCTCCTCCCCCTCTAGTATAAAGGTATTAAACTATAAAACTCGTCTAATGGAATTATAAATATATTCTGATTAACCAAAAATCAAATTAAACACAAAAATTCAATTAGAGAACCCAATATACAGAGTGACTTTGGTAATCATCAACGCCCAAGTTAAGAGCAGTATGTTTTCCAATTATCTCACTCCTAATTGGTTATTAGTAATCCCCTCTTTTTTTTAAAGGAGTCATGACCTGTAATTTTCACTTTTCCACCAGAAAAAATGTATGTTATGATTGCCTAACGATTATACACTGGCTGGGAAGCCGATATTTAAAAGTGAAGCATTTGTTTACCCCTGGGTTCGTCAACCAGCCCACGTGCACGCGCACTCAAATACAAATAAATTGGGAAGGGTATGGTCCCGAGGAGCGCCGTTGGGTTCCCCGCTCTTTTATTTTGGATCCCTCCCTCATCACAGACTATGAGAGGTCTTCTGCCTCAAACTCTGGTCGGCCGCCAGGAGGCGTCCGTTGAGGGAGGGGTACTGTGAGGATTGTGTGGGTGTGTGTGCTTGCCTTACCTGTTTTCCATCCAAGGGTGCAGATTGGTGATCGTGCTCTTGCAGCTGGTGCCACTCAGCCTGATTGAGGAGGAGCACTCAAAAGGAGAGTGCCAACCTGGAGCAGACGCCAGATGGTTAAACCGCGTCGTGTGGTAACAAGCCACTTCCTCTGCCTTTCCACCGTCCGCAACTTACTCCACGTAAGATCCTTACCTCCTTGCCTTTTTCCCTCCAGTCACTCTGCGGTCCCGGACCTGCTGGTCGGCCTGCAGCCTGGGCGTCTGCTCCTTCCCGGCATCCTGGGCTTCCTCCTCAAGGTATCTGGCTGAGCTCAGGGTCCCCACTGCCTGTCCACCCTCGCTCTGCTTCCTGGAGACAAACACCCCAAGGCCGGTCCCTCTTCCACGCACCTAGGACCACATCCTCCCCAATCCCTCCTCAGTGGAATCTGCACCAACGGCAAAGTAAGAACCCACAAACTTCTGTTTTTTCCCTCCTGCCAAGCAACATTGAAAGATCACTCACCTCCATCTCTTGTCTCCAGTGGTTGTCCTCCAAGTTCCCCGTGGTTCTGAGTTCCTGTGTTCCTGGACCCTTCGAGCAATAGGGGAAAATAAATTACTTTTGCAAACTTTACCTCCAGTCTCACTGAGTCGTTTGTGTGTCTGCACTAGAGTCCGAAAGCTAAAATCATGACAGAACCATCTGGCCAGCCGGACTCTGCGACACACCTACGCTCAGCTGTTTCGGAGCAGGGCATACTGCTGGGCCGCCATGAGGCAGCTCTCCAAAATATAACGCAGCAGCAGACCTCCCTCCTTCAAGGTCTAAGTCAATTAACTAAGTTATTCCATGATCTTGCCTCTAAGGTCCCCTCCCAGACGCCTCGTCCCGCGGCCGCCGCCTCATCCTTCACGGAGGCTCCTGCGACCCAAGCCTTCCGCGAGGTCGCCTCCCCACCTCCAGAGCCGTTCACAGGCGACTTATCCAAGAGCAGTGGATTTCTCCTGCAGTGCACACTTGCCTTTGAGCGTTCGCCCCAAACCTTTCGGGAAGAAGCAAATAAGATTTCGTACATGATCGCACTCTTCAGAGGTAAGGCCCTGCAGTGGGCGCAAGCTCTGTTTGATTTGGAGTCCCTAGATGATTGCACCTTCACTTAGTTCATAGAGAATTTTAAACAAACCTTCTGCGTAAAGCGTGGTAAGGAACAGTCCGCTAAGCTTCTCTGGAGCCTAAAGCAGGGTAATTGTGCCGTTGCTGAACTCGCTATTGAGTTCCGCACGCTAGCAGCCGAATCTGGCTGGAACAGCCCGGCACTTAAAGCAGCTTTCCTACATTCGTTAAATGAGAAGATCAAAGACGAACTCGCTTACCGAGACAAACTCGATTCCCTGGATGAGCTAATAGACCTGGCTATTAAGATTGACAACAGGCTCCGGGAGAGGTCAAGAGCCAGGTTAACTGCTTCCCCATTCCCTCGAACATTCGCCACAGCTGGTCCCGCTTTGTCTACTTCCGCCTCTTCCCCGCATCCGCCCTCTCCGGAGCCGATGCAGATCGGCAGGGCTCGGCTTTCTCCGGCCGAGCGTCAGCGCCGTATGGAAGGCGGTTGCTGCCTGTATTGCGGTGCTCCTGGGCATTTTATTTCTTCCTGTCCAGTCCGTCCAAAAGATCTGGCCCGTCAGTAAATCTGGGGGTACTGTCGGGCCCTACCTCCCTTAATCAACCCCGGTTAACATTACCAGCAGTAATTTTAAACCAAAGAGAGCACATTTCCAAACTCCATGCACTGATTGACTCAGGGTCAGAGCAAAACTTAATTAGCCCTGACATAGTTTAGAAATTTAACCTTCCGGTGGAAGCGCTTTTAGTTCCTTTAGAAGTTTCAGCCCTTGATGGTAGCCCTCTGGCTGTTATAACACAGCGAACCCTACCCCTGAACTTGGTGCTTTCAGGCAATCATCAGGAACGGTCCCAGTTTTATGTTTTTCCCACCCGGGACGCTCCTCTAGTGCTGGGATATCCATGGTTGGCCACACACAGTCACATTATTAACTGGACTGAAACCAGAATTGAGGCCTGGAGCAGCTACTGCCATCAACGTTGCCTCCGATCAGCTGTTCCTCCTGTCTCAGTCACCACCCCCTCATGTCCTGACCACCCAGACATGTCAAAAGTCCCTACAGAGTACCACGACCTTTACAAGGTTTGTAGCAAGACCCAGGCTCTCTCTCTCCCTCCTCATAGGCCCTACGATTGTGCCATCGACCTTCTCCCAGGTGCTCCGCTGCCCTCGGGCCACCTCTTCAACCTGTCAGCCAAGGAGAGGGCAGCTATGGAGACATATATCAACGACTCCCTCGCAGCTGGCATAATTCGCCCATCTACTTCCCCAGTGGGTGCAGGTTTCTTCTTCGTGGAGAAGAAGGACAAGACGTTACGCCCATGTATAGACTACAGGGGCCTTAACGCCATTACCGTCAAGAACAAATACTCCCTTCCACTTATCACCTCAGGTTTTGAAGCCGTGCAGAGTGCCACGGTCTTCACCAAGCTGGATTTGCGCAACGCTTACCACCTCGTCAGGATGCGCAAAGGAGATGAATGGAAGACCGCTTTTAAGACTCATATTGGGCATTTTGAGTACCTGGTTATGCCCTTTGGCCTGTGCAATGCCCCTGCCGTCTTCCAGCATCTAGTGAACGATGTTCTCCGAGACTTTCTTAACATCTTTGTCTTCGTTTACCTAGATGAGATCCTAATCTTCTCGAAGGACCGTCCCCAACACTGCCAGCACGTCCGTAATGTTCCCCAGCGTCTCCTAGAGAACTCACTCTTCGTTAAGTGGGAGAAGTGTGAGTTCCACCTAAACTCTGTTTCCTTTCTTGGATACGTCTTCGAGGGTGGACAGGTGAAGACGGATCCAAATAAAATCAGAGCAGTCCAGGAATGGCCCAATCCCACCTCCAGGAAGCAGCTGCAACGTTTCCTGGGTTTCGCAAATTTCTATAGGAGGTTCATCCGAGGATTCAGTACCATTGCTGCTCCCCTGACCGCCCTCACTTCCACAAAGCGGACCTTCGTCTGGGATCAGATGGCCGACCAGGCCTTCAACGAGTTGAAGAAAAGGTTCGTAGAAGCCCCCATCCTGATTTACCCAGATGTTGACTCCCAGTTTATCTTGGAGGTGGATGCCTCCGACACGGGGGTCGGAGCGGTTCTTTCCCAGCGCTCCCCCGCCGACCAAAAGCTCCACCCTTGTGCTTTCTTTTCCAGACGCTTTACCCCAGCTGAGCGAAACTATAACATCGGTGACCGGGAGCTCCTAGCCATTAAACTGGCCCTGGAGGAGTGGCGACACTGGCTGGAGGGCACGGAGCTCCCAGTCATAGTTTGGACCGATCATAAGAACCTTCTGTACCTCCAGACGGCAAGACGACTGAATCCCCGCCAATATCGCTGGTCCCTTTTCTTTTCCCGTTTCAATCTGAACATTACATACAAACCTGGCTCCAAAAACACCAAACCCGATGCCTTGTCCCGTCAGTACTCCCCAGACATCTTGCCGGAGGTTCCCGACACTATACTCCCTCCGTCATGCACCATAGGGGTACTCACCTGGGAACTAGAAGCACAGATCAAGAAGGCACAAGTCGACGAACCCGATCCTGGCAACGGTCCATCCAATCGCCTTTATGTCCCCTCCACCATTCGCTCCCGGGCCATCCAGTGGGGCCACGCATCCAAGTTCTCGTGCCACCCTGGCATAAGTCGAACCATCGCCCTCCTTCGCCGCCATCTCTGGTGGCCGGGCCTGAACAAGGATGTCAGGGACTACGTGCTGGCCTGTCCGATGTGTAAAAAGAATAAGAGCACTCACCGACCCTCATCCGGCCTTCTCCAACCCCTCCCAGTCCCGGCACGGCCCTGGTCCCATATAGCGGTCGATTTCATCACCGGACTCCCCATCTCCCGAGGCAAGTCAGTTATCCTGTCAGTCATTGATCGCTTCTCCAAGGCATGCCACCTCATCGCCCTCTCAAAGCTGCCCACCGCAGCCCAGACCGCCAAACTCCTCATCCTCCATGTTTTCAGGCTCCATGGGATCCCCAGTGAGATCCTTTCCGACAGGGGGCCTCAATTCATATCCCAAGTCTGGAAGAACTTCTGTTCATCTCTCGGCGCCCAAGTCCAGTTAACGTCCGGTTTTCACCCCCAAACTAACGGACAATGTGAGCGACTCAACCAGGAGCTTGAGGAGGCGCTCCGCTGTGTCTGTGCTACCAACCCCTCCACCTGGAGCGTACATCTCCCGTGGGTTGAGTACGCTCACAACTCCCATGTCTCAGCAGCCACAGGGATCTCACCCTTCGAAGCCTCCCTCGGCTACCAGCCATCACTTCTTCCCAATTCACTTCCGGATACAGTACTCCCCTCGGTCCAGTCACACATCAAAGCCTGTAAAAGGGTCTGGGAACAGACCAGAGCCGCCCTCCAACGTTCCTCGGCGCTAAATAAGCGCTACGCCGACCGGCGACGTCTCCCGGCACCCCAGTACACACCCGGTCAGTTGGTCTGGTTATCCGCCAAGGAATTTCCCCTCAAAGGTGTCCCCAGGAAATTGGCTCCCCGGTTCCTCGGTCCATATCCTGTTGAAAGGGTCATCAGTCCCTCGGCCCTTCGCCTGAAACTTCCAGCCCATATCCGTGTACATCCCACGTTCCACGTTTCCCAAGTTAGACCGGTTTCCGACAGTCCCCTGTGCCCTCCTTCCGAGCCCCCTCCACCCGCCCGAGTGATTGATGGGCATCCTGCCTACACTGTACGCCGCATCGTAGACGTGCGTCCTCGGGGCCGCGGCCGGCAATACCTGGTCGATTGGGAAGGGTATGGTCCCGAGGAGCGCCGTTGGGTTCCCCGCTCTTTTATTTTGGATCCCTCCCTCATCACAGACTATGAGAGGTCTTCTGCCTCAAACTCTGGTCGGCCGCCAGGAGGCGTCCGTTGAGGGAGGGGTACTGTGAGGATTGTGTGGGTGTGTGTGCTTGCCTTACCTGTTTTCCATCCAAGGGTGCAGATTGGTGATCGTGCTCTTGCAGCTGGTGCCACTCAGCCTGATTGAGGAGGAGCACTCAAAAGGAGAGTGCCAACCTGGAGCAGACGCCAGATGGTTAAACCGCGTCGTGTGGTAACAAGCCACTTCCTCTGCCTTTCCACCGTCCGCAACTTACTCCACGTAAGATCCTTACCTCCTTGCCTTTTTCCCTCCAGTCACTCTGCGGTCCCGGACCTGCTGGTCGGCCTGCAGCCTGGGCGTCTGCTCCTTCCCGGCATCCTGGGCTTCCTCCTCAAGGTATCTGGCTGAGCTCAGGGTCCCCACTGCCTGTCCACCCTCGCTCTGCTTCCTGGAGACAAACACCCCAAGGTCGGTCCCTCTTCCACGCACCTAGGACCACATCCTCCCCAATCCCTCCTCAGTGGAATCTGCACCAACGGCAAAGTAAGAACCCACAAACTTCTGTTTTTTCCCTCCTGCCAAGCAACATTGAAAGATCACTCACCTCCATCTCTTGTCTCCAGTGGTTGTCCTCCAAGTTCCCCGTGGTTCTGAGTTCCTGTGTTCCTGGACCCTTCGAGCAATAGGGGAAAATAAATTACTTTTGCAAACTTTACCTCCAGTCTCACTGAGTCGTTTGTGTGTCTGCACTAGAGTCCGAAAGCTAAAATCATGACAGGAGTAGTAGATATGGATTAGATATGCTAAAGCTTGTCAACCATAGACATATCAATTCAATTCAGTTTATTTATATAGCGCCAATTCACAACAGATATCATCTCAAGGCACTTAACAAGTCATTTCAATACATTTGTACAAACATTCCAATCAGTTAAAAAGTTTCCTATTTAAGGAATCCCAGCAGATTGCGTCAGTCATTGGCGTGAGGTTGGGCCCCGTTGATGCAGACTTTCCAACCACAGCAATCCTTCAGCAATCCCTCATACTGAGCAAGCATGTAGCGACGGTGGAGAGGAAAAACTCCCCTTTAACAGGAAGAAACCTCCAACAGAACCAGGCTCAGTAGGAGCGGCCATCTGCCACGACCGCCTGGGGGTTTGAGAAGACAGAGCAGAAACACAGAAGGAACAGAAGATCTGATATAAGATAACTTTCTATGTTACAGAAAGTAAAAAGTTGATAACAGGACACAGTGGATGTTCAGTTACTGGGAGGATCATCCCATTCGATGCCCCCCGTTCAACAGGGCATTACAGCCAAGCAGGATACCAGACCAGGTATATCTTCTATGGAGAGAAAAACACTGAGAGAAAACAAAGTTAACAGTAGAAATAACAGAATGTACTGTAATACAACTGGAGAGTCGTAGGAGAAAAGGAAGTAGCAGAGTGAAGAAAAGTGGTAAGTCTGTCCTCCAGCAGTCTAAGCCTATAGCAGCATAACTACAGAGATAGCTCAGGATGACCTAAGCAAGGCAAGGCAATTTTATTTGTATAGCACACTTTCAACAGCAGGGTAATTCAAGGTGCTTTACATGATTTGGTGATTTAAAAGAAACACATAAAAGAAACACACATTACACATGATACACAGTAAAGCAAGAGAAAATTAAAAAAAGCAAGAGAGCATGAACACATTTCATACATTTGACATCAAGCATTTACTCAAAGGCAATTCTAAACAGATGGGTTTTTAGTCTCGATTTAAAGCAGTTCAGAGTTTCAGCAGCTCTACACTCGTCAGGAAGTCTGTTCCAGATAAGGGGAGCATAGAAACTGAAAGCTGCTTCTCCATGTTTAGTTCTGAGTCTAGGGATGTTTAGTAGGCTAGAGTTGGAGGACCTGAGTGGTCTTGGTGGTTGGTACCATGACAACAGGTCTTCAACATATTTTGGTGCTAAGCCATGTAATGATTTATAAACTAGTAAAAGTATTTTAAAGTCTATTCTCTGAGCTACAGGGAGCCAGTGTAAGGACTTTAGAACTGGGGTGATGTGCTCTACTTTCCTGGTTCTAGTGAGGACGCGAGCGGCAGCGTTCTGGATCAGCTGCAGCTGTCTGATTGACTTTTTAGGCAGACCTGTGAAGATGCTGTTGCAGTAATCAATCCGACTAAAGATAAACGCATGGATGAGTTTTTCTAGGTCGTGTTGCAAAATCAGTCCTTTAATCCTAGAGATGTTCTTCAGGTGATAGAACGCTGACCTTGTTATTGCCTTTATGTGACCCTGGAGGTTCAGGTCTGAGTCCATTACTACACCTAGGTTACGAACCTGATCAGTAGTTTCTAGCTGTATTAATTGAAGCTGTGTGCTGACTCTTGATCGTTCCTCCTTGGATCCAAAAATAATCACTTCAGTTTTGTTTCTATTCAGCTGGAGAAAGTTATGGCACATCCATCCATTTATTTGGTCAATGCATTGATTTAGGGTTTGAATGGGTTCAGAGTCACCTGGTGACATTGTAATGTAGAGCTGAGTGTCATGTGCGTAGTTATGGTAGCTAATGTTATTGGTCGCTATAATCTTGCCTAGTGGGAGCATGTAGATATTAAATAAGAGGGGCCCCAGGATGGAGCCCTGGGGCACCCCACATGTGATTTCTGTTCGTTCTGATGAAAAGTTTCCTATTGAAACATAGAAGTCCCTGTTCTTTAGGTAAGACTCGAACCAGCCAAGTACTGTACCAGAGAGTCCGACCCAGCTCTCCAGTCGTTCCAATAAAATATCATGATCAACAGTGTCAAATGCTGCACTGAGGTCCAATAGAACCAGCACTGTGGTTCTTCCACAGTCTGTATTTATGCGGATGTCATTAAATACTTTGACGAGGACAGTCTCGGTGCTGTGGTGAGCGCGGAAACCAGACTGAAAAGCATCAAAACGGTTTGTCATTGTTATGAAGCCATTTAACTGCTGAAACACAGCTTTTTCAATAATCTTACTGATGAATGGCTTGGATTAGAGATTGGCCTGTAGTTCTGCATTAACGTGTTGTCCAGATTTTTCTTCTTTAGCAGTGGTTTAATAACTGCTGTTTTTAAAGCCTGAGGGAAGACACCTGATAGCAGTGATGAGTTCACTATTTGAACAAGATCAGAACCAATAACAGGAAGAACCTTCTTTAGAAAAGCTGTGGGTAGGATATCAAGACAGCATGAGGAGGAGCTTAATTGGATAATGATTTTTTCAAGGCTGTTCTGGTTTAATTCGTGGAATTCAGACATTTTCTCTACATTGTTGTTGATTGGGGATGGCACTGGTTGTGGGTTCGATATTGAGGTACAGATTGACCGTCTAATTGTTAGAATCTTTTCAGTGAAAAAGCTGGCAAATTCATTGCAGGCCCTGGTAGAGTTTAGTTCAGGGGCTACTGTCACTAAAGGATTAGTTAGTCTTTCCACTGTTGCAAATAGAGTCCGTGCATTATTAATGTTTCTGTTGATGATTTCAGAAAAGAACGATTCCCTAGCATCTTTTATAGTTAGCTGATATCTATTCAGTCTCTCTTTGTAGATCTCACAGTGAACCTGGAGTCGAGTTTTCCGCCATTTTCTCTCGGCTCGTCGACACTCTTTTTTCACTACGTACCAGTGGATTACTTGTCCACTGAGACTTTTTTCTACCTGAGACTACTTTCACTTTAGTTGGAGCAATGGAATCCATGATGTCTGAGATTTTCGCAAGGAAATTATCTACCAACTTATTTACTGAGTTTGAGTTGGGAGATGAGGGGGATGTGGTGGAAGGATAAATACGTTTAAAGGTTTCTACTGAACTGTCCCCTAGAAAACGCTTTTTTATAGTGGTCTTACTGTGGCTGGATAATTTAGCAGAGATGGTACTTTGAAAGAAAATACAGAAATGGTCAGATAATGCAATATTAATTACAGAGATGTCAGAAATATTTAAACCTTTGCTGATAATTAAGTCCAGAGTGTGTCCTTTATTGTGTGTTGGTTGTTTGACATGCTGGATCAGTCCGAAGTTGTGGAGAGTATCATCTAACGTTTTTGCTTGTCTATCTTGGGGGTTGTCGGTATGGATGTTAAAGTCCCCCACGATGATTAGTTGGTCATAGTCGATACATATTACAGAAAGAAGGTCATTGAAATCATTAAAGAAGTTAGAGTTAAGTTTTGGTGGTTTATATAAACTTAGAAATAACGCTTTGTTAGGCTCATTTATCTGGGTGGCTAGGTATTCAAAAGAATCAAACGTGCCCAGAGTTACCTTTTTAAAGTTCATTGAGTTGTGAAAGATGGTGGCTACACCTCCGCCTCGTTTGTGTTTTCTGTTCTCGCTTAAGAAATTATAATTTGGAGGACTGGATTCTATTAATGAAGTTGTTTCGTTATTTTCATCTAGCCAAGTTTCTGATAAAAAAAGGGCGTGTAAATTATGCTCATTGATGAAGTCATTGATAAGAAAAGACTTCCCGGAAAGAGATCTAATGTTTAATAAAGCTAACTTAAGTATTGTGATGATGGGCAGCTGAACCTTCTGACAGGTTATCAATTTGAGATTTTGTTTAATATGAGAGCGTGTGGTTAACGGTTTATGTTTCCTGCTGCTGATAATCACTGATATAGCCTCAGGGGTGCCGGGTGAATTCTGGGAGACGGTAGGGGTGGATTTATTCCCTCAAATATGAAATATCTGTAATAATCAGTGGGGGGAAGCTCCAAGGCTTATTGACACTAGTCCCAGGCGTTTGGTGTAGTCTAAGTTTAGGTGTTAATTGTGTCCCAAATTTGATTTGCTCGTTCAGTCTGTCTGTAAAGTTTCTAAATGGAGACTCATTTGATGTGGCTGAGTCACAGGAAGATGAAGACTTAATCTCTGATGGTTGTTTATCTGTTCGGTCCTGTGGTGTCATCCAGACTTGCTGTTTTTGTTCTCTGATATCCATGGGCGCCTCAAGGTCAGCTTTTGGGAGCAAGTGTTTTGCTTTCTGATTTTGATAAGAAAAAATGTTTGCAGCTAACAGCCTTACTCCGGCCTTGTTAAGATAACGACCTGCTTTGAACAGATGATTAGCACTTCCAAATACTTTGAAATTATTAATAAATGTGAACGACTTCTCAGCTGATTGTTTCTTCAACCATTTATGGAGCATGCGGAGTCTGCTAAATCTTTCATCATTCCCTTCAGGGACTGGTCCGCTGATGAGGATGTTTACGTTAAGTCCATCAAGTCTCTGTAGGAGATCAGAAAAGTCTCTCTTCAGAATCTCTGATTGTCTCATCGCGATATCTGCTGATCCAGCGTGAATGACGAGCTTTTCCAAAGCAGGATGTTGGTCCAAGATTTTAGGGATTTTTTCTGATATTTCTCTCACTGTATTTTTGTAGCAGCTATAAACTTTGGTATTCTTCCTACAAAAAGCCTCAATTCCATTAATTGATCCGTCTTGTGTGATAACAGTCTTTGCTGGGGGCGCTCTTACTTTGTTATGTGTCCATTTGATGCGGCTGGGTTTCTCCTGGTGGCTTTGACTGGTCTTGGGGGCTGCGTCATCTTTCGGGGAACTCAAGGCTGCGAATCTGTTTTTCAGCGGGATTCCAGGTGGAGAAATATCTCTTGTTTTTGGCTGAAACCTCTTTTGTTTACTTTTAGCAGAAGCGGCAGTTCTGGGTTCAGAGGTTTCTCTGTGTCGGAGTTTCTTTTGTTTTTTCTTCCTAGGAGAATGGGCTGGGGTTGATTTCATGCGTTTTAAAGCTGGCCAGTTTTCATTATAGTGCGGAGTTCTGCCGCTCAGACGCCTGTAGGGAGTCTCTGTGGCACGGTTAGACCGATGTAACACAGGGCTGTTTGTATTCAAAGGTAAAGTTGTGTCATTTTGTCCATAATCAGCGTGGAGATCAAAATTAATTTCCAGACGACGTAGCTTCGTTTCAATGCCCTCAATTCTGTGGAGCAGTTTTTCAAAATCCTCAGCTGAGCAAAAAGCTATGTTGATAAGTCCATAGAAAAGTAATCCAAGAAGAGATCCGGTCCAATACAGTAACTCCAGGGGCTGGGAAAATAAAGTAACTAAGAAAAGGTTAAGAAAGAAAACAAGAAAAGCAAACAGAAAAGAAAATAAAGTGAACGGATCTGGAGAGAGACAGAGAGCAGCTGCTCTCTGTCTCTCTCTAAGCCACTCTAACTATAAGCTTTATCAAAAAGGAAAGTTTTAAGCCTGGCCTTAAAAGTAAACAGTGTGTCTGCCTCACGGACTAAAGCTGGGAGCTGGTTCCACAGGAGAGGAGCCTGATAACTAAAAGATCTGCCTCCCATTCTACTTTTAGAAATCCTAGGAACTACAAGTAAACCTGCAGTCTGAGAGCGAAGTGCTCTGTTGGGAACATATGAAACAATTAGATCTGTGATGTATGATGGAGCTTGATTATTAAGGGCTTTGTATGTAAGAAGAAGGATCTTAAATTCTATTCTGGATTTAACAGGGAGCCAATGAAAGGAAGCTAAAACAGGAGAAATGTGATCTCTCTTTTTAATATTCATCAGAACTCTTGCTGCCGCATTTTGGATCAACTGAAGGCTTTTAATGGCATTTTTTTGACTACCTGATAGTAAAGAATTACAGTAGTCCATATATATTGTTTCAACCCCCCTCCTTCCTGCCACCAATCAACGCGCCCCTCATTTGCATTATTACAATGACCGTCCTCGACAGCCAAAATATGGCATCAAATCTCATGAGACAATAATGCCTTCAGAAATAACGGTCAGAGGAGCTCTGTGTTTATTTTTTTCACTTTTTTCCAACTTTTATTTTTTAGAAGGGCCTGAAAGACTATAATAGAGCGTGGGTATCCAAGGTAATACTAGGTTATGACTCCTTTAAAAAAAAAAGAACGTTCTCAATTAAAATTTTACCACATATTCGTTGTTATCAGTGTGTTTTTCATATCAGTTTCTGTCAGTATATTGCCACAACTTTAATCTGCACCATATAATTTGAGAAGAGTACTGCTAGAGCTTACCTTTGGTAAATGTGCTGCTTTAAAATAATATAAAATAATGCCATGCCTGCTGATGATATTATAATATTCCCAAAATATAATACAGTGGTCAAATTGCAACCTTTGGATAAACCAGTGCATAGATCTTCTTCATTATTTTATTGATGTCTGCATGTGTTCAGCTGTGTGTTCAGCTACTTGACATGGCTCTTTCAGTATGACAATACCAATAATTTATTTTGTATCACAAGATATATGATCCATGTAAAACTACATCTTGCTTTGCTTAAAGTTGTGTGTTTGGCCAAGACTCAGCTGTTTAGGCCAACTAGTACCTTGCACTGCACGATTTGGCCGGCTTAAGGTGTGTTGATAGAAAATATTGGGGGCTTTGAAAAGAAGCAATGTAGATCCTGCCTTAGTATTAGTTTCCACAGCCAGAGCAAATGTTTTCACTAAAGCAAGTACAAATAGGCTGAGGAATTTTCTCATTTTAAAACATGTTTTTTGTCTGCCCAAATTTGACTTTTGCAAGAGTACTGTTCCCTGTGGGCTCTACAGGTGGTGGTTTGTTGAGCTTGACTGTTTAAAGTTTGCTCTTAATACAGTGTTGCTAGAAAAACTAAATCTATTCAAACTTCGGCAAAGGACATACAGTGGCTTGCAAAAGTATTCGACCCCCTTGAACTTTTCCACATTTTGTCACATTACAGCCACAAACATGAATCAATTTTATTGGAATTCCACGTGAAAGACCAATACAAAGTGGTGTACACGTGAGAAGTGGAACGAAAATCATACATGATTCCAAACATTTTTTACTAATAAATAAGTGAAAAGTGGGGTGTGCGTAATTATTCAGCCCCCTTTTGGTCTGAGTGCAGTCAGTTGCCCATAGACATTGCCTGATGAGTGCTAATGACTAAATAGAGTGCACGTGTGTGTAATCTAATGTCAGTACAAATACAGCTGCCCTGTGACGGCCTCAGAGGTTGTCCAAGAGAATGTTGGGAGCAACAACACCATGAAGTCCAAAGAACACGCCAGACAGGTCAGGGATAAAGTTATTGAGAAATTTAAAGCAGGCTTAGGCTACAAAAAGATTTCCCAAGCCTTGAACATCCCACGGAGCACTGTTCAAGCGATCATTCAGAAATGGAAGGAGTATGGCACAACTGTAAACCTACCAAGACAAGGCCGTCCACCTAAACTCACAGGAGAGCGCTGATCAGAAATGCAGCCAAGAGGCCCATGGTGACTCTGGACGAGCTGCAGAGATCTACAGCTCAAGTGGGGGAATCTGTCCATAGGACAACTATTAGTCGTGCACTGCACAAAGTTGCCCTTTATGGAAGAGTGGCAAGAAGAAAGCCATTATTAAAGGAAAACCATAAGAAGTCCCGTTTGCAGTTTGCCACAAGCCATGTGGGGGACACAGCAAACATGTGGAAGAAGGTGCTCTGGTCAGATGAGACCAAAATGGAACTTTTTGGCCAAAATGCAAAACGCTATGTGTGGCGGAAAACTAACACTGCACATCACTCTGAACACACCATCCCCACTGTCAAATATGGTGGTGGCAGCATCAATGCTCTGGAGGTACTTCTCTTCAGCAGGGACAGGGAAGCTGGTCAGAGTTGATGGGAAGATGGATGGAGCCAAATACAGGGCAATCTTGGAAGAAAACCTCTTGGAGTCTGCAAAAGACTTGAGACTGGGGCGGAGGTTCACTTTCCAGCAGGACAACGACCCTAAACATAAAGCCAGGGCAACAATGGAATGGTTTAAAACAAAACATATCCATGTGTTAGAATGGCCCAGTCAAAGTCCAGATCTAAATCCGATCGAGAATCTGTGGCAAGATCTGAAAACTGCTGTTCACAAACCCTGTCCATCTAATCTGACTGAGCTGGAGCTGTTTTGCAAAGAAGAATGGGCAAGAATTTTAGTCTCTAGATGTGCAAAGCTGGTAGAGACATACCCTAAAAGACTGGCAGCTGTAATTGCAGCAAAAGGTGGTTCTACAAAGTATTGACTCAGGGGGCTGAATAATTACGCACACCCCACTTTTCAGTTATTTATTTGTAAAAAAAATTTGGAATCATGTATGATTTTCATTCCACTTCTCACGTGTACAACACTTTGTATTGGTCTTTCACGTGGAATTCCAATACAATTGATTCATGTTTGTGGCTGTATGTGACAAAATGTGGAAAAGTTCAAGGGGGCCGAATACTTTTGCAAGCCACTGTATATATTTTTTATTTTGAATAATCAATAGTATGTAAGTAACTCATTATCTTGGTGTAGATTGTGACTAGCTTAATGAGCTACTATTTGTAATCAGCAGAAAATAACAAGTCACATTTCATGAGGAAGTGTTGGGTGAGGGGCAAAGATGGAAAATAAAATTTCGGTGTTGATTGGAATCAGTTTTGCTAAATTACCCAGAGAAAATTTTCACCTTGGTGTCTATGGGTTCTTTTGTGGATTGTACAGCAAAACAATAAATAAACTTAAATAAAGTAATATGTAAAAACTACCTAAAATAAAAGCCAGTCCCTGATGATGCAGGAATAAATAATAAAAGTAGAAAACAGTTAGCAAAAATACTGTATGTTGATTAAGACTCAATGTCTTATTTATTGATAGGGTCAAAACAAATCCTATCATATTCTATTTTACCCGTCAAGTTCTAAAATGATTATGACAAATTAAATAGTATTTTCTAAAATTTATTTGAATTAATATTCAATCTGAATGAGCTGAATAGAGAATCCACATTGCGCCATCACACATCAAGCAGATGAATACATGTAACTTTTTCTCCACAATGACAAAAACCACTGTTTAAGTACATATAACGGTGCGTTCACACCAAAGCATCGAAAACGAGGGACGTGCTTCAAAAGCAAATTTGACGCAAATGCCAGAAATACGCAACTTTTGGGAGGAGCTAGTGCCAGACAATGTTTTTGCAAGATGGCAGCTGTCAATCTAGCATTGAAAGAGAGAGTCTCCATTCTTTATATACTGTGAAGAGTACTCTGTCCGGGTTCGCAGGGTCAGTACCGTGAAAGCTTTCAAAAGTGAAATGAACTTACCAGGTTGCCCTATCTCCTCACTTATATTCCTCCAAGTGAAGTCCTTTTTATTCCTGTCTCTGTAGAGAAAGCAACTGGTGTCGTATAGCTCAGGGTGATTAGCCACAGCCGATATCAGAATTTCCTCCATGTTGAATGAAAAATGAACTGGGTCACAGCATCACATGATACCACGTCACCAGGCTCCTGATTGGTTGATGTGGCGTGAATTGACAGCGAAATTCAGATTTTTCTACTTCAGCGACAGACGCAAAAACGTGCGTAATGCGCAAATGCACAAAATCCACCACATAAAAAGATGCGCGTCAAATGCTGCATTCGCATGAATTTGATGCCCGAATTAGGGCAATGCAAAAACCCGCGTGATGCAATGCAGAAGCCCTGACACGCGTCAGGGCGCTTCTGCATTGACTTTACATGCAAACCTGATGCCCTTGACACTTCAAATGCATTCGGTGTAAAGGCACTGTAAACAATCGCACCTAAAAAAAAACAGTTTACTTACTGTCCCACATGTTGATGTTCTGGAGGCCAAATGCACGCTCTGCTGCCCAACTGGAGACTGAAAAGTGCCTTTTCAGCCAAAGTTTTCAAATTGAAGAGATCAGAAGTCAGAAAAAAACTCTGTACGAACTGTTTCCTGATCTGCGACCTATTGCTTCAGCAGGAAGAAATAGCGCAGCACCGGTGTTAGGCCCAATAAAAGGCTCTTAGGAGCAACGTGCTCCAAAGCCTCCGTAACTCTTCAACACGTTGTCAGCTCCGAGATAGTGAGATGCATTGAGTACGGTATCCTCTTATGGGAATCTTTATGTATTTATTTAGTTAACTTTACTCTGAGCGTACAGTTGAAAATGACTGCACCGCATTTGCACCTAATGGTGAGGGAAGTGAATTGTAATGTTAAAATGGTGTTTTGTCAATCGAGAACTTCCATTTGTGTTCGATCACAATATTACATGGGGTACAAAATATTTTACCGCAACTATCTTATAGAGAATGAGGAAATCATATAGAGAATGAGGAAACTATACGATAACATGGTCCTTGGCAGTGATTTTTGTTGGCAAACGTGACATATTTTACTCCTGCTCCCTCTCACATAAGAAACAGGAAGTATTTAGACATGCTCTTGACATGCCCTGTAATTGACAACAATTAAACTATATGAACAACCCAAGGAAGGGTAATTAGTGCAGTAAATACAACAGAGCTAAAAAGCCCTGTAAGAGGGAAGAGGCAGAGGCTCACTTTGCTAGCATGGAGGATAGCAAGGCTAATGTTATTAACAAAAACTAAGGGCTGAGACAGAAAGGGGAACAGCTGTGGAATCGTGCTGATGATCAGGAAAATCGAGAAAGATTGAAAAACATTAAACTGGTGGGACTGACGGAAGGAAGGGAATTGCAGTGTCCAAAAGAGTTACTCTCTTCATTCCAAAGACATTGAGTTCGAAGTCTTCCTTTTTTAGATAGACAGATAGATAGATAGATAGATAGATAGATAGATAGATAGATAGATAGATAGATAGATAGATAGATAGATAGATAGATAGATAGATAGATAGATAGATAGATAGATAGATAGATAGATAGGTAGGTAGACAGACAGACAGACAGACAGACAGACAGACAGACAGACAGACAGACAGACAGACAGACAGACAGACAGACAGACAGACAGACAGACAGACAGACAGACAGATAGATAGATAGATAGATAGATAGATAGATAGATAGATAGATAGATAGATAGATAGATAGATAGATAGATAGATAGATAGATAGATAGATAAATTATATTCTATTTTTAAGACCTGTATCTTTTAAGAACTCTAATAAATATTCTTAAAATATTTCTTAAAATATTCTCAACACTAAAGGATTCCTTAATATTCTCTATTTTCTCTTTTAAAAGATGTCTTTCTGTCTTATATTTTGTACAACTCATAATTACATGTTCTACAGTTTCTCGTACATTGCAAACATTACACCTGCCAGTTTCATGTTTTTTAATTAAATATAATGTGCTATTTAATCCTGTATGTCCTATGCGAAGTCTAGTCCACACTGTCTCTTCCTTTCTACTTTTTCCTCCTCGTCTTCCTTTCCCAACTTTAGGATTCATTCTATATAAAAATCTTCCCTTATCCTCCTCATCCCATTTACTTTGCCACAGTCTTCTAATACTATTTTTAATTAAAAATGTTGCCTCTGTTTTAGCAATGTTACACTGAATTGATACCCAACTTGCTCCTAAAGCCTTCTTAGCAATTTTATCTGCCATCTCATTTCCAGCCAAACCCACATGAGCTGGTACCCAGACAATTTTAACATGGGTTCCCTGATTCTGAATACTTTGTAATAAAATCAATATTTCACATATGAAATCATATCTTTCACTATTTTTTCCTGATTTAAGATTTTCTACTGCAGATAATGAATCTGTAATTACTATTACTCTTAATGGTTTAACTTGTTCTACCCATTGTAGTGCCATCACAATTGCTATTAATTCTGCAGAAAAAACTGATAGTTGATCTGTTATTCTTGCAAAAAATGTTTTTTCCAACTCTGGAATCACATAGGCTACTGCAACTCTGCTTGTATCTGGTTGTTTTGAACCATCTGTAAAAATTTGAATATATCCATAATAATTATCTATATATCTCATAGCGAGCTGACCACAGTCTCCTTTACATTTTTTAATCTTTTCATGTAAATTTGTATCTACTTCTGGTACTGGAAGCAACCATGGAGGGTGTGGAGGATGTATAACAAATGGACCAAGCACCAAGCTTCCCACACCAGCCATCTCAGCATTTTCCTGCACATTCATACCGAATGATTCTTTTTTACTTTTTGATTGATACCATGTTGGAATAAGAACACTTTTAGTTGGATGATCTTCTCTATTTCCTTTCAAATAGACATAATATGATAATGATATTTGTAACCTTCTTTACTCTAATGGCATTTCACCTGCTTCAACTTGGAGTGCACACACCGGGGAGGATCTCATTGCTCCTAAACAAAGTCTAAGAACAGCACCCTGAATAACATCCAGCTTTTTTAATTTACTTCTTGCAGCAGATGCATATGCCACCCATAAAAATAACATACCTAATTAATACAGTATATAATCTTTTCATTGCAACTATATCTGCTCCCCATTCCTTACTACATAAACATCTGATTATATTCATAACCGTTTTACATTTAACTACTAGTTTTTCAATATGATAATGCCAGTTAAGTTTATAATCAAAATGCATACCCAGAAATCGTATACAACTCACTCTTTCTAAATCTTTACCATACATCTGAAATTTAAATCTTTCTTCAATTTTTTTAAGTGAGAAAAATTCAACTTTTGTTTTTTCCACAGAGAACCTAAAACCCCATTTTTTGGCCCATGTTTCAACCGTATCAATTGCTTTTTGCAAACTTTTGACTGTAAATTTAATACTTTTTCCCTTTTTTCCATAGAGCACCATCATCTGCAAATAGAGACTTACCTATATTAAAATCAAGATTATCATATATATCATTTATCACAATTGAAAATAAAATAGGTGAGATAACACTTCCTTGAGGCACTCCATTTTATACAAATAAACACTCTGATAAACATCCATTAGTTCTAACTTGAATCTGTCTATTGTTAAGAAAATTCTTTATCCAATTATACATTTTCCCATCTACACCCATTTGCCTAATCTTAATTAATTTCCCATCCTTCCAGAGCATATCATAGGCCTTCTAACAGCAAGCCTTGTAGACCATAGACTGTATATTACGTTGTAGACGGAGGCGGTGTTAGTGGGAGTGGATTGCAGACCTGTGCTTTGTGGTGCATTGTGGGAGTTGTTGTCTTTTATACAAATGCACCCAAAAGTCATTTTCTGTCTTTTCTCGGTCAGATAGGCACCTAATTCGAAATGTATGTTACATTTCGACTACAAATATGACCCACTTTTAATAAAGATCAATGTTTCCATGGGTGAAATGCTCCTTTAATGACCCATTCCTCGCAACATTTTTCCCAATTGACCTTTGCAAATGCATAGTTAGTATGACCCCAAAACCAAAAAATATACATGAAATGCCAGTGTCCGCACAGCTTTCAGAGTTAAGTGTTATCAAATGTGAGTCTATTGTATGCTCTGTGTGTGCACATCTTTTTGCATATACCCAACATCTATTAGATATTGTACTTATTTTATTTGGAACTGTTTTAGCTGCTGTTTTGGCCAGGATTCCTTTGAAAAGGAGATTTTAAATCTCAATGGGATTATTCCTGGTAAAATAAAAGTTAAAAAAAGAAAAATCCAACAATTATGCTTTTTTGATCTGGAACAAAACAGACAATGCATGTATATATGCCACAAAAACATAACATTTACCCCGTACAGTGGAGTTTGTTCTGAATTGAAATGTTTATAAACTTATCAATGATTTTTATCAAATACTCTATATATTATGAAAGGAATTTCTACAGAATTTTTGATTGGCAAATGTAAACTTTACAGTTTGATGCAGTTTTTCCTTGACCCATTGTTAGCACTGCCTGCATGACCCAATGTAGTCATCAAGATGCAAAGTGAGACCTTTAGCCTTAAACGAGCTCTCCTAGGTCTGAAAAACAGACATCTCTTATTGCAACAGAACTTTAAAAGAGAATCAACCCTCTTGGTACAGTTATACTGTATTTCCCGGGGCCAAAAAATAGATGGGTTTTTTTCGATCTAAACCTTTTATAACCAAAATAGTTGGTCAAGTGAAACGGTTTTTACTCATATGTTTTGTGGCTTTCACTGCCCATTACAAATATTAGCTGTGGCAGTTGTTGATTGCAACAAATCCCTCAACTTAATGGCTAACAAAACTTGTCGAAGGTGATAAGACTGTGAGTATTACAAGCTAATTAAAAACTTAAGGAACAACAGCTTTATCAAGCACCAAATGTGCTAATGAACAATCTAATGATACTTAGCATTATTTTAGTTACACAAAGACCATCTGTTTACTCTTCTTCTCTTTCAGCTTTTCCATTCAGGGGTTGCCACAGCAAATCGTTCCTCTCAATTTAGTCCTATCCTCTGCATCCTCTACCCTCACAACAGCTAACTAAAAACCATCTGTTTACAAAAGCAGGTTAACAAAAATTTTTGGTTTGCAAACCCTGCAAAATTCGTCAGTTATAAGGGTAAAAGGTTATGTGAAACTAACTTTTCTTTTTTTCACTCGGATTTTTTCCTTTCTGCTGAGACTTACACATTCAAGCTGTTAATATTGGAAAACAAATCAAAATATAGTATTATCCAAAGCTTTACATGTCTTTAACAACTGACAACTTGGTATATCTGAGGAAAAAAAAACACCACAGAGGCTTGAAAGAGGATGAAGAAAAAAAAAACTGCCACTCTATGCTTAACAATACTTCAGTAACTTAGCATCGAGCAACATTATGAATAATGACACATAAAACAAAAAAAATATATTTTGTCTTGCTTTATAACTTTCGAAATAAGAAATGCTGATGTACTCTAAAACAGCTCTGATGACAATGAGATAGTTACCTGCACTGACTACAAAACATAAAGAAGGTACTTAAAACCATGTTCGAAGTAACACTGTATGTCTGCATATCTTTAAAAACAAACAAGACTAAGGCATCTGTTATTTTCTTTGAACAAGATAATTAGTACAGAGGTCAACACAAAAAAAGAAATGCATTGCTTCCAACTTCCTGAATTAAAAACAAATCCAAACCTGAGGCAAGTTAAGATGGCGCAACCCCTGATCTTCTCATTCACAGGATTTCCTTGTCTCAATTTTGTAGTTAGGTTAGTTGTGATAATTTAAATTAGGCTGGTTTGTATATCTTTCTAGAATTGCGCTGTTCTGGGTGGCTGCATGTTGGAGTGGCTCTGTGGCTACATATTAAGTTTTGTTTTTTTGTACATTGGTTCCTCTTTCTTTCTTGAGGAAGATTGCATTTTTTTTACCTGTATACTTTCTAGTTTTTGGTGCTGTGAAGCTGGAAAGATTTTTTGCTGTACATTTTTCACTTTTTGACAACTTATGATGCGTAACCATGGCAACAATTTGGTTTACAGCCGGGAGCAGCTGATTAACATTGCAAAAGCTGAAATAATACCTCAACTGAAGCCACAAATCCCCGATGAGTTGATAAGGAGGATACGTGGATGCAGAGCAGGAGCAAAAAGGAGACAGAGAAAGAGGAAGTTCAAGCCATCTCTTCCATCGATCATAATGGGCAACGTAAGATCACTGGCTAACAAGATGGATGAACTCCAAGCGCTTACAAGGACTCAGCCAGAGTACCGGGAATGCAATGTTATGTGTTTTACGGGGACGTGGCTGCTGGATCATACCCCCGACTCCAACGTCTCTCTGCCAGGCTTCCTGACTGTACGAGCAGACAGAGAACTGAAAACGAGCAGGAAAAGAAAAGGAGGTGGAGTAGCAGTGCTTGTCAACAACAGATGGTGTCATCCAGGACATGTTACTATGAAGTGCTGTCTCTGCAGCCCAGATGTCAAACTCTTGGCAGTAGGGGTGCACGATTTTGACCAAAAACCTAATTGCGGTTTTTCTGACAAATATTGCGAGTGCGATGCGATTTTCGATTTTTACTTTCGATGCTTTTAAGTGCATTAAACTAAAATTATGAATGAAATATATTGTTACTTTTACAACACAGTCTTGTACAACTTGACAGACATGCGAACAATACAATAACCTAAAAAATATTTATGTGGCCAGGGCCCTCTTCTGACTTTTGTCTGCTGTTGAACCTGAAAAATCTCTAATATAAACTACATAGTGATTGAGGTAATGAGATTGTTCAATGCTTCGTGATTATTAAATTCCTAAACCTAAATACCAAAGAATAATAAGACATAATGGAAATTAACTTAAACGAGTAGATTCATTTTTTTTCTATAAATTGACGAATCTTTGCCATTGAAAAATAGAAAGTGAACTCTTATTAGATTTAGATTTACAATAAGAAAACAAAATCTTCTGCAGTCCACTGCCATTTACTAAACATGAAACTGTTATATTGCACACCTTTTAAAATAAATGACAACAATTAAAAACAAGACCTTATCCAGCCTTCTTCAAGATAAGACGTAGTAACCTGACAGTAGGGTTGCCAACTCCCAGCTAAAAGAATAAGGAACCACTCCCCACCCTCCGCCTCATGATGCTTAATCGACCTAATCGACTTTAATTTAATGCACGTGTAAAACAAATGCACAGAAATTAATTATTTTTCTATAATAATTAAATACATTCAACATCTTTCTTTGACAGAACTGCAGACTGCACAGATGGTACCTTCCCGAAGGAAAAAGTACTATAGCTTAGTAGGATACTGTATTAGACTTAATATTTGCTGTATACGATAAAGAATTTATGACCACTATATCCAATTGGTTGTAAGATTGAGATAATTATTTATTAAAAGCTAAACATTTTAAATGAGAATCAGAAAGATAAGTATGTATGTGTGCCCCCCTTTTCATGTTAATGCCCTACCTGGCCCCCGGACAAAACTTTTCTAGAGCCGCCCCTGCACAGTTACCAGCTGTCAGCTAGAAGATCCTGGTGTTATTTGTCTCTCAGAAACAGTTCATAACTTCCTTTCAACTCATTCATGTCACCTAAAAGGTAAACCTGTTTCTCCATCACCTGTTCAGCTCTGATGATTCAGTAAGAACATCTCCTGGTTTCATCTTCATGTTTCCATCTCACCACATATCCAAACCGATATCATGACCACCAGCTGTTACGGCTGTGGCTTCAGCAAACATCAAAAAGTAATACTAAATCAATTCTAACAACAGTTTATCAAGCTTAAACGTGCTGCTGTTGTTTAGCGCGACACCCGCTGGTTTCCTCTATCTGCTCAAAGTCCGCAATAAACAAACAGAAACGGGACTCCGACAGAAAAGATAATCAGCTGATCATTGATCAGTTTCATGATTGAAGGAGCAACAGGAGAGGGATGGGAGAGAATGAGAGAAGACGAGGCAGCTGCGCAGCGTAAAGACACAGAATAACTCCAGCTTTGTGTCTTTTCATTCTAGCTAAAATACGGGACAAATCGCGTTCCTTCTCACTTTAATACGGAACGCGTAATATTTTCTCTGAATACGGAACGATTCGGTTTTTTACGGGACGGTTGTCAACCTGAGCGTGGCAGCGGAGAGAGACTGACAGCAGAGATCTGCAGCCAGGTTCCTCTCCCGCTACCCGCTGAGAACAGTGAGAAATACATTTTGCTTTCACATTGATCAAGTCGCCAAAAGTCTCTAGCAACACATGGAAAAGCCGCTAGATTTGTCACTAGTCACTTTAAAAAAAAAAGAAACGTTGCCAGGGGGGTCGGAAAAGTCGCTAAATATAGTGACAAAGTCGTCAAGTTGGCAACACTGCTCTGCATACAAGCTTGTTTCCCATCACCGTTTCTGATCAGCCAGCATGCCAGACTCAACCATTTTGATTGGTGAATAGGTTTGTCACTCAAATGTCAGGGGCGGGAAAAAAACCTCAGCCTCCTGAAGTTAGGTTATCGCAGGAGTTAAAACCTCAATATCGATGCAATAAAGGTTAATCGTGCAGCCCAACTTGGCAGTAGGTCTTTGGCCATATTATTTACCAAGAGAGTTCACCAGTGTAATTTTAGCAGTTGTTTACATTCCAACTTCAGCCGTTGCCGACAATGCATGTGATGTCATCAGTTCCTTTGTTGCTAAGCTACAGACACAGCACCCCAATGCATTTGTGGCAATATCTGGTGATTTTAATCATGCCTCGCTGTCTACCACACTTCCAACATTTCAACAGTTTGTCAGCTGCTCCACAAGAGAAAACAAGACCTTGGATTTGTTTTATGCAAATATAAAGGATGCATACATGTCCAAACCAAGACCTCCTCTGGGACAATAAGATCACAATCTTGTTTTTCTCTGTTCAGAATATAAACCACTTGTTCAGAGGCAACCTGTGACAAAACGAACTGTGAGAAAATGGTCACAGGAAGCTGAAGAAGCCCTGTGGGGTTGTTTCGCAACCACAGACTGGATGACTCTTTGCCAAGCCCATGGAGAGGACATCAATGCAATGACTGAGTGTGTGACTGACTATATAAACTTCTGTGTGGACAACATCATCCCCACCAGAACAGTGAGATGCTTCCCTAATAACAAACCCTGGATAACCAGTGACCTGAAGGAACTGCTAAACAAAAAAAAAGGAGCCTTCAGGGAGGGAGACAGGGAATTATTGAGGAGTATACAGAAGAAACTTAAGGTCAAGATCAGAGACAGCAAGGAGGCATACAGGAAGAAGCTGGAGAACAAACTACAGAGGAACAGTATCCGAGATGTCTGGTCAGGAATGAGAAAGATCACAGGCTTTAAGGACAGGAAGGATTGGTTAGATGGAAGTCTGGACAAAACCAATGAACTGAACATATTCTTCAACAGGTTCAGTTCAGGAACTAGCTCAGCATCCCCATCTCCTGTTCCCAGCCAAACAGACATCCCACTCTCCTCTGATCAACAGCTTTCCTGTTACACCTCGGATGTTTTATCCTTCACCTCAGCCATGGACTCTTCTAATTCCACAAGTTTGACTTCAACCAAGTCAGGAAATGCTGCTACCCCCTTTGCCTCCCCCTCCCACTTGTCTGTCTCCAAAAGTCAGGTGAAGAGGCAGCTGGAGAAACTGAACCGGAACAAGGCTGCAGGTCCAGATGGTGTCAGCCCCAGAGTCCCGAAGGCCTGTGCAGAGCAGCTCTGTGGGATTCTGCAGCACATCTTCAACCTTAGCCTAACTCAGGAGAAGGTTCCAGTGTTGTGGAAGACATCCTGCCTTGTTCCAGTACTCACCCATCAGTCATCAATGACTATAGACCTGTTGCCCTGACATCCCACATCATGAAGGTCCTGGAGAGACTCCTGTTGGCACCCCTGAATAAGCAAACAAGAACGTATCAGGACCCACTGCAGTTTGCTTATCGCTGTGGAGTTGGAGTTGAAGATGCCATAATCCACCTGCTTCAACCAACCCACTGTCATCTGGACAAAGCAGACAGCACTGTGAGGATCATGTTCTTTGATTTCTCCAGTGCATTTAACACAATTCAGCCTAATTTGCTTTGTCAGAAACTCCTGAAGACACAGGTGGAGCCCTCAACAATCGCCTGGATCAATGACTACCTGACAAACAGACCACAATTTGTGAGACTAAAGAATTGTGTGTCAAACAGGGTGGTCAGCAGCACAGGAGCACCACAGAGGACCGTACTCTCACCATTTCTTTTCACTCTGTACACCTCAGACTTCGAGTACAAATCAGAGACCTGTCATCTGCAGAAATACTCAGATGACTCTCCAATTGTCGGGTGTATCAGAGAAGGACAAGAAGCTGAATACAGAGAGCTGGTGGACCGCTTTGTGACATGGTGTGGAAACAATCGTCTCACCATGAATGTGACCAAAACAAAGGAGATGATTGTAGATTTCAGAAGAATCAGGGATAAGTCATACCCTCTTTCCATCATGGGAGAAGAAGTGGAGGTGGTTGAGGGGTATAAATACCTTGGAGTTCACCTTGACAACAGACTGGACTGGAGACTGAACAGTGAAACCGTCTACAAGAATGAACAGAACAGACTGTACTTCTTGAGGAAGCTTAGGTCTTTCAAGGTTTGCAGCAAGATGCTGTAGATCTTCTATAAGTCTGTTGTGGAGAGTGTAATCTCTTCAGCCGTCATCTGTTGGGGTAGCAGCATCAGAGCCAGGGATTTAAAAAGGCTAAACAACCTGATAAAGAAGGCTGGTTCTGTTCTGGGGACAACTGTGGAACATCTGGAGATGATAATGCAAAGAAGGACAACATATGGACAACCCTGAGCATCCTCTTCATGAGACTGTCATACAACAACAGAGCGTCTTCAGTCGGAGGCTTCTTCAGTTTCGCTGCAATACAGACTGCTAAAGGAAATCCTTCCTGCCCACAGCTATCATCATCTACGACAACTCCTTAAAGAATTAATTATATGAGCTATACCAACACTTAATTTCCCTCTGGGATCAATAAAGTATTTTTCAATTTGAATTGAATTTGAATTTACTGTCATCTTTAACTTGTGTTTGCTGTTGTTTGTGACATGCACCTTACCCATGTTTTCTGACAAAGATTATATGTCAACAGGAAAAAACCCTGGGAAAAAAATCAAACAATTAATTTTGATTATATTTCTAAATAAAAGCATGGAATATCTCAATCCAATTGGTTGATCCTAATATGCACTCCATAATTTTTGCTCAGTTATAAGTGGTTGTGCACCATTGTGCAACCAAAAAAATTTAGGTTTTCTTTGGTATTCTTACCCCTTCAAATTTTTAGCTAGTCTTTTAAGTTAGTTCTACAGGTTATCATTAAATGTAATATACAGTTCTGAAACAGTTGAAATATCTATCTGTCTGTCTATTATAATGCATATTGACAATTTATTTCAGTATGGAAATAGTAGCTCTCTGCAGTTCAACTGCTGCAAAAGCAACTTCTTGCATCACCCGCTGTCTCCTCTCTAGATTTCTTTCATATTTCCTCACCTAGTCCCCTCCTTTGTTTCTTTGCAGCTCTATTCTTCCTCGTAAATTTCTATGCTGCTTTTCTTGAGATGTGTCGATCATTTCCTTTACTTCAAACTGTCTCACTTTCTTGCATCCCTCTCATTTCTTGTGTTTTCTTTGAAGTGCTAAACAATAAGAGGGCTTCTCTCCCTAGCAAGCTTGCAGGGAAATCCAATCTGAAGCTGCAGTACATAGTGCAGCACAGCAGAATCAAGTCTTTAGGATCGCGGGAGGGTGGAAAGGGAGTAAGCAGCATCAGAAGTATACTCAGCATGCAGTGACAATGACAGTGGCTCCTCAGAACCTTGATCCTCTGATCCATAACCAAGCTGCATCAGCACAGCTTGGCTGATAAAATGTGAAAAAAAGAAAAACAAATCCTGTCTGCCTTTGTTGTTCTAACTGCTGGACCTTGACAGATGTCCATTTTAAGACATAATTTTAAAACACTGTGAGAGTATAATTATGGAGAACCTATTGACTGTGATGATTAAAGTAGTGAATTTCATCAGTTCAGCCTGTCACTGTAGTGGGGAAGCTCAATTACTTGTCCTCCCATTTTCTTTGCCTTTTCTCTGCTGTCCTTTTCACATGTATGCAGCTGACACTTCTTTGCAGTGATAAATGCTATTCATTAATAAAGGTTGGAATGGAAAAAAGTCAAAATTACTACTCTGGGAGGAAGGCCATGACTGCGTCATAAACTAGTCTGCAAAGACATCTGAGACATGTTTATACATTCTCACATGCTTCCTTAAAGCTATATATTATACTTAGTGACTGTATAATGTATGCACTTCCATCTTAAGTCTGTATAATCTCTCTTCTTGGCAGACTTCATTTTTGTTTATGTCTAATGTTTATAGGTATAAATGCAAACTCTGCAGAATCTTCCTTGATCTTGCTCTTCTAAGTTTCTGTTTCAGACGGAGCTTTTGTATTTCACCACGCAGAGAAAGTCATTGGAATCATAGTCACATAACTAATTCCAAATTGGGAATTACTTTGACAACTTGACATTGCAAATGTATTTGAATTAATTTCCGTGACTTTGTATATGCATGGAGTAAGAAAATCTATCAGCTTTTTTCTTTGGCCATAAATATCTGGATATTTAACAAATTAATTGCTCCAAACAAACTTCAAGACAGTCAGATGAATGCACTGATGTAAATTACATTGCACTGTAAGGATAATTTGAAAGAGGTGGAGCACGATCCTCAAAGAACTTGCCGCAGAGGGAAGTGCGATTTCAGAAGTGATAATAAATCCTTGATGGCTGAATATTACAGACTGGTGGACAATTATGCAAAATACCTACAGAAGCTGCACATAGTTATTTTTGCAAATGGTGGAATATTATTGCTGTTTAATTTGGGTGCTTGGTTATTTTTTTACACAAATATTTCTTCATACCATATTTGGAAAAAATAGTTAAATAATTGTTTTCCTATGGTAATGTTGGATTGGAGCATTTTTCAAACAGACTGTATTTGGAACAGTGAGAAAAAGATAATCTTCAAATGTTGAAAAATATTTTAAAAGCTGTTTCTTGCTGAATTTTTGCCACTCAGAGAAATATGAAAGAAAAGAAATATGTGACATATAAGAAAATTTATCCTTAAATCACAAATGTATTATTTATGTATTTCATCATCAATGCTGAACTGGAAAAAATCCATATTGATGGGGTTGACCTCACTCAATTTGGACTAGC
This sequence comes from Valencia hispanica, assembly GCA_963556495.2. Classification (NCBI taxonomy): domain Eukaryota; kingdom Metazoa; phylum Chordata; class Actinopteri; order Cyprinodontiformes; family Valenciidae; genus Valencia; species Valencia hispanica. Next base: position 29,978,085 of record OY747711.1, read on the forward strand.
AAGTCTAATCAGCGTATTATTTACTGTTTACAAATTTGCAACCATGCACAGTTAAGTACTTTATACTTTTATGTTACATGTCCATGTTATTTTGATATTTATTTATTTATTTTATTTATTATTTCGCCCTAGTAAATGTTGCCAAATTCTGGCCTACATTTAGATTTCTGATACACTTCTAAAACCAACTCTAGATTTCTAATCCTGTGTTTTCCTAACTGAGCTGTTTGGTAAGTTACCCTTAAACGTACAATTAATATGTAAGTACATAAATCTGCCTCTGTGATATTCTGTCAATGATGCAACCTTTCTGTGTTACAAACTCTCCTACAATTTGATGTAGGTGCCCAGCCAACATTTTCCTAATGGGGACTATCGGAATTTGTTCTCTGAAGATATCGAGGAAGCGTTTTGCTGTTAGTGCATACCCCTGATCACTTTTGATTAAAATGTGTTTCCTTTAGTCAGAACATTATAAAAGATATAAATATCTAGCAATTTACCACTGTTCACTTCAATTATTGTTCACATTGACATTACTGTAATATCACAACTGGAAAATTTATTAAATTACCTTACAATGTTTAAATCAAATGAACCTGTTAATGGTTTCTGGCACTTTTGCTTTGTTTACAGACTTTTTATTTAGAATTTTAAGCTTATAGACCAGACAGTTTTGCTTGATCTAAACCTTGACAAAATAAATAGGTCTATTACAGTAATGGATATTAATTGGTATTGTTTGACTTGCCTAAATTAGGTCTACCTACAGCTTTAACATTGAAATCAGTTCTATTGCTCCCTGAGTGGTTATTCAGAGACAAAAAATATTTAATATTGCTGCTGCTTGATTGTTGTAGTAGGAATTTTGATGTTATTATCAACGATATACATCACATACTCTTACCATGTCTATGCCGATTCAAACATAGCTACTTACTCATCAAATCTAATAATTTCCTCTCAGTTGAAAGTAATTCAAGCAGTGCGCAGATAACTTTGCACTGTGATTTCACTTTGTGCCATGTGTGCAGATAACTTTGCACTGCAATTTCACTTTGTGTCATGTTACGTCTGGAAAATTTGATGTTATATCAAATCCAGGGAAAAAATCCCCCAATGAAAAATCTTGCATAGAACAAGCCGGCTCTTTAATTTTTCACCATCCCAACCCCAGGTGTTTGTAAGCTGTTTAATGTATGCATCACTAAATATTAATGGAAACTGACAAAAAACGTGGGAAAAATAAAAAAGGTAATGAAGAAAAAGAGGAAGTGAATTATACTCGTTCATTCAGGGGTTGACAGACTATAGTGCTGTTGGTTATAAGATGGTTGGCAGGATTTATTTCTTACAAAATATAAATCCCTTGAAAAATATTAGGCTATTATTGTCCATAATTTGTTGAAAGAGTGGTAAAATGCACATTCAAAAGAATTTTTAAATGCTGGATTTTGCTCAAGATCTTCATATTTTTGGTCAGTTGTTTCTGTTATGATAAAACACAAATCTACTACTGACTTTTTTTGTTTTTTGTTATTCATTTACAGTGACTTTGGTCAGACATACTACAGTGGGGCATTTTAGAGACATACTGAATCAGACAGGGTAGACCACTGAGGGTTTTCAGGCAATGCTTATTTATGTTTTATTTATGTTTGAATGATGATTCACCTTGACATTTGGTGATGCTTTTGGTCCTAAGTGAATCTCTTGCTATCATGAAATAGCTTGTCCAGGGTTGACCTGCTAAATTTTTAAGGGGTTCCCTGTCAGTATTAGCCATTCCCTAGATAGTAAGTGTCCATTCAGAATGAGACCGTTGTCATAAGAGGATGAGTTTTAAGCACTGCAATACCTTTTATGGTCGAGTTGACTGAAAAGCAAACTCACTGCAGCATTTGTGTTGTAAGCCCTGGAGTCAGGGATAAAAAGGACTCGGTGCATTGATGGCAGATAGTACGGACTAGCAACAGCTAACATTGTCCATTTATTACGATGCCTGTCTAGCTGTGATAAATTAAGTGAACAGTACAGAATTGGGAAAATTCACAAAGCTGTTTGCAGATGCTAAATGTGTTGAAATTCGAGTTTGCACATTCTGTTTTTGAAACTAGATGAAAACCTAGAGCTGCTCCTAAAATAGATACACCAAAGCAATTATTGTTCTTTAAAAGTTTGAATACACACCTTATGATTGTGGAATAGTCCAACTGATAGGACTTCACAAACATGGGTTACCAAACAGAGCTTAAATAAATTCCTTCTGCTAAAAAGATCCATCCGCATTATGCAATGTGAGTTAGGTTCAGTGAGGAATAACTTACCTGTTGGGTTGTTGTGCAGTGACTGACACAAGGGAGAGATCAGACAACCGAGGATTAGATGAGCACCACCTACTCTTCTCCTCCTCGGTTGTCTGATGAGGAAGAGAAGTATACATGAACCTTTCCCTAAACGTTTGCACAAATCTTATTTAAGTAAACTGCGTTAGTGCAGAGAGAGTCTAAATGCTTAGTATAGCTATTTTAAGAGTAGCTCTTGGCTTTCATCTAGTTTCAGAAACAGTATGTGCAAATTCAAATTGGCACACATTTAGCATCTGCAGATAGCTTTGTGAACTCACCCTTGTCCTCCTTCCTACTTACTAGTGATCATATACCAAATGTTGCCTAGTCGAAACGAGACCGTTGTTTTACTTACTGAGAAAATATGATCTAAAAAACTATCATGGTAATGTCTGAAGTGTTTTATTTTGTCAATGGTAAATTTATTGGACATCTGCTTTATGATTTCTCAACATTAGCATATTACAATCCCTGGCCCAGAAGGAGGTGAGACAGCCTTCCCTATGCAAATCTAAGTGTGCCAGCACCCGCTAATCATTGGTTGCCTGGGAGTTCCTGATTCAAATCTCCCCATGAATTCCTATTGGGCTGGCACTCAACCAATCATCAGCTGTTGGCATGCGCCTGCTCCTTTAAAAGACCGAACACACTCATTCAGTGCACAGCTTTTGAACTGTTTGTACAGCTTGCCCCTTGCCTGCTTTTGTAACTGCTGTTTGATTTTACTTTTGTTTGCTTAGATTTGGAAAAGCAAATGCTTAGTAGAACAATTTCAGTAATTGATGGAAGTTTTCTTTCAGTTTGAAACAAGTGTTGATGCCAGTATAGGGGGAGTTTTTTCCCTGTGCTTTGTTTGTTGTTTTTTATGTATACTTCTCCCTGGATTGATCTGATTGACTGTCTCTTTTTTTAGGACTTGCTTATGTTCTGAAGTGAGTTTTTGTTTAGTTTTTTTGTACCACTTTATTTTGTAATATACCTCTTAACTCCTACCTTACCAGCTTGACACAATCCTTTATCTTACCCTCTTTGACCCCTAGCAAAGTGGGCCATAACTGGGACCTTTAGGAATTTCAGAGGGTCATATACAGTCATATTTCGAGAATGTGTTCTGTTAAAAGTACAGTTTGGAAAATAATCCCCTTTAAGATGGTATTAAACATACTTTTCATTGAACCCTCATTTCTGTATTAAAAATGTTTATTGGTCTGATTTAATATTCCAATTCTAAATGTCATGTTTTCATGTTTCATGTATATGGAGAATCATAATTAACAGAAATACAGGCTTGAAAACATCAGTCTGTGTAAAATTAATCTAATATTTCACTTAGTGAATTAAAGCTGTAGTCCGGAGAATATATTTATGTATCAAAGTTTTATACATCTTTAAAATTATAGTGGGGTTCAATACTATGATAAAAGGCTAGTGCTCCACAACACTTGTTATTTTTCTTAATCTCACCTTCCTCCCGTAGACCCCTATGCATTTCACACTGAGCGCCGAATTATTTTAGCCAGTAGAATTCGAGTTTCCGCATTGTCGGCTGTCAATTAACTTGCATGCGGATCGCTCATACATGTGAACATGGGGCCGTGCACAAAGACCGCTCCCTGTCTTCCCGTTTACAGTCGCCATATTGTGAGAGAGCATCAGTCATGGAGAAGTTGCTCACCTCCGAAATGTTCATAGCAAAAATACAATCGGTTGGTACCAAATAGCGCTTGCTGCTTACTTCTTTGACTCGCTGTGTCGCCACAGGTGATGCACGTGCACAACTGCTGCGGTAGAGCTGGAGGGAGGGAAGGGGACGGGATGGGGGAGTGTTTTGGGAGGGGCCTTGGTACGTCGGATTCAAAAAGTCTCTCTCCCTCAAATACTCCGGACTGCAGCTTTAAGTGTCCGAAATAATAGACTTTTCAGTAATTGTCTAACTTACTGAAATATAGCTGTACATATAGAGTAACATTTGTGGTGACATTAAAAAGGTTTTTGTAAATACTGTTTCAGTGTCGGTGGGTGTTGAAGTATAATTTACAACCATAACGTGGAGATAAGTTTAAAATTATTTTTAAGGCATGTAAGAAAAAAGGCTATCACATCTGGGCAGTGTTTCACATAGGTTCTTCCTCCTTAGACATATCCCATGTTTTGTTAACATGTTAGGCAAATATGTTCTACAACTAAGCACCAAAAAAACCTTCAACCTAATGCCAAGAGAATATAATTGTATTGGAGAGAAAAATAGGATAACCCTTATTTGATTCTTTAAATTAGTTTACCTTGCTTAATTTTATTCAAAGGTTAACTTTATGATCAAAGGTTTTCTTTTAATCTCAGTTAGAGAGTTACAGAGCCTGTCGGTTCACGGTTCTACATCAAACTATGAGAGACGGTTCTTTTTGATTTTATGATTCAATTTATTATGCTAAATTGACCAAAAATATGAATATGAATATGAAACAACAAAACAAGTGAGTTGTTCTATGGGTTCCAGCAAATTTGCAGAAGAAATTACACTCAATTTCACTCAACATGAAAAGTTTGCAGTCAGAGATGGACTGAGTTAGGACAAAAAAATTCTTCACAGTAGGGCTGATATTTACAATCCAATCCAACACAAACTAAACTGAAAGTGACTACTGAAATAACATGCAGATACTCTATACTCAGGAATATGGAGATAGTTATATCATATGGTTTAAATGTAATGATGACAAATTATTACTGAAGTAGAGCCAATTATTAAGGAAAATAGGGAAGAGTTGATGAAGAAATTATTTTTGACAGGTATTTTGGTTAGGATTATGTTATCTAAATTTGGTGGCCTTAGCAGCCGGGATTGCTGATCTTGTCTGCCGCAGGTAAGTAGTCGCCAGCAGGGATCGTCTCATAGTCAGCCAGCAGCGGAAAAAAAAGGAACACTTCGTTTTAAACCTTTTCTCGCCTTGGAAGTAGATGATCTCTTCCATATCCAATCAGTGTAAAGCTACCCCTGCTTTGAGCCAATCAAAAAGGGAAATGAAACCTCAGTTGTTAAATATTCAAAATCTCTCCTTCATTACATATTTTTGTCATGAATAGTAAATTTGGATTTCAATCAAACAACTTAACTGAAATCTTCCAAGTATTCCTCCTTTATGCTCCTGAGTGCAACAGAAGTTATAAGATTTGAATCACATTTTCTATATAATTTCTAAAAACTTAATTAAATTGTTAAAATAGAAAAGCCCTCAGAGAGCGCAGACCGCCCCCAAGGCAGCTCAGCGACCCCCAGATGGTTATCAGGATCACCCCCAAAATCTAATCACTTGCTCTTTGTCCTACTGAGGACATTTCCTGAAAATATCATCAAAATCTGTCTTTAACTTTTTCAGTTATGTTGCTAACCAACAGGCAGACAAACAAATATTGGTGAAAACATAACCTCCTGGCGGAGGTAAATATAACTTGGTTAGCAAGTTAAGGATAACTTTATTTTACCACTATTAATGAAGATTTTGTCCCACAGTAAATGCAAATTATCATTTAAGGGATATCACAACATTAACCAGTAACAGGTATTATTAAAACGTTATTATAAACTCTCCACACAATGAATGCTCCCCTAAGTTATGTTGAAATCCCTTACTACCAAAACTAAGAAAGTTTTCTAAAACAAAGACCACCATTTAATCAGAACACTGGTTATCAGTGACCTTTAAGTATAACTACAGTGGGGAAAAAAACTGCTGATATATAATTGGCAGTATTAACAGATTTCAAACTCGATGGTACACAATTGTCTTATGAAACAACAACAAAAAAGAAAAAAAGAATCAGCCTTGAGTTTGTAACAATCTGAACAAATATGCAAGTAACATTGAAAAAAGTATACCATCAAAATACTTGCCCAGAGCAGAGTCATCAGGCTTGTGGGTGTAATGTGGGGTTTTTTATGGATGGACAGAGAGATGTTAACTTGAGTCTGATTTACTGTAGCAGTTTTTTGTATTTTGATTTCATGTATAGCACTTGGCTGAATCCCTAATCAACAAAATAGGAAATGGTACATTTGACCTGGCACATGGGGAGTTGTATATTTGTGGGTGAAGGAATAAACCCCTACCGAAGGTAGTCTACGTTGTACTGACGACATTTTTTCTTTGTCTGAGCCATTGTTCATTTTGAAGCCCTCCCCCTCATTGGCGCCCACCATTAGCATGCAGCTGCCCCTTTCAGCATCAAAAGTCTTTCACCGTCCCTTTCTTTCAAGTCTTCTGTCGTGTGCTTGGTATGTTTATAAAACGAAGGTGGCCTGTTCAGTGTTTTACGATTAGTTATCTCTCAGGAGGTCAGGAATCCTTGCTTAGCAAATAGGGGGTAAGAGTTGATTCGAATAGACCCTAAAACACTTATCTCCAAAAGGGTGCTCAGGAATTCCTTTAGTGGTACAGAATTGTACCTAAATAAATGAGCTCTCGGTGTAAACAGGGGTGCAGTCTTCAAGATCTGTTGTCTAACAAAGGATAGTGGCAGGTTAGCAAAATTCAGTTTTTGCCTTTGGTAAAGCTAGTGCATACAGCTTATGCCTAGTTTCATTGTTTATGTGATCTAATGTGATTTCTTGATACTGTTATTGTAGATGCTTTCTGTATTTGTAGCTAAACTTTGAATATCATCTCAGAGTGTTAAGTCATATTTATCTATTTGTTTATATTATTTAGCTGATGGTATTTGCTTAGCCAAAAGAGTTTCTCTATGCTCATCTTATTTTCTGTGCGTTATACATCTTTCCTTTTTTCCCTGTGAGACAAAGTCAGCAAGGTAGGGGGCAGAGGAATAAAGTGAGGCAGAGTTTAAATACTCAACGTAGTATTTTTGATTTGAACCAGTGGTTTGCAGTCCTGGTCCTCAAGATAAACATTGATGCACCCCTGCTTTAACACAGCTGAATTAAATGAATGGCTCATTACCAGGTCTATGCCAAACTTGATGGCATGCTGAAGAAGAAATTTAGTCATTTAATTCAGCGGTGTTGGAGCAGGGCTGCATCTAAAACCTACAGGACAGTGGATCCTGAGGACCAGGGTTGGAGACCACTGATTTAAATAGTTATGCTACAGAGTTGAAAAACAAAAAAACATCTGGCACTAAATTTTAAAGTAAACCTTAGGAGCAATCACAGCCAAAGTAATACACAAACTAAAACACTGAAATGAAAAAAATGGTGAAATGGTGCCATGTTGTTTAGAGGACTTGAGCCAAATACAGATTACAGTTACTTTATTGTCTTTGCATTTTTTCATCAAAAATCTGTAAGCTGCCCCCAGCATGTAGAAAATCTGTCAATTAATATAAATTGAAGTAATAATGAATATGACAGATACAGCAAGTGCAAAGTGAAGTTTGGCTCAATATGTGTGGCAGAATGCAGAGGAACTGATGGAGGTCATGGCTCTGAGGAGGAATGTTTGAGTTTGGATGTTTGATTTCTTCTACATATAAATCTCTGTCAAAATTTCAGGGGGGACCAACTGTCTGTTCCCTGTGTGTGGGTGGGATCTCTGGCAGTGTTGCTGGGCTTCTTCAGACAGTGATCAACATGCACTGAGTCAAGTTCTGGGAGTTGTCTTTCAGAATCTTTTGGACTATTTTTCACCACCTGAGCCAAGTTCTTTCTGCGTTGTGCTGGGCTGCTGCTGTACTACAAAATCACACATACATGGAAACTTACAATGATGCCTCAATTGAAGTTGTGCCCTCTGGAACTTTCTCAGAGGAGTCCTCTTCACCAAACATGGGATTCCAGATCCCCAGGAACTCCAGATGCTTCACATTCTTACTAAATATTGTATGTTGCTGTTGGAAGAAAATATTTTCTTCCTTGCATATGGATGAGGCTGGAGTCTGCATCAGCGTTTTTCATATTTTATTACGGCCAGTCTTGTACATGAGGCCGTCTGGGTCAATGTTCAAACTCTCATTCCTCAGATCATGTCTGCCCTCTCTGCAAACAGCTTCTTCCTTTAGTCCTCTAATGTTATGTCTTCATTGCAATGTTAACTAAACAATCCTCACAACTGAGCTGTCACGCAGTTAGAGTAAGTGAAAGGCATCTTCCCTAACTGTAATAACTATGCCATATTCCCCAGATGCCTTTACTTATAATTTCTTAATCAATTAATTGACATAGCCTTGAGATATTGAAATATTTCTGTAACATTCCCCTCTTTTTCTTTTACCACAATAATGGCCAAAACATACATAAATATTTCAAGATGATGATAACATTTCTAATGGGTGTGAGGAGAGCCGAAAAAAAAAGAAAAAAACGCAATGATCAAACAATCAATTTATAATCAGACATGAGAATTTCTCCAATGTCAGGTGAAACTCCCAAGCGACACGGTAAAAAACATAACTTTTCATTGTGTCCACCAGCTCGTAGGTAAGATGCCCAACAACAGCTGCCCATGACCAATTGTTGCTAAATTTGAGCACTACAAGCAAAAAGAGCAGGGCAGAGAGCTGCATGGAATGAATCACAGCATTAAGGATCAATATCCGAGAGAGATCCTGGATAGAAGGCGAGTTTTATTCCCAATCAGGAAGATATATATCAGAGAAGGCACCAGAGTGACAGTGGTGGTTGATAAACTGTATGTCAATTGTCAGCAGATTACCCCGTGGCTTTAATAGGAGCAAGAACATGTTAGTCTGAGTCATGTATCACTGTATAGATAAGAGTTGTTTATCCTGCAATTGTAATCTAATGTAAGCACAGTCATTCGATGTGGGCAAGGCTAGGGCTGTGCACTGGGATATCGGCTCTTTGTTTCCTCCTCTTCACGTCTATCACCAAATCTCTTTGTCACTTTTTTTCCCTCTGTAACTCTCTCACACACGCACACACAGACATTCTTCCTAACATATCCACATATCTTTCTCCCTCTCCCACACCCAACATCTCCCTAACTTTCTTCTATTTTTCTCTTTCTTATATCTCTACTGCTGGACTTTCAATCAGACAATCCCAAATACTAACTATGACTCCACTTGTGTTTCCATAGTGATATGCACTTTCCAACTTTAGTCACACAACTATGGCTACTCTAAGGTTTGTCACATGAAATGTTCATGGAATTAGACCAGGGATAAAAGAATTAAGATTTTTAACCAGCTTAAAATATTGAAGGAAGATGTTGTCTTATTGAAAGAGACTCATAAATCTACCTGAGCTGCAGATTATCTTAAATCACCTGAGTTTTCTAATGTGTTTTTTGCATGCTATAACGCTAGACAAAGGGGAGTAGCAATATTAATTAATAAAAAAGTTAATTTTACAGTATTAGACATAGTTACAGATCCAGAGGGTAGATTTATCATAATAAAACTATCCATACATAACCAAAAGCTATGTATTGTCAGTATATATGGCCCAAATGTTGATGACCCCTCATTCATACCTTCTTCTATGGACTTTCTCAACACTTGGATTGCTCATTTCATCTTGGGGGTGACCTCAACTTTGGTTCAAGAAATAGACAGGCTTAGTACAGCAGGGACTCATCGTAGCTGGCAATCCATAGATATAGTTAAAGGGGGGGTATTATGCTTCTTCCAGGCACATATTACCCTTCTATAGCACACTCCAATAAAATTGTCACCTTAAGTCTTTTAAAAGTCCGTCATATATCCAAATCCACCTTAAAGAAATTTACTTCCGTATTGGACGCGTTGATTTTCGCCTGTGCCTCTCTAAGACCCCTTCAGTTCGTCACATAACGTGCATCATCGCAGCATGCACGGAGTCGGAAAAAAAATCCCACAAGAGACGTGCAGCTGCAGCTGTGTTATAATTACTGCACCTGGGACTCAGCAGGAGTTGTGTGAGATCGGGGAGGGGTAGGGGAGCTCTGCAGGGGCGAGGCTCTCGGCTGAGTACGTAAGGTCGGAGGAGGAGATGGGTGGAAAAGGCGAGGATAGGTGGGAGCAGGCATTTCAGCAACCCCGAGAACTACCAGCAGAGACCGGCAGAGACTCAAAGATTACTTTAACATGAGTGAATGGGTCTGAGCAACACTTCAGACATGTTTTTAAATAGGGAAAGACAGGTTCTCAGGATATCAAGCTTCAGAAAGTCAATTTTGCATAATACCCCCCCTTTAAGTAGTACATGAGTGAATACAGACTTTGCGATGCATGGCGATCTCTTCACCCCAATGACCATTCTTATTCTTGACTGGACTATTTTTTAGTCAGCAGCTCACTGTTGACTGACATTTCAGATACTGAGATACACCCTATAGCTGTTAGCGATCATACTCCTTTTTATTTAACTCTGGTAAATAAGAAAGAAATTCCAGAAAGCAAAAACTGGAGATTCAATACATAAGGATGAATATTTTATTAAATATAAAAATAAAAGAATGGGCTTCATATTTGGAGTGTATTGACCTCCTTGGTATGTCACCATCATCTCTCTGTGAGGCAGGAAAAGCTGTGGTTAGAGGTAAAATAATCTCACTCTCATCAAATAAAAAAAAGAAAATAGAAAAAGAAACATATTCAGGAATTAGAAGAAACTATTAAATCAATAGAAGCCTCCCTGGATGAGTAGAGACCGGGCAAAATCCGTAAAGCAAAGCTAGAAATAAATGAAATTATGAATAAACAGACCAAGTTCTTAATTCACAAACTTTGAATAGAAAACGTTGAACAGCCTAATAAATCAGGTAGCTTTTTGGCTAACCAGCTTAAAACAAATAAAGAAAAAATGACAATATCGGCTGTTCGAGACCAGACCGGGAATACAGTATTATGATCCTGAAAGAATTAACAGCACCTTTAACGAATTCTACAAGGCTTTATACTCACCGGATATAAACCCATCAAATAATGAAATTGAACAATTTCTGGATAAAATAACACGTCCTAAATTATCGGATAGTCAAGCGATGGCCCTGGATTTCCCACTAACAGCGGATGAACTCCAGGAGGCCCTCCAAAGCATGCCCAATAAAAAGGCTCCAGGCCCAGATGGATTTCAAGCAGAGTTCTATAAAGAATTCTGGAATATTCTGGCACCAACATTCCACAGAATGCTGCAGGAAACCAAAGAAAATAATCTGCAAAGCACTCGCAAAAAGGATACAGAAAGTAACCCCTCTTATAATACATCCTGACCAAACTGGTTTTATAAAAGGGAGGCATTCATCTACAAATTCACGTAGATAAAAAGATAGAATAGAATAGATTTAATAGATTATTCTTACTCTAAAACATTTAAACTAATATTTTATCTCTAGATGCAGAAAAGGCATTTGATAGAGTTAACTGGAAATTCTTACTTGCAACCTTGCATAAGTTTGGCTTTGGAAATTCTTTTATAAACTGGTTGAAAATAATATACAGTTCACCAACAGCATGTATCAGGACTAATAACCATACATCATCAAGGTTTTATCTTCAGAGAGGTAAAAGGCAGGGATGTCCACTCTCGCCCTCCCTGTTTGCTGTTTTTATTGAACCACTAGCAGTAGCAATCAGGCAAACTAACAATATTAATGGAAAAACATGCAATAACATAGAACATAAAATTAGTCTTTATGCAGATGATGTATCACTTTTTCTCCAGCATTCACAAACCTCTCTTTCTCATGTAATCGCGTTGATAATCTCTTACTCAAGAGTTTCAGATTATTCTATAAATTGGTTAAAATCTAGTTTTTTTTTCCAATCAATTGGTCTTTGCAGAATCCCATTAATAGACAACTGCAGTCAGGGAATATTATGTATTTAGGTATCAATGTCTCAACAAGACTGGCAGATTTAACAAAGCTTAACTACATCCCTTTTTTTTTTTTAAAGTGGAACACGATCTTGCTAGATGAGAATCTCCACCCATATCACATATGGGAAGGGTTGCATCAATAAAATGATGGTTTTGCCCAAATTCAATTACTTATTATCAATGATCCCAAGCAAACCATCACTGCATTGGTTTAGCTCTCGGGACTCCTCTGTCTCTAAATTTCTTTGGAAAGATAAACCCCCACGTATTGGCATGAAAATACTACAGAAGACCAAAGATAAAGGAGGTCTAGAACTACCGAACTTTCATCATTATTGCTTAGCCAAAAGGCTCCAATACATCTCAAGATGGTTAAAACATAGCTACCTAGATGAGTCCTGGATAGACATAGAACAGACATTATGTAATAAGATAACATTTTCAGACCTACCATTTATTAGCTCATATATAAAACGATACCAATGTTTTAAAAGTATTAATATCAGCTCCTCTCTGACAGCTTGGTGGGAGTTTATAAAAATGAGTCCTCATTAATCCCATCCAGACGTACATCCTTCTGGAATAACCCTGACATCCTGCAAAAAAAAGGTATGATACATTTTCCAGACTGGAGGTATAAAGAAATTTAATACCTGGAACACATATTTGAAGGAACAGACTTTATCCCATTTAACCCTTAAACAGGCACAAGTGGAAATCAAATCTTAAAAAAATGATTTAATCTTAATATTATACTATTTAAGATCTAAGTAAAACATTCTCATCATTATTTTTTTAATATCTTGTTTTTATTTTATTTTATGAGTTGTGTCTCCTGGGATACATTGCCTTATTATGGTAAATAAATTAGTCAAAATGGTAAACATAAACATTTAATGTAAAGAAGAAAAATGATATATTTTTGATAGGTGATTGCTCTCAGGGTATACTTTCCTCTTTCAATAAATAGAGGCCATCCTTTTCCTCCACCCTTGCTGTCTAATAAGCAGACCGGTAACTCAAACCTGAACTTTTTCGGACCTGCAAAAAACATCTAATCACTAAAACTGATTTACCAAGAAAAAGGCACCTACAAATTAACAATTAAGTTGCCTTTTTTCATCTCTTTTCTATTTCTTTATATATTTTCTTGTTGTGGAACAGTTGAAAGCAGTTACGTGGGCTTTTTCCAGTAACGATGCACAGACGAACACCACATTTACTGGACAAGATTGTTGTCTGCCCGTCTGGACAGAATCTGCACCTTCCCTTCTCAGTAAAGACTGGGAAGTGATCCACTTGATCATAACGGACATCAGCCACTGGTCTTGGGGTTGTTGCTCTCTGGATGCATCTGGTGGGACTGTGCATATCCAATTCTGCTCCCCTGGATGGCCTTGCCTTCTTCTTTCCACCATGGATATGTTCATCCGCAACCTCCAGCTTGAATGTCGTGAGCTTTTTGTGCTTTTGCACAATGCTCTTGGCATCTCTGCAATATAGCAACCATCCATTGTTGACTGCTATATCAGCCATTTGCCAAAAGAGGCACAGGTGCCACCGGTGGGACTTTGAAGGAGTGCGATACAAGGCCACTATCATGTCAGCGAGATCAACTCCTCCCATGTGGACATTGTATTGTGACACTATGTTTTGGGCAAGGAACAGCAACTCTTCTTCCCTCCTCTCTGGAAAAATGCCTTACTTCTTTGACAGGGCTAATTGCAGCACAGGAGCTAGCTAAGGTCACAGCTTTGTTGTCAATCCATTTCACAATCGCCACTTCTTCCTTATTATCCACCCTGTAGTCAAAGCTGCCCCTTCCTTGCCTCAGCAGTGTACAGTCATCCTCAAGAGTAAATCCTTGTAGCCTGTTTTTGCGGATCATTCCCAGACTTCGCGAGCCAAATGACTCCTTTAGATGCACTATGAGTGGCAGAGAAGTGAAAAAGTTGTCAAAGTAGACAACGCACTCGGATGGGTTCCTGATGGTCTTGCAGAGTTGAACAACCACATTTGCCGCAAGTCCAAGTTCTTTGATGGGACCATGGTCTGTCCCAAATGTGCTCTTGCCACTGTATGTCAGGAAATCATAAACAATGCGAGAAACACCTGCTCTAACAAACATCTTGATACCCCAATGGTGAGGTTTTGGTTGGCATTGAAGTATAAAAAATACTAAGGATGTAAGAAAATATCGATACACCGATATATCGCGATATTTTATTTTGCGATATTTTATCGATATTCAAAACAAAAATATTGTGTTTTTTTTAAGGATTTGAATGGAAAGCTTAATGATGACAGTAATTCTTGTAGTAAAATTAAAAGTATGACTAGTAGTTTGTGGCTGTTGTCACCTTCTTCGTTCCAGTGGATCAACTAGATATAGTAATAAAACTGAATGTTATAAAGTATGAAACAGGTTGGAACGTTTAGATTGCTGGGACATTTTTCCTACTGTTTTGAGTTTTAAAAATCACAATATATCGTCTTACTCATAGTATCGTGATATATCATATAGTCTCCCCTGTATCGCGATACATATTGTATCGCCAGATTTTTGCCAATACAAATCCCTAAAAAATACATTTGGGCTATTATGCATATCATTTTGTAGTAAATTTTAACATATGTTCCATTTTGAGAAGCAAATATTGAAGAATACACATTAGCTCATATCAGCATTTTCGAACCCTATCTCGTGGGATACATACATTTCTAAGCTCTCTAAATAACTATAAAACATAATTAGAACTATTTTTTTCTCATGTCAATGTCAAGACAATAGTCTTAATTTGTTTTGCAAGTTTAGATTCTTGTTTTAGTAGAAATAAGTATAATTAATAAGTAATGACTTACACTGTGGGTGGCATGTCCTGCACCACTGTCGGCCATGATGGATTGTGTGAAGTCTGACTAAACGATGACAGATGACCTCAACCACATCAAGTGACCCACAGACTAATGCCAGGCAAAACTATTGATAAAAGATAACTTGATGAAAAAAAGCCTCTCTTAATTCCCCCCCCACATGATGTCAAAGAGTGTGTATCCCCTGGTGCACGTTGCCTGTTTAAGGGTTAATACATTAATTACACAATATGGGATTGACAAAAAGAAATTTTTTGGATTTCAACAAATTAAATCTATTATAAAAGGTACAGTTGAGTTACAAATGCCAGCAAGAGTTTAAGATTTTTTTATCTTAACCCCCCCCAAATTGCTATCTAAAATATACTTGTGTGTCTTGGGGTGCAGATGAGAGTGTATGTGTGTAAGAGGGAGGGAACGTATGACTGTCTGTGTGTTCCTGATGCCTATCCCATCTCAGGCCCCCCACCAGCTGCCCCAGAAATTTAGGTGAAGAGGTTTTCCAAAACACATTTTCAAAACATGGCTAGTTGCAGGTTTTATCAAACCCAACCAAATGTTACCTTTCTCTCTCTGCCTTAGCACTAAATGCTTTCAAAGTACGTTCACATCTCTATGTGTTCTAATGTTTAAAATTATGAGAACTCAACTGTTGCAGCAAACTTCTCTGTGGCCAGGTTTCCCCCTGCTTGAGCCAGTAGGAAGTGAAAAGATAAAGACAGCATTACTGTAAAATAATGTAACCTCGGTTCCCAGCTATCCTTATCTGCATAAGCCCTTCAGAAAAAAATAGTTTTTTAATGCTATCTTAGTGTTTTCCTTTATGTTCCTCTGAGCAAAATTCTAAATATGTATCAGTTTACAAGCCATTGTTTCAATGTAAGTGCGTGTGTGGTTGGTTTGTTAATGTCTCATATAGTTAACCTCCCCAAAACTCGACTGTGCATGATAACTGATTCTTAACCCTGCAGTAATTTCCTGTTTGATCAAAGCCTATGCTTGCCCAGACCACCTGTTCCCTGTTTCTCTGTTTGCTTCTGTAAAATGATTTTGAATCTCATCCCCCTTCAGTTGCTGCATTCTGTAATTATCGAACGGGACAGTGCGTGAGCTAATTTCCCAAGCGGTTGCGGCCCTCTCGTCGAAGGAAGGAAGGAAGCAACCAGGAAACAAACAGAGACCTTGCATGCAGCCCACTGCAAGTCCACCCTTCTATTCCAGACTCAGTTTCATCCGGTCAGCAGTCGATGCAACAAAAATAACCTCGCTCTGTTCAGCTGTTATGTCTTTCTTAATGTTTTAAAGTTCACTATCAGTTGCCGCACTCTCCACCAGGCTCGTAGAGAGTGCAGCACACTGTGTCAGACTGAGCCTCACCCAGAAACCGGGGTTCTCCTCCAGGCGGTGGCCGACGCAGGGGTTTCTTGACGATGACTCTTTCTCTGTCCGAAACTTGGAAGCTACAGAGAAAAAAGACAACTGTCGTGATAAGAAAATAGCTTCTTCCTTCCATATGGATGAGGCTGGAGTCTGCATCTGCGTTTTTCATATTTTATTACGGCCAGTCTTGTACATGAGCCCGTCTGGTCCAACACTCGAATTCTCTCACACCTCAGATCATGTCTGCCCTCTTTGCAAACAGCTTCTGCCTCTAGTCCTCTAATGTTATGCCTTCATTTCAAGGTTAACCAAACAGTCCTCACAGGTGAGGGGTCACGCAGTTAGATCAGAGTATTCGAAAGGCCTCTTCCCTGACTAATAATTATGCCATATTCCCCAGATGCCTTTACTGATCCTTTCTTAATCAATTATTTGACATAACCTTTAGATATTGAAAAATGTCTGTTATGGT
The DNA here is from genome assembly GCA_963556495.2 of Valencia hispanica. NCBI lineage: Eukaryota > Metazoa > Chordata > Actinopteri > Cyprinodontiformes > Valenciidae > Valencia > Valencia hispanica. Next base: position 29,994,934 of record OY747711.1, read on the forward strand.
GTTGAGGCTGTTGAGGTTCTTTTCAATGATCTGTTTAGTCTTACTGGTTTTCAGCTCTGGAAAAGCTTGAAGATCTCCTTTATATAGTGCTCAACATTGTTTGATACGACACTTAGGCAATGGTGTTATTAGTGAACATCTGCATGGTGTTTGAGACATGAATAGGGATGTAACAATAATTTAATAGAGCAAACAAAGGTGGGCTCAGAACACAATCTTGCAGAGCCCATCTGTTCTAGTGTACACATTGGCTTTATCTTACCACTTGTGGCCTGCTGATAATCAAGGTTCTGCTCCAGTAACACAGTGAGATGGGCAGTCTCAGGTAGTGAAGCGTGAGTAGCAACTTATGTAGCATTTCACTATGAAAGATGGAGGTAATGGCTACACTTGCCATTCTGAAACAGGTATTGGGTGAAGTTCCACGAAGACTGCACCGCCTATGAACTGGTAAGTAAGTAATTAAGTAAAACTTTATTTATATATCACCTTTCTAGAAATAATCACAAAGTGCTTTACTGTAAAAACATATTTACTGATTCACCCTTTAGTAAATCTAGTGATGATCCGAATTGAATGGGGTTATGTCCTTGTTGTGTCTTATAACCAGTCTCCTGGAGCATTCCAAAATAAATGGGGGTCAACACAAGAGGGCTGTAGTCACTAAGGCATGTGACATCTGGCTTTTTGGTCACAGACATAATTGGGGGTTACTTGAGGGACATGGCAATGGCAAGCTGCAGTGAAGAGTTAAATATGAAAATGTTTCTCTGAGTTTGTCAGGACATGACTTTAGTGTCATTCTAACATCTCATCTGGCCCTGCTGCTTTGGTGATGTTGATATTCCTGACCATGGATTTCACTAGATGATGGTGCTGGGTGAAAGTCTGCTGGGCTGGGGCAGCAGGTTTAGCTCTGTCTACCACTAGTCTGTCAAAGTGTGCAAACAACTATTTTAGGGTGTCGGAGAGTATCCTGTCGCAGCTGATCTGTTGCGTGCCTCACATGTATCCTAATGCCTATCCACATGTTTAGAAAGTGTTTTAATTTAACTGTTAGGACAGAGTTAGTTGAGAAGAGTAGAGTAGGCTGTATTGATACAGAACTGACACAGACTTCATCCCTTTATTTGTGATTAATCACCTTTTTTCTTTCAAAGGAGTCATTGCCTTTCTCTGTCAGCACATAAGAAAGTTAGGAGAGGTTGTGATTTTGAGACACTGCAGCTAAGCATTATTACATCTGCAAAGTGACAATACATGCTTCCTCCAAAAGCTGTGAAAATGTTCTTACAGACTGCAGGTCCAGTGTGTCTACTTTCTATTCCAAGTGGATCAAACTGCAGCATAATGATTGCTGTTACACACATATTCAGTCAGATAATTCTTGAGAAAAGGACTCAGACAGCAGTAGTAGGAGATAGTGCTGTCTCACAGTGATAGTGCTGCCTTTTTCTTCTCTATGCACGCACATGGGTATGTGGGGGTTTGTCTTGAGCGTAACTGACTTGTTGTTCAGTGGGAAGCTGGCTTTAGCACAGGTACACAAAATGTTTCCATAGACATGGAATTTCTATTTGAATCATTAATTATTTTATACAGTTGGTCGTGATTTTCTACCTTCTGTAGACCAATAACATTTTTAGTTAGGTTCTTGTTCATGGCCAGCAGACACATTTACAACCACAAAAAACATGTGACAACTCACCCCATAGATCATAAGTATGCATTTTCAATATAAATTGTTTTAAGTCTTGTTTAACTACCAACCTTGGAAAATTTCCATCACACAGGTTTGATTCATTTGAATATTAAAATGATGGTTTGTTATAGATGTATTAGAAATAATGCATATGAATGAAATGTTATTTTTTACAAATCTAATTTTATTAAGATGGCATCTCCATGTTGACATAATTTTTTCAAAAGATACAGTATCTGGCATGTTTCAAAATTGAGTCATTCTTGCTAAGCCCAAACCATTGATTTGGGCTCACCTTTATTTGCCATTTTCCAGACATCTGTCTCTCTGGTCCTCTTTTGCTTTCAATGTATTTTGCATTGTGTGGTAATGGAGTTCTTGAAAATTGGCCCACTGTGCATCCTTCAAATCCAGTCTTGCCCATACTGAACGGCGTTTTTGAATGTCTTGCAATACATATTCATCAGATACAAGCATGAATGTCCACAGGTGCAAAAGCCCTCTATCATCTAGGAAACAGGAAAGAACTTTGTTCAGAAAGTGCTTGCAGCTGCCACTCAGTCTTTTTGCAGCTAAAATTCACAATCAATGCCAGTGTGTGCTTCTGTGAAACACAGCCATTATTATGGTGAAAATAAAACAGGTTGACTCTATTCTAGACAAAGAATATGAAAGCCAAGCATAGTTAACTGAATTCAGCTAATCCAGGATCTCTGCCTACAAAAACTGAGATTTCTGGTATTTTTCTTAATAAAAAAGTGATGTCTATAACTTCTGTTGCATCTTCCTCCCTCCCAGTATTCTTTCTAACTTATTTATCTTAGTACCATCTCAGTTTTATATCCCTACAGCCTCTAAATCCTTCATCTTCCACATCTTTTCTGTTGTGCCAAACACGAGGTCTGGTGGTCCACAAGACAGTGTTAAAAGAAAAATAGAACTAAAAGAATCTGGTAGAGAGAGACTGAAAATATAAAGTGCAACAAAAAAAACTCAGTAAAAAAGAAGAGAAGTTTTGTGAGTAAACTGCCACCTCAAATTTTGTTTTACCGCTCCAATTTTTTTAAAGGGTTTCTTTCAACAAAGCAAGGCGAATTGTTGCTGTCTTTTTTTTTATTGATTTTCCTGAGTGACAAAAGACCCAATCCCATTACAGTCCACAAGCTTTGACACCAATTAGTGTCCAGAGAAATTATTCACTGGGCCACCTAATTGACAGAAGTTCTCAAACTTGCTCATCAGTTTTTGATGGATTATTAGCACTTGATGCCACTCAGTTCAAAAGTTGAATGTCTTTCTGAGCTAGTTGAAGAGGTCAACAGCTCTATAGGTGCTAATGGACTCCCTAGAGGTCTGGTTGCCTCTGATTGTAAAAGTAATAACCTGTGGTAGGTGTGAAAGGAGCTCTCTATCCCAGGATGCAAAGATGAACTTTGAAGAGGAAGGGGAAAGGAAAGACTGTGGTAAAAAGAACAGAAAGGGGAAATTTTTTTATTTTATCCTGTTAGATTCTATAGCCTTTGGGACTCCCTGTAACAGATCTGGTGGTAGTGCTTTAGTCCCCATGTGATCCAATTATCAAACCCCTTTAGCTTTTATGTCCAAGTAAGGCATGTCTCATGAGAATTTGCTGTCACAGGGCTGCAGGGGAACCAGAAGAAAGAATTATGAATACAGAAATACCCAGGCACTTGTTTCTTTTTACTCAGACAGTTTACCTATTACTAGAAGATATTGTTCCAGCATGAGAAGTTACGGCTTGTTTGACTAACATTATTAAGAACTTTAAGAGACTGGATATCATTTTAATGTATTTTAGAGTGCTGTTTTTTTTTTCGCTTTGTAATTTTTACAGTGTCACCTTTCTTTTCGCCAAGAGGGACTGCAGCACAGTAAAAGGTGTTATAAACCCACTGAGTGTTACCTGTCCCATTACACACAAAGTGGTTGAAGGAGCAGAGCATTTCTTGGCTAAAGAGGCAGTAGAAAATTTCTTCAAGAGTAGCTGGAGACTACAAAGACTCTTAAAAGGTTTGGGAAGATTAGCCTTACAACCATCAGATGAAAAGACACCCTTGGCTTGGGGAACTTGTTTGTTTTTTGTTCTCTAACTGATGGTGTCTAAATGGAAGTGTTAACCAGTTACTAGACCATGTTAATTTAGCCAGGTTTCATTCATATGTCAAGATATCATTAACGGCTTATTTCTATTTTTTAATTTAAAATCTGAATGTATTGCCATATTATTTACTTAACTTAGAAATGTCTGTAATGGTGCATTCACACCGGTCAGCTTGTTCAGGCGGCAGGGCAGCTAGATTACATGCAAGTCTATGGAACCTACGCATCAAGTGGGCGTCAAGCTGCAAGTCGCCCCGCAGCAAGTCGCCCCGCAGCAAGTCGCGTGCATCGGTGCAGCTGGCATCAGCGTGTCCACGCAGCTGCTGCGTGAAATTGGGAAAACTGAACTTTGGGGCAGCAAACGCGGGGCGTCAACCAATCAAAGGAGCTCTTTGTACTAACGTGGATCGGCAGGTCATTCATTCAAAATCAAGGATCAACTAATTGCCGCTGTCTGTAATTTTCGTGAATTATATGACCCGTCTCCGTTAGAGGCCAGGAAGAGATCGGATTTATTTGGAGGAAGATATCTAAGGATATTGGAGTGCCAGGTAAGGAGTAAAATATTTTCTTTTAACTTTCTTGTTACATTAGCTAACGCTAGCCAAACCCGATTAGGGCAACTACCGGACGTGACGCGCTGATGCGCCGAAGCGGACTACAAAGTGTGCAAGCAGCTAGATTTAAATTTTATAGTGTCAACTTTCGTCCGTTTGAGCGATTTGACGCGTGGATTATGGGATCAGAACAGTATCACCTTGAAATGAAACTGAAAATAAATATTGGCATTGAAGATAAAAATTGGCATTGAAAAATATTATTGTAACTGAAAATATTAATTTTGAAAATTTTTGTATTGAAAGTGAAATTTTTTTTACAATGCGAATCCTTTTTTACAATGCCAATCTTTTTTTACAATGCCAATCTTTTTTTCAATACCAATCCTTTTTACAATGCCGCATTTTTTCAGCTCCATTCAGGTGATACTGTTTTGACGCTTGTGTGTGCACGCGCATGAGGGGCGGGGCTTCAACCCCCCATATGTTTGCATGGACAAGGCAAGAGGGAAACTCCGACTGTCCGAGTGGGATCAACATTTTCTTTGCTTCTAATGTGGTTTGTGGAAGGTGATAATCTGCAGTTGGGACCCGATTTATGACAGTCTTTCTGTAGTCTTTTGAATCAAACATGTTTGATATTATCACGATTCCTAGTGTAGTCGTTGTGACGTAAATCAATCAACAACCAATAAAGCTGTTCTCACACAAGCGGAAGCACAAAGCTACAGAGCCCGGCAGGGGTCAGGTGCAGAAATATTTTTTGAGGGGTAAGAATCTGTAGCCTCGGTTTATTAAACCAGGCGCATGGAGTTGTAATCTTTTCCCTCCGTTCATTCAAATATGTGACCATGTGGGGGTCCTGTCCGGTTACAGTGTACCCCGGCTGATTTGGATTGTACGTTACTGCTATGGCACAATGGTTAATAAGCAGGATTACATCCCTGATGATGGTGGGTTCAAGTCCAGTTAATTATATCGTCTTGCACCTTGCCACATTTGAATTTTTTTTTTGTTCCTGCAGGAAAGTAGGCTATAAACATAGGTCTCATATTTATAAATAACAGTTTTGTAGCCACCTATGGAGCCTGGCAGGGTCTATACACAACAAATACAATATTTGTGTTCCATGGCTGAAAAATGGCCTAGAAATGGGCCATAAATTAAAAAGTGTATGCCAACCTTGCCCCCTGGAATACAGGCACAAACCAGCTCTATGTGTGCATCTGCATGGAGCAAGTGGTACAGCATAAACACCTTGCATTAAAAAGAAACGAGTTAACCAGTTACTTGCTGATACGGTACCCACTTTGAATGCAAGTCTTTATTTGACATAACATTAATCTTGGCAAAGAATGCTACAACATTCGCACATAAAGAAACTGTATAATGCTGAGCATAATGGGAGGAATTTTGCGGGAAGCTAAAATAGCCTAGGTGTAGTCTTAAATAGTGTCCCAACCAGATTCATTGTTTATAAAATGTTTAGTCTGAGACTAAAAAACTGTTAACCCAAGTTTTTAGATGTGAGCTGATAATCTTTAAGAATCTTTTCTAAATCGTTTCAAAGTCTCTAGGTGTACAGAAAGCATAATGTGGTTTGTGGAATAATAATAATTAAAAAAGAAGATATAAACGGTTTCTTCTCAGTTTGCCATGGTAGTTGGCGCGCATTACCGCCACATTCTGGTTTAGAGTGTGTGTCACAATTACGTTTTGCAATCTAATAAAAAAAACGAGTTGTCAGTGTTGTTAGCTTTGCTTACACCAGTCTTAATTGATTTGTTAACGTTATTGACATGTATTGTAAATATGTATTGTGGATCTGAAATAAATACAGTTATTTAATATGGTATAGCCTATATAGTGTGTATTTACATCCCTTCATACCACACTGTCTGTAATGAGGAGAGCCTCCAACAAAGACAGCCTACACAAGCATAAAACTTTATCATAAAGACTCCTAGTCTACTGGTCAGTAGAAGAAACTGAGAAGAAACCGTTTATGTATTTTTTTCTTCCACAAACCACATTATTAGTAATGTAAATGTCCTGTTGTTTCTCGCGTCTCGCCTCGGACAGTCGGATTTTCCCTCCTGCCTCGTTCATGCAAACATATGGGGGTCTGAAGCCCTGCCCCTCATGCGCGTGCACACACAAGCATCAAAACAGTATCACCTGAATGAAGCTGAAAAAAATGATGGCATTGAAAAAAAGATTGGTATTGAAAAAAAGATTGGCATTGTAAAAAAAGATTAGCATTGTAAAAAAAAGATTGGGATTGTAAAAAAAGATTAGCATTGTAAAAAAGTTTAAAAACTTGAGTTATTTTTTTCAATGCATATACATGAGTTTCATAGAAAAAAAGATCACTTTCAATACAAAAATTTTCACTAGATTAATTTCAGATTCAAAATTTATATTTTCAGTTACAATAATATTTTTCAATGCCAATATTTATTTTCAGTTTCATTTCAAGGTGATATTGTTCTGATCCCATAGTGGATGCACTGACCGGTGTGAACGTGCCATAAGGCACAGACAAATAAAACCCTTCAAGCTAGCTAATTTCACTCTCCCATATTACAGAGCATTCCTCAGATTATTAAAAAAATTTTTTTATTGTTGCTTAATAAATGTTATATATGTATTTATAAAATAATGTTTCAAAAACTACTTGTTGAATTAGAAATCAATAAACATTTAATAAACCGAGCTCATTTACTAACAAATACCTGGAAGCATGACCATATTACACCTGTTCTATACTCCCTATACTGGCTCCCGATAGAATACAGAATTTGGTTTAAAATTTTAACATTTGTTTTCAGTGCACCACATTTGTTTTTAGTGCAACACATGGTCTTGCTCCATCTTACTTGTGTGACATCTTAAAGTTTTATGATTTATGGAGGCTTTAGAGCGCTTAGCAGCAGCAGCAGACACAGACCAGCATCTTATCCACTGATCCAGAAAGAGAGCATGCTGTGGATTTGCTCCTGCTAAGGCAATAAGGAAAGTCCCCGTTGAGAAAGAAGTGACGCTTGTTATTCCAGTCTGCAGTGTGCGCCTGAAGCGGATTCGGCAGGTGCGCAATTCACGTCCATAGACCATGAGAAAGTTGTGAGACTGCAGATTAGATGTACATATTTAGTACATGTTTTCATCTGCTCCATGTGTGATAGCAAGATAGAGATTCTTTGTTCAGATTGTTCGGACTGAATATTAACTAAATAATAACTAAAATTAATGAAGAATTAAATAATATTGAATATGTTTCAGATTATTTTCAAAGTTTAAAAAACTGTCAACGACTGAAAATAATGGGATCCCTGATTGAATGTAAATTATAGTAGAATTAAATATTTGTCTTTTATTGCTTTGGAATACTCCACCCGTAGGTACCCGCCCCATTCCAGGACTCTGAACTGTTAGTTAAAGTTTCCCCCGCACAGAACGACAAGGGTTGTAAAGGGAACGTGTTTTATTATTGCGCATATAGCCTATAAAAGTCAATCAGACAGCTGCAGCTGATCCAGAACGCTGACGCTCGCGTCCTCACTAGAACCAGGAAAGTAGAGCACATCACCCCAGTTCTAAAGTCCTTACACTGGCTCCCTGTAGCTCAGAGAATAGACTTTAAAATACTTTTACTAGTTTATAAATCATTACATGGCTTAGCACCAAAATATGTTGAAGACCTGTTGTCATGGTACCAACCACCAAGACCACTAAGGTCCTCCAACTCTAGCCTACTAAACATCCCTAGACTCAGAACTAAACATGGAGAAGCAGCTTTCAGTTTCTATGCTCCCCTTATCTGGAACGGACTTCCTGACGAGTGTAGAGCTGCTTAAACTCTGAACTGCTTTAAATCGAGACTAAAAACCCATCTGTTTAGAATTGCCTTTGAGTAAATGCTTGATGTTATATGTATGAAATGTGTTCATGCTCTCTTGCTTTTTTTTTTTTTTTTTTTCTTGCTTTATTGTGTATCATGTGTAATGTGTGTTTCTTTTATGTGTTTCTTTTAAATCACCAAATCATGTAAAGCACCTTGAATTACCCTGCTGTTGAAAGTGTGCTATACAAATAAAATTGCCTTGCCTTGCCTTGCCTATAAAGTAACCATTGTTCTTTGTGATGATGATTCTTGTTGGCCAACAGCCTAATAATGGTTTTCAGTGCCTTTTGAAAAACAAAACACATAAGCTTATGGCTTTCAACTTTTATTGACTGAATAAAGATACGGGGGGGTGAACTCAACCTGGGTGTCCAGTGTCTTTTGTGTTCTGATAGTAGAGCGAATGTCAGGGTGGGTTTAGTTCTCCTTCTGGGATAGGGCTGGGAGGACTGCCTTGGGGTCCGTGGGGCTTGGTGGTGCTGTGACCGTGGGCCCCAGGTTAAACGTGCCATGGCCTCCCTCCCCTGGTGGATCCCGGTAAACAGCGGTGCCTGTTGGGGTAAGTGGGGGAGCTGGCTCCCTGGGAAGACATTTTGTCTCCCAGTCCTTCCCTCCCCATCCCCGAACACCTCTGTCCAAAAGCTCCATCACTTTACCACTCATATAGGGTCTTGGGGCATGGGCACATCACTGGGGTGCGAGGAGGGGTTTCCATCCTCGCTATCCTGTGGCGGCCTGGGTCCCAATTTTAATATACAACTTAGACGCTCCCACTAATAACATTTTCATGCGACACACATGTAGGGACTTTGGGGTGGGCACACTTTTCGGCATCCAGAGGGGGAGCGGTTCAATCAGCTTCACCTCTGGTGCCGGTGCCTTCCCCACATCCCACCCCTCTGTTTTAAATGCACATTATAACAACACGCATCAACACCATAGTCGAGCGGGAGGATGGAGGCAGGGGTCTTCTCACAGCCCTGTTTGCTACGGGCCATCAGGTGTTTGGGGTCCGGAGGATGAACAGGTGGTCTGGTCGGGGTCCTAGGCTATCGGGCTGCTTCGCCACTGTGGGGCCCTTGGCGGTCTGCTTGTCTCCGTCCTAGAAGGTAGGGGGTCCATCTCCCAGGGCCGGGGGCTGTTGGCTCTACAAGGGGGCATCAGTACCTGGACAGTATGTATGGGGTGTGTGAGTGAGGGTACAGTGTCATTTCTTGGGTGTCTTGGTGAGTCAGTGAGAATGTATGTGTTTAAGAGGGAGGGAACGTATGACTGTGTCTTTATGTCTTTGTATGCCTGTCAGGTTGGTTCTTGGGCTGCCCTCTCGCCTGGCGCACCTTAGGCCTTACATTAATGGGGGCCTATTTCCCCTCCATCCCTCCACGCCAGTGACGGATGCCCCTGCCCACTGGTGCGTCGGTGGTCAATCCGGTTGGGACCTGGAGCGTGCCTGGGGGGGCCGGTGTGTCGGTCGGGCGATGCACTGGGCCGATATCTTCCCTTGGTTAGTTGGGGCACCTCGTTCAGGGGTGCCAGTTTAGGGATTGTTGGGTGGTGCCTGTTCGGTGGCTCGGTGGGATACGGATCCAGCATCTCTGCTCGTTCGATCACCTGTTCTGTGCGCACCGTGCGTGGTCAGTTCATTGGCGAGTTGGACCGGCCTTGGCCTTTGATGGATGCCTGATCTTGGCGCTCTGCATTGCGTGGGATCAAGATTCGGGAGCTGTTACAACTTGGTGTCCAGGTGCTGGCTGAGCTCGGCCTGGGGATGCCATCCATCAGCTGCGGCTATCGGTGGGGCTCCCCGACGTGGGGCAGGGGTGGGGCGCTGGGATGTCGGCGGTGGGGATTGGCCTAGGGGGGCGGTGGCGCTTGGTGGCCAGTGGCCGACCGCGGCCCCTGCGGAGCCGGGGGCCCCTCTTCAGCCGGTCCCTTGTCGGGTCCCTGCTGGGGCGCCCCTGGGCCCAGGCTCTCCCGGTCCATGGACTGGCCCGCCCTGGCTAGGCTGGTTGCCAGCGGGGCCCGTGGGCTCGTCACTGCTGCCCCCCAGGCCCCTGCATAGTAGCTGCTGGAGGTTCCCCTGGGGTTCTCTTCTGCTCCTCTCTTGGGGGATGTGGTCGGCCCCGCCCGGGTCCGCCAGGGGCTCTGGGGGTCCTTTGGACGTCTTGGATCTCCTTCATGTCTGCATCGATTCCTGGTAGACGGATTGATGCCTGCTCACATCGGCTATCGAACACTCTGATGGAGAAACCTTATATGCACCAGCATGCTCACACACACACATAGGTGTGGGGTCTCTGGTGTTTACAGATATATTCATGAGCTGAGGTTATTATTACTAGATCTTGATTAATCGGTACCATGAGTTTTTCTGTGACATTGTTGTTGTATTTTTATATCCATTTTTGTGTGATGTGGTTGTGTAGTTCTTAGGTCACGATGTTTGGTTTGTTTTGTCGATGTTCCTTTTTCGTTTTGTTTTGTTTTTTTACCCTCTCTCTGCCGTCCTGTGGGTATGGAGGCAGACTTTGATGTTTTCCTGTGTTTTCTTTGTTCCCTTTCCTCTCTTGTGTTTTCAACTCACCCTCTCTCTTGACTTTTTGTTTCCTACCTCTCTTCTTCGTCTTCTTTCTTTCTTCCCCTTAATTTTCCGTCTCCGTGTCCATAACATCAGGAAATTAAAACCCCAGTAATTCATAATAAAGATTTTTCACACATATATCAAGTGGAGTACTATAGCAAAAGCTGTCGTGCTCCGCTTGTGAAAGTAAATCTGTTGGGCTTCTACTTGGTACTCAGACACCAATTCTGAGCTCCACACTGCCAAAGAGGACACGTTAGAAAAAAAAAAAGAATTTAAGAGGAAAACGTTTTGAGTCGTCCATGTTTTTATGTGTTCCAGACATGCCTGTATACTACCTAATTGACTGGATTCATCAGGATTCATGGATACATATAGTTGTGTATTATCGGCATAACTGTGGAAATATATCCCATGCTGTCTAATGATTTTAGCAATTGGACGCGCATTTATATATATATATATATATATATATATATATATATATATATATATATATATATATATATAATATAATTGGTCCAAGCACAGAACCCTGTGGTACTCCACAAGTAACCCTCAAGTGTGAAGAATTTACATGAACAAACTGGAATCTGTCAGACAAACATGATTTAAACCAGCCTAGTGTTGTTCCTTTAATGCCTGCAACATGTTCAAGCCTTTCTAAGATAATATTATGATCGACTGTGTCAAAATCAGCACTGAGAGCTAAGAAGACCAGTTACAAGTCCATTATCTGAGGCCATGAGAGTATCATTAGTAACCTTCACCAGTGCTTTTTTAGTGCTATGATGAGCTCCAAGACCTGACTGAAATTCTTCAAACAGGTCTTTACTGTTTAGATGTTTACGTACATGAATAGAAACTATTTTTTCAAGTATTTTAGACAAGAAAATAAGCTTAACTAACCTAATGCACAAAACTTAAATGTTTTAACACCAACCCGAAACAGAAATAAAATAGTTTTAGACCAACTGCTAACAATAAATATTTGCACAATGACTCAAACTGGACAGCATTAGAGATTGTATAATGATTCTCTTGCCACTTATATCACTAACACATTGTTGAATCAGCACACTGATTTAAATTCACATTCTTTAGACAGCTCTATATACAGCAGGCAAAAGCTATTTAGGCAAAAAAGTATTTTTTTTGCGAGCAAGTCATTTTTTGAAATTCATACCCTGGAAGCTTTAAACTCATGCATATTCTCACTCCATTGGTTAGCCAGTTGTGTTGTTCTAGTTTACTCTGCAAGTTTCTTACTGATTTGAAATTTTAACTGTAATTACAATAATTAATATTATGTAACAAACCATTAATACTGTTTATTACTCAGTATGATTATTTTCAAGTGCAGGGTAGGCCTCCCATCACTGGCACATCCTTAAGATTGTAGGGTTTAATATACAGAAAGTACTGTTAGAAAGTACTGTTAATGATGGTTATACAGAAAATGTTTCTGGGAATAATCTGCCCAAATTTAAGACTCTTAGTCTCTATATCACTTACGGTAATTCTGTAATTTCTCTTTTGCTTACTAGTTTTCTTTGATCTTTCCTTTTTTCCTCTCCCGTGTGCACACACACCCACCCACCTACGCACACACGCACACACACACACACATACACACACGCACACACCACAAACCCACGTGTTGTCTTAGTGGCATTCTCAAGCTTCTCTCTTATTCTTCCTGTTCTCTTTCCCTCCCATTTACTCGCCTGCTGTCTCAGTCGCACTGACCTCTCAATATCACACAAGCTGTCAGTGCCAAACTATTGATGTCCCCTGACACTTATACGACTCAGACACCCCACAGCATTGCCATTTGCAAAGAGATAATTTGAATCTTTTATAGAGGGAAGCAGTAGACCGATGTGCATTCAGAACATGCCAAAGCTGGAGACACTGGAGTCCTATACAGTACTGCCATACTGATATGTGTGTCCCTGTGAGTGTTTGTGTTTTAAAATGAGTATTTCATTTAACAAAGGAGGAAATCTTAAGAAAATGCCTGCAATTTGCTGCAAGATAAAAAGCTGCCCGATACAAAATTCCCACACATTTACTAGTTTTGCATAGGTTTTAATTTTTGTACAAACATTTATATTTTTGTGGTTGGAGGCAATTTACAAAGAAGTCCAGTTCACATGACCCAGAAAGTTTAAGATGGGAAGTCATTTGTGATAAAGTTATTTTCCTATTTTTCACAGATATAGCATTCCACTTTTGCAGTTGTCTTCTTAACAATAAACCTGTACTATCTATTATTTTTTTCATATGATGGGATAAATAGAGACAAGATAAAACACACTATTTTATATTTCCCTCCCTGTTTTTCCTTTTGTCACTGAATTAATTGAATATTTAATGCAACTATCCTTAACTGCTTAAAGCCTTTAATGTGCCACATACAATTTTACCTCTACTTTTGCAGTTTTCAGCTCTTTCTGTTTTTATGTATGTAGGTGTCGGTTTGCCCTTCCATGTGTTTGTGCACACAGTCCCATTGGGCTGCCTGGAGGGAGCTCGCAGCCAGTGAGTTTCGGGACTAAATGGCTGAGTGCATACATTCAGTCCAGGAAAATGAAGCTTCAAAAAGAAGAATTGTTCTATTTGTCCGGAGAGAAAATTCAAGATAAAACTTGGATTCATGGTATTGCTCGTATCTCTTTTGACTACAGGTTTTTTCTTGTGCAGGAATTTGTGGCATTTGTTGGTAGCAGTTCGGTGAGGAAATCCTTTAGAGAATATGGTGGAGTTTCAGAAAAAGTCCTATAGTAGCAGGAAATGCTCGTACAGTTCTTACTGAACTTTTTGGACTTAATAAGTCAGTGTGCCTCAATCTGACTCAGGTACTTTTCATGATTCCATGAGGGCCGGACCGTTGTTTAATTTGCTAAATAATGCACCAATTATAGACCCTTTCCAAAAAATTTGAATATCATGGAAAAATTTATTTATTTCCTTAATTCCATTCAAAACAATAAACTTCCTTAGAATTTAGATTCAGTGCCCACAACGTAAACGATTCCAAGTATTTAGTTGTTTATTTGTACATTATTTGGACTTCCAGTTCATAAAACCCATGAAAACAGGAATTCAAAAATTGGAATGCTGTAAAGAAATCAGCCCATATTTTACGGGGCATTAATGTTTTAAACTAAGTGTCATAAAGTACTCATCTACTAAACACTTTCCCAAGTGTCATTAAATTGCTTCACTTTATTTCAATTGTCCCAGTTAGGTTCAATATGAGGAAGACTGCAGACTTGACAACTGGCCAGAAGACCATCCTTGATACCCTCCAAAGGATGGGTAAGCCACAAAAGCTCATAGCTAAGGAGGCTGGCTGTTCATAGAGGGCTGTGTCCAAGCATATCAATAGAAAGTCTAGTGGAAGGGCAAAATATGGCAGGAGAAGAGGCACCAGCAGAAGAGCTGACCCTGGGCTTCAGTGGATTATCAAACAGAGAAGATTCATGCATCTGGCAGAGATCCAGAAAGAGTGGAATGAGGCGGTAGTCTCAGCTTCGAAAACCACCACTTTCAGACGCATCCGGGAGAGGGATACATATAGACTCGGGTTGACTCGGGTTCCTCGAGTCAAGCCACTTCTGACCCTGAGCCAACGTAGGAAGTGTCTCGACTGGGCCAAGGAGAAGAAGAACTGGACTGTTGACCAGTGGTGCAAGGCCCTCTTTTCCGATGAAAGTAAAGTGTGCCTTTCATTCGGGAATCAAGGTCCAAGGGTTTGGAGAAAGACGGGTGAGCAACAGAACCGAAGCTGCTTGAGGTCCAGTGTGAAATATCCACAGTCTGTTAGGTTCCGTGGGTGTTTTGATTTTGAGTTTTTCTATCCACTTCGTTTCCTTCCCCTCTTCACCCCAAGGTGCTCTCCTGTTTTTTTCCTCCTGTTTGTGTTTAAACTTAGTCCTTTTCCTTATTCGGTTTTTATTATCATTTTCATGTACTCTTTGGTATTCATGCACTTGTTTTCTTATTTCCTCTTTGCTCAGATGTTTTCACCTTTGTCTATGTCCACCTTCTCATTTGTGTTTCCTTAGTTAATCTCCTTATTTAATTCTTCCTTCTGTTCTCCAGTGTCTCCTTAAGTTTCCCTTAGAGTCCTCCTTAGTCATATCTTTAGATAGTTTCTAGTTTCTGAAGAGTTTTCTGTTTCCCTTGCCTTTGTTGTCGTCTCCCTGCCACTCTGCTCCTAACCCAGTGTCACTCATTGCCCTCACCTGCATCTGCTTTCAATAATTGGTCATTGGTCTTCTCTGTCACTTCCTCATTCCCTCCTCAGTATGTATTCAGCTCTCATTCTGTCACAACTCGCTGGTTCGTCGTCATTCTTGCCTGTTTGGTCCCTGGCTTCCCTGTCGTCCGTCTTTACTGCCTGGTCCTGTTTTCCCCGTTGCTGCCTTTTTGATCCTCCTAAGTTTGTAAGTCCATGTTCCTTGTTTTGTTATTAAATCATCCTTATTTTGTACTTTGCTGCATTTGGGTCCTTTAATCCTACCAAACATGACACAGTCAGTCATGATTTAGGGTGCAATGTCCGATGTAAGTGTTGGTAAACTCTGCTTTCTTAAATCCAAAGTCACTGCATCAGTCTACTAGAATGTTTTAGAAAACTTCATGATTCCTTATGCTGAGGATCTGTATGGAGATGCTAATTTCATCTTCCAGCAGGACCTGGCCCCTGCCCATGCTGCCAAAAGCACCAAAACCTGGTTTGATGCCAATGCCATCACAGTGCTTGACTGGCCAGCTAACTCGCCGGAACTACACCCCATTGAGAATCTATGGGGTATTATCAAGAGGAAAATGAGGGGCACCAGACCCAAAAACAAAGAGCTGACAGCAAGCATCAAGGAAATCTGGGCTTCCATAACTCCCAGGCAGTGCCACCTCAATGCCACGCCGTATTAAAGCAGTGAATAAGGCAAAGGGATTACCTACCAAGTATTGAAGATTGACACATCGTTTTGAAAGTACCATATTTTGAGTGATTTTGATGTGATCCTAATTTCTTTCTCTTTTTTTGCAAAAACTGAGAAGTAAATGGTGATTTCTTCACAGTATTCAAAGTTTTTGAATTCCTGTTTTCGTGGGTTTTATGAGCTGGAAGCCCAAATTATGTGCAAATAAACGTTGTGGGCCCTGAAAATTCAATATATGGAAGTTTAACGTTTTGAATGGAATTATGGAAATAAATATGCTTTTCCATGATATTAAATTTTTTTGGAAAAGGTCTGTAAATGGTAAAACTGGACTTTTATTTACTCCTGACAAGGTCAACAAAATATAATCATATTCTAAAACTTAAAGGAGCTGTATGTAAGATTGTGGCCAAAACTGGTACTGCAATCACTTTCAAATTACTGTAGAGTGGTGTATCCCTCCCGACTCGAGGTTGCCAGATAGGCTGCTACAAGGAGCTTCCAATGGCAAGTGACGAGTCATACACAGTTAGTTTTTTTATTTATTATTATTATAATGACAGAGAAACGGGCTCCGATAATTCATTGCTAATCTTAGCAATGACGACTTGCCATTTATTTCTCGAACAATTCCTTAAATTTTCAATATGATGACCCTCCTCCTCCCATATTCGCTAACGTAATGTTACTTTGCACGAACATGCATAACATTGTTCGACTGTCATGAATATTTGAAATGTCCATTTACATTAATTTACTTTAGCCAAACATAGATGAATCTTACCTGTCCAGGATTAAATTAGCAACGTTGGTGTCTGTCTTCAAATACTTCTCTGTTTTCAGCAGTCTCCATCTTGCAAAGGCATCTCCTATAAAAATCTTTGTTTTATTTCGGACTTTGTCACGACATATTTCTGAATGATAACAAGGTCTTTTGGGTGTAGTAACGTTATACTTTTTTTTTTTTTATCCGAAACACATTTGCAGCTGTAGTAACTAGAGCAAAGCTAGCAACCCCAATGCCAAAACACTACTGACTTCGTTATTGGTAGATAGGTGGAGGTGCTTCAGGCCAAAACACAAAATGAAAACATCAGTTAAGGGCTGCAAGTTCCCCCCATAAAATGACAATATCCTGGCCATACTACTGTTGTCAGTGATATAAGTATTTGAAATGAAGAAAAGTATTTTTCTGAAAAAAGTTATCTTCAGGAAAAAGCTTGGGAAGTGTTGCATTACTTGAGTGCTACTTTTCCAATTGAGTTACTAAGACAGGATACTGACATTTGCCTTTCCTATGCATAGATTTATTGTAGGCAATTTGTACAAAGCATGCTAGAGCTAGTGCCTGGCCAGTGTTTTTACCGTCTTTTCAACAATTTTTACAGTTTTATGTGGGTGTTTGTCTTCTTTGTCAACTTTTCTGGTCATGTGATTTTAAAATGGGCTTACAGCTCTGCTGTTGCTTGGCCTTTTAGGGGAACTGGCTGGCCATTCATCTGTGGAAAGCTGTATTATGCTGTCTGTCCTGTGCTCATTCATCACTGTTTGGTTTCGCTAAGCCGCAAAACAGGGCAGACCCAAACTGCAACGGACAATTAGGTCTGCACAGAGGATCATAATGGTTAACCTTCCCTCCATCAAGTACTTGTGTTGGTCTAGGATCAGGTAAAGGACAGCTAACATCTCTGCAGACCCCATACATTCTGGACACCAACTCTTTTGGATTTTACCTTCAGGATGTACAGTGTACTATTTGGAAAAAAACAGCCACCACAGAGACAGTTTCTTCTCCCAGGATGTCTCTCTGATTAGCATAATGAACACCTTACAGTCTGAGCAGTCCCCTGCTCAACTGAAATAAGCATATTTGCACGATCACAATGTGCCTGTTTTATATTTAAAAAATGGTTGTACATACACACTTTACAGTAGATGAAACCAAAGTCAAATTCTTTGCTTGTGCCCACAATCTTGGCCAATAAGGCTGATTCTGATTTAGGTAAATATTTTGGATGATGCATGTAGCATTAAAGCTGCAGTCTGGAGAATATATTTATGTATCAAAGTTTTATAAATCTTTAAAATGATGGGGTTCAATACTATGATAAAAGGCTAGTGCTCCACAACATTTGTTATTCTTCCTAAGTCCCGGCTTCCTCCAATACACCACTATGCATTTCATACTGACTGCCAAATTTTTTAAGCCAATAGAATTCACGTTTCTACCTTGTCGGCTGTCAATCAACTTACATGCGCATCGCGCAAACCTGTGAGAATGAGGCTGTTCACGCAGGCCGCTCCTGTTTAAAGTCGCCATATTGGAAGAGAGCTTCAGCCATGGAGAAGTTGCTCACCTCTGAAATGTCCATAACAAAATACAATCAGGTGATGCTCGATAGCGCTTGCTGCTTTCCTCTTGACCCACTGTGACACCATAGGTGATGCGCGTGCACAATATTTGAGGTGGGGCAAGAGGGAGCGAGAGGGGATGGGTGGCGGTATGTTTTGGGAGGGGCCTTGGTAGTGGAATTCCAAAAATCTCTCTCTCCCTCAAATACTCTGGACAGCAGCTTTAATAGGTGCGTTTTGACCATGTGACATTTTTTCTGCTGCAACCTAACTCCCTTTTTCCTTTCTAATTTACCCAGACTGTCAGTTGTGTTTGTGCTGTGGAATACAAAACCACATATCCTATGTAAATTGCATCCACTGTTCAAAGTCATTGAACTTTTTAACTTTGCAACTACAAATATTAGTGCGTTTTATAGAAATTTTAATGTGCCATACTAACATAACGTAGCACAAAGTTGCGAAGTGAATAGAAAATTACATATGGGTTTCAATTTTTTTCAATATAAAAACCTCAAAGTGCAGTATGCATTAGCATTCAGCCCCTTTATGTCAATACATTGTAGACCATACACATTTTTGTTATGAAATTAGTTTAAATATTAAATAGATTAAGCTTTAAAAAATATGATATTTTGTTTTTTCTCAAAAGCAGTTGTGTAAAGAGAAGAGAAAATTGAATAAAGCTTATTGTTTGCATATTACTGTTTATGTAAACAATATTAGTCTGGGCACATAGACTGCAGAAATTTTGAAAAGCAATATCATGAATATTAAAACATATTTCAGTTGCTTGTTATGGAACTAAATTATACGAGGGCTTGAAGTTATTAACACTTTCTTTCCCCTTGCTTGTCCATGTTTCCATTCTACTTATTAGCTGATAAAGCTTTGCCTGCAGGTATATAAATTCAAATGTACATAATCAGTCAAGATTCACAATACAACACACACATATCCATGCAAATGTGGTTACATATGATAATTTGATCATTTTGTCGAACTTATGTCTTTAAAAGAAGACTTTGATCCATGCTTCTCTGAGGAGTGTTATCACCTCTGGCTAAAAGCTCATTTACCCTCAATCTTAAGAAACACAGGTGAGACAGGTTGTAGAATGGGGTCGAGTGGGGTATTAGTCAGGCAGATTTTGCTATAAAGCTTTTTCCTTGACCCCCCCCCCAAATATGCAGTGACAAGCAGAGGTACCAATGATTCACCTGGTCTGGGTTAACATCTGTAAAAAAAAAAAAAAAGACTAGTATTTTCTTTTTATTCAAATGAAATATTTATGTGTATATGCAACCCATATACACAAAATAGCTTGCTTTTTTGGGCAAAGGTAGACACTACTCCTGCTGCTGCTCTTAAACCGAAATGATACTCTCAACAAGCCTATGGTCTTGAATAATACATGGAAATTCAAGCACATTAATTCAATGAAGATGCAGTTTAAACTTCCAAATGCTTGTAAGCGAGGCTGTTTGTTAAGATTCTTGCTGTTCCCAATGGACAGGAGGCAGCGTTCATTACAAATTATTCATGTTTTATTTGGAACAGCTTTTAACACCTCGCTACAATTCCCCTACACAGTTTGACATAAAGGCTGCTTTCTTTCAAATTCATTCTCAAAGTTTAGGCTTGTTTTTCTTCTTTCTTTTGATAATATTGAGGATATGATTGTTTCACTGGTTTGAAGTGAACACAGAAGTAGAAGTTCCCCAGTTGGGGAACTCAGTTGTTTTCACAGTCCCAGTTTTGGGGCACATTTAAGCCATCATTCTGTTCATCTGTTCACAACTGTGACTACCCACTATCATGACTCTTGGTGGCAGTTAATTTCCATGAATTGGATGGCTGTGACGCTCTGTCCTTTTATTTAATTTCATTGTCCTTCTCTGTGTCTCTTTTGTTTAGCCTTCTAAACGGATGGAGGTGAGTTAATCAGATGAAATAAACCTGCATTTTGGGATTAGTCAGAGGAATTCTCTAAAATTTCCATTGCTGTTTCCAACAGCTTTGAGAACAAGACCTCCATCTGTTTCTCTTATGTAGAAGCTGTTTCATTAAATGGGACTATTTTGCAACCATTAGTCGAGACTTAATCAGCACAGCAGCTAATTATGCGATACTGATGTAGAGTTTTCTTTCTTTTTTTTCCCCTCATCCTGAAGGTGGTTAAGCTATAGGGAATAAAGGTCTAGGCTTTGTTGTTAAGTGAGGTGAATTATTGCAAACTGCCTCCAGTGGTATTATATCTAAGCTCCGCTCCAGCTGGTGCAGACAGACTCTACTAATGGATTTAACTCTGAAATAATTGACAGCTGTCAGCGAAACGCTCTTATTCTTAACCCTCAAAATTTCCTTATAGCAATTAGGGGGAGGGAAGTTGCGAATTTTGACGTTCATGAGCGGATTTCAATGACTTTTCGGTCATCACATACAGAGACTCTCGGTGAGACATTCTGTTAAATATAATCTTTCTCTACACGAGGTGGGCTGAAGCATATCAGGCGGATACGGTGGTGGGAGGGGCAGCGGAGGTTTAACCGAGCTCACCTTTCCTGACCGCTGTAATAAGATTACCTGGCGCACACGTCATGACAACAGAGACGGACAAACCGAGAGCGGGTTACTCCATCCGTGCTGTTATCTAGCGTTAACGACTGTCTACAGCAGCCTGGTGGATTGTTACAGAGTCTCTGTGTGTCGGGCTGAAGACACTGTGGCAGCAAAGCGCTGATGAGCTCCTGTGCGGAGGCTGTTGTTGCATCGCCAGCAGTTATTTGTACCTCTTTTGCCAGTTTTATGTTGAGCATACTTCTGGAGTTAAACATGGTAAGACGTCTACTTTTTTCTTCTTGAATAGCTGTCGCCAGGGTCTGCAGTAAGCATTTCACGACGCTATTGAAATGGGCTTTTTACCCACTGAATAGGTGCTTGTTTTGAAGGCTTGCATCATTACCAGTATTCTCAGTGTATCCTAGGTTGTGTAATGATGGACCCATTCGTCAGCTTTCCCATAACTCTCTCCCCGGTCTGTACCGCTCATTTCTGGAGGCAGAAGTATCCAAACACTAAAAGCATCAGCGCTCTGTGTGAATTATCAAAGCAAGATATACTATTAATACCAAGAGGAAAGTGCTTGTATTCACACACTGTATACTGACAATGACTGAGGATGATTTTCAAAACTTGCGTTAAAATAGTGTATGAGTTGTTATTTTTCTTTACTTTTTAGTCAATTAAAAAATAAGTGTGTTTAATGTGTATAAGCTATACCTGCTTCTCTGTTAAGTTTATTAATAAACCATAATGCAAAATAACTTTTCTGGAAGTATTCTAAAGGCACTCTACACTGTTGGGAAGAAAAATATAGGTATTCATGCAGCAGGGACGCATCTAGGAAGTTTTCTTAGGGATGGCCAGATGGTGTCCCCTGATAAATAATGCAGTGGCACAAAAATAGCATATGCCAAAATTGTAGTTATGGCAACACAGCACATACAATTAGGCTGTGAATGTTGCAATAACATATGATGGCAATAAATAAATACTTAACTAAGCGGTGTTAATGGATTTCTGCTTTGGATTTAGTGCAAACATAGACTCAAGATGGTGTGTAGTCTATTCAGGTAGTGGAATTAAATTAAATAGTCCTGTCTCAATAACATGTTTTTTTGGGGGGGGACAAAGTTGCAACTTTCTACATTAGTTGTTTTAGTAATGAAACAACTTGCATGTAGTTTCATAATGACTTTATCAGAAAATCCTAATGCCCTTAAAATGTTTAATTTTCTGCTGGATAAATAACATGCAACAAATATGTTACTGGCATTGAGAGATAATATTTATTGCCACGTTCATTTATTTGCGTTATTGATATTGCATAATTTTGATATTGTGTGAGAAATACTGTCTATCACAATAAACATAGCAAAAACGGAAGTACTTTTTGATATTAATATAAATGACAAATGAGAAAAAGTTAAAAACTTTACATACTCAAAAGTTGGAAGGATAAAGCTTACATGCACATAAAAAAATAAAGATGGCACAAGACAAACAAGTGTATGTGCATTAAAAGAAACTTTTGTAAGTATTTGAAGCTCATTCCTTTGTCTTGAATTCATATTCATAAACAGATTAACAGATGCATTTGTAGGGAGTGACCACTGCCCCTTTCTTGGTGGCATCAATGCCTGCAGTATGGGTTAAAAGTAAAAATGTATTGGTCTTTTGTCTACAATTTTCTTTTTAATTGGGCCGAATGGCAGAAAAATTAATTCACCTATAAAAAAGTCATTTAGGCTACACTGAATAGTAGAAAAGCACAGTGAGATGAAGTTAAAGCTCCATGTGAATATGAATGCCGTTCCATGGTGCAAATAAAAAAAAGTTTTTGACACATGATATTCTTTATTTATATATATATATATATATATATATATATATATATATATATATATATATATATATATATATATATTCTGAAAATGAATGATACTGAGTCAGCTGAATGTAATTCCATTATATGTCAGTGATTGCTTAATATTGAAACATTTAGTGACGAAGCGAATAATTTTAGAAATCAATTTTGATGCACAAGTCTAAAAACAGCCATTTGCTTTTATGACAGTTTTACTAAAATGATAATACGTACAACTACGTAAAAGAACGTCAGGCCAATGTGATGTAAAATGTGTTTTTGAATGCAGTTTTGAAGCTGTAACTGTTTTAAACCATGGTATAAAAAACAGAAATCTGGTTTTGTCTAATTCTAAAGTACCTAATGGACAGTTAATTACAATAATTAAAACTGGAAGTGGCTGACTGTGAGACTTAGAGACCTTATGGATATCATTCAGTCAAACACTATCCTTGCAATGACAGGATAAAAGGTTTTCTGTAAGGATGCTCTTCAGTGTATGACTTTTAGACCTTAAAAGGTATAAAAGCAATAGGAAAGACTAGCAGTTGACCTTGAGCTACTGTTACCACAGTGTTTCTTTTCAGTAGTGCCTTCAGAGTTAGTTTAAGTAAAAAACATGTTTTCAGGAAAAAAAATGAAAGTAAGGTCTTTGTGAAAACTGAACATTCACTTTAAATTAAAACTGAACTGAACCGACAGCTCAGGTGTATAGAGAAATATACCACATCCATGTTGTTCATTAAAGAGGCTATATACAACTTTTTCCCCAAAATAAACGTAACAATAGGCTTTTTATTTGACCATTTATGACTCAAACATCTCCTGATGAGCATACTGGCACATTGTCAGCTCACAGTAGGTGCACCTATAAGCCTGTATCCCAATTTTTTCTATTTTCTGTCCGGTCCGATTTTTCCCGCGCTGTCTGCGGATGTGACGTGAAGCGCGTTCATGTTAAATGTTTCAGATATCTCTGCCACTACTGGTAGTCAGCAATCGCAAGCAGTTAAATGGATTGTGCGAATACACAGAAGAGACCCAAGACAACTTTGACACCAACAGTAAATCCACATAAGACTAAGAAAGTTAAACCCCTGACAAGTGCCCGAAAAAGATGGAAGATTGAGAGCGTCCGTGGCGCGCTGCGAGATCGAGCAGAAAGGAAGAGCAGTTCCGTTTTTGGCCACATGGGGTCAGTCGCAAGTTTAAATTTCAGAAAATTGCATATAGCCCCTTTAACATTGCAAATAAAAAGGATTTCCATTTTTAAATTACCTCTATACTTTTTCTAAATATCCTCAATGAAAAAAGCAGTGTATCCTAAATGATCAGTTTAATTGTAAATTATTGAGTTTTTGATTAAGTGCTCTAGCTTGCAAAAATGAGAGATAGACAAGAAATTCTCTCGTAATGTAAATGTGCTTTTTCTTATGTGAACATACAATAATACTTAAAATGATCTTAACCTTAATTAAACTAAAATTATTTTAGATTATGCATTTTTTAAATAAAAATTTCCCTAAACAGTCACTCATTGTAGCTGAACTACCACTGAAGCCAAAGGTTCCTATTTTTGTCCATCCTAACACTGTAACGTGTGTAGAATGCTGGAAGAGCTGGATGATCCGTCCAGACTGTAAGCCGTTCTGGCTTACAGTCCCAGTAAGATCCAGCACATAAATTGTGAAACAATCAGGGTTGACAACTGTCTATGACAGAAAGTAGCTGAAGTTGACCCAGGAAGTTGCTAGATGTCGCTAGATGATGTCACATGCTAATTTGCATATTAATGACGTCGTTGCGTCACACTGACATGATGACATAATCACTCGTGCCGGTCTTCATTTTCCCCTCCAACATCCAATACAAATAAAAACAGTGTGCAAAACCAGCGTGCTCAGACATTTTAAAATAAAATAACCCATAGAACACAAAAGGCTATCCTCAAAAGGTCAAGGAAAGATGGCAGAAACAATGGGAAGAAGAAAGAACTGGTAGGTGGCTTTATAACATTCAAAGGACAGTTGGTATGATGAGGAAAACAGGAGAAAATAATTATACCTAGATTAAGATTTAGTCCTAGAGGGTTAAACAATTCATTATTTAAACACGGGAAACATTCTACAGGGAAATGTTACTTTTGTCTTTAAGAAGAGACTGTGAAACATGTTATATTATTTAGCCGGATATCAATTGCAACTCAACATCCAAGACCTTTTTTAAACTATATTTCTAGTTCTGAAAAATAAAAATTGCAGAGATATCTGAAGAGGACAAAATTAATAGAGAGAATATGGTTTTTGTTTGTCTTTTAGTCCTTTGTAAAATAAGTCGGTTGTATTTAATATGCATCGAACATTGCTTGACAACCGCCATTAAACACGTTTATATCTTATGGTATTAGTTTCAATGTTTTCTACTTACAAGTTTTAAAAGTCCTGTGTTATGGAACTCACCATATGTTTTGAACTATTCTTGAATGCACCACAGGTGTGTGATACAGCATAGTACAGACAAGCTTCTGCCTTTTTTCCCTGTTGAAAGGAGTGAAGGTGAAGAACGAGGTTTGTGTGTGGCTTATAAATAAAAGATTGGTCTTATGTACTTGCAGATTTCTTTTTTTACTTTAGAATTTATTTTAAATATCAAACAACTTAATTTGCTAGTGGGTGAAATGAACCAAGAAAGGTTTATGATTGGTCAGTCGATATAGGCTGATCATGCTGCATGCACATGCACAGCTCTTTCCCATTCTCAGCGTCTGGAAACAGTCTGGATGTAGATCAACCAGGGTCTCTAATCTGCAGGGAACACAAAGTTTCACAGAAAGTAGCTAAGGGTGGTCAGCAATGTCGCTAGATTTGTGGCTATGCACTTTTTGGAAAAAAAGTTGTTAAGGGGGTCTGAAAAGTCATTAGAAATAGCCACAAAGTTGCTAAGTTGGCATCACTGGACACAATTTAAATATGGATTTTAAACTTCGCATTTTTTTGGCAGGGCAGTATTTGTTTCTAGGAGTACTTTTTGACAAGTTTGTAAATTTTAATTTTAGCCATTCCTGCAAACAAAACAATACTACTGCTGGCTTAATATTACGAGCTTACCCCTCAATGCGGTCAGCCCAAAGCCTTATCAATTGGCGTGATCGGTTCACAAAGGCAGACAAAGGAAGACCGCGTGGCGATTCAACAAAGGCTAGTTTCAATTAACAATGGTGGCTTGGACAAAAGAAACGGGGGCGATGGAGAAAGGGGATCAACGGAGGCCACGCAACCTGTCTAAACAGACACGCGCCGACCGCAGCGGACAATGCAACAAGCCGGGAAATAATACAATAGAATATACTGCTTCTGGTTGCAACCAAAGTCAAATAAAACACAAAAAGAATGCACATTCAGGGTCGGTCTACAGCGACAGACGACCAAGAATGACAGTGGTTAATAAGTTGACAGACTTATTTTACCCAAAAGAAACGGATATAATAACCTGTTAAGACCTATTCTCCTCTACCCAGACCAAAAGATATAAACCAGGTTTGTCCTACTTGGTGATACAACTCTCCATAGTCCACGACGAAGAACGTAGAACGACTTGAAAATGTCCAGTTTAAAGGAGCGGTTTGCGCAAAACCGAGGTCAGAAAAGCGGACATCCAACTTTAGGCGCTGAGGAACTCAGACGTTTTTTCAATAGAGCTCAGAGGCCAGTGGACTCCCTGGTTGCCTGTACAGGGAAGTCTGTTTGCTCGGCCCAATCACTTCAAAGTTTAAAAGGGAAGTTCTTCCTGGTCCAGCAGGTTTGAACGAAAAAGTGAAAAATGCTAGCAGTGGATTAAAGCGTCTCCTTGCGGCACCGCTGGGAACCAAAAGACGAGGATTTCAATATTCGCGCTGCCTTTATCAACTCTATGATGTCATCACTGGCCACAGACCAATGAGAATGGGTTGAGGGCAGCGCAACGGATGCTGGGAGATGCAGTTCGTTCAGTGACAGGATGCTGGGAGATGCAGTTTGTTCAGTAAAAGGCCATAGCCTCAACGGCATTATCTGACCACTTCTGTATTTACTTTAAAAGTACCATCTCTGCTAAACTATCCAGCCACAGTAAGGCCACTATAAAAAAGCGTTTTCTAGGGGACAGCTCAGTTGAAACTTTCAAACGTATTTACCCTTACACCGCATCCCCTTTATCTCCCAATCCAAACTCAGTAAGCAAGCAGGTAGATAATTTCCTTTCCATCGCTCCAACTAAAGTGAAAATAGTCTAAGATAGAAATAAAGTCTTCGTGGGCAAGTGATCCACTGGTACGTAGTGAAAAAAGGGAGTGTTAACGAGCCGAGGGAAAATGGCGGAGAACTTGACTCCATGTTCACTGTGAGATCTACAAAGAGAGACTGAACAGTAGGGCTGTAAAGTCCTAGTTGACTGGTCGACTTATTGGTCGATGCGTTCTGAGTCGACCAAAACTCTGATTGGTCGATTTTAATCCGTGTTAATTTTTGAAATTTGATTGGAGAAGAGACATTCCATGAGAGCTGATCGGTGCTGATGTTAGAGTAGGCTACAACAGTGCTGCCTCTGGTGTGATATTGCTTTAACAGTCTACAGGGAGATCGAAGAACGTCCAAGTTATTCAACGTGCTGTGGCTTCAGTGCTTAATTTGTAAATCATTAGGTGCTGGAACGCAAAGTACATGACAGCGCAGGCATGGCCAGAGACGCGCACAGGTCCCGGAACGCAGTAAATGGTAGCGGGGGAAAAAACGTGTAAAAACATGATGTGGGCCTTACAGGCCTGAATGTTTTAAATATGTTCTCCGATAGATGCAGACAATGGTTGTAATCGAATGCTTTAATGCTGACTGCTGTTGGCCGCAAACATGCCGTACAAAACAGTAATCAAAAGAACTCTCACATAAACCGGTTGTCTGTCTAGCTCCATTTACAGACACACACCAGTTCCCCGGCACTCAACTGCGCACTCAACTGCACACTCCCCTGCGCGCAGCCTGCAGAACAGTGCCCTACCCCCCTGAACAGTGCAACAACACTAACGCATGATCTTGGAATAAACCATTACATATATACACTCAACAAAAATATAAACGCAACACCTTTGTTTCTGCTCCCATTTTTCATGAGATGGACTTAAAGATCTAAAATTCATTCCAGATACACAATATTACCATTTCTCTCAAAAATTGTTCACAAATCAGTCTAAATGTGTGATAGTGAGCACTTCTGCTTTGCTGAGATAATCCATCCCACCTCACAGGTGTGCCACATCAAGATGCTGATCTGACATCATGATTAGTGCACAGGTGTATCTTATACTGCCCACAATAAAAGGCCACCCTGGAATGTGCAGTTTTTCGCTTTATTGGGGGTCTGGGGACTCAGAACCGGTCAGTATCTGGTGTGACCACCATTTGCCTCATGCAGTGCAACACATCTTCACATAGAGTTTATCAGATTGTCAATTGTGGCCTGTGGAATGTTGGTCCACTCCTCTTCAATGGCTGTGCGAAGTTGTTGGATATTAGTGGGAACTGGTACACGCTGTCGTATACGCCGGTCAAGCACGTCCCAAACATGCTCAATGAGTGACATGTCCGGTGGGTATGCTGGCCATGCAAGAACTGGGACATTTCAGCTTCCAAGAATTGTGTACAGATCCTTGCAACATGGGGCCGTGCATTATCTTGCTGAAACATGAGGTGATGTTCATGGATGTATGGCACAACAATGGGCCTCAGGATCTCATCACGGTATCTCTGTGCATTCAAAATGCCATCAATAAAATGCACCTGTGTTCTTCGTCCATATCAGATGCCTGCCCATACTATAACCCCACCACCACCATGGGCCACTCGATCCACAACATTGACATCAGCAAAGCGCTCACCCACACAACCCCACACACACTGTCTGCCATCTGCCCTGAACAATGTAAACCGAGATTCATCCGTGAAGAGAACACCTCTCCAACGTGCCAGACGGAATCGAATGTGAGCATTTGCCCACTCAAGTCTGTTACAGCGACGAGGTGGAGTCAGGTCAAGACCCCGATGAGGACGACGAGCATGCAGTTGAGCTTCCCTGAGACGTTTTGACAGTTTGTGCAGAAATTGTTTGGTTATGCAAACCAATTGTTTCAGCAGCTGTCTGAGTGGCTGGTCTCAGACGATCTTGGAGGTGAACCTGCTGGATATGGAGGTCCTGGGCTGGTGTGGTTACACGTGGTCTGCGGTTGTGAGCCCGGTTGGATGTACTGCCATATTCTCTGAAACGCCTTTGGAGACGGCTTATGGGGGAGAAATGAACATTCAATGCACGAGCAACAGATCTGGTTGACATTCCTGCTGTCAGCATGCCAATTGCACGCTCCCTCAATGCTTGTGGCATCTGTGGCATTTTGCTGTGAGACAAAACTGCACATTCCAGGGTGGCCTTTTATTGTGGGCAGTATAAGGTACACCTGTGCACTAATCATGATGTCAGATCAGCATCTTGATGTGGCACACCTGTGAGGTGGGATGGATTATCTCAGCAAAGCAGAAGTGCTCACTATCACACATTTAGACTGATTTGTGAACAATGTTTGAGAGAAATGGTAATGTTGTGTATCTGGAATGAATTTTAGATCTTTTAGTCCATCTAATGAAAAATGAGAGCAGAAACAAAGGTGTTGCGTTTATTTTTTTGTTGAGTGTAAATCTGAGCTTACAAAAAATACACATTCTACAGCATTTCAATCTCGGGATTTGGTCTATGAATGCCTATGCATATTATTATTTTATTTAATAAATTTAAAATATTTTTATTTTATTTTTTATATAATACTTTATACATGAGAGGGGTGCCGGATCAGCCAAAATAGGGTCCGGAACGCGGGTAGGTCAAAATCAACAGGTGGGGGATCCTGTTCCAGCAGGATCGGGCTCAAATTAAGCCCTGTGTGGCTTGCTGAACATTTTTGTTTAGCGTTTACTACAGTGAGTCCTCTACCATGTCAAAGACATCGGCAGTGTGGCAGAATTTGATTGATTACAGCCCTATTTATTTTGTTTCATTTTATTGTTAATAATAACGAACATATGGTTCCCTTTTATTATTGTGCAGATTTATTTCTGTTTACTGGATTTGGTCAGGTTTTTTATTTGTTTTATTTTATTGCCTAATGCGCAATTGCGCCGTGCCCACGGTCTTTGTTTTGAGCCCAATGCACAGCTTTATTCCGTTTGTACTTGTCTTGATCAGGCATGTTTAATAAAGATCATTTTCCTTAAATTGCCTTGCCGTTTAGTGGAATTGCAGTAATCATGGCATATTATATTGCGCAGATGCAAATGCAAAATGCTGTCAGAAACCCCGCCCGCAAATTAGTCGATTTTTGGTCGGAATTTCAGGGTTTCAGTCGACCAAGAATTTCTTTGGTTGATTACAGCCCTACTCCATTCTCCAATCTCTAATCTTCCATTCATCAGCAAGATTATTGAAAAAGCTGTGTTTCAGCAGTTAAATAGCTTCATAACAATGACAAACCGTTTTGATGTTTTTCAGTCTGGTTTCTGTGCTTACCACAGCACTGAGACTGCCTTCGTCAAAGTATTCAATGACATCAGCATAAATACAGATTGTGGTAGAACCACAGTGGTTCTGTTGGACCTCAGTGCAGCATTTGACACTGTTGATCATGATATATTATTGGAACGGCTGGAGAGCTGGGTTGGACTCTCTGGTACAGTACTTGGTCGTTTGAGTCTTACCTAAAGAACAGGGACTTCTTTGTTTCAATAGGAAACATTTCATCAGAACGAACAGAAATCACATGAGGGGTGCCCCTGGGCTCCATCTAAAAAATTATAGTAACCAATAAGATTAGCTACCATAAGTATGTTAATGATACTCAGCTTTACATTACAATGTCACCTCGTGACTCTGAACCCATTCGAACCCTAAATGAATGCATCAACCAAATAAATGGATGGATGTGCCATAACTTTCTCCAGCTGAATAGAAACAAAACTGAAGTAATTATTTTTGGACCCAAGGAGGAACGATCAAGAGTCAGCACACAGCTTCAATTAATACAGCTAGGAACTACTGGACAGGCACAAAACCTAGGTGTAGTTATGGACTCAGACCTGAACCTCCAAGGTCATATAAAAGCAATAACAAGGTCAGCCTTCTATCACCTGACGAACATTTCTAGGATTAAAGGACTGATGTTGCGACAGGACCTGGAAAAACTCATCCATGCGTTTATCTTTAGTCCGATTGATTACTGCAACAGCGTCCTCACGGGTCTGCTAAAAAGTCAATCAGACAGCTGCAGCTGATCCAGAACGCTGCTGCTCGTGTCCTCACTAGAACCAGGAAAGTAGAGCACATCACCCCAGTTCTAAAGTCCTTACACTGGCTCCCTGTAGCTCAGAGAATAGATTTCAAAATACTTCTACTAGTTTATAAAGCATTGAATGTCTTAGCAGCAAAGTATGTTGAAGACCTGTTGTCACCGTACCAACCACCAAGACCACTCAGGTCCTCCAACTCTAGCCCACTAAACATCCCTAGACTCAGAACCAAACATGGAGAAGCAGCTTTCAGTTTCTATGCTCCCCTTATCTGGAACAGACAGAGTGCAGAGCTGCTGAAACTCTAAACTGCTTTAAATCTCGACTAAAACCCCATCTGTTGAAGATAGCCTTCGACTAAATGATTACTGTCATATGTATCAAATGTGTTCATGCTCTTTTGGTTTATTGATCTTTCTCTTGATTTATTGTGTATCATGTGTTGTATCTGTATTGTGCATCATGTGTGATGTGTGTTTCATGATAATTTGCTACTTTTACTTTTAAATTTCCAATGTTATATTTTATGTTTGTTTTTTTAATCACCAAATCATGTAAAGCACTTTGAATTACCCTGTTGTTGAAAGTGTGCTATACAAATAAAATTGCCTTGCCTTGCCTTATATAGGCCCAAATAAAAATTTCCCATTTTCAAAAAACATTGTTCTAGAACCCTTTTAGTAATACTCAGTAATACTTAGAAGAAATGTTGGTGTTGACTATTTATACAATACATATGATGCAAATTAATCAACTAAACTGTGATGTCAAGCAATGTTAACAAAATTGTGAATAATTCAAATAAAATACAATGTATTTTTCAGCATTTTATTCATTCAAACACTGTAGAACACTTTTAAAAACACGTTATACAGTGGTATATAAAAATTTATTTTATTACTGCAGCTATCACTGTGTTTCAAATCCATTGCAGCCATATTTGATTTTGAGGTCTTTGTTGGAGAGGAAGGTCCAACTTTGCCAATTTAAGTTCCGAATTCAGAAAGCCTTCCTATTAGTGTTTTTAATTAAGAGTTTGGAAAGTTTGACCCTGTCCTGTAAAGCACATTAATTACTATGTGTATGAAAGTCCCAGAGCTATGTCCTGTGATGGACTGGCGACCTGTCGAGGGTGTACACTGCCTGTTGCCCAAAGACTGCTGGAGATGGACACCAGCAACCATTGCAACCTCCAACATATCTAAACATGTCTGAAGAAGTACAAGTTTCTATAAAATAGCTCTTACATTTCTGCGCTTTTCCTGACTTAGGTTTCAGCATCTCACGGATACTTAAAAAAACAAATTTTCAGTATTCCCCAATCAGTAACAGGATCCACACTAAAGCATGCTGTTACTGAGTTCAACATGATAGCACTAACGTAATGTGTATCCAGTGATTTCCTGGTGCATCTTAAGCCTACCCTTGAAAACCAGATACTGTATGTTTTTACCTTTTTAAAGAAGTAAAGAAACAAGATGAATTATTAAAGTGGGATTTCATCAAAAGAAAAATAATATTTTTCCCACAGCATATTCCTGTCATAACTTAATAATCACTCCACAAACGTGATTTCATTCGTACGCACAACGGAAACTTCTGGACAGCTTTTTGGTATTATTTGATAAGAGACTCGTGGGTAGTGATGCCTGAAATGATTTGGACCCAAGTGCATAGTGAGAATGAGGAGACAGGCACAATTGCAGTGTGTTTTCTCTCTTTTTTTCCCCACCTCAGTCGTGGTGTTTCAGTTTCCACTGATGGTATTTCACACATTAAGAAGAGATGCTGTGGGTTGTAAGCTCATGTTATGATTTACTGCCAGCCTCTCTGTTTCCCATGTGGGGAAGGGCAGATACTGCACAGCAAGACCACCATTATCAGATCAGCAGCTCAGTGTCAGATATCAGAGGTAGTGAACTCTCAATTTAATCTCCACCACCTGTAGAGGAGTGAAACAAATGGAATGCAAATGGTAACCATTTGCAGGGAACTAGTATATCATGGTGCTGTGATAATGAAAATGACAATGTGGTCCTGAAAAGGGGCAAAAATGTTTGAAAACTTTTATTTTAATCTAATGTGGTAACTTCTATTTTTCTCCTTTGTCAGTTTAGGTTTTGTTTGCTTCTCTTGTCCTACGGATGCGTTTCACTTTCACACTACATATGTCCTTATAAACATTAGTCATAGGTTACATCCTGTGTGCCAGTACACCCAAAGTATAAAAACTAATTGAACAATAGTTATTTTTCTCAATGAACATGAGATCATTCCTTTAAATAAAGTGCTTATGACACAGAACGTCTAACAGTAAAACGATTTAAGATAAAAAAATATACATCTTACTTAACATCGTGGTTGGCAGAGTTCAATTCATAACGCAATTCTAACTTAACAGCGAGCCGAAAGTTAGTTTACTCCACACTGTTTGAGCCTCGATAACCCTGCCCCCCACTATAAAGGAAACATCTCATGATAACTGACAATGGCGGTCTTCTTGTAGTTCTCTGCTTACATAAATGCGTATTGATTATTTGATGCACGTACTGTATAGGTTTCCGTTGGCGATCGCATAGAAGCCTGATGATCTCTAAGTTTTGCTTACAGAGACCAAATTACTTCAGAAGCTGCATCAGCAGTAACAGAATAGCTGAATCCGCCATTGTTGTTTTTCCTTAGAAAGGCGGAGTGCGCAAGTCCAACATGTCCGTAGGTGGCTGGCAGTGACGTCATCGTTTTCAAAGTCTCCAGCTTGTGTTTACATGACAACGAATCACCCAGTGTTTTCAGAACTCTCCACTCTGAAAGCCGTTTTCGAAAAGTTCAATTTTTGCCCCCTGTTTTCCCGTTGCCGTGTAAACGAGAGGCCGAATCGGAGAGAAAAACCTCAGTTTTGCTGAAAAACGTTGTGTAAACAGCCCCTAAGGGACAATAAATCTAGAAAAATCACCACTGATCAGTAATTGTTAGATTCTATAAAGATCCAGCATGTCATTATTCTCAAATAAGACTGAGTGATTATCCATATACATACACACTTCTGTGTGAAGTTTATTTTATTTCGATTATACAGTATATGATGATTTTAATGAAATACACATGAAAACTTGTTTTATGAGCACTTTAAAGACGGGTTCAGTTTTATAGCCTCATCACTTTAATTGCTGAGAGGGATGTAGTATTAAAGGGTTATCCCAACACAAACATAGAAAGTCATTCAAAACAAGGCTAAATAGAAGAAAGTGTGTGTGTGTGTGTGTGCGCTCGTGTGTGCGTGCGGGTGTGTGTGTGCTGATATAAATATATATTTAAGCTGATTTCAGTTTCAATTAAATTTTTTTAATTCAGTTTATGTATATAGCGCCTATTTACAATAGATGTCATCTTAAGGCTCTTTACAAGAAATTTAATTTCAGTGCAATCATACAAACATTCCAATCAGTTTAAAGTTTTAGTTAGTTTCCTATTTAAAGAATCCCAGCACATGGCATCAAGTCATTGACTGGCAGTTACGCCCGTTGATGCAGACTCCAACCACAGCAATCCCTCATACTGAGCAAGCATGTAGCGACAGTGGAGAGGAAAAACTCCCAATTAATAGAAATAAACTTCCAGCAAAACCTGGCTCAGTACAAGCGGCCATCTGCCACGACCGTCTGGGGGTTCAAAATGATAGAGCAGAGACACAGAAACAACAGAAGAACTGATGAAAGAGTACTTTCTATATTAAATGGACGACCTGGATGACCTAAGCCACCCTAACTATAAGCTTTGTCTACTTTTAAGGCCAGGCTTAAAACTTTCCTTTTTGATAGAGTGTCTGCCTGACGGACTAAACTGGGAGCTGGTTCCACAGGAGAGGAGCCTGATAACTCAAAAATCTGGCTCCCATTCTACTTTGAGAAATCCTAGGAAGCACCAGTAAACCTGCAGTCTGAGAGCGAAGTGTTCTGCTAGGAACATATGGAACAACCAGATCTCTGATGCATGATGGAGCTTGATTATTAAAAGCTTTATATGTAAGATTTAGGGACTTAAATTATATTCTAGATTTAACAGGGAGCCAATGAAGTGAAGCTAAAATGGGAGAAATGTGATCTCTGTTTTTAATATTAATCAGAACTTTTGCTGCTGTATTTTGGATCAACTAAAGGCTTTTAATTGCATTTTGTGGACTGATAGTAAAGAATTACAGTAGTCTACCCTTGAGATAACAAATGTATGGACTGGTTTCTCAGCATCACTCCTGGACAGGAGTGATATTACGAAAGTGAAAATAGGAAATCCTAGAAACCTGTTTTAATATGGGATTTGAATGTCATGTC
Source organism: Valencia hispanica (assembly GCA_963556495.2). Classification (NCBI taxonomy): domain Eukaryota; kingdom Metazoa; phylum Chordata; class Actinopteri; order Cyprinodontiformes; family Valenciidae; genus Valencia; species Valencia hispanica. The sequence goes on from OY747711.1 coordinate 30,030,223, forward strand.
TTGCTCAAAAATAACGCCAAGGTTCTTTACGCTATTACTAGAGGCCAATTTAATACCATCCAGATGAAGTGATTGACTAAGCAATTTCTTTTTTAGAGCTTCTGATCCAAAGACGGCAAATTCTGTCTTGTCAGAATTTGATAGAAAAAAGTTTTGAGTCGTCCATGTTTTTATGTCTTCCAGACATGCCTGTAATCTACCTAAGTGACTAGATTCATCAGGATTAATGGATAAATAGCATACAGTTGTGTGTCATCTGCATAGCTGTGGAAATTTATCCCATGCTGTCTAATGATTTTTCCAATTGGAAGCATATATATATATATATATATATATTTTTTTTTTTTAAAGAATTGGTCCAAGCACAGAACCCTGCGTTACTCCACAGGTAACCCTCGAGTGTGAAGAAGATTGATCATTTACATGAACAAACTGGAATTTGTCGGACAAATATTATGTAAACCAGCCTGGTGCTGTTCCTTTGATCCCTGCAACATGCTCAAGCATTTCTAAGATAATATTATGATTGACAGTGTCAAAAGCAGCATTGAAATCTAACAAGAACAGAACAGTCACATTCCATTATCTGAGACCATGAGAATATCATTAGGAACTTTCAGCAGTGCTGTTTCAGTGTTGTAATGACCTCTAAAACCTGACTGAAACTCTATAAACAAACAGGTTGTTACTGTTTAGATGCTCACATACTTGATTAGCAACTATTTTCTCAGGAACTTTTGATAAGAAAGAAAGGCTAGATAAAGGTCTGTGATTAACTAAGCCATCTTGATCGAGGGAAGTTCTAAATGTTTAATTACAGCAATTTTAATTTCCTGTGGTATGTATCCATTTACAAAGGATAGATTCATTATATCTAAAATGGTGCCAGTAACCAAAGTGAACACTTCCTTAAATAATTTGTTTGGAATTGGGTCCAACAAACAAGGTCAAGGTTTAGATGAGGCTAATATTTTTGACCATTCTGAAAGCTAGACTGAATCAAAACAGTCCAAACGCAAATTAGATTCTACACTTCTCTCTGATGCTGCCTCACTTACTGAGAGAGAAGTCATCATGTTTGGGAAGATGCCAATAATTTTATTTTTAATAGTTAATTTTATTTATGAAGAATCCTATAACGTTGTCACTAATAAAAGCTGGGAGAATAATAGGCTCAACAGAGCCATGACTCTGCGCAAGTCTGGCAAGTGTACAAAAGAAAAACCTAGGATTGTTCTTATTTCCCTCTATTAATGATGAAGAATATGCTGTTCTAGCTTGTCGAAGGGTCTTTTTATACAGTATTAGACTGTTTTTCCAGGTTAAATAGGAATCCTCTGGGTGTGTAGAGCGCCATTTTCTGTCCAATATCCTAGTATTCTGCTTTAAAGTACGCAGCTATGCATTAAACCAGGGAGTCAACCTCCTATGGCTAATCACTTTCTTTTTTTAAGGGGGCTACACTATCTAATGCCAAACACAATGAGGAAGTAACACTATGAACCAGACCATCACACAGAGGAAAGTAAGAATGGAACAGATTCTTTAAAATTTGTAACAACATTGTCTTTATAAAGCTCTACTATAATGAAATTTTCTTTCAGGTTTAAGATGGTCAGTTAAAGTAAATTCAAAAGTTGTCAAAAAAGGGTCAGACAGAACTGGGTTATGTGGGGGGACTGTTATTTTCTCACACTCAATGCTGTATGTCAGCACACGGTCCAAAGTGTGTTGACCCGAGTACGTGTGTCCCTTTACTTTTTTAGTAAAGCCAACTAAGTCTAAGATAGCATTAAAGGTCACTTTCACTGTCCACATTAATTTTGAAATTCCCTACTGTAATGACTGTATCAGTATTTAATACTAAATCAGATAAAGAATGTAAGATCTGATCTAAGAATTGAGACTAAGGGCCTGGTGTATGATACAAAACCACAAACAAAAGTGGTCTTAATGTTTTGCAACTTGGATGAGGAAAACTAAGGGTTAGATGTTTACACACCGAAGCAACACTAATTTTAGTGACCTCCGAATGACGTAACCGGGTGTCATTACCGCCAGTGTGAATAAAAATCTTACTGTATTTACGCTTAATCTTTAGCAAGCAGTTTCAGGTAGGATTTGATGTCGCCCGTTTTGGCCCCTGGCAAGCATTTGACTATGGTCAATGGTGTCACGTTTCTGACTATGGATCTACCAATTACCAGGGTCGGCTTCTCAGCGACAACAGGAAATGATGCAATACGGCTTACCCAATCAGGCTTACAATCTCCATTTCATGCTCCAATGTTTGATCTCTTTGATTAACCTATTGGCGATATTGATAGTGAACAAAAGACAAGTGCTAGGAATAAAGAATTTCAGTGGAAATACATCATATGTCTAAAGCCTGGCTTGAAGAACAATTCGTATTGGCTTTGACTGTGGCCAATAATTACTTTATCCAATATTGAGTTTATTTATTTACACCAAGAGGAGCTGAGCAATACAAACTAATTGAAAGTTGAACTGAGGCCATTTGCATTATTTATTTGTTTGTTGTGACTTTATTCAAGCTGAGTGTGTTCCTGCTGTGTTGACTGGAGGCTTGCTGGCATTACATCTGTGGTTCCTGTCACCACTGCTGAAATTATTTTGATCAAAAGCTTCAAATCTTGTAGCACACATTAGTGTCAGCTCATGTTTTTCGAAGGCATGCATCACCATTAGATTCAAATGGGTGACATTGTAATCAACCCCATTCCATTAAATATACTTGTACAACCCAGATATTATTTGCTGTCTGTTTAAAACAATTAATTAGATAATTGCAGTTTAAGCCATTTTGTGGTAGGAATGAAGATGAAGATATTTCAAGACAAACTAAAAGGCCACCAAGAGCAAAATTCAACACAAGGACATTAAAACAGGCAAATATTCCAGTAAACACAGCTTGCTAAAAAGATTTAAACTCTCTTCATCATTTATGTGTGGTTAGCTGCTTTCTAAAATATTTTAAAAAAAAATTACTTCCAGAAAATTGACACTATAAGTTCAGGTTCCCCAGTGACAGCATAGAAGGATGTACTGATAATAAATTGCTACATTTGTTGTGCTATTATTGATCAAACTTCTACTTTTGATAATCTATTGATTCTCATAAAGGATAGATGGGATGATTAGTTCAAGAATTGATGCTTTGATATCATTGTTTAGTGACATATTGGGCGCACCCTCTGTGGCAAGACGACATGTGAGCAAAGGAAGAGTAAGACCACTTGCAGGTTTTGGAAAGTAGAAACTCTTCCTCCATTTATTTGGACAGTCTACACACAAACATTTCGGCTTCCTCCTGTGTAGCCTAAGGGACAAATTGCTCTAAAGCACCTCCTATATATACACACATATACACCATGAGGCACCACCCTCTCAGTTCAGGTAACCTATCATGGTGCACTTCTGAAAAAGTAAAAATTAACAAAATTATTAACAGAACATGTTTATATATGGAAATATCTGAATGCTGAGTTATACAGTTAATGAATTAACAATTCAAACTCAATAAAAGAAACGAATACATTTATACAACCCTCATTATTCACCTTTCTATCTCTAAATCACTTCCACTCAATTATTCAATCAAGAGAGAACACACCCACACACACACCCTACAAGAGAGCTTTATTGTAGGCAGACCTCCTTGACCAGTGACCAGAGTTGTTCTTCAGAATAAACACTTTGAAAGGGAATATTTGAGTTGACCAAAATCAGAAAACCAAACAAAAAACTAGATAAGTACAATAAATCACTCTTCTACACAAGCGGTAACAAAGATCATAAGAGAGCTAATGCTTTCTAACACCCTCACTCAACATAAAATGTTGTTCTTTCTGTCCCTGTCTGAGCTGATGGGTAGCAGTCATAATCCTAGAATCTAATGCCGTGTGATGTCTGTGGGAATTTGCAATAGAATGGGTGTATACCTTGTCATTTTATTAAATTAACTAAATAGCCTTGTTGTTTATCTCATTTACATCATGGCATGTCGTTTTGGTCTTTAGATGGCCAGACACCTAGCTTTCTCTTCTGCTCTATGTATAACTAAGCAGTTCATGCACACATACAAGTGAGCACACTCCCACCAGCTGGACAGTGAGTTCACTAAGGAAAATGTGTCACATCAACCAGTTGAACAGCAGATAGAAATATCTGACTTTTTAAAAAAATTTCCAAGGGTGGTGAAAAAGGAAAATATTCACTCTCCTGCAAAAAGCAGCCTCAAGAGGTCTCCTGCACTGGGTCGAAGTAGAGAAAAAGGCAGAGTACTACGCGCCCTCCTCATAAGAAATAGCTAAAGTACAGTCATCAGCAAATGGCAGGTTCTGATCCAGAGAGGAAATGCTCCTCCAGGTTGTACTAGACTGACCATTTTATTTATTTTTCTTTTTGTAATAAATAGATAGATGGATACCACAGTGAGGAAATTCAAGTGTAACACCAGCAAGTCAAAGCTAAGTGGGACCATGCATATTCACTAAAAGGTAAAAATCTAAGAATAAGAGACTTTACAGTAAGGGCAAATTCACAACATGAGAAATAATACTGTACATTAATAAAAAAGAACATACAATACATATAGATTAAAAGAAACTTACAGCTGAAAATGTTGTGTTCAAGACCTTGTAATGTGATCAGAACATGAGGTTCCATCTTTAAGTCTTTAAGTCTAACACAGTAGAGAGCTAGATAGAAGTTGTTTGCCATGGTTAATATTGTTCCTGGAAATGTAAGATTTGCAAATTGCAACATGTCTGTAAAGTGGCTTAATTTCCCCAGTTATAATGTAAATGCCTGGTAGTATCTTCTGCTGTCTTGGTCTTATTTGAGTTTGATTGGCCTAAGGCCTAAAAGAAGAGAGATTCTACTTACACTATACTTGTGTGTGTGTGTGTGTGTGCGTGTGCGTGTGCGTGTGCGTGGGTGCGTGCGTGTGTGTGTGTGTGTGTATGTAAATCACATTATTGGTACATAGAAAACTTTTTTAAAAACAGAACGACTTTTTTTAAAACAAAAATATGTTTTCAGAACCTTTTAAGATTTTACTCACAAACTATATTGGCATAATGGACAATTTTCAGGCATAATGGTCAAATTTAGTTTGTTTTTCTTTATACAAAGCACGCTGCAGGAAAATGTGGACTACACTTTGCAGTTTGAGTGAGATGCCATTTAAATACACTTTAAATTTCTTGCAGGGTCACAGTATTGAAAATACTAATAAAATAACCTTGAGTTCTTTGAACATGCAGGCTATACCACAAATGTAAATGGCACAATGTTGCTGCCAGCTAAAGATTTTTGTTTGAAAAACATTGCTTGTGTGCAGTTGTGCTGACCTTGGAAAGCAGTGTCGAAAATGTAATCTTTTTATTTATTTTTATTTGTATTCTTTTTGATTTTGTAAAGCAAAGTTCCCATGTCTGTCTCTGTGTTTTAATGATTACCATTCTGTTCCGTGTCAAAACCCTAAGTCAGAACCTTGTGATAGTCACGGCTGTGCTGTGATTAAATGGGGTGAAAGTCAGCCATTGGTGACAGATTACTAAAAGTCACAAGAAATCCTTTGTATTGTATCAGGTGCATGTGTTTAAGACCATGCAGTTTAGTGGTTTCTATTGTGCAGAGCGGCACGCCTTGTGACATGGATGGGTCATTATTGATGTTAAGCAGATGCAGTTCGGTCATGGACTTGGCTCAGTGAGGGTTTAGGGAATTATAGTGTAGTCATGAGATGACTAAGGCAGCAGGATTAAAGCCTTTTAGATCTGGATCTGACTTTCTTGTTCAAGAAAGTGGGTGATTTAGAGGACCACCAGGTTCTGTTGACATTGGATGGAGTTATCGAATAAATTGATTCATTTGATTATTTTTTTTAAACAATGCCTCAGACCTCTGTACATTATGTATTTGTTTTCTTATGTGTACCGGATACAATTTATAAATCTTATTTAGAATTTCCACCTAATCAAACTTGGGTAGCTCGCTCCATTGTTTTGTGGTTTTCCCCATATGTGCTGATTTTTCTTCAATTTCTTATAGTGTATACTTTACTTTATTACTTGCATCTGAATGAAGAATGTGTAGTAATTGTTTATTATTTTTTCAAAAACAGACAATGCCTTAAAATGTTCATATTCTTGGAAAAATGCAAACCTGATATGGTGGAAAAGGAGAAATATTGCCAAACGTAGGCAGAAACCAAAAGACTAATTAGTGGAAAGCAGATGGACGTGAGAGGGATAGAGAACAAGGAGCTTTGAGAAGGAAAGCAGCTGGGCATTGAAGCAGAATGGCAAGGAGGGAACAGGAGAAAAACAATTTTGAAACAGAAGAGTAGACTGGACAGAAAACAATCTAAAAAGCATAAAATTGGAACTAACACAGAGTAAAGTGATAAACTGATAACATAAAAGACAACCCAAAACAATTAAACAAAATGTAAAACATCTAAAGATCATAACATCACATTTTATTCACAAAAAACACATCAATTATCAATCAATCAATCAAATCAATCAAATTATATTTATATAGCGCCTTACAACAGCCAAAAGGTGCCCAGGGCGCTTTCCAGAGTTAAAACACAAATAAAACAAGAGCCCCAGTAAATGTCACTAAATAAAAACATTAAAAAAAATACAAACAGTAATCGAGACAGTGGCTACGTATCGAAAGCTTGTCGAAAAAGATGTGTTTTCAACTGTGATTTAAAAACACTCAACTCAGAGTTGCTTCGAAGCTGTACTGGAAGTGCATTCCACAACTTTGGGCCTTGGACAGAAAAGGACCGGCCTCCAAACTTTTTGTAATTGTACTTGGGCATGACCAGTGCGATGTGATTAGAGGAACGCAGAGTTCTGGTTGGTTGGTAGATGATTACCAGCTCAGCGAGGTAGGCGGGGGCCAGACCATTGATGGCCTTGAATACAACCATCAGGATCTTATACTCCACTCTGAACCGGACTGGAAGCCAGTGGAGAGAGCGGAGGACTGGGCTGATGTGAGAGCATTTTGAGGTGTTGGACAGGAGACGTGCTGCAGCGTTCTGTACCAGTTGAAGCCGGTTAAGGAGTGATTGATTAAGTCCAGTGTAGAGGGCATTGCAATAGTCGATCCGCGAGCTGATGAAGGCATGGACAGCCTTTTCGAGGTCAGCCCGGGACAGGAAGGATTTGACCTTGCTGAGTAGCCTTAGCTGGTAAAAGCTTGCCTTCACTACTGCACTTATTTGTTTTCCAAACAACATGCCACTGTCAAAGATAACACCCAGGTTGCGCACTGTCGGAGCAAACTGAGGTGTTAGAGAACCAAAACTGGGGGAGCTGTTGGGTGAGTCCGGGGTGAACAGAATGTACTCAGTCTTTCCTTCATTCAGGTGGAGGAAATTCTGGGAAAGCCAATGTTTGATATTGTGAATGCAGTTATAGAGAGGATCCAGTGCAGAACGGTTACTCAGAACCACAGGGAGGTAGATCTGAAGGTCGTCTGCATAAAAGTGAAAACAGACATCGTGGTTTGAGATGAGTTGACCAAGTGGCAGCATATAGAGCGAGAACAGAATAGGACCAAGAATGGATCCTTGCGGGACACCGGATGATAGAGGGGCGGCTGAAGAGGAAGAGTCTTTTAGCATAACGGAAAAAGTTCTATTTGTAAGGTATGATGAAAACCATCTGAGAACCACGCCCTGCAGACCGACAGAGTGTTTGAGTCGGGAGATGAGGACGGCATGATCCACGGTATCAAAAGCAGCGGTCAGGTCTAGCAAAACCAGAACCATAGAGCTTTTACTATCCAGGGCTGTAAGAATGTCATTGTGGACCCTAAGTGGTGCAGATTCAGTGCTGTGTCTGGACCTGAAACCAGACTGAAATTTATCAGCTATTGCATGCAGCTGAAGATAAGATTGAAGCAGGGAGACAACAAGCTTCTCCATCAGCTTAGACAGGAATGGCAGATGAGAAATTGGGCGGAAGTTGGACAGTATGGAAGGATCGAGGTTGGGTTTTTTGAGCAGCGGTCGGACAATGGCATGCTTGAGAGCAGAAGGAACAGTGCCCAAATTAAGACAACTGTTTATAAAGGAGACAAGGCAGGGGCCCACAGTGTCAATGGCCTCCTTCAAAATCCTAGTAGGAACAGCATCTAGAGGGCAGGTGGTAGCTTTCAACTCATGGACGGCTTTTTTGAGGCCCACAAGGGTAACTGGCTCAAAATTCTCCAGCACACATTGCTCCGCTTGTGATGGAATGATAGCAGCAGGGATTTGTGTGATGGCTTGCCGGACAGACAAAACCTTGTCCAAAAAGTACTGTTTAAATGTGCTACAGGTGTGTTCAGAGATATCATTTAAACCAATAGACACCGGATTTATCACAGAGTTAATAGTGCTGTAGAGGATTCCAGGGTGATGGCTATTGCTGTTGATGAGATTGGAAAGGTACCGTCCCTTACTTTCCTTCACTGCTCTCTGATAAGTGGAAAGACTGTCTCTAAACAACTCCAGTGACACCTGCAGCCTATCCTTCTTCCATTTACACTCAGCCTGTCTACACCGGCGCCTGAGGGCCCGAGTTGTGTCATTGAGCCAGGGGTCCGACGGGCCTTTGGAACCCATTACCTTGTAAGGGGCAACAGAGTCCATAATCTGGGAGCAGATGGTACAAAAGGAGGAGATGAATAGGTCAGGACACAGAGGCAATGCAAAATCAGCAGTAGAGCAGAGATCAGAGGCAGTAAAGGCAGCAACAAAGTCATTAACTGTAGAAGAGGTAATGATTTGTCGACGTTGGGGGGCAGAGGATGTGGGTGCAGGTGGAGCAGTACGGATGTCAAACCGTATGAGAGAGTGATCAGATACGGGAAAATCCAGGACCTCACAGATTGACACTGTCACCCCACGCGAGATGATGAGATCAAGAGAGTGACCTAATTTATGAGTTGGGCAGGATATGGACTGGGTTAGATCCAGTGAATGGAGAAGTGCCTTAAAGTCATTGGCAAATTTATCAGAGGGATAGCAAACATGGACGTTGAAGTCACCGCAGATTAGGATGTTGTCAAATTTTGGCATGAACTCTGACAGAAACTCAGAAAAATCATTTAAGAAATCCTTGTTTAATTTGGGCGGCCGGTAGATTATTGCACATAAAATAGGAGAGGGCAATATGAGCACAAACATTCGTAACTCAAAGCTGTAAAACCCTCTGGTGGACAGCTGGCGGCATTTCATAGACTGCTTGTATGCGGTGGCTATCCCCCCGCCCCTACCCATATGCCGCGGGGAGTTCAGGTAAAGATAGCCAGAGGGAAGGATTTCCGAAAAGGCGCTGACGTCACCTGGGCGGAGCCAGGTTTCGGTAAGGAAAAACAAATCCAAGTTATGAGAGGAAATTGCATCATTGAGGACAAATGTTTTGTTATTGAGCGATCTGGTGTTACAAAGTGCCATACGGAACGTGGTTGAATTGACAGGCGGCAATGTCACGCGAGGAATTGGCCGGAGATTTCCTTGAGAGCAACTCCGGGTGGCTGTCTTACCACGTCTGGGATACGTAGATGAAACGCCGGTGTCAGGGCAGATGAGCCGAAGCCACCGGTAGCATTCCCGCGATCCTCTTGTATTGCCACGCTCCAGTCGATTTACACACTTCAGCGGCGAAAAATCCAGGTAAGTCCTCAGCCTGACATGTAACCCGCCTCTCCGACCGCGTCTTCTGCGGCGCTTTCTGCCCGATAAGAGATAGACAGCGCGTCTCATCAGAGGAGGAATTGATGTCAATAATGGTGGTGGTAACTTGAAGGATTGGGCGTTTTGAAGCAAACTTGATGTAAAACGCAATTCCAGTAGCGTAGTCCGATCATAAACTATCGCCGATGAGACGACAGCCCAAACAAACAACAGAAAACAGAGTAGCAAGTGGCAAGCCAAGCACAATTATGGGTAACAACCAGCGGTGGGCTGGCCACACGGAGGTTCGGGAGTTTTCCTGAATGGCTGGTTTGTTCTAGGGCCTGTGGCCGGAGGTTTTTTTTCTTTTTTTTGTACTCTTTGTGAGCGCTAGGCTACAGTTGCGGCACACCTTCGCTGAGCTCTACCGTCAGTATTCAGAATTGCAGTTTTACCCACTCATGTTATGAATACATATTTCTGTACTATTTGGACTTGTCCTTTGATTCAGAATGTGGGTTGAAAGTTTATCATCCAAGGCAATAACTTTTCAAATGTGATTTATTTTCAGCTGAATGCTAAATATAATGAATCATTTCTATTTTATTTACCTGGAATGTTGCTACTCATCGCTGCCATTTACAATACTCACAATAAGTTAGGGATATTTTTATTTACATGAGTGCTATTCCTATTTGGTCTGAATTTTAATGAAATAGGTAAAAGTATCCTTTGATATTACTAATAATGAATGAGAAGAGACACCATTTTCATTAGTGTAATATTTATTACCACAGAAATTTAGATAATAACAAGGGTAGCCCAAAATAACACAAATTGACAATGTCAGTAGTGGGTGTTTCCACCATTTGCCGCAATGACAGCTTGACTGTGACGTCTCATGCTCCTCACTAGTCTCATGATGTTGTCCTGAGGCAATGCGTTCCACTCTTCCACAAGTGCTACATACAGTTCTGCCAGGTCACAGGGGGGTAGGGTATGATCATCCAGTCTCTGCTTCAGCTGGTCCCAAACGTGCTCTATGGGGTTCAGGTCAGAGGACATTGCTGGCCATACCATACGAGGCACTCCGACTTCCTGAAGTCACAATGTGGTGGAGCATTATCATCCATGAACAGAAAATTGGGGGTGTGCTGGTGGAATTGGTGGATGATGATGGGTTCTATGATGTCTCTGAGGTAAGAACATGCAGTGACTGAGCCATCTACAATAACCAAATCAGTTTTGCACTGACTGGTGATGCCTGCCCAGACTGTTACACCTCCTCCACCAAAGCTAACCACGGGGAACAAGTTGATCTCGGCATATCACTCATTTCACCTTCTCCAGCAATGCTGATGACCATCATTTCTGTGCAAGGTAACCCGACACTCGTCAGTGAACAGGACGGTAGACCACTGCTGCATTGTCCAGGTCACATGGTCTTGTGCCCACTGTAAACGTTCACGGCGGTGTCTTGGTGTCAGTGGAGTCACCTGCAACGGTCATCTGGCATTCAAGCCAAAGCGTTGGAGTCGGTTGCGAATGGTTTGTCTGGAAACCCTAGTACTCCTCACATTTCGTAAACGGGCCTGCAGCTGTGTGGCAGTTGCATGACGATGTCTGAATGTCATAGGTCCTTAGGTACTATTCATCGTTGTGGTCTGTCACTCGTGTGGCTCCATTCCTGGGTCTGTCACGAACTCTGATGCAAGTCTGCTGATCTGATGACACTTTGAGACACACCAAGTTCACGTGCAACATCTGACTGCCTGCCACCGACCCGAAGGCATGCAAAGGCCAGGTGGTGCTGCTCGTCCGTTAAGTGGCGTCGTGTGTTCATGGCTGTTTGAAGGATGAAGTTGGAATGACTTACTGACAATACCAGCTTTTTAAACCCACAGAATGTTGATATTGATGCCACATTGAAAAGGGTTGTTTTTAGTATTTTTTTGTGTTGGCCCCAATATGTAAGCCACACTGTACACAGTGAGACCATTACGTGGAAAACACAAAATGAGGTGTGTCTGTCACCTCAATACAATTGCCTCCTGATCCCAAAAATCTCTGAAGTGAAACAAACACCATATGTATGACATATGTAGTCTCTCACGATATCCTTAACTTATTGTGAGTAGTGTATTTGATCTGGAGATTGTTGTGCAAAAAGTAAATATGGTCCACAGTCCCTGGTTTAAGATGTTTTCTCCATTCTTGAATCACAAATTAAGCCGTAGAAAAATATCTCTCCTGTGCTCTCAATTATGCAACGTTTGGAAGTATTCTGGCATGTTTTTATGTCTCGACCAGAGGTGGGTAGAGCATGGGCGTGCTGGCCATAGGGAGGTTCGGGAGTTTTCCCGAACGTCTGGTCTGTTCTAGGGGTTGGTGGGCGGAAGGTTTTTATTTTATTTTATTTTTACTTTTTTACTCCTAAAGCAGCAGCGGTTAAACCTCTGTGATGATCCTGTTGTGTGTCTGTGTTCGTTAATGACAACACGCAAGTGAGGCGTCTCCCTTTATAGAATATTTTTGTGAGCAGTAGGCTACAGTTGCGGAACACCTTCGCTAAGCTGTACTGTGAGTCTGCAGAGCTGCCATTCTGCTCAAGTTATGAATACAAATTTCAGTACTATTTGGACTCGTCGTTTGATACAGAATGCGGGTTAAATGTTTTTCATTCAAGGCAAGTTAATAATTTTCAGCTAAATTTTCTCTAACATAAGTAGATCAAATTTCAATTTTATCTACTTGGAATGCTGCTACTCATTGCTCCCCATTTATTTTGATTTGGAAATTGTTTTACAAAAGCTAAATATGGTCCACAGTCCCTGGTTTAAGAGGTTTTCTCCATTCTTGAATCACAAATTCATCCACAGAAAAATCTCTCTGGTGCTCTCAATTATGCAACAATTGGAATTGCAGCATGTTATTATGTTCTTACCAGAGGTGGGTAGAGTACGAAAAAATAGTTCTCAAGTAAGAGTAGTATTACTCAAACATATTTTGGTTCTAGTAAAAGTTAAAAGTTGCCATCCAAGAAATTACTCAAGAGTAAAATAGTAATATGTAAAATGGCTGCTCAAGTGCCTTACTGAGTAACTGATCGGAACATCAGATCAGCTCTATAGGCACTGATTTTTTTTAAATAATGATGTCATCAGACAGACAAAAATACAAAGTTATGTGTAAATTCTGGTATTTTAAAGAATTTATACATCCATCCATCCATCTTCTTCTGCTTATCCGGTGTTGGGTCGCGGGGGCAGCATCTAAGCAAAGAGACCCAAACTTCTCTCTCCCCAGCCACTTGGGCCAGCTCCTCGAGAGGAATCCCAAGGCACTCCCAGGCCAGCCGAGAAACATTGTCCCTCCAGCGTGTCCTGGGTTTACCCCTGGGCCTCCTTCCAGTGGGACGTGCCCGAAACACCTCACCAGGGAGGCGTCCAGGAGGCATCCTGACCAGATGCGCGAGCCACCTCAACTGGCTCCTCTTGATATGGAGGAGCAGTGTCTCTACTTTGAGCCTCTTCTGAATGACTGAACTTCTCACCCTATCTCTAAGGGAGAGCCCAGACACCCTGTGGAGGAAACTCATTTCAGCCGCTTGAATCCATGATTTCATTCTTTTGGTCACTACCCAGGACTCTTGACCATAGATGAGGGTAGGAACGTAGAGTGAACGGTAAATTGAGAGCTTCACCTTTCTGCTCAGCTTTCTCTTCACCACAACAGACCGTTACAACACCCGCATAAATAAAGATGCCGCACCAATCTGCCTATCAATCTCCCGCAACATTTTTCCCTCATTCAGGTACAAGACCCCCAAATACTTAAACTTCTCTCCTTGGGGCAGGACTTTGTCCCCGACCCAGAAAAGGCACTCTTAACTTTTTTCGACTCAAGACCATGGTCTCAGATTTAGAGGTGCTGATTCTCATCCTAGCTGCTTCACACTCGATCACCAACCACTCCAGCTAAAGCTGTAGATCATGTTGTGATTAAGCTAACAGGGCCATATCATCTGCAAAGAGCAGAGACTCGATCCTGAGGCCACAAAAACGGATCCCCTGAACACCTTGACTGTGCATAGAAATCTTGGCCATAAAAGTTAGGAACAGATTTGGTGAAAATGGAGAGCCTTTGCAGAGTCAAACTATTCAGGAAATTCACTTTGTCCGCCATCTTGTTGTTGTTTTTGAGACTGTATGCCGCATTAACGTAGCTGTTATGGTATTTGTGTTCATCACAAAATGAGCAATAAATGTTCAAATTGAAAACTTCGACTTCCGTCATCATTTTAGAAGCCTTTATTTCATAACATTTTGATGCAGAAACCCAGGAAGTCTAAGGATTTAACAATTTTTCTGTACGGAGTGAAGTGCTAAATGCTACTGCTAGCACCCAAGATGACAGACCGACTCGAGCGGATGAAGAGGAAACGGGCTACAATGAACTGCCGCAACAAAGCTGTTGTCCTGTCTGAAGAGTGAGCTGGGCAAGGAGACACCAGTTACTGACTAGCTACATGAGTTCCTGACACATTTCCAAGGAGGAAAGTTGAACAGATTCTAACAAAAGCATAGAGGAGGAGATTCCTAAAGATGGTCTGGACACAGAGATTACGAATATATGGGACTACATGGACCACGTTCTCACATAAAAGTTTCGCGCCACTGGGATCATTGAAAAGTCATGTGAGTCTACAAGACCGTGAGTGAGTGATGCTGACTCTGTTTCATTTGTTTCACAGTCCAGACAAATTGTTAAACTTCCCAAGTTACTGATAACCAAGTATAATGGGGAAATAAGCCAGTGGCAGGAATCCTGGTCCCAGTACGATGCAGCTATTCACAGAAATGATGGATTATGCAAAACAGACAACTTTATCTACTTGAAATCTTACCTGACTGGACCAGCTGTGCAGACTATTGCAGGACTCACAATGACATATGACAAGTATGATGCTGCAATAGAGTTACTCCAGAGCCGATTTGGAAGAACAGATTAGTGATTGGTGCTCATATGTTCAAACTATTAAACTTGACACCAGTAAAGAAATCATCTGATTTGGCAGCTTTGAGGCACTTTTATGAGTGTGAGATTCAGATATGCAGCTTGGAATCGTTGGGTGTGCACACGACACCTATAGCTGCCTGCTATGTCCATTGCTACTGCAGCTCATCCCAGCAGTGAATGTAAGGTTCCAGAGTTTATCAAGTTTCTGCAAAAAAAGGTACAAAGCAGAGAAAGGGCGCTACTGCTAACCAGACCAGGCCACAATGCTAAGGATTCTTCCACGAACAACTACAAGAATGTGGGTAAGCCATCCTATGATTGTGATATTAAATCCAGACAGTGGAGTGTCCCATCAGCTACTTCTTTGCACACAGCAAACATTGTGCTCCAGACGTGTGTATTGTGACAATAGTAATCAGAAACCTGAAAGTTGCCCAGAGCATACAGTAAGTGCACGTAAAGAAAAACTAAGGATTCTACTGCTTCAGACCATCGAAGCATGGAGAGTAGGCCCTAAAGAAATATATGTAAAGGAGCTGCAGCTTGCAGATCTTCCACTAGAAGGTTTCAAAGCTGCAGTAGGTAACTCAGTGAGGAGAGCAGACTTTGCTCGAAAATCTAAACCCAAACAAGCTTCACATCACTCCCCCTCCCTTTCCGATGCACTCAAGCCCCGCCTCCAATGCCCTCCTCCCTCCTTCAGCTGTGCTACTGGCGTAACAACTGCCAAAGATAATCAGCTGACGAGACTTAGAAAGCAAACTTTCGTGAATATTTCCTAAAATTTAAACCACATAAGACAACATTAGCTGTGAGTGCACAGATGATCGCATGCGCTGCGGAGGTTTACTGTAATACCACCACCAAAAAAACAAACAAAAGCAAAACAAATATTAATCAAGCAAGGGTAATTAACTGTCAAGCAGAAACATTGCCAACTCTGAATCGGTTTTAAACGCTTTCAGGTCCCGTAGCTCCCTCCACCTCTCAAAGGCTACGCCAATATTTACCCTCGTTTTATCCCGGGCTCGGTCAACTTCTTTCTTCTTAGGTTTTTTGTCCTCCTCTGTCATCTCATATCTTAGCCGTATATCCTGTTGTTGGCAGCGGCGGTACGGGCAGTTTCTCTTTTGGTGGCTGTTGCTCGGCCATAGCTAACTTCTAGCTTCTTGCCGCTAGTCAAAGAGCTTTTCTGACCTTAGTTCTGACAGAGTGCAGCCGGTTGCGTAGCAGAGCGAGGGGCGGGTCTCGGTGTGTGTGTGAGGAGTGATAGACAGATGTCAGACTCTCCATCAGACGCTGCTCTGGCTCGGATTGGGTGTTTGCTACCAGGTGCGGTGGATTCTTGCAAATCGCAGTAGGGGCTGTAGGCGTGACCAATTGAGCTGCTTTTTTTTTTAACAGATCACAAATCTCATTTCCTACTTTAAGGACATATGGACAGTTTTAGGAAATATCACAAAAAGTTACTTTATTCAAGTTACCTACTGCAGCTTTAATGACACCAAGTTGCAAGTTTTAATAGGAGCTGACTACTACTGGCAAGGTGGTAATGTTCAAAGAGCCACTAAGACAATAATGGCAGTTGAAAGCATCTTTGGCTGGACTATGCAAGGGCCAGTGACAACCTCCAGTGTAACAGACACCACGTGCATGCACATTAGTTTGACTGAAGACACCCAGCTGATCTGCAAAGAGCTCCCCATTCTGGGAAGTGGGGTCATTGAGCAGAATAAACAACTAGTCAGAGAGCCCAGAGGACTCAAGTTTTGCAGACCTTTGAAAAGACAACAACCTTTAAAGATGGATGCTACCAATTTGAGTTACCATGCCGACCTGACAGAGCTCAGCTTGAAGATGACTTAAGGGTGGCTAAAGGACATCTTGAAAGCTTAAAGAGAAAAATGAAAACTGATGAAACATTGTATTCCAGGTACAACTATGTAATACAAGACTACCTGCAGCAAGGGATCTGTGAGGAGCTCTCAGAGGACACATCAGCGACAAATAATTCAGAGATAGTCAAATATTACATGCCACACCATGCTGTTGTGAGAAAAGATAATGGCAGATCTAAACTTAGAGTGCTCTTTGATGCATCGTCACATGAGGAGAATTCCTTTTCCCTCAATGACTGTTTATACAATGGACCTAATTTGAACCCAAATCTGCTGGGCGTGCTGGTTAAATTCAGACGGCATGGGATAGCCTTTACTGCAGACATCTCAAAGGCTTTTCTACAGATATTCCTGACTGAGTCCGGTATAGAAAGTGAATTAAGTGGGAATGTACTCAAAGTGCTAGGACTAGTCTGGATATCTGAGACTGATAATTTCGTGTTTGATCAAAAGGAACTAATGGACATTTTAAAGAGCAAGGAAAACACAAAACGAGGTGTTTTGCAGACATCATCTTGCATATTTGACCCCATTTCTTTTTATCTGGAGATTGCTTTACATAAACAAAATATGGTCCACAGTCCCTGTGCTAAGATGTTTTCTCCATTCCTGAATCACCAAATCAGCCTCAGAAAAGTCTCTCTTCTTGCTCCATTTCGGCTAAAATCCATGTAAGTCAGAATATTAAAAAAATATGTTGATAAAGGGTCTAAAAGGTTATCCATGTGTAGATTAAAATCACCAGCTAAAATGATCCTTTCAAAGGAGCTGTGCAGAAGTGATAAAAACTCTGAAAAGTCTTTAATAAAAGGTGCACTCCTTTTAGGAGGCCTATAAATTGTGACACATAAAATCTGAGGAGTGCTAAAAACAGTTGCATTATAATCAAAAGTAAAATAGTTACCAAATAAAACAGGTTTGGCAGAAAATGTTGATGAACTTATAAAAGCAGTTCCGCCTTCCCTTTTGCAACTCCTCGTAGAATAAGTGAAGTTAAAATTTGGTGGGGAGGCCTCTGTAAGAACGACAGGGGCATCTGCGTTCAGCCAAGTTTCTGTTAAAAATAAACAATATCAGATAATTTATAATAAAAGTTTTGTTCAGCAGAGAGCCAACATTAAAAAGTGCCATATTAATAGTGGTTGGAGATGACGTGACTGTATGATTTACTGAAAGTGGGGCTTTTGGTAACTTTTTGAGATAATTGGGGTTGCATCTGTTTGGTTTATGATTTTCAGTTCGCTCTCTGCTGATAACAGGTATGAATGATGTAGAACAAGGTCCAAGTCCAGTATGTGAGTTACTGTTAAAATTAAGGGTGAGTTCGTATTAGCAGGGACCATTTGCACATCAGAATGTGGCGGAGGGAACAGAGAGGGCAGGGGCAGCTGGGGCCGGTGTGGTAGATGCGGGGGGGTGGGCATGCCAGGCTCAATGCTAACGTGTGGGTGCCCTGTCTATTAAGATGGAGCCCATCTGGTCAAAACAGGTGCTTCCTGCCCCAAAGATTTTTAAAATTGTCTATAAAAACAATATTGTGAATGACGGTGGCAGAGGAGAGCCAAGTATTCAGGGATAAGAGTCTGCAAAATCGGCCAATTCCTCTGTCGACAGTGGGGGTGGGGCCAGAGATAAAAACAGGGACATGTGTGTTTTTTAAAAGATTAAAAAGGTGAAGGATGCAGAATGGATATGACCCTTAAATGACATTCTGGTCCACACATCTTACCAGTTAGTGTCAGTAACACACCAATTCGTTGTTTGAAATACACGTAAGAAAGGAATGTACAAAGGTTTTTAGCGGCAGAGTTGAATTGAGGAAGACTTGCTTACTAAGTACTTTATTGGAGTACATTAACTGGACGTAAAAGGATTGCTTTTGTTCGAGATGATGGCTCTGTGGATGTGCAGGCGCAGCTAAGAACAGTTAGTTGGACGTTACATTATTTTTCTATCTGAGTGTATCAGCACAGTTTCAGCAGTTGCGTCACTGATCAAAACAGCAGAAAAATAAGAGAATCGACATGGAAAAGCAGGGCTAGTTTCTGTGTTTTCTGTTTGCTGTTGTTATTAACTGGTTTGCAAGCAAATCTTATTTTTAAAAAGCCGGTTGTTTGATGAAGCCTGCTCATTTCCCTCTGAATCAGCGCAACTTAACTACAGCTCCCCCTGGGTGACAATGATCTTCTATAAAGAAAGATGGCTCACTTACATACACAAGCAGATACACAGCAGGATCGTGACAGTGAATCAACCACGGCTCCTTTTGGAGAACAAAAACCAAAGTTCTGACCACCGATCTAGAACAGAGCGATCGTTTGGAAAAACTCCAGAACCTACCTCAGCCAATCCCTTTTTAAATTATGTATAACATGAATATTTACATAGTGTCAAAAAGGGCTGTTTTGACCCGGAAATATTTACCACACTGCCAACGGAAGGTAAAAATGTTAAGGGGTTAAATAAAAACTGCCCTTCCCCTCCAAAAATAATCCCCCCTCCCCAGCTAAATTGCCCTAGCGCCGGGTCTGAATATTATTGGTAGTATAAAAACATTATTATGTTATTCTACCAATAGAAGTATATTTGTTAAAATGATGGTTCCGCTTGCATCCTTCAGCAATCAGATAAAAAGCCTCTCCAAACCAAGCTCCCAGGCTGAATTTCATACCAGCACACCCTTGGATCTTACCATCTCCTTTGGTCCCAACTCTCATCAACAGTATTGATAGATGTGTTTTAATTTATATTTTTCTTCTTCATAAAGTTATATGTTTGTCACACAACAAAGAGTATCATCAAATTCCTTTCTCGTTTTGCTATTGGAACAAGTGTACATTTCTACCTGTGAAATAACGATATATAAAGGAGTGCACAGGGCTTGTCATATTTACACTTCCAACCTATCAAAATAGTAATAACAGTACTCAGGGCTCTCTTTGTTGTATTTTGCTGTAGGCGAAAGTAAAAATAATTGCATAATGGTGTTCTTGTATTGTCACCAGTTTTTGCTGCGAAAGCAACCAACCTTAACATCCTAGCCTTTTTCTTGCACCATGGAGAAGCCGGTAGAGCACACTTTATAACACAGATTGAACAGTGATAAAAATGTTATATCATCATGCAAACTGAATGAACATTACATGCATAATTGCTTTTCATTTTTGTGTCAAGTGCACTGAGATCACTGCTCGCACTCAAGGCCACTCTCTCCCATTGCTACAACAGTGCAGTGAACCTTTACTCAGGAATCACTCATCTCATAATAGAGATTATATCATCCTGCAGCAGGGAGCACCTGCGGTGTTAGTGACTAAAAACAAACAAATAAATTAAATTTTAAAGTCATGTAATTGGGATTTATTAAAGCCAATTAATGAATCTTCTGATGCATATGCCATCAATAATAATGATATGAATCTTGATTGCACCTGGTATTTTAGCAAGACTTTTTTTTCTTATGTTTTAAACATATGGAAATAGAAGCATTCTCATTAACTTGAAACATGATTTAGTCAAAATAAGAAAGGGCTGCTAAATTATGCCACAGTTGTGTTTTGCACATTTTAAACTTAATTGGTTGTGATGCTTTAAAGACATCATGAGATGAAGTAGACATTTTTAAACATAACATAAAATAAAGAAATCTAAACCCAATGGACTATGTCAAAGTCATAAACGCCTTGCATAATCCTACTGAGAGCAAAAAAACGCTGCGGTGACTAGCATTTTAGTACTGTATCGCTGCGCACAGAACGAGCCGAAAGCCAGAAGTGATGTTAGCGAGAGAATGCATTCTGTTTGTTGGCACATTTGACAGCGGCTTTTCAGCTGTGACTGGGACCGCTATTTTCTATTTTTGACAAAGAAAAGTGACCACAATGCCTTCCCGTTGTGTTGGGGGATTTTGCTCAAATACACACAAGGACGGTGTCAGTTTTTTTAAGTCTCCCAAAGACCCAGAGTTACTGTCTAAGTGGGTGAAACAGGTTAGACACACCAGTGAGAAGTGGGCTCCCTCCTCCTCCTCCTCTCTCCTCTGTTCGGAAGATTTTGAGCTGAATTGTTTTGATTACTATGAAAAAGGATTTCCTGGGTTGTTTAGTTCAACACAAGGGTGTGTTGCTGCCAGCAGCTGTGCCTACAGTGTTCCACAGGAGTGTGACAGCGTGGCGGCGGTACCTGTGGTGGGGCTTGTGGACTGCGATGCAACACTGACAGCGTCACTGACAGCGACAGCGTCACTGACAGCGTCAGCATCGCTACTCCTATAAGCTCCACTTCCACTGACTGCCCAGTTAGATCTCGTGTTTCCAGAAGCGTAGGCGTCATTTTAGCCGGGGACACCAGGGACATGTCCCTACCACTTTTCTAAACCAGATGCGGAATTTCTTACCAGCGCAGATCAAATATCTATTTGTGCACCCAGCACAATTTCTACATAATCAGTATCTGAACGGACTATTATTTAAATTACTCCATTGCATTTTCTTATACAGTCATTGTTTCTTTCTGCGCAGATGCTGCAGCATTCCTAGCAGTGGATACATCAAGGTTTTAAAAGACTAGTCCGTATGCAAACACGTTCAGGGCAGAGTCCTGCAGTACTGCTGGTACCCGTTTCAAGATGGAAAAATACATCAATTAAATTTCATGGCTCTGGCTGAAGTTTCTTTACTGCAGGTTAAAAAATATTAATTTAATACTTTTGTTTGTTTACGACTCCCAAAGAGAATGGTGTGGATATAGAGTGTTTGTGGAGAGAGCATGCCAGAATATTCCCCCAACTTTGCGCTGACAGCAGAATGTTCCCGCTATCCTGCGCTGCCAGAGAAATTTTTCTGCGACTGAATTTGCGATTCAGGAACGGAGAGCGCAGATAAAGCCAGGGACTCTGGACAATATTTTGTTTCTGCACAGCGATCTCTGCATTAAATTAATTTCAGATGTACAATGTTTCAAAGAAATAAAAGGGACATGATTCATTGTAATATAATTTACAATCACTTGGGGATTGTGTTATTTTCTGTCTTTGATCGTTTTTTTAAAACTGTAGCCTAATGGAAAAATGTAAAGGCCGTTGTTAAATTGCGGCAGGAAAATCGAGTGAGAAAATGAAGCAGGACATCACACAAAAGTTCCCTTTCTGATGGGCGGCTCAACCACTCCAGTACTCAATCAGGTAGTGAGTGCATTCACAAAAAAGAACACCATCTGAAGAGTGTTTGTGTGATGAGCTTTTGCTGTCAATTTATTATGACGCAACCTCTATTCATTAGTAAAATAATCAGAACCACCAGTGGACCCAAGCTAATAGCCGTCCTTCATTGTGAAAGTTTATAATTCACGTCACTGATGCAGACGCACAGTCATTTTCAACTTTACGCACAGAGTTTAGGAAACTGAATCTATCAAAAACAATTCTGAGAGCATCGGAGCATCATCATCTCAGACCTGGACACCGTACTCAATGCAACACTATTTCCTCCTGCTGAGGCAATAAGAAAGTTGAGAAAGAAGTGGCGCTTGTTATTCCAGTCTGCAGTGTGCGACCGGAGCAGATTCAGCCTCCCTTATGCATAAGCAGGTGCACAATTCACGTCTATAGACCATGAGAAAGTTGTGGGACTGCAGGTAAAATGTTCATATTTAGTACATGTTTTCATCTGCTCCATGTGTGATGGCACGATGGAGATTCTTTGTTCAGATTGTTCGGGCTGAATATTAACTATAATGAATGAAGAATTAAATAATTATTAATGCGCATATAGCCTATATAGCCAACGGCTGAATAGTTATAGGCTATATGAATAATCAATAATTATCCCCAGCAGTTTTAAAAACAAACTGACGCCCTTGTCCAGAAAAGACAGGTACATATTCAAAGCAGTTTTGCTATAATTATGAATAATTCGAACTCTATTTAGTGAGTCTGACAAAGAAATTAAATAACAAAGGTGTTTCACCAGAAACTAATAAATTGCAACGATAATCATAAAGAAGAATTGTAATGAAGTAAATCTTAGGCTACTTTCTTTGTTGTTTGCCTTGAATGTCTGCCTATAATATAAATTTATTTTTATCCGTGTAAATAAGTACGTCTGGATTAGTTTATTTTTAGTTTTAAAACTGATTTACCATATTTACATTATGTAGGCAAATGTTTATTTTTGAGGTCACTACTAAAATCCCTACACGTTAATATTATGCTCATTTATATCATTTTTTTTTTAATTTGAAAAGAAGCCACGATTAAAAGTTATTTCTAATCCATAGCAACCTGTGTTTCCCTGACGTCACTTCTCCCGCTACCTTCTCTGACCCTCTTCTATCTATCTCAGTCGTTGTGTACGGCTCGTACCTATACGGTTTGATACCACCACCACCTCTAGAAGCACCAGAACCGGCTGCATTTTCCACCTCTAAAACCATCTCAAGGCTAAAACTGGAGGAAGAATCTTCCGAGCCTTCAAATATGAGCGCCTCCATCAATGCCTGACAGCGGAGTTTTCGGACTGTCGGCCTGAGCGGTTCTGTCACTGACGTCACATGGAGACGTAGTTTTGAAGCTGCGGTTAAGCTAATGTTTTTGAAACTCAAATAATCGCGTAAAATCAAGTCTGTTCGGCTCATAAATTTACACAACCCCATACTTTGACAAGATGCATTATGTCATAATACATTTACATGAAGTCAGCTTCGTGTCATGAGATCTTTAATGTTACTTATGAAGGTAAACACACAGACTGGATTAAACATTTCAGATTATGTATCAAAGGGAACACTGTTTTTAAAGATTTGTATTAGATAGATCATCTGGTTAAAAAAATTAAAACAATTTTTAGCAAGACCATTTAAACTCCTATACAAGTTACAAACGGATAATGTTTGATATATTTCAAGCATTCATTTCTGTTATTTCTGTTTGTTGTTTTCAGCTAATAAAAAGCACAAATCTACTTTCTCAGAAATATATAGGATATATTTAGTTTTACTCTACTTGATTGGCCTTCAGACTCGCTTAATCTAAAACCCAAAAAGAATCTGTGGAGTATTATCAAGAGGAAGAGATGAGACACCAGGGCCAATAAGACAAATTATAGGCTGCTATAAAAGGAACCTGAACTTTCCTAAAATATCTGCTGTGCCACAGTCTGATCCCCTTTATTTTGCATTGCAATGATGCAGTAATCCATGCAAAAGGATCTCTGACCAAGAACATATGTACACCACAAGGACCTGGACATATTTTTCAGTAGGTTAACATTTCGGTTTCAAAAGTCTTTATTTAGTTGGTTTGATTTCATTTTGTAGTTGTTTTTTTTTGAGAAAAAGATTTTTGCATTTTTATTAGCTGTAAGACATGACCATTAAAATAAACAGAACTAAACTACTAAAATATATCAATCCGTGCAAAATGACTATGTAATATGAGTTTCCGTTTGTGAATTGAAAGACTGAAATAAATTAAATGTTCAAGTATATGCAAAGCTATTGAGTTGCGTCTGTAATTACATTGAAGTCAATAGGTTTGACTGGTTGAGTGTGGATAGGAACCTGCCACTGTGAAAGATTACATGTTTTGCTTTGTTACATTGGGATTGTAGTAAATTAGTTGACCCAGTAGTGATAAACTGAGATTTTGGATAGAAGAAGTCATTAAAAACGTTCCATTTTGGGGAGCAAGGCTGTATCATTGGGCATAAAATGAAAACCTAGTGTAGTGTAACAGCCTTTTCTCATTTTTCTTTTTTTTTTTTAAATAATTATCAAATTGTTGGGTAAAAAAGACACTGGTTGTAACACCACTGGTAAACAAGTGCATGATTTGAAGCCTTTACCTCCAGCAATGCTTCAAGTCTTTCAAAAGATCTGGGCCAGTAGTACAGCGCACAAGTTACGGTGTCCTCTCAACCGTTCCCTTTTCTCAGTGACCAAATTGTCTCAGTTAATGGATTGTCTCTCTATCTTTAAACTGCAGGTGGGTTGTGCAGATAAACGCTGAAGAGGAAAGAGATAAGGGTGTGACAGTAGCTGCTTGCATGGGTGTTTTGCCTGATCTTTTCTGTTTTTAAATTTTAATGCAATCTCTCTCTAAATGAAAGTCATCTGAAGCCTCACGCAGCACTAATCAATTCCATTATTAAACTATTGATGTTGTTAATTACTTTTATCAGTTGATATGGCTCTTCTGGGGCCCACATAATGATGGAAAATACCAACCTATATTGCTTGCTTGCTTTTTATGGATTTTTAAAATGTGTATGTATTTGTTTTGAATGTAACCTTGCTTAAAAAAGTATCAGCTTTTTTTTTGAGTCACCAAGCCTTGAGTTACACATCAGAACTGAGGAGATGGAATCATGTTGCTGTGACTGATATGTTACTGATATGCCAACCTGAGATTGTATTGTAGTATGTTGTGGAGTTGTGAATACAAGGTGATTTGGTTCTCTATTCCAAAACCAATCCTCTGCTGCTGAACAAATATGTGTATCATTCGACCTTTTCATTTCTGATAGAAAAAAAAAAGTTAAATGTGATTGTTTTTTGTTGTTGTTTGTTTTAGATCAGATACAAAAAACAAAACAGGTTTTGTTTTTCATATTTAAATTTTTTGTCTTGGATCAAAAATACAAAATTGAAAAATGGACTGGACTGCCTGAATTTGATTTTAATATTTAATTCCTCGGATGTACCATTGTCTGCAAATTTCAGATTCTGTGACTCTAGGAGGTGGTATTTTGCTGATTCCTCCTGAACGAACATAATTCCACTTTGTAATAATCATTAATGCCATATTTTAAAATCTGTTATGAGGTGAACATTGTTTTGCAAAGGGTATGCATGGGTCACATGCTAGGACCTGTGAGCTGATAGAATTGGTGACCTCTGAGCCACAATCCTTCTGTTTAGTTTGGCTTATTTGCACACAAACATTAACATCGATAATAAGCATATACAATAAAAAATAACTGTGCAAGAGAGGTTAAGAAAACCGTAAGGTTTTTTTAAGCCAACCTTCCTAATAACATTAGCTATTTTTGCAGCATTAAAAAAATCACATACAGTACATTACAAATATAAATACCATATATTCATCATATGCTATTTGAAATTAACACAATTTTCAACTGTTTTCTAAAAGAATGAAGTACAGTTGTAGCTTGAAGAGTTGGTGCTAATCTATTCCAAAGAGAAGGCGCTGTACACTCTCAGAAAAAGGGATACAGTACGAGTCCTTTTTTGTCCTCGAGGTACAATCTACACAAACGTACCCCCTAGGGCTAATTATTGGACCTTAAGGTAACTATATGTACCTTTTTGAGGCCCCAAAAGGTACATATATGTACCTTTTCTTCTACATGGGGTACAAAGTCTGTGTTAGGCTGATGAGGCTCTACAAATGGCAGTAGCCTAAATATTAATATGTTTAATACTTATATAAGTCTTTCTTCAGTAGTAGTTATATTTTTTAAATGTGAAGGTTTCACTGTTTCCTTAAGTATTCAATTAAGATTTTAACTTCTAAGCAATTTTTGAGTAGCCTTGAAAAAAAATATTTTTTTGTGAGCATATATGCAGGTATGAAAAATTACTAATAATCCAGTCAACATTGTATGTTACGATATTCACACATGGCCAACCATGCACAGTAAAATCAGCTACCTACAGCCTGGCAGACAAAGCGCAGGGAACCCTAAACGTTAATTTCACTTGAGCCCGCTTGAGCCCCACTACCTGACAGACCATGCGCAGGTGAAAACGCACGGGTTAGCCGCCTGCCAGCCAGACGCATTTTGCTGACATTGATGCCGTGGATATACATGTTTGCCTCTCCTGAGTTTTGTTAATCAATTTGACAGCTTTACTCTCATGTAAGTATGCTTTTACTCCGCTTTTCATTAACACTTTCTTTCTGACAAATTAAACAGGACAAAGTAAGCTTGTTTAACCGTTTGTCTCAAATTCGAGGTTACAATGACATGACGTTGTCATGTTCGGGTTTCATGGATGAGTCACGGTTGTTAGCAAGAAACTTATTTTAAAGACCATTTTTAAAGGCCATTTTTCACTTGTAGTTGTACAATGAGTTGGAATGGATCCATCCAGCAATAGGAAACGTGTGTCAGCGATTCAATGAAGGCTTCAGCTGTATTGTGTCAAAGGTTCTCAATCTGGCTCGAGGGAAATCCCCACTGTCTAAACTCTACCTGGAAGCAAGACAAGAGGCTCTCATGGAGGATCTACCAGGTACTGATTAAATAATAAAAATAAATAGAATTAAACTTGTTTGTGCAAATACTATTAACATTATTTCTTTTTAAATGTGTTCTTTAACATTATTGGATTGATACTCCACTTGTTTGCTATCTTGATGAATAACAGTTCTAACTAACTTTTGGGATTTTTTCTTCATGTTTGCATTATATTGACTATTAAGTTGCAGAATTTGGAAGATACATTTCCAGAAAAAATGTTGTAAATAGAATAAATGCTTTTATTTTGAAGTATATCTTATGTCTTGCAGATATTGACTTCAGAGCTGCCCTCAACTTTCTGCCACACATCCTCAAGGAGAACATTGATGGCTTTATTACTCTTGGAGAGGTATGTCTATCCTGCATAACATTTTTAAAACAAAACATCTCAAATTAAAGGGATGCTTTATTCACTTCAAATATTTTATTTCATGTATGGACCCATTATAGTAGCAAAAGAGCAAATGCGTATCTCAATCTTTGTGTGCATAATCAGATTTGTAAAAATGTTTGCAAATGCACATCTCAAACTGTTTGTGTAATCAGCTTTGTAAATGCATAACAAAATTTGTGAATCTGTGCAAGGATCTGCAAATGTGTTTAGAATCTATGTAATCAAATTTGAAAATGTGTAAGAAAATATCAACGAATGTGTATTCAGTTTTGCAAGTGTATTGGGATCTGTAAATGCATACACAGATCTGAAAATGTATACAAACATTTGTAAATGTGTACATCAATCTGTAAACCTGTGAAAACATCATCAAGTACATACCCAGATACTTCTGACAGATCTGCAAAAACGTGCAAGGATTTGTGTCTTTAACCAAACATTTTCTTGGCCCCGAGCACAGCCTAACAGACTCAACCTACTGTGATTTATTTATTAGTTTTTATTCAGAATATTTTGCCCTGATTAGACTCACAGGCTTGTGTTGTATGGTCTGCTTCAAAAGCAATACAACCCATAGACATAATTACATAGACGGGTTACAGAAAAATCCTCACGCTCTTGCAGATCTGTAGCAAAAATCATGTTTGAAAAGAAGGCCAATTGAGACACCCGCCTCAGTTGTACCTGAAGACATAGGCACATGAAGATCTGGGTATGTATTTGCAGATGTTTTATAGGTTTTACATATCTGTGTACACATTTGTAGATCGCAGTACACTTGAAAATCTCAATACAGATTTGTTGATTATTTTTTACACATCAAATTTCATTACACACACAGATTCTAAATACACATTTGTAGATTCTTGTACCGTTCACAAATTTCATTACACATTTATGAATTTTGTCACACATTTACAAATGTAATTACGCTCACACCGATTGAGATCCACATGTGCAGCTGTTCTGCTACCATAATGGCTCCATACATACTGTAAATGGTAAGTAAGGTGATAATGATGCTGTTCTGAATACTGTCTGGATGGTCTCATATAACTGTTAGCCTTCAACCATTATTCATTTTCCTATTAAATTACTTCAATACTAACATCAACTCAATTTGAAAACGATATATTTTTAAATGCTCTTGTTTGAAAGGATAAGTACAGTTTTGTTTAGTTTTTTATCAAGTGCATTTGTGCACAATAATATTTAAAATCTTACACTTACATTGTCGGGCCTGAACCCCACATCAGAGCAGTCACATTCTAATCATAACCAACTATTTCAGCAATACAATGTATAATGAAAAACAGAATATTCAATAAAAGTTAAGCAAGGTAGATAATAAATGTGCTTATTATTCCATATAGTGTAAAATTACATTTTATAGTGGAAAGGCTATCATGTTAATCTGATTTGCTTGTCTTTTTTTCCTTTTGGTTTTGAATAGAGTGATCCTGCCACTCCATACCCAACCATCCAATTAACGGATCGAGACTGGAAAATGGCCTTCACCAGGAAAGCTCCCAACGTTGTGAAAGTGGACGTCATTCTAACGATATTTTCATGTATGCAGTTTTAAGGTTTGCCCGCAATGGACAATTTTACATTGTTCAAAGTTAAATGAAATTGAAATGTGAAAATAAAAAATACATTCTCATAAATTTAAAATTTGTCTTTTGTATAATGTAGACACAAAAAAAAAAAATGAAATAAATAATGGTACTATACTGTAACCTATAAAGGCCAATTTTGTAACCTTTTTAAAGGTCCATTTTTGTACTTCAAAATAAGGGTACAAAATTGCCACCAGAGGTACAAGGTTGGCCTTTGTAAGGTACAAACCACAAGGGTACAAATAAGTACCCGATGTCAAGGGTGCAAAACTGTACCTTCCGAGGTTACTGCCCCAGTGACAAGCCATTGTACCCCTAAAGGTACAATTCTGTACTTTATTTTCTGAGAGTGTATGTTTCAGTATATTTCGCTTAACTGAGAGTCTGCAAAAAGGCAGATAAAGGTCACTGCATTGTCTTGTTGTATATGTGTTTATCCGAGGAAAATATAAAACTAGTTTTGAAAAACTATTGGTAAATCAATAGTTAAATGTACATAATTATACATAAAAAGAGATATACATTTTATAGTGGGGCAAAGAAGTATTTGGCAGCCATTGTTTGTGCAAGTTGTCCCATTTAAGAAGATTAGACAGGTCTTTAATTGTCATCACTGCAGACTTGTCAGAGAGCCATCATTACTGGCTCTCCCTTCAACTGAAAATCCAATTGTCAATTTTTTTTAAAATAATTTATTTGTATAATGGTGCATTAAAAAATGTTTTTAGCACCTAAAACCATGCAAAGATTCTGGCTTTCACAGGCCCGTTGCTACTTCTTTAAGAAGCTCTTCTATCCTCAAGTAGTTACCTGTATTAATGGCACCTGTTGGAACTCCTTATTTGTATAAAAGACACCTGTTCGAATCTTCAATCAGTCAGAGTCCAACCTCCACCATGATTAAGACCACAGAGCTGTCTAAGTACACCAGGGACAATATTGTACACCTGCACAATACTGAGATGAGCTAATCAAACAGCTTAGTGAGAATAGATCAACTGTTGAAGCAATTATTAGAAAATGGACCATTGACAATCTCCCACAACCTGGGGCTCCATACAACATCTCACCTCATGGGGTACACATGATCTTGAGAATGGCAAGGAAACAGTCCAGAACTACACAGGAGGAACTGGTCAATGACCTGGAGAGAGCTGTTTAGTTTGAGCCACCTGGACAATATTAATGCCCTCAATAAATAGTTGTATATCTTCTACATTATATCGTTTGTTTTTTGTACTGAAAGAAATAGTATGTTTTTTGAGTATTAAGTGACAAATTATTAAATTTGAATCAATCAGAAATATTAGACAATTCATTATTTGCTTCTTCTACCAGATCATATAAATTTGAGTGTGGCATTAACAGACAAGTATCGTCAGCAATTCATGTATTCATTCTAATATTTATCAGTTAACTTTATAATATATATATATATATATATATATATATATATATATATATATATATATATATATATATATATATATATATATATATATATATATATAGGAAACAGGAAAGTTTAATTTGCACACATATTTTTGATTTATGTTGCTCATTTAAATTGACATTAAATATCTCACTGATTGGTATTTTTAAATAAGGAAATCAGTAAAACACACGGGTGGACTGGCTCAATGGGTAGAATAGTTGGCTTTTAATCGGAGGGTTGTAGGATTAATTCCAGCTTTTGCTTTTCACATGTTGATGTGCCCCAAACACAATAATATTATTTGAACTAGTAGTGAGCGATATAAACGGTATAAAGTTGAAATGATATAAATTTAGCCAATGTAGAGATTTTGACTATACATGTACTGGCATACTGCGATTGCACATTTTGATTATGTCATCAAGCGGTGCCTACGTACTTTGTACCAGGTACGCAACAAGGATGAATACTGATGTTGAGTGCTCATATTTACACTAGATATTGCAAGTTTAAAACTTGTTTTCTATTTAACGAAAAAGAAACATCTTGCACTTGAAGCATTTTTATTTAAATATGTCTAGCTTTATTTTTGTGTGATATTACATTTATAAATAAGTAATCATTTCTTTCTGCTTGAAATAAATGTTATTTCCTTTTTAAAATTTTGAACTTCAGTTTAATCATATAGTTCTAACTTTATATTTATTGTTCTTATTTGTTTTATTATTTGTGCTGCTGCTTTTATTTTTTTATTCGAATCTCTTTACTATTGTCCTGTTACACATTTTCTTAAATGCTAACTATATTTTGTTCTTTATTGTGAAGCATATTGGTCAACTTTTGGTTGTAAAGCTCTATATAGATAAACATTGAATGATTGATTCAAATAAAACACTTTTCTGTGCCTCCATGTCATCAAGAAACATATCTATTTTAGTCTCAGGGAACTTGTGTTTTCTCCCTCTCTCGGTTGCCATGGTTACCCATGAAATTCCCCATATCGCCCGGTTTAAGTCTATGCAGAATATTCACTAGGCATTGCATTAAACGTTTGTGGCAGAAAGTGGATGTGTAGGAGGCGGAATAGGATCTAAAATCACCTGACCACATTTATAGGGAGAGTGTGATTTATAAAGCGGAAATTTCGTGCAGCTGTGCATTATAGATCGGAAAATTTAAATTTATTTTAAATGTTTTGCTGAGCTTAAGTACGGTTGTAGTAAGGTTTCTATGCAAAGTTTTATAAATGAGACCCTAAGTTTGTGGGGAGCATGACTAATAGTCCAGCAACAGATTTTTACACCTGAGCTGTGGATCTTTTTTGCTTCTCCAGAGTTACAATATTTTTTTAGGCTGCTTCTATGATGAATCACCCCTTTGTTAGGCATGCCAGTTTGGATGGACAGCTATGTTTTGGTGGATTTGCAGTTGTCCCATACTCTAAATCTTCAGAGGACTGGCTGGACAGGGGATAGCTAGAGATTAAGATGTTGTTGTTTTTTTTTAATTATTACTCCCTAACCTGTGAAGTGTGGCCCTTAGTCTTCATGATGTCAATGTCAAATTTATTTATGAAGAACATTTATTTATATCGAACATTGAAAACATTAGTTGACCAAAATGCTTTAAAGTTACACCTTCAACCATAAAATAGTAAATAAAATTAAACTGTCATAAAAATAATTTACCTACATTGAACTAAAATTTGTGGTTGTATGTCAAAATTGTAATATGTTTGATATGTGTAAATATATATTTTAAGGCACTGTATTTTAAGTTATGGGAAACATCTAAACAATAAAAAAATTCCTAAACCTGCAGATTTGTGAAACCACATTGCACAGCTTTTCCTGAGAGAACAAAGTTTTAGTTTGTGTTTATTTGGATATTGTTGTTTCTGAAACTCCACCTCGTCTGTGTCTCTGCTCTGGCTTAAAAAATTGTAATTTGGAGGACTAGATTCTATCAATGCAGATGTTTTATTATTTATGTCTAGCCAGGTTTCTGATAAAAACAGAGCATGTACATTATGTTAAGTGATGAAGGGGAGTTTTTCCTCTCCACCGTCGCTACATGCTTGCTCAGTATGAGGGATTGCTGAAGGATTGCTGTGGTTGGAAAGTCTGCATCAACGGGGCCCAACCTCAAGCCAATGACTGACGCAATCTGCTGGGATTCCTTAAATAGGAAACTTTTTAACTGATTGGAATGTTTGTATAAATGTATTGAAATGACTTCTTGTTAAGTGCCTTGAGATGACATCTGTTGTGAATTGGCGCTATATAAATAAACTGAATTGAATTGAAATTGAAGTCACTGATCAGAAATGACTTATCTGACAGAGACCTGTTTAATAAAGCTTATTGATAATGGGTAGCTGAACCTTCTGACAGGGGATCAGTTTGAGATTTGGTTTAATATGAAAGCATTTGGTTTTAGCTCTTTGTTTTCTGTTGCTTTTAAGCACTGGAATACTACTCTTAGGGATGGCCAGGCAACTTCTGGGAGACGATAGGAGTAGAATTACTGTCGGGTCCCCTTCTATATCAGATGTCTGTTATTATCAGTTGGGGCATGGGCAAAATACATCCAGTATTAGTCCCAGGGGCCTGATCGTTGTAAAAGTTTCGGTGTCAATTGTGTCCCAATTCTAATTTGTGCCTTCAGTCTGTCAGATAAGTTTCTAAAGGGAGAATCATTTGGTGTTGGATGATGTTGGAATACTTGAAAAATGCTGTGATGAGTGCTGTACCTCTTTGCTTGCTGCTGGTGCAGTCATAGAAGAGGTAGGAAGTGTTTGCTCTCTGTTAATCTCTGCGAATTGTGCATCTTTGGGCTGGTGGGGTCAACTTGATTTGGTGTGTTTGGGGAAGTGTTTGTTTTCATCGGTTAAATTGTCTCATTTCCAAATCCTGGGTTTACTTCCACATTCACTTCAAGGCGACATATTTTCATCTCCAATGCATCCATTCTCTCGAGCAATTTGTCAAAGTCCTCAGCTGAGCAAAAAGCCATTTTCTTAATCCACAGTCCTTCAAAAAGTAATCCAAAAAAGAGATCCGGTCTAATACAGTAACTCCAGAGGCTGGGTGTGTAAAGTAACTAAAAAGCTAAGAAAAGAAAACAACAGTGAATAAGGCGAGAGATTGGGAGAGATCAGGAGAAGGCTGCTCCACCTTCAGCAGTCACAAGGAAAATAGTTTATGAAACCATCATCACTTTTCAGGTAGAGTAATTTATGTGTTATTATCAGTAATTATTGACAGTGACACTTATTCACTATTGATTAGACTTTTAGCAGTGTTAAGTCATGTCTTATTGCTCAGAGCAACCTTTTCAATGGTATATATCGGAAATATTCCATCTTTTAGTGGAACAGAAAAAAATAGCACATTAGGCTTTTATTGACTCGCCAGAGGGGAAATTTCAATGTGTTTTAGGCAGATGGGGTATCAAAATACACAAGAAGAAGTTAGCAGTAAGTTAGTTTTAGCTGAATAACAATTTCCAAATAACTTATTTAATATGCTGATAATGAGCCCAACATAAAGCAGAACACTAGCATTCAAAATGTGGCCTAATATTCATATCCAAGATAAGAGACCAGTTGAGTGGTGAATTAGCTGCTTTATATATATTTTTTTCAAATTTTGCCTCCGGATCATTTTATCCTTTAACATTTATGTTACACAGTGAACGTAGCCTACATAGACCTTTTACTGTAGCTATTATTAAAACAGTAAAACATGTGTGTTTGGCAAACTGAACATGCAAATGAATCATCCCACCTCCCTGATTAAACTGTGTTAAAAAAAAAATTATGAATTTACTTTATGTCTGGGACATAGTGATTTTGCAGAAGGGACTATGTATTCTATTTCTGAACAAAATAAGCAAGCCATTTACAAAGATAAAACTTCACTACACTTTAGAGCAGATTACATACAAACTAAGAAACAATTGAACTCTAGGTTGTTGACCTAACACTTTCAGACACTTCCTAGGTCATTTAACCTTGAACATGTAGCGAGGCTGTGTGCAACTCAAATATACGTTTTCCCAGAAGGAAACACTCCTACACTTTTTCACAGTTCATATCAGTTTTGTCATTGTTATGAAACAAATGACTGAGTACTTCTTTTAGCATTTACTCACTCTCAAACAGATGATTTTGAAATTCGAAAAGCACCACAGAATCTTTACTTGTCTTTATATTTATAAAGTAGAGCGATTTTGTGTGAATATTTTAAAAGTGATGGCTTCTGTTTAGCAAATTCAACAATGTTGATTACCGTGTATGGTGATTTATATTTGCAGGATATAATTTGCAATAACTGAATATGATAGTTGCCACCTTTGACCAAAATAAAGAATAGAAAATTGATGTTTATAGAAAGTTATGGATGAATAAATCCAAATAATAAAATAAGCTATATTACATAACCATAAATGAATCGATTTCCATTTGCAACATAACTTTTTATTTCTGTCAAAGTCATTGACAATCTCAAATGCCAAAAAAAGAAGAAAACTAAAAGAAACTAGTCCTAAAGCACTTCACACTACATTCAGTCATTCCCCCATGCATGCCACACATCCACACACTGGTGATGGTAAGCTACATTGTAGCCACAGCTGCCCTGGGGCACACTGACAGAAGCGAGGCTACCAGTAGGCAGAAGGGTGCAGTGTCTTGTCTTGCACAATGCACAAGGACACAATGACTGAGACAAGGGTTCGAACCGGCAACCCTCTGGTTACAGGACGAGCTCCTTCCTCCTGAGCCACGGTCACCCCATCATATTGTGAGTGCAGTAGTGCTGGGCAATAGAACAAGTTCAATAATTTATTGAGAAACAGAAAATATCAAGATATATAAATGTAGGCTATAAATTGCAGTAAAACAGAAAATGCATGTAGCCCAATAGGCAGTATGTGGGGTCACCAATGTTAAAGCATTTTTATAATATGTAGAATATAGGATGCATGGCTGTAAATGGGATTTGTACATAAATATATTGCTAGCTAAGAAAGTGTCATAGTTAATCCATACAGTCCTTTAATTCTTAAGGGAATATAGTGTTTAGTTTCACGTATTTTTTGAAAGAAAAAAATCTCATTAGTTATTATTAATATTTCATTACTTTCATTTGTTCTTTAAATTTGTATTGAAAGAGAAATCATCTTACAAACGGGTCTTTCCATTTTAAACCATATTATGATGCGGTAATTATCGAAACTGTTTAAAGTAGAAAAATATTGTGGTAATTCTTTTGTTCCTATCACCCACCTCTAGAGTGCAGCCCCACTCCACCCCTTCACTAACTCTTATTGTACATACCTGCACCAATCAAGCATAACAATAGGATCATTAACAGATGACTTGGAAAAACTCAATTATTTCTTCATCCCCCTGGGGCACACCAAATGTAATCCTGTGTACCTTTGAGGAACAGGTATCTAAACTTAGTTTAGAGGGGTAATGTGCCATCCCACAAGGAAAATATAGTTTAAAACGTTTGTGATTAGCACAACAAATTTTATGTGTTAACTTGGTTTCAACATTCCTCAGATCTCAATCCAATTCTGCATCTGTGGGATGTGCTGGACAAGCAAGTCCAATTCCATAGAGGCCCTATCACAGCCAAAGGGTTTGTGTTGTTTTGGCAGAAATACAACACATTGTTAGGTAGATGGTCATAATGTTATTCCTGAGTGGTGTGCATAATTTGTTTACTTGATTTGTCACTTTCACTATGCTGTTATTGCATAAAATGATTGTAATGGAGACTTTAAAATAATTTTTTATTCAACACAATGGCTTAGTGTGGAAGGCTTTCTTTCTTTCATTTATTTTGGGACGTTATATATTACGGTAGAGCAGAATGGCACAACTTAAATGTTGTCTGTAAAGGTTTAAAGTGAACATTGCTAGTGTTCAGACAAGATCACTTACAACTGTTGAAAACTGATTTCCAGCTATTATGTGACTCATGAAACAACTGTTGAAAACTTTAGCCATTTTTGGCTATATATCTCTCTGAGTAGGCTACTCTTGAGTGTTCCTCTTCACAAAGTTTGCTGGAGAATTCCTGCTGGCCAATGTAAATGACATACAGTGTTCCCATGTCAACCAGGAGCGGATTTGCAGCGAGCTGTTGGAGGAAATGACTTCTCTCTTCAGGGTGGCTGGTTGTTCAGGTCTGACTTTTCTCTAGTGAAAGGGATCAAAGCAATCATGGATAGCCCTCTTAAGAAAGATAGATGTACAAATGTGAAGAATCGAATCTGCTTCAAAAGGGAACACCACTGGGATACTGAGAGATGAGAGGGCAGTGAGTGAATGGGAACCCAGTGTGAAATCACTTGTTGCCACACCATAAGAGAAGAGAACACAGCAGTCTCCTGCTGTTCAAAGTTCTCATGGAGTACATTGGTTCACAATGTGTTGTGTGCATGTCAAGAGAGATTTCAAGCAAAGCAGGTTAACACTTGACATATTGACATAAATGCTTAAAATACCTAATTAGAACATTTTTTACATAGGGCAAAATATTACAGTGTGGAAACAGTAAATTGGGAAACATTTTACCATTATAATAAGGATATAAGGACTGTAGAAAACTGATAATTTTTCTAATTTCAAACAGATATTAGCATATCTTGACTTACATATGTGGGTCTGATTTTAATACAACTAAATATTAAATGAATTCAGACTTTTTTTTACATTTTCCTTTCTTGTTTGGGTCATCACAAGAATAAGTTATGCACAAATAAACATCCATCTGATCTTTTTGACAGAGAGAAATGAAGCATGTTTTGTGTGTTTGTATATTGACCTTTTTTATGAATATCTACTGTAACTGAGGTCTGTGTGTGATCACAACTGCCTCCAGCATCTGGTTCAGTCTCACAGGTCTTGGGATGCATAGCTTGATCTAAATGTTTTCAGCTAGACTGAACATGGCTAGTAAGTGCCTGATCAGCTATAGATAAATCAAAAGTTTCCCATTTTATTAACTAATTTAATATTTTCAGTCATACTTAATCCAATTTGAATGGATGCTCTAAATATTACAAAATTCACAACACAGGTCTATCTTTTTTCCTTTAATTTTATCTCTAGAGGCCGGATGACTGTTTTAGAGTTTAATTAAAGTAGAGCATTCCTAATGTTCTAGTCCCCAATGTTTAGTTGCCCCAAGTTGACTCAGATTTTGCTGTTTTTCTGTCACACTCCAAGAGCCCACAAGGAGAAAACCAAGTATGAGATTCTCATGGCTTGACTAACGTGAGTAAAAAAATGCTGTGGTAGCACAGTATTTACACATTTAAAAAATCCTAATTATTCCTGCTTCTGCTAAAGTAATTAAATATATTGATTATTATAGGTATAATAATGTCACTATAACATGTCTTTTGTTGTCTTGATTTTGACATTTAGTAAAGGTTCTTGTTGTTAAGAATATCATACCATTTTTCTGTTCTGCTCTTTATAGGCAAGCACAAGCATAACTACCTCATGTTAGCTGGTTAATTAGTTGGGTTATGTGCTCGGGTATCCAGCCTGCAGTTAGCTGCCTAGCATTCATGCCGCCCGCAGACTGGCAACTATAGCTTTAAGACACTTAATAACAGTGAGCAGTACTTTTTAGTTTCCACATATTGACTCCCTGCTTTCTTTGCAGCTGGAAATAGTTCCAAGAGCTCTGTTTCTCTTTGTTGCAAGTGAGAGAAATGTGTATGAGCCCAGCACATGCAATGTTCAAGTGGGGGAGGGGGAGTGCTGTGTTGGTTCCTCCTCCCTATAGACAGAGAAAACTCTGGTCAGCCTGACACTTACTCTAGCATGTCACAAAAGGGTATTAATCTGTAGATACGTAATGACTGGACATTCATGGGATTTTGAAATTATAATTTTTAAAGATGTAAAGGGCACAAAACACAAGGTAGATTTAATTTAATTATCCTGTTGCCATATGAGATTATATAATTGTGTTTTTATAACATTTTTGTTATATTTATTTTAAAATAGTTGTCAACACTTTCACTTTTACTGGTTTTAGAAATGTTCAGGATTTAAAAATCATTATTCCTTGTATCTATCCATTAATCCATCCATTTTCTATAGTATATAGTATATTTCTATACTGGTATACCAGTCTTATTGGAGGGCATTATCCGTTTTAAATTAATTAAAAGGCTGTTACAACTAAAACTGCTATTTCTGACAACAATGAGCTCCAAGAAATGTTTTAACAGTTGAAGCTAAAAGCAAGCTACTAAAATTAGTTTGAGCTACACAAATGGCTCCAATGTAAGGTCTACGTATGCATATGATTTATGTTAATGTTTGGAAAAACTCCAACCTGAAACACTTGGAATAGTGCAAACCTTTTTTGTCTTTCATGTTACATACAGTTGGATAAATGTGCTCTACTTCATTTTCAGTATCTTGTATTGATTTTAGTTGAAAACAAAAAACAGCCAAGTACAGATATGCTTCATCCTACCTGCGGTTCTGTACATTGGTTGTCAGTCAAGAATACTAAATAACTTCAGCAGTAATTATATTTCCCTTAGACAATTTTCCATATAACTTTCTTTCTTGATTCCTGGGTGTCCAGATGGGATTTTCCAGACTTTGTTCAGTGGTTGTGTGTAAAAATGGCTCAAGTGAAACAAAGAGGTATATTTCCATTTGAAATAATGAAGTGTTGATAGCCTGCAAAGTATCTTTGATTTTGTCAAATGTGCTTTGATATGGAAGCACTGATGCTTGTAAGGAGCCTGTCGTTATCAACCAATAGGAATGTGGTTTGCAAGCTGATTTCTTAGCTTATCGCCTGTTAACAAAAGAAACCTTGGAGGAAGGTATGAAATCAAACACCATAGACAGATAGAAATGCCTCCATTCCTCTTCAAGTGCTCTTCCTCCATAGCTCAAAGCGGCAGCAAGATTCAGAGGCTGTATATGTTGCCCTACATTGTGTTTCCTCTTAATCCTCTGCATGTGTCTATCAACTACAGAGCGTCTTCAGTCAGAGGCTTCTTCAGATCTGCAGAGCACTACAATAGATCATCCCTACCCACAGCCATCAGCATCTACAACAAATCTTTGAAGGAACTTGCATAATGAGTTACAACAACATTTAATTTCCCTTTGGGATTAATAAAGTAATTTTGAATTTGAATTTGAATACTTTCAATATAGTTTTGCAGTGTGGCTCATCACAATGTTCAAAACAAACATGATGTTGGTGCTGGATTTACTTTTTTGAAATACAAGTTTGTTACTTTGCAGAAGCAGTTTTTGCTTGGGATTTTGTGTACCTGTAAGAAAATTATGTTTATCCTTCAATTTTATTTCTTGAAATCAATAAAAAACATTTTTGGCTCACAAGAAGGATGTGTATATTTTTTGCAGAAGAATTGCCTCTTCTAAAAGGTTTCAGAAGTTGTACACAATTTTCAAAAATGTTCTTCATACTAATATATTTTGTATGTATTATGACATATTTGTATGTACTTTTTGCCCCTATATTTTTCTGACATGTTAGTCCAGGTTAGTTTGAATATCAGTACTCCGTTTAAGTTCCCTCAAAAATCATAGCTAAGAACTGGGATCGACTTCAGACTCAAATTGAGTGTGTTCTAGTTGTGAATTGATCAATTTATGGATTGTTGTTTTGCTGATTGAGGATATGGTATTGTCATTTCGTAACCCCATTTCATACCTCAATATTTCAATTTATTTCCCCTCCTTCTTCCATTTTGTACTCATGAGGTTAATTATTTATTAAAATTATAAAGCCAGATTTCTGATAGCTGACTATAATATGAAAAGCCGTTTTAAATTGTTGGTTGTCAAATAGACTTATCAAACTTCCCATACTAGACAGCAGTGTTTCATATCTTAAAGAGATTGATTTGAAATGATCAAAGTCGCAAAGGTACACAATGGGGAAAAAGGGCTAAATGAACAGATCGGATTTGGACCTATTGACTTCTTCAGTCAGAATTACACCTTCATGTCGCATTCTGGTTCATTTTTCCAATTCAGAAGTTCCAACATCTGAGGACACTAGCTAACAATTCTTCTCACAAGCCCAGCTGAAAATTTGACTTAATATGGATTGGATTAAATTTGATTTGGTCCCACGTTATTTATTCAAAACTTGGTTGAATTTTTAGTTGTTTAACTGTTTTCTCTTAAAAAAAAAATCCCTAAAATTACAGTTTTGTGAATTTCTGCTTGAATAAAAAAACTATTTAAAATGAATGATGTGTAGTAAATTTAAGTAAAGTAAAATAACTTGAAGTATGTTTTTCTTGGTGTACTACTTGAGACCAATCATGGTTTCTATTTGTCTGACATAAAAAATACATTTACTCACCCAAGGAGAAAACTTTTTCCTGAATGAAAAAGTAAGACGATCACAATACAAACAGAATTTTCAAACTGTGATCTTTAAATGAACTTCCCAGCTTGTGGAACAGTAATGAAGGAATGACAGCATTTTTTATTTGGATATTTTTCTAATTAAAACAATCCATGAGTGTTTGTTTTAAAAGTAAGTTTTGACTCATAACAATTCAATGTGCTATACAAACAGCAGCGAAATTTGAAAAGAAGATTAAGCTCCTTGCAAAAATACTGACCAAATAAAATGCTTTTTGGGTAGTTTGAGCTCATGTATTAGTCACAGCTGTGCATGCAAGAAGCATTCAGGGTTTGCTGATACATGAATGCTGTAATTTTTCTTCTCCCCCTCTTTGGTTTGTCCAGGTGGGCAGGCAATAAGGCTTGACAGAAGATGCGACGGGGGCAGTGGCTTGTCAGATGGCTGGGGACAGGAATGGCAATCCTTTCTTTGCTTACCCACAGCTGGGGCCAGGACACAGAAGGTATGAACAGTCTGTACTTAGTCGATCATTCTCAGGCTTCTCCTTTTTTCACATGGCCAGGAAGAAACATACAGTATTTTGAAAAGCAATCATTATTTTCCCTGTAATATGACCTGCATTATCCCCCACTGCCACACTGTTGTTTCTGAAAAATTATGTGCCACACAGCAGTGCTGTGCTCCTGGGTAAATTTTTTAAATCTTTACAAATTCCTGGGAAGCAGAAGTAAGTACTTAAAGATTTTTTTTTTAAATAAAAGGTGCTTGCTCATTCCAACTGTCGGCAAAATAAAGACAGCCACACTTAAGTTGAGCAAATTATTGCCAATTACAAAATAAATCAAATTTCAGTCTGCAAGTAGTTTTTTTTTTTTTTAATTTGTTGAAGTTTATTAATAGGCTCACAATATTTGAAGTGGACCATAGAGACCACCAAGAACTCAAATAAACACCCAACACTGTCCAAAGTTGTGCTGTAGAAAGTTCTGTGAAAAGCTCTAACAAAATTCTTACCATCCTGATATTTAAAACTTTAATAAGTAATGCTTTTTTCCTATGCAGTTCACTGATCACACCTAGAGGATTATCTTTGAATTGTTTAGTTTTTCACACTGCTAGTGAGATCTTAACAGTTCTACTCTAAGGCTCAGTTAGTTTGTGGCAGGTGCCAGTTAAGAGCAAACGCCAACTCAGGGGCAGGGCAAAGATGCACACACAGTGCTTATGGTCCAGTCTCTTACGTAAATGTCAATATTTTCATTTACCTGCTCCTTAAAACCTTGAGCTCTTTTGTTTTAATATAGTTTCATTCTGTTCTTGACTTCCTTTAACGTTTTATAAGTTGAAACGATTTTTAGATTAGAATAATACATCTGTTTGACTAATTTTCCATTTTGCTTTGAATAAAAATATGTAACTATTTACAGATTTTTGTTTCTATTTATTTTACTGTATCTGAAAAACTGACCTATACTGGACGTTTGAAGTTTATTTATTTTGCACAACGATAAGATAAAAACAAAGGGTCAAGGAAATAACAACAAAAAAGTGCATGGTAGAAGCAAAAAACCCGAAAGGGCTTATACAAGGCCTCTACCTATATTAAGCATCACAAGTTGTGTTAGAATAGAATAACTATAAAAACAACAAAAACCCATAAAAATAAAACAAAATTATTATAATGTTACAAATAATAGTTGAAAATAAAATAAACGTGTGTGTGTGCGTGTGCACATGCGCCTGTGTATGAGTGTATGTGTACTACTTGGTGACCTGAGCAATCAGAGCGGCCCTTAAACTGCTCCTATATGAGTTAAAGGAGTTAGAAGAGGAAAACTCTATGGAACTATTAAATCGATCATTCCAGATTACTGTTCCTCTGTATTTTAAGGAAAATTGACCAAGGGTGGTACGATTTTGCGGAGGGTGAAATCTTGTCAATTGTCTGGTATTGTCTATGTAATTGTAAATTGACTTGGGAATAGTCACTAAAACGTTTGGGAATAGAATTTGGAACATACATATATTTAAAGATGAAAATGCTTATTTGATATATATTGATCCAGTCGTTTTGAAAATGTGGCAATTCTAACAAATCTTTTCTGAACTAGATACATGCTATGGAGGTTGGA
The DNA here is from genome assembly GCA_963556495.2 of Valencia hispanica. Lineage (NCBI taxonomy): Eukaryota > Metazoa > Chordata > Actinopteri > Cyprinodontiformes > Valenciidae > Valencia > Valencia hispanica. Next base: position 30,073,100 of record OY747711.1, read on the forward strand.
GGCATATGCACTGGCCCAAACAAAATTGCAGTATATGAGGTGTGGATAAATTAAGCTGTAATATAAAGTGAGTAGAAAGCTCTGATTAACCAAGTCACAAATTTTCCTGATGACACCAACCAATCTGGTAACTTTACCACATGCCAGGTTGATGTGCTCTTTCCAGCTTAATGTTTCATCAACCAGTACTCCTAGAAATTTTGTGGAAGTAACCTGAGAAATTTCTGATTCATTGATTATAATTTGTTGTAGCACTTTGCAATTTTCCCTTTATATTTATGGTATTTATTAAATTAATAAAAGCAGGGAATTGTGGTGGAAAATTCTTATGTAATTAGGATTTAAGTATATATTCTCTGTATAGTGAATGCATCTAGGGCAAGATAACAAAGTTATTGTTCCAGCTTAATGTTATGATAAAGATGTGTCAGGTCACCAGAGAGACAGACACTGGGACAGCAAGATAACAGTCTAGCCTTGGATGTGCTGCTTCATGCCTCGCTATCAGACGCACATGGAGCAGCTGTCCAGAGGCTGGGCGTAAATTGTTTATTGCAGAGATAAACAGTGATTGCTGAATACTATTTAAGCTGTTAGTCAGAAAGGTTGGGTAGGGTGATGCATGAGTAATCTCTGTCCCCTCCATGTTTTGGCCAAAGCATGTTTGTATTAAATACTTAAACGCCTTCTGGGATTCAGTCTTCTTTATTATGGAAACCCTGAAGTATTTTCTGCCATTAGTGTCTTTGCAGTAATTCATGTTTTTGTTAGTAAATATAATAAAATCAGACTTATTCATATTTAAAGGAGACATCACCTGTTACTAAAGTGAATAACTACTCCCTATCATAGTCTTTCACGCCTTTAAAGTAAATTCTAGTCCCCAATTTTTTTTCTAAAGGTGCTTTTCTGACCTATTCAGTAAAACCCGTATTGTCTCGCGAGAGTGAACGCCATATTTCTGCATTCCCGGGTGTTCATTATAATAATGCAAATGAGGATTGCGTTGATTGGTCGTAGGAAGGAGGGGGGGTGACGCTCCACTGCAACACTCTCCAAAAAAACAACATGGCTCACGTTATGAATGAACCTGACCTCGCCAGGACCAACAGAATCCAAACGTTTATGACCGACCCCGACTCCGAACCAGAGCTGGAAAGTGAAGATGTCGAACAGATGCAAGGACGTCTACAGCAAGATGTATCGGAATGGTAAAGGCAACCATTTGATCAATAACGTGATAAAACGCTTGTTCGTTTCTAAAAAATAGGTTTGCCTTCTTATAAAGTCGATTATTACAATAACAGTGAGGTAGTCTTCTTCAGTAATGGCGGCGGGGCTCGGCTGAATATGAGGTTGAGAGGGGCGGGGCGAGCTCCAGCAGCATTGGTCTGCTATGTTCATAAATACTAAAATCCTGCCGTTTTGACATAATACAGAAATCAAAACCCCGATTTTGAGGGCACGTGCACTTCACGTGCACATGGGGTGGTTAGAGAAGCCAATGGTAAATGTTGAGGCTATGGCCTTTACTGAACGAACTGGATCTCCCAGCATCCTTTCACTGAATGAACTGCATCTCCGAGCATCCTTTCACTGACCGAACTGCATCTCCCAGCATCCTTTCACTGAAAAAACTGCATCTCCCAGCACCCATTGCGCTGCCCTCGACCCATTCTCATTGGTCTGTGGCCAGTGATGACATCACAGAGTTGATAAAAGCAGCGCAAATATTGAAATCTTTGTCTTTTGGTCTCAGAACGGTGCCTGTGAGTAGACGCTTTAATCCACTGCTAGCATTTTCCCTTTTTCCGTTCAAACCTGCTGGACCAGGAAGAACTTCCCTTTTAAACTTCGAAGTGAATCGGCCGAGCAAACAGACTTTCCTGTACCAGGTAGTCCGCTGGCCATCTGAGCTCTATTGAAATCGGCCCTGAGTCCCTCAGCGTCTAAAGTCGGACGTCCGCTTTTCTGACCTCGGTTTTGCGCAAACCGCTCCTTTAAACTGGACACTTTCTACGTTCTTCGTTGTGGACTGTGGAGAGCTTCCCCTCCAAGTAGGATTAAACTGATTTATATCTTCTGGGTCTGGGTAGAGGAGAGGTCTTGATGGTTAATATCCGTTTTCTGTTGGTTAAAATAAGTCTGTCAACTTGTTAACCACTGTTATTCTTGGTCGTCTGTCGCTGTACACCGACTCTGAATGTGCATGCTTTTTGTGTTTTATTATTTGACTTTGGTTGCAACCAGAAGCAGTATATTATATTGTATTATTTCCTTGTTTGTTTATTGTCCGCTGCGGTCGGCGCGTGTCTGTTTAGACAGGTTGCGTGGCCTTAGTTGATCCCCTTTCTCCGTCGTCCCCGTTTCCTTTGTCCAAGCCACCATTGCTAATGAAACTAGCCTTTGTTGAATCGCCACGCGGTCTTCCTTTGTCTTTCTTTGTGAACCGATCGCACCAATTGATAAGGCTTGAGTTATTTATCGCATTGAAGGGGTGAGCTGAACCCCCCCCCCCTCATTCGCTCGCTGTCTCCCACACACACACACACACACACACGCGCGCACACACGCACACACACACGCCCCTTCCCTCGACGTTAACTTTGTTCTATATTTTTGCATGTGTTAGAATAGATGGAAATTATAAATGAAATGTAATCTGTAAGGTTGACCTATTTCATTAATAAATTCCCTTAAGTAACGAGAAGTTTTGCTGTAAAGTTTGTTTTAACCCCGCGGACGAACTCTACGCCTTTTCAGAGAGACTGACAGTCTGGTTTAATTAAAATTATCTCATTTATGAGATTGGTGCCCCTATATCTTTAATAAACAGGTTAAACTCGAACGTCATCAATAATTATATTAATATTAAATTATTGATTATAATTATTGATGCTCAGAAAACCAGACAACAACTCTTTATTATTAGTAGTTACAATAGTAAACAAATGCTGCACTTTTGAATATTTGCTTACTGCCCAGTGTAAAATCATTAGGAAACCATTTTATACATGTTTTCACATGGAAAAAATGAAAATTACAGGTGATTACCCCTTTAAAGATAATTTATTAGTTTGAAACCATTTTGACATAAGTTCCATGCCACTTTTGGCATCGGAAATAAGATAATTCAGAATTTTGTTTGTCAAGATTACATTAGTCTCATTAGCAAAGAGGATTGGAAATAAGGTGGATGATACAGCTGGAAGGTCAATACATACAGTGGCTTGCAAAAGTATTCGGCCCCCTTGAACTTTTACTCATTTTGTCACATTACAGCCACAAGCATGAATCAATTTTATTGGAATTCTACGTGAAAGACCAATACAAAGTGGTGTACACGTGAGAAGTGGAACGAAAATCATTCATGATTCCAAATTTTTTTTTACAAATAAATAACTGAAAAGTGGGGAGTGCGTAATTATTCAGCCCCCTTTGGTCTGAGTGCAGTCAGTTGCCCATAGACATTGGCTGATGAGTGCTAATGACTAAATAGAGCGCACCTGTGTGTAATCTAATGTGAGTACAAATACAGCTGCCCTGTGACGGCCTCAGAGGTTGTCTAAGAGAATGTTGGGAGCAACAACACCATGAAGTCCAAAGAACACACCAGACAGGTCAGGGATAAAGTTATTGAGAAATTTAAAGCAGGCTAGGCTACAAAAAGATTTCCCAAGCCTTGAACATCCCACAGAGCACTGTTCAAGCGATCATTCAGAAATGGAAGGAGTATGGCACAACTGTAAACCTACCAAGACAAGGCCGTCCACCTAAACTCACAGGCCGAACAAGGAGAGCGCTGATCAGAAATGCAGCCAAGAGGCCCATGGTGACTCTGGACGAGCTGCAGAAATATACAGCTCAGGTGGGGGAATCTGTCCATAGGACAACTATTAGTTGTGCACTGCACAAAGTTGGCCTTTATGGAAGAGTGGCAAGAAGAAAGCCATTGTTAAAAGAAAACCATAAGAAGTCCCGTTTGCAGTTTGCCACAAGCCATGTGGGGGACACAGCAAACATGTGGAAGAAGGTGCTCTGGTCAGATGAGACCAAAATTGAACTTTTGGGCCAAAATGCAAAACGCTATGTGTGGCGGAAAACTAACACTGCATATCACTCTGAACACACCATCCCCACTGTCAAATATGGTGGTGGCAGCATCATGCTCTGGGGGTGCTTCTCTTCAGCAGGGACAGGGAAGCTGGTCAGAGTTGATGGGAAGATGGATGGAGCCAAATACAGGGCAATCTTGGAAGAAAACCTCTTGGAGTCTGCAAAAGACTTGAGACTGGGGCGGAGGTTCACCTTCCAGCAGGACAGCGACCCTAAACATAAAGCCAGGGCAACAATGGAATGGTTAAAAACAAAACATATCCATGTGTTAGAATGGCCCAGTCAAAGTCCAGATCTAAATCCGATCAAGAATCTGTGGCAAGATCTGAAAACTGCTGTTCACAAACACTGTCCATCTAATCTGACTGAGCTGGAGCTGTTTTGCAAAGAAGAATGGGCAATAATTTCAGTCTCTAGATGTGCAAAGCTGGTAGAGACATACCCTAAGAGACTGGCAGCTGTAATTGCAGCAAAAGGTGGTTCTACAAAGTATTGACTCAGGGGGCTGAATAATTATGCACACCCCACTTTTCAGTTATTTATTTGTAAAAAATGTTTGGAATCATGTATGATTTTCATTCCACTTCTCACGTGTACACCACTTTGTATTACTCTTTCACATGGAATTCCAATAAAATTGATTCATGTTTCTGGTTGTAATGTGACAAAATGTGGAAAAGTTCAAGGGGGCCAAATACTTTTGCAACCCACTGTATATATGAGGCACAGCAACGGTCCCAAAATAGAATCTTGAAGGACTCCACACATTATTTTTGTCCTACTAGATACTGAACCATTTGCAGATACATATTTTTCTCTAGCATTTACATTGTTGACATGCCATTTTAAGGTTTGTTCTTGAAAACCATAGTGCTTCAGTTTTTTTATTAAAATTTTATAATTGACTGTATCAAAGGCTTTAGACAAGTCCAAAAAGATACCAAGAGCAAATTCATTATTATTCATAGCAGTATGAATTTAGTCAGCAAGTTGTGAAAGGGCCATATATGCCGTGTGTTTCTTTCTAAACCCATATTGATGCTCATAGAGGATATTGTTTGTATCTAAATGTTCTAAAATACGTTTGTAGACCAGTTTCTCTAAAACAGTGGTCCCCAACCTTTTTTTCGCCACGGACCGGTTTAATACCAGACAATATTATCACGGACCGGCCTTTAAGGTGTGGCGGATAAATGATAACTGACAGTATAAAAACGGGGTATTTTTAAAATAATACATTTAAATCCAATGTGTATTTGGAGCTTTATTAACAGCGTCTTCCTAACATTGAGCAGACAACACAACACAAGTAACATACACTCAGCCCCTTTAAAGCTCTCTGGTCGCCATGGTAGCATTTAAACATACCTTTAATAATTCAAGATTTACCACCAAAACAAATACAAAGTGCATGAAAAATCTAACTCACCACAACGCTGAATCAGTGAGAGCCTTGGGCCTTGACCGAGAGACATTTGTTTTTTATCCATCTTGCTAGCTTGTGGGATTAATTTTAGCGTTAACTATCACGTGACCAATACAAGCCTCTTGACATGTCAAGACTGAGCTATGTAACAGGGATATCCGGTCATTTTTCAAAATAAAACAGCGTTCACAGTCATATAATAAATAAAATGATAAATACCAGAAGTTATTTATTCTTTCTGTGCGGCCCGGTACCACATGACCCACGGCCCGGTACCGGTCCAACGCCCGGGGTTTGGGGACCCCTGCTCTAAAATATTTGAAAAACAGGATAGAATTGATATTGGACTGTAATTTGTGAAGTTACTAGAATCCCCAGATTTAAAAACGTTAGTTTTGGATATTTGGAGTCTTACACTGAGTCTAATACTGAATTAATAAATTAGGATTGCTCTATAAATTATTAAAACAAGTGTTCCAAAACCTAATGCTAGTGAAAGTCAACAGCATAATTTTAAGTGTCACTCATGTTCTATGGCACTTACGGTCAGTGACCTTGACATCAAAATTTTCTGTTCCATAGAACTTGTATTATCATTAAAAATGCTTGGTAATACTGCTTGTGTTATACATCTTTGTTTTAATCTTCAAAATAAGGGGAAGGAAATTTCAATTGTCTATAGAGAGCCTATTATCCCCATCACCATATTTTGTATCAGTCTTGCTGTCTCTGCCAGTGTTTGGGGAAGGTGAGTTTTCTTTGGTAGATCATGTTCCAGCATATTTTTTCTACACATCTTCCATTTACAGTTTGATAATAAACTAAGCCCCACTGCTACTGATTTTTTGGATGTGTTAGAAACTTCTACAGCAAGAACACTACTGCAAGTGCTACTTTAAAGAAGTCCTAGAAATCAAAACCACATTTACCTTGGTGCAGCTTGGGATGTCAAATGCCCAACACCAAAATAGTCTGTGCCATCTCCGACCTGTTTTCCTAAGTAAACTTACATTTTGTAATGGCTGAGGAGAAACGGGCCAGTCTGAGCAAAGCTGTGGTAACATGTCAAAGGAGCTGTGAATACTCCCCCTTAAATTTTCGTGTCCCAACCCACTTCACTATGAGCAGAATATAATTTTTGATTGTTGTAATGCATCCCATCATTTTGTGTCAAATGCAGAACAACGTTAGCCCGAGCTACTGCTAATGTCCTTGTTGGATGAGAGGAAAACAACAAACAAGAATGTCGGACCACAAATGTAACTTACCACTATGACACATTCATTTCCAATCTCTGATGAACTGGTTGTTTTTCCTCAACTACGGAACCTTCTGCTGACTCCAGTTCAAACGTGTACGGTTGAATGGCAGATAGATCCATAACTTGCTTATTCTGAGTTATCCGGATACTGTACATGACTGTACACAGAGTTTGTAGCTTCAAGAGTTTCTAGGTTCAGGCAGAATCATAGAGCCATCAGAGTAAACCGGCCAATCTGCACGCAGTTTAGGTAACATTCATGTCCTTATCGAGTGGGTGCTCTTTCCATTGTAGGGCTTTATTATGGGGTGGTATTTGGCCATTTAGCAGAGTTCCAATGGGCCATTTTCAGCCCCAACAAAGTTTCATATGCTATGTAGAGGCTCAAAAAGCAGTTTTCAATTATCAAAAAATGTTCTATGAAGTTTAACTCACCTTGGCATGCTGAATGCTTGACAGATCTCAAGCTTAGATTAGTCTGATCTACTACCTACGTAATTCATCTATGATGACATGACCACTTGGGAATGCCCATAGACTGTGTTTAGAACACTGAACTTTCATCCCCTATAACATTGGAATCATTATACATGGAAAAACAAGGGGTATGGTGACATAATTGCGAAAAGTAACCAACATGGTCCTTATGTTGTAGCACACTGTAAGTTTTATTGTCTTCATTTCAATACGCATGTACTGTGTGAATTGGGTACATCCTATCTTGTATACAAGTGAAACTCTAAAAACTTTTATATAGTGCAAATGTTAATTTATATCAGTAATTCAACTTAAAAGGTGAAATTAATTTATGTTATAGACTCGTTACTTGCAAAGTGAGATATTTCAAGCCTTTATTTGTTATAGTTTGATGATTATGGCTTACAGCTTATCAATACCACAAATTCAAAATCTCAAAATTTGAATATTGTGAAAAGGTTAATTGTTTTTCGGCTCAAAGTGTCACACTTTATTCAGCTATTTAATCTAAAAGGGTTCCTGAGCCTTTAAATGATCTCTCAGTCCGGTTCAGTTGGAAACATAATCATAGGGAAAACTGCTGACCTGACAGATGTTTGGAAAACCATCATTGACTCCCTCCATAAGAAGGTAAAGCCTCAAAAGGTAATTGCAAAAGAAGTTGTATGTTCCCAAAGTGCTGTATCAAACAACGCACATAATAGAAAGTTATGTGAAAGGAAAAAAGCCACTCCTGAACAACAGATGTCAGAAGCGTCTTACCTGGGCTAAAGAAAAAAAAAGGACTGGTCTGTTGCTCATTGGTCCAAAGTCCTCTTTTCTGATGAGAGCAAATCTTGCATCTCATTTGGAAACCAAGATCCCAGAGTCTGGAGGAAGAATGGAGGGGCACACAATGTGAAGTTCCACAGTCTGTGTTGATTTGGGGAGCCATGTCATCTGCTTGTGTTGGTCCACTGTGCTTTATTAAGTCCAGAGTCAACGCAGCCATCTTCCTGGACATCTTGGAGCATTTCATGCTTCCTTCCGCAGATGAGCTTTATGGAGATGCTGACTTCATTTTCCAGTAGGACTTGGCATGTGCCCACACTGCCAAAAGTAGCAAAACCTGGTTCAATGACCATGGGGTTACTGCCTGATTGGCCAGTAAACTTGCCTGACCTGAACCCCATAGAGAATTTATGGGGCATTGCCAAGGGAAAGAAGAGAGACATGAGATCGAACAATGTAGGAGAGCTGAAGGCCGCAATTGAAGGATCCTGGTCTTCAAAAACACCTCAGCAGTGCCACAGGCTGATAGCATCCATGCCACGCCACACTGAGACAGTAATTGATGTAAAAGGGGCCCAAACCAATTAGTGAGTACATATGCATGATTATACTTTTCAGAGGTCTGACATTTCTCTATTTAAAATCCGTGTTTTATTGATTTCGTGTAATATTGTAATTTTCTGAGATTTTGAATTTGGTTTTTTTCCTAAGCTGTAGGCCATAATCATCCAAATTATAATAAATAAAGCCTGTAAATATCTCACTTAGCCTGTTAAGAGTCTATATCATTTATTAGTTTCACCTTTTAGGTTGAATTACCGAAATAAAGGAACTTTTGCAAGATATTCAAACTTTTTGAGTTTCACCTGTGTTTGTGCGTGTGTCAGAGGTCGCGCTAGACATGTTTTTTTGTCCGTCATTTTGACTGATAGGGTAAAGAAATCAGGTCATAGTCTATTTTTACCTGTCAATTTTTAAATATGATAGTATTTTAGGCCATATTCAATAGTATTTATTTATTTTTATTTTTTTTATATATATATTTTTTTATTGTCAATTTTAGTAAAGGAAAACATACATATACATATAATAAAAAAAAAAAAAAAAAAAAATAGAAACTTGACACAAACAATGACGTGTCGAAATGCAGTACCGTACACGCAGAGAGACTTAATGTAGTGACCAAATTGAATGTCCACTCGAGTATGTCATTATAAATATCCACTTGTGTGCATCAGATAGGTCTGTATCAGGGTAGGTACTCATTACATAATACAATAATATGATAAAAAATAATAATAATACAAAATAAAATAAAATAAAAAAATATTTAGAAAAAGATAAACAAACAAGCTTAAAGAAAATAAATTAAAAGACTTGACACAAACCATGACATATCTGAACAGTTTACACAAAGAGGCTTAATAAAACATCAGAGTTAATGTCCACTTGAATGCATCAAATATGTCAGAATAGATACTATTTAAGGGGGCCAACTACAGTTCCAAGTGCTCCAGGATAGGTCTCCATACACCAGAGAATTTCTGTAAGTTGCCGGATATCTCGTATCTCAGTTTTTCAATGTGAAGAATTCCTACCAGCTCCCTCAGCCAGGCTTCAAATTTAGGAGGTGAATCAGATTTCCACATTTTCAAAATGCATCTCTTTGCTATGACCATACCATAAGCTACCACTGTAGTAACATTTCGACCCATGTTCTCCAAGATGTTAGAGATACCAAATAAAGCGGTTTCAGGATCAGGGTCCAGGTTTACTTTAAGTGCATGGGAGTACCATCTGAAAATCGCACACCAAAAGTTCTGAATCTCAGGACATAGCCAGAATTGGTGTGCAAGTGTGCTGTTTGACATCTTGCACCTTTCACATAGGGGAGAAGTTTGGGGGAAGATTTTATGCAGTTTAAAATTTGAATAGTGTAACCTGTGTATGACCTTGAATTGAATCAGTTGTAACCTAGCGTTAACTGAGCAATGGTGAATGTCACTTAGAGCTTGTCTTGAATTGTGATGTTAAGATCGGCCTCCCACATTTGTTTAAATTTGACAGCAGGTTGTGCAAGTTTGTTAGAGAAAGTACAAACCAATTTTGAAATCAAACCTTGCGCTTCTGGTGGGCCAAGTAAGAGCTTGAAAATAGCACTCTCTTCCGGCAAGATGTCCGATGATGAAATGTTTTGTCTTATATAATGACGTAACTGCAAGTACCTAAAGAAGTAATATTTGGGCAGGTCATATTTTTTTTGTAATAGTTCAAATGAACTCAAGTGTTTATTAACATAGACATCTTTTATGGACTCCATTCCTTTCCTCCTCCACTCTTTGAAAACTGCATCTGTACTTGAGGGAGGAAAGGCATGGTTATGCCATATAGGGGTGTGCACTGATGTCTTTGGAAGATCACAAAATTTTCTGATCTGCATCCAAATTCTTTGAGCGTTAGATATTATGTAATGCCCTTGCAAGTGGCCCCCGGTCTTGGTGATGAAAAGAGAATTGCCCTGAGGGAGGTTTTTTGGGGTAGACTTTGTTCTATTGCTAGCCAGGATGGTATCTCAGTCTGTGGATCCGGATTGTCAGCCCTTTGCCAATATACCATCGCTCTGCTGTTAGCAGCCCAGTAATAATGTAGGATACATGGTAGGCCAAGGCCTCCAAATTGCTTTGGCTTTTGAAGATGTTGTTTAGAGATTCTGTGCGCCTTATATCCCCAGATAAATGGTAAAATCACAGAGTCAATCATTTTAAAAAAGGACATCGGGATAAAAATTGGGATATTTTGAAACAAATAAAGGAACCTTGGCAGGGAGACCATTTTAATTGTATTAATACGGCCTATTAATGACAGAGGCAATGTTCTCCATTTTTCGATGTTCTTTTTCAGAGCATCTAATCTCTCTGTGAAGTTATATTTGAAAAGTAACTCTGGTTTTTTAGTAAGTTTAACACCTAGGTATTTAACCCAGTTTTTGGCAATGTTAAACTGAGTTGAGGTCACGAATGAGGGGTCTAAATCAACTGTGAGCGACAAAAGGTCACTTTTTTGCCAGTTTATGGTGTATCCCGAAACCGTACTAAACTCATTTATCAGATTAAGCAGATATGGGACAGATTGTTCAGGGTCTGTCAGGAAATTAGCGATGTCATCCGCGTATAGTGATATTTCGTGGCTGGTGCCATCAATAATGACAGGCTTGATAAAATTATTTTCCCTTATACTAATTGCCAATGGCTCAATGGCTAACGCGAAAAGTAATGGCGAGAGGGGACACCCTTGACGGGTGCCCCTCTCGAGTGGGAAGGGGTGCGATTTGTCCTGATTAGTGACCACAGAGGCAGTTGGATCAAGGTAGGCCATCCGTATCCAGGAGACAAAAGTGTCTCCCAAACCGAATGAATCCATCACCTTAAACAGGTATCCTCACTCCACTTGGTCAAATGCCTTTTCGGCGTCTAAGCATAAAATGGCCTGCTTTGTGCCTGTAGCGAATTTGTAAAACATGATATTTATTAGCCGTCTTGTATTGAAAAAAGAATATCTGTTTAGAATAAATCCTGTTTGGTCTTTATGAATAAGGGATTCGATATACTGGTTTAGTCTGTTGGCTAATATTTTAGTAAAAATTTTAAAATCCACATTGAGCATAGAAATTGGACGGTAAGAGGCGGGGTTTGTATCGTCCCTATCCGGTTTAAGTATGAGAGCAATATCCGCATTATATAATGTTGGTGGGAGTTTTCTTGTTTCCACAGAGTGGGACAGCATCCTGAGCAGGAGTGGGGATATCTGCTGGGAAATTTTTTCATAGAACTCTGGTCCAAAACCGTCTGGCCCAGGGGCCTTTCTATTAGCAAAGGATTTGATAGAATCTGTCCCTTCATTTATAGTTATTGCCGCATTCAAAGCTTCTCGTGAAGCATCATCCAATTTAGGGAGGGGGACATTTTTAAGCCAGGAATCCACATCCCCTTTTGCCTTTGCCTTGTATAGTTCTTGGAAAAACTGCATGAAACGCTTATTTATTGATTTTGGGTTGGTAAGCATATCTCCAGTACCAGCTCTGATTCTAAGTATAGCTCTGCTGTTTTGCTGCCCCCTAAGTTGACGGGCTAGCAGCGTGTGTGGCTTGTCTTCTAGTTCAAAATAACGTGTCCGCAAGCGAGACAGTTGGTCACTGACTTGTTTTGTTAAGATTGTATTGTACTCATATTTAAGATTGATAATTTCTTGTAGAGTTTGGTAATTGTTGCTTTGTTTATATTGCGTCTCCAATTGAGATAAATTACTATCAATCTCAACCAATCTTGAATTTCTTGTTTTTTTTAATGATGCTTCATAAGATATAATATGGCCTCTCATTACTACTTTAAACGTTTCCCACAGGTTTGAGTCTGAAGTATCAGAGGTGTCATTTGTGTCTAAAAATTCGTCAAATTGACTTGACATATATTTACAGAAATCCGCATCATTAATTAGGTATGGACGGAGCCTCCTGGTGGTTTTGTTGGTTAAAGTCTAAATTGACACTGACTGGGGCGTGATCAGAGATAATAATGTTGTGATATTTGGTGTCCAGTACATTTGACAGGAGCTTAGAGTCTAATAGAAAAAAATCAATTCGTGAATATGAGTTATGCAACTTGGAAAAAAAGGAGTACTCCCTGTCTGTTGGGTGCTGCAAACGCCAGATGTCTACAATGTTAGTTGAAGAGATTAGACTGTTTAAAGTCACTGATGCATTTGGGGGGCTTGATTGTTTATTTGAGGACCTGTCAAGGTGCCAGTCTAAGATTGCAATAAAGTCTCCAGCGATGATCAAGTTTGTATTTGTAAGGTCTGGCAGTTTACCAAATATTTTACGGAAGAAGCCTGCGTCGTCCACATTTGGACCGTAGATATTAACCAGAGTGACATGTTTGGAGTAAAGCTGTCCAGTTACAATTAGGAATCTGCCACTGTCATCACTGATAGTATTTATATGACGAAAAGGTATATTCTTTTTAATGATAATGGCTACCCCACGTGCCTTGCTAGAAAATGTAGATTGAAAAATATGTCCTGCCCAGATGCATCTTAAACGAGACTGCTCAGACGGTCTAATATGAGTTTCCTGTAAAAACATCAGGTCAGAGGATAAAGATTTTAAATGAGTGAAAATCTTCGCTCTTTTAATAGGATGTACCAGTCCCTTTACATTCCAGCTAACCATAGTAACCCCCTTACTTCTACTATTCACTGATGGCATGACACATTGTAACAGTTATTACTTGAGTAGTGGACATACTGAAAGCCTCAGGCAGAAACGCAGAAAAACCAAAACACACCGGTGTACCGAACGTGTACAAAACCCCGCCCTCCCCCCGGTCCCACTTTCCCAAACAAAGTAGGAGACCACCCTGAGTAAGTATACTGTTTAAGGGCAGCTGGCTTATCTGCGAAACCGCTAATAGCAGCCTAACTCGCTTCCTCTCCGACACAAAGTTTTTATATATGAAACACTCACACTGAAACAATTTAAGTGAATGTGTGATCCAGTTAAACAGCCAAAGAAGGAGTACTATGAATCCTGTGAGCGTTTGGTTAATAAAACATAGTTCACGCAATATTATTAGATTTGAACTTATCTGTTGATAAGTGGGTTACAGTTTAAGGGCAGCATTGAGACCAGCCTTATTACGTTTTGGGTGCAGAGTTCGTCCATTGTAACCAACACTCAAAACACTCCTACGGCATCTTCACTTGGCAAGGTTGTCTGCGAACCTCTCCGCCTCCTCCGGGGTGTTGAACGTGGAGGTGGCGTTACCGTGGGTAACTCTCAGGCGAGCAGGATAGATGAATCCCGTGCGGAGACCAGCAGACTTGAATCTTTTCCTAGTGTCGTCAAAGAGCTGACGCCGTTTCATAATCTCAACCGGAAAGTCCGGAAAGATGTGAATGCACTGACCTCGGTACATCAGAGGAGATTGTTGTGCTGCGAGCCTCATGATGAGCTCCTTGACACGATAGTTGTGTATCCTGACAATTAGCATACGAGGCCGGTTAGCACCGCCAGCAGGCTGTCCACCTAGCCTGTGTGCGCGGTCAACTTCTATGTGTCTCGGAAAATGTTCTTTCCCTAGCAGGTTTTCAATAAAGTTGGCCGTAAACTCAACCGGGCAGTCAGACTCGGCTTTTTCAGGCAGGCCTATTATCTTGATGTTTTGGCGTCTTGAACGTGCCTCCAGGTCCACAACTTTATCTTGCAAAGCCTTGTTAGCATCCTCTAGGCGTTTAGCCTGTAGCTCGAGCGCGGCCAACCTGTGGTCGTGGTCGCTGGCCATTACTTCCACCGCGGAGAGGCGAGACGCATGTTCTGTCAGTGTAGCTTGACTGGTTTGCAGAGACTCTTCCAGCGAGTTGAACCTCTCCTTCATTTGCTTGCTCATCCCGTGTATGGCATGTAGAATAGCTGCGCTTTCTAGTGGAGGATTAGCTGTTAGCTCACTTAGCAGGCCGCTCTCAGGCATTTCCACAGTTTCTTCTTCAGGTTTTTTGGCCGTCTGCTTCTTTGGTGGCATTTTTAATACGTTCCTTGCGAGTTTTGCAGACTTCCTCTAGCTGTCTTTGGTCAAAAAAGTGGTGTTTTTATGTAAAACTCGATTTATCGGAGAGGAGCCTCACCTAGGCACGTCTAGTCTGTCATGTGCGCTCTAGCGCCCCCAATAGTATTTATTTTTTAGTCATACCAAATGATATTAAATTCAAACAAGTTCAACAGAGAACTACATATGAAAAATTAAATTAGACAACTGCACTTAAAATACGAATACCTGCTGTGGCCTGAATGCACAGTCTCACAAGTTTCTCCTGCTTCGCATGGAACTGAAATGCACACCCAGTTGCACATAATCAAATATTGGGATTGCTGCAGAGGTTTTATTGTCACGAGGTATGGGATTTTTGCCTCAGACAGATGACTTCTGAGGGGGGTTTAGATGTTGTAATAAAATGCCACTTCAGGCAAAGTTTGGTGAAATGAGGAAACATTTTTCCAATTGTAGCAATCAGAAGTCGAAAAGACTCGCTGAACGAACCGTTTCCTGACCCTCAAATTATTGTTTCAGTGGGAGGAAAGCCAGCAGCATGCGGCGGTGTTTGGCACACATCAGGCTCTTTGGAGCGGATCTAACCAGTCGCACCGGCTATAGTCGCGCTCCAAAGCCTCAGTAACTTTTCAAAGTACAGTCAGCTCCCAGTTACTGAGATGCACTGAATACAGTGTCTGGGTCTGAGATAATGCTGTCATGGGAATCTTTTCTTTAATTGAATTAGTTAAATGTACTTCATAAAGTTGAAAATATTTGTACATTTGCACCAAGTGGTCAGAGGTGTGAATACTAATCCTTCAAAATGACTGACAGCCTGCAGAGTTTTAAAAAAACAACGGTCAAATACGGTAAATATTCGGTTAATGGAAATTAAGTCTTGTTGGTTTGTGCTTGGACATTCTTGTTCTTTTACTCATTAAAAAAACTGAGTGCAACACTAGATGTGTAACAATACATGAAGCACACAAGATGAGACGAGACACAATACTGAGTTCATGAGAACGAGACATGACGAGATTGTAATATTCTTTTTTTAAAACTTCAAACATCAAATTTATGCTACAAAAAGGCCTTTATTTTGCATTTGTATTGATTTTGCCTCGAAATTAACAAGCTGATGTTTTTTTTTCTTTTGAACCCTTTAGATAAATGGTCATGGTCTGGAGTCCTGCATTTACCATTCCGCCGTTGCTACTAACAAGGTGTTTTCTGACCCTTACCCCTGATTCACACCGGGCGCAGAACGGATGCGGCCTGGTGTTCGCAAGGCTACCGGATGGACTGCAATTCACACTGATTGCGGTTTGCGTGTGGAATGTCTCCGGAGGTTTGCTCCAGCGAGAGCACCAAATCTTGGCTGTTCACTCGATAACAACTACGTAAACAGAGAGTGTACCGGAGCAATGAATGTTTCACAATAGTTAGCAAAACATTGACAATAAGGATTAGGAATTAGGAATTTAACAAAAAAGATATAGTTGTTTGAATATAACCTTGTAAAAATAACAAACTATCATCAACTGCATGGAAGCGTGCTTCTGTAGAACTGATATTTCTGTCATATATGCCCCAGGGCAACTGTGGCTACAATCATAGCTTGCTTTCACCAATGTGTGAATGTGAGAGTGAATGAATAATGAAACTGTAAAGCGCTTTGAGGGTATCGAAAGGTGCTGTATAACTACAATCCATTATTACTATTATAAAAAGCTGGGAAAAAAACAAGCAACACTGGTTTAATTTTTAAATGTATACAGCTGTGGCCAAAAGTTTTGAGAATGACACAAATATTACTTTTCACAAAGTTTTCTGCAAAACTACTTTTAGATCTTTGTTTCAGTTGTTTCTGTGATGTACTGAAATATAATTACAAGCACTTTATGCGTTTCAAAGGCTTTTATTGACAATTACATGACATTTATGCAAAGAGTCAGTATTTGGCGTGTTGGCCCTTCTTTTTCAGGATCTCTGCAATTCGACTGGGCATGCTCTCAATCAACTTCTGGGCCAAATCCTGACTGATAGCAACCCATTCTTTCATAATCCGATCTTGGAGTTTGTCAGAATTAGTGGGTTTTTGTTTGTCCACCCGCCTCTTGAGGACTGACCACAAGTTCTCAATGGGATTAAGATCTGGGGAGTTTCCAGGCCATGGACCCAAAATTTCAACGTTTTGGTCCCCGAGCCACTTAGTTATCACTTTTGCCTTATGGCACGGTGCTCCATCGTGGTGGAAAATGCATTGTTCTTCACCAAACTGTTGTTGGATTGTTGGAAGAAGTTGTTGTTGGAGGGTGTTTTGGTACTATTTTTTATTCATGGCTGTGTTTTTGGGGCAAAATTGTTAGTGAGCCCACTCCCTTGGATGAGAAGCAACCCCACACATGAATGGTCTCAGGATGCTTTACTGTTGGCATGACACAAGACTGATGGTAGTGCTCACCTTTTCTTCTCCCTGGACAAGCCTTTTTCCAGATGCCCCAAACAATCATAAAGAGGCTTCATCGGAGAATATGACTTTGCCCCAGTCCTCAGCACTCCATTCACCATACTTTCTGCAGAAGATCAATCTGCCCCTGATGTTTTTATTGGAGAAAAGTGGCTTCTTTGCTGCCCTTTTTGACACCAGGCCATTTTCCAAAAGTCTTCGCCTCACTGTGCATGCAGATGCGCTCACACCTGCCTGCTGCCATTCCTGAGCAAGCTCTGCACTGGTGACACTCTGATCCCGCAGCTGAATGCTCTTTAGGAGACGATCCTGGCGCTTGCTGGACTTTCTTGGACGCCCTGAAGCCTTCTTAACAAGAATTGAACCTCTTTCCTTGAAGTTCTTGATAATCCTATAAATTGTTGATTTAGGTGCAATTTTTGTAGCCACAATATCCTTGCCTGTGAAGCCATTTTTATGCAACGCAATGATGGCTGCATGCGTGTCTTTGCAGGTCACCATGGTTAACAATGGAAGAACAATGATTTCAAGCATCACCCTCTTTTTAACATGTCAAGTCTGCCATTCTAACCCAATCACCCTGACATAATGATCTCCAGCCTTGTGCTCGTCAACATTCTCACCTGAGTTAACAAGACACTGAACTGATCTCAGCAGGTCCTTTAATGACAGCAATGAAATGCAGTGGAATTTTCATGGCAAAGAAGGACTATGCAATTCATCTGATCACTGTTCATAACATTCTGGAGTATATGCAAATTGCTATTATAAAAACTTAAGCAGCAACTTTTCCAATATTTATGTAATTCTCAAACCTTTTGGCCACGACTGTATATATGTATTCAGTGCGGGGCCCTCCCGGGGGAGCACTGGGTGATTAATAATGGGAGAAAACCGTGGGATTTAAAAAAAAAAAAAAAAATATATATATATATATATATATATATATATATACCGGATTAACATGGCTGGGTCCTATCTCACTTCCTGTCAGGCTCATGTCATTTCCTTAACTTGATTAAAGAACAAATCCAGTGTCTGGAAGAAATAACTTAAATCTGGAAAGTTAACTAAGCTCCGCATCCACCCCCAGACCGCGGCTGGTGTGAATGCTCTGATTGTACTCCATGTTTTCTTTGTCTATGAGGGAGCCGTACTGTTCTGCGCCCGGTGTGAATGAGGGTTTAGATGTCCAGCCATCTGCTGTTTTAGTAGTGCATTCTGCCTTCTTCAGCGTCTGAAGAACTTGCATTGTTTCCATGTTGTGCATGTCTTGTTTGACATTCTTTTGCCTTTTATCGTCCCTACTGGAAACTCAAAAGGCTGCCAAACAGATGATGTAAGGGTAGTTGGGGCATCTTCTATTACAACTTCTTCTGGTGAAGTCATGCTGACTGCAACTGACTAGTGCTTATGAGATTTGCAGTCACCCCAACAAGAAGTATGTCTTGCACGACAAAATCGTAACACTGTGAAGCAACACACATTTGTACTCAGTCCTCTTTGCTCTGATATGTCTAAATGAAACAATATGGAACCACCTGTCCTCAGAAGTGACCTAACAATAAATAGAGTTCACCTGTGTGTTATTTTACTTTATGAAACTGTGGCTTTCCTCATATCTGTTATCTTAAATTTAAAATATCCAAATAGATTCCCAGTCAGTCATTATGTACAGTGACCTCATTTATGCTGGCTCACCTCAAATAATTCCATAATCTCTTCTACGATGTTATATTTAGGCAATGTATTGATTTGGTAAAACAAAACCTGACTAGTCTCAACAACTAAATGTCATTCCTCAAGACACTTTTTGTTCATAATCTTCTTTTCCATATACTGTAATTTTTGGACTATACATATGTACATTGGACCCTGCTGCCTATACAAGGATGCGCCTAATTTATAGATTTATTGCCAATCAAGCTGGCTGTCAAAGAAAGAAACAGAGCTAATGTAAGCAAGCTTGACATCAATTATTTGAGACATTGGAGAAGGCAACGGAAGGAACTGAGTCTGTGCAAAAAGACAACAAAAGCTTTCAGAGGACATAAAGACATTGAAGACGACGACATCAGTGGCTTTAGTGTGCAGGAGGAAGATGAAGATAACGACCAGTGACTTTTCTAACCAGGAATGTTACTATCAAGCTGGTGCCATACTCCCGAATTTCAGGCACAGTTTGAAAAAATAAGTACGTCTCCTAAAACCTAGAATAGCACTCAAAGAGCACAGACCTCCGCCAGGGCCACTTCCCCCCCTCCCAATGTTATTATCTAATTCCAACCTTAGGTACTTTTCCAATAAAATGGCTGTTAATGAGACGCATGGCGGTGTTTGTGCTGTCGCTGCGCTCTTCCAGCGGAGAGAGGAGATTTGGGGCTGATGTGCAACGGGAGCCGCTTGTGAGTCCTCTGACACAGGAGAGGAGTGGAGGTTAGCAGGTTAGCTTCATGTCGGATCACCCCCAAAATTTTATCAGTTGTTCCTAGTCCTATTACAGACATTTCCCTAAAATTCCATCAAAATCCGTCCATAGTTATGTTTCTAACAGACAGACAGACGTGCACGAAAACATTACCTCCTGGCAGAGGAAATGAAAAAGAAATATTCTGTGTAGCATCCTTCTGTGTAAATATCTCATGTTATAACATGAAAAGGTGCTGCTTGTATTCAGGTGCGCTCAACAGTCCAAAAATGATAGTAGATACACTGACGTATTATTACGGTAATTGTAGCATCTAGCTTTGACCTGTGCATGTTGCTCTCCACGTCCTGTCTAGTCATGTGAAAAAAGAAGGACACTATACAACAGCCAGTATGTTTTTCTACCATATTTATCCTTATGGATCTAGTACATGAATCTTAACAATTTGTGTAATAAGATATATTACTCGAATATATAACTAAAGTTTGGCAAAGAGAACATAGAGAACGAACAGGACTTTTGACACCAGAATAGATCATATGTTTCCCCTAAGTCTAA
Source organism: Valencia hispanica (assembly GCA_963556495.2). Classification (NCBI taxonomy): domain Eukaryota; kingdom Metazoa; phylum Chordata; class Actinopteri; order Cyprinodontiformes; family Valenciidae; genus Valencia; species Valencia hispanica. The sequence continues at coordinate 30,093,191 of OY747711.1, forward strand.
TAAGGCCTTAGAGGAAAAGAAACTCATAACAACTGTGAAGCCCAGAGCATAAGGTGTCATGGACTGTAGATGCTCAACATAATAGAATCTACCATGCATTCAACCATGAGGTGGGGGATCTTTAAAGGAACTATGAGACTATTTGTAAAATAAAAATATTAAAGGTGAAGAAGACCTACATGACAATAAACTATACCATACTAAGGACCCACTGAGAATGAGAGAAAACAAAATACAAAGTTCAGGGCCAAATCCAAGGACAGATCTTGATCTAATTGAGATATCGTTAGGTGATTAGAAATGCAAGAAAACCCACATGCAAGAAAATCCTTAAACACATCACAGCTTAAAGTGAGGAATGGGAAAAACTTTCCTAGGACTGATTTTAGCGGTTTATAGATGGCTACAAAAGGTTTCTCACTAAAGTTATCTCAACCAAAGGGGGTAAGACTAGTTATTAGGGTCTAGGGTGTTCTAACTATTTGGTTAACTAAACTGCTTTTCTTGTAAAAGTAAAAACGATTATTTAAGTTAAACTTAATCACTTTTTTCTAGCAATAAAAAATAAGATAAGACATTTTAGCTAAATATTTCTAATTAAAGAACAGTCTATTTAATGGAGAATTCTAATCTTTTTTTGTCACGGTTTGTCATTGTGTGAGTGTTTTGGAGTGCTTCAGCGGAGGCCAATGAAATATTTAATTCTATCCCAGGGCACAGCAGAGGGATAAACTGTGTCTATACCTTCATAGCTCCCAGTCCACAAATCCAGATGTCACCCAAATCCACGTACACTCACAGGTGCTTAACTCCGCTTAGCTGGGTTTGGGATTGTGCATTGGTAAATGTGGCTGTGGACACTTCTGCCATCAACCTTCCCTTTCAGTCTTCCTCCATCTCGATCCAATCCTTCCCAGTCTTTCCCATCTGCACTTCTATTCTGACCCACAATAGTTTGTCTATTTTTGGGATTGCCTGATCAAGAGCCAGATGTGCAGGCTGTGTCTGACAGCAGCAGTTGAGGTCTGTGGGGTGGGGATGCAGTGGAGAGATGAAGGGTGGGGGAGGGCTTTTTAATCTGTTCGCCACCCGGCTGTTCCAACAGCCCCATCCTGAAGCACAGTGTGTGAACATGTGTGTGCTGATATGTGCACTTAAATTGTGATTGCAATATTTGCCCTGCTGTCTGTGTGGCTACCCTATAAGGGGGCAAAGTGAGCAGGGCGATGAAAGGGTAATCTTAAATGGAAAAGTGGATTTTGCAGAGGAGAAAAGTAAAGTATACATTCTGTCCTCTATTACCATCTACCAATAATTTACATCACATTATTTCCTCATTTCCACCTTGGTCTCTCAACCAATATCATTTCAACAATTATCTGCAAGGAGTTATGGTGGGAATAAATACACTTTTTACTCCATGTAAGGAACCAGTTTAAAAACACGAGTGGCCCAGCCTGTCTCTACAGTCTCATTATTACATTCCTCTCATCAAAAATTTGAATGATTGAGAATGGATGTTTCAACTTTGAGAATTACAATACATAAATACCTTAAAAAAAAAAAAACTTAAAAAAAAAACATAAATTTTTCTAAACGCTAAATGGGTTTTAGCATTAGCTGGATTATGCAGGCTTTAATCAAGCTGGATGATGTGTACATCCTATGTTCCCTTGAACAAATCCCTGAGCTCCATCGCCAGAGGTGCATGACTGTATTCACACAGCTGTCCTTTATGTTACAGTACTGCTGAGAATGAAAAAAAGACCATGTCAAAACTATGTATGCTTGTTGGTTCAGAAAATAGAAAAAATATTTTTCCTAACTTACTTAGCCCTGGACAAGTTTATTTGATTTAATGTAAAAAAGATTAGCACAAAAAGGTTGATTGTCTTCTTATGCAGTGTATGCAAATGTCTGGTTTAAGATCAGCCTTCAGTCCCTACATTTGACTTTATAACTTAAGCTTACAGTTTATTAAAATGCGCCATTGAGAAATGCAGCATGAAAGTATCAGAGTGTATAACCTACCTAAAAAGGTCATAGCATGCTGTATGAAACAGAGTGTCATATTTATTGAAGCATTGTTAGTACCAATAAATTCCCAGTCATAGCAAAACAATAAATGTTTACAATAGTTGCCCAGTTTTTCTAACTTTTAAATTGTCTCTCATTTGTTTGATTGACCTTAAGAAAATTGACAATTCTAATTAAATATCATTATCAACTTTACACTTGAGTCTTTGGTATTTGCTAATGTAAAAAGTTAAGCTCAGTCACATGAGATTTATTGTAAGCACTTACAATAACTGAACCTTCAAACTAGAGCCAAGAAGCAAGTTGTTGATGTAAAACGTAGAGTGGACTCTTTATGACACAAGAGCATTGAGTGCTTATTTAGATGTGCTGTAGATATGTCTTCCTTTTGTAACATAATCAACATAATGTTGTATTTTGTTTTTCTAAACTGATAACAAATCCCACACACATGTGCAACATTAGACCAAAGTGAAATAATTATAGTCAGTTCTGAATGCATTAATGCATTACTCATTGTCCCAGGAACATTTCCTACTGGAGAAATTAGTTAGTATGAGGAATCTAATTTTAAAATTATTTGAATAGAACATTTTATTTTTAAATACTTATTTAATTTATTTTCAACAAACATTAGTGGACCTACCAGCAAGTTTCTTAAGTAAGTAGCAAGAATATTATAAATTCTAATTGCTTTTGAACTTTTTTGCATCGAAGAGAAAATGACAAGTTGCATCTTTGTCTAATCAATGCAAATTAGATATGCCCTTCTATGACAGCACTTACATTTCACAGTTTAAAAAAAACACTCAGGACTTTTGCTTGACCAGTATTGTTAATCCTTAATTTTTACACATGGGAGTTTATGGTAATCAAGTGAGTGTTAACAGCTAGCAGCATTAGTTTGACCCAGGAGAGCAGTTAAAGCATTATCTATGATTCTATATGATCTGAATGTTAATGCACAGCTTATAGAGCTCTATCTTTTGTTTTGCCTGCCTTCTATAACTTAGATTCCTCGTTTATATGGACCTGTTGCATGCCCTAAGCCATTTCTTTTTGCAGTTTGTGGCGCTAGAATGCAGTCCTAAGCCAGAAGGTACCGAATTTACCCAAGAACAATCTTCTGAATCACGTGGCAGGGATGTGACTGGTACATTAATGGTGTCCTTGTCTGGCAAGGCAAGGCAAGGCAAGGCAATTTTATTTGTACAGCACACTTTCAACAGCAGGGCAATTCAAGGTGCTTTACATGATTTGGTGATTTAAAAGAAACACACATTACACATGATACACAATAAAGCAAGAGAAAAATAAAATAAAAAAAAGCAAGAGAGCATGAACACATTTCATACATATGACATCAAGCATTTACTCAAAGGCAATTCTAAACAGATGGGTTTTTAGTCTCGATTTAAAGCAGTTCAGAGTTTCAGCAGCTCTACACTCGTCAGGAAGTCTGTTCCAGATAAGGGGAGCATAAAAAGTGAAAGCTGCTTCTCCATGTTTAGTTCTGAGTCTAGGGATGTTTAGTAGGCTAGAGTTGGAGGACCTGAGTGGTCTTGGTGGTTGGTACCATGACAACAGGTCTTCAACATATTTTGGTGCTAAGCCATGTAATGATTTATAAACTAGTAAAAGTATTTTAAACTCTATTCTCTGAGCTACAGGGAGCCAGTGTAAGGACTTTAGAACTGGGGTGATGTGCTCTACTTTCCTGGTTCTAGTGAGGACGCGAGCGGCAGCGTTCTGGATCAGCTGCAGCTGTCTGATTGACTTTTTAGGCAGACCTGTGAAGATGCTGTTGCAGTAATCAATCCGGCTAAAGATAAACTTATGGATGAGTTTTTCTAGGTCGTGTTGCAAAATCAGTCCTTTAATCCTAGAGATGTTCTTCAGGTGATAGAACGCTGACCTTGTTATTGACTTTATGTGACCCTGGAGGTTCAGGTCTGAGTCCATTACTACACCTAGGTTACGAACCTGATCAGTAGTTTCTAGCTGTATTAATTGAAGCTGTGTGCTGACTCTTGATCGTTCCTCCTTGGGTTCAAAAATAATCACTTCAGTTTTGTTTCTATTCAGCTGGAGAAAGTTATGGCACATCCATCTATTTATTTGGTCAATGCATTGATTTAGGGTTTGAATGGGTTCAGAGTCACCTGGTGACATTGTAATAGTTATGGTAGCTAATGTTATTGGTTGCTATAATCTTGCCTAGTGGGAGCATGTAGATATTAAATAAGAGGGGCCCCAGGATGGAGCCCTGGGGCACCCCACATGTGATATCTGTTCGTTCTGATGAAAAGTTTCCTATTGAAACATAGAAGTCCCTGTTCTTTAGGTAAGACTCGAACCAGCCAAGTACTGTACCAGAGAGTCCGACCCAGCTCTCCAGTCGTTCCAATAAAATATCATGATCAACAGTTTCAAATGCTGCACTGAGGTCCAACAGAACCAGCACTGTGGTTCTTCCACAGTCTGTATTTATGCGGATGTCATTAAATACTTTGTCTCGGTGCTGTGGTCTGATCTCTACCTGTTCTTTACTGCTGGGCCCATAAGGGGTCAGTCATACTTCCAACCCTGAACCATTTTGTACGTTTGTTTGTGGTTTCGTGTCAAACCAAACGTTAGTAGGTGGGGTGCACTTTAGCATCAAGTATCACACTGCTGCAGTGAGTGAAAAAAGAGGAATTGTCTCATCAACATTTCTGGTTGTAAATAGGAACTTCCTATTCATTCTTCTAAATATTTTCATTTCATCTGTAGAATAATTCAGTTATATTTTACAAATTAGAATATTTGTTAAGATGTAGCTTGTTTGTCTGATCTAAAGTATCTTTTGATAGTAAGAACCTTAAAATAGGTGTTAAATATACTTTAATTTTTGGCCTATAAGCCTTTACCTTTTTCACATGCTTTGGACCCTGCGTCTAACACAATGATCCGGCTAATTTATAGATTTTTACTGGCTAACAGCCTGCAGTGGGTACTATAGCAGGAAGCACAAAAGTGAGACAGACATGTGGGGAAAGATTATGCACCGAATAAGATACTACCGGTAGTTTCATGCACACATCCTCATCATGAAAAACACACAAAGAAATGCATATGATGCAGCTTTTAAGTTAAAGCCAATCGAGCTGGCTGTTACAGAAGGAAACAGTTACTGCATGTAGTAGGAAGATAAGCAAATATATGATGATCCCATGTGTCAGTGTCTGTGAGACCCGCCAAGACCAGCTCCAAACAAATACGGATTTATCTGGTTTTAAATAATTTTTTCAATAAAAGACTGGGGATCATAGTTACACTTTGCCTATTAACTTTGCTCTGTGAACTTTTTTAATCATCAGATGCTTTTATCGGGGGTGTTTTAATACGTAAGCAGTGTGTGGACTACTTCTCTCCCGCCACCAGGCCTTCACTTACCTGTTGTGGTGGAAAATTGTTATGCAATTAGGAATTAATTGTATATTCTCTGTTTAGTGACTGCATCTAGGGTAAGAGGACAAGGTAATTGTTCCAGCTTAATGTTATGAGAAAGATATATGTGTCAGGTCACCAGAGAGACAGACGCCGGGGCAGTAAGATAACAGTCTGGCCTTCGGATGTGCTACTTTATGCGTTGCTATGACTCGCATGAAGCAGTTACTCTGGAGGCAGGGCGTGAAGGTTGGAGAAGACGTCTACAGAGATAAACAATGATTGCTGAATACTATTTAAGCGGTTAGTTATAAAGGTTGGTTAGGGTGATGCAGGAGTAACTCTGTACCCTCCATGGTCTGGCCAGACATGTTTGAATTAAATACTTAAATGCCTTCTGGGACTCAAGTCTTCTTTATTATGGAAACCCTGAGATACTTTTTTTTGCCATAACACTGTAGCCCTGGGTGTGATGGCTATGTCAAGCTCAGTCAGAAGGTTCTCGAGCTGGAGCAGAGGATTTCAACGCTACACCAAATCCAGAAGCACGACATGGACATTATCCTGGGCAAGACTATCGCTGCCGCCAATAGTGCTCAGCTGGCTGACACAATTCCCTACCTGCCCAATGAAGCTGTGGAGAGGGGATCCACTGCTGGGTCTCCAAACGAACTCGGTGTGCCAAATGCCTGTGTGAGTTAGGCTGCAGAGGAGGGCCGCTGGTTTCAGCAGGGGGAAAAGCCAAAAGCCCTGATCAGTTCAACTCCGGTCCTGCTGGGTACCTGTTCCACGGTTGGGTTCAGCCGTGTTGGGGGTGCACGGGGACAGTCGCCACCGCTCTCCTCCCACTGCCAATGCAGATGGCTGCTTTGATGGTGTTTCCTTACCTTACCTGGCTCATCTGTACTTGGCCCAATGTGCTTTTTATTGTTGCTCTTGACTGTGAGTGTGCATGGGGGTTGGGTTGCAACTAGTCACTAGTTGCATTTATTACAATTTTAAAGTTGGTGATCCTGTCCATTAGTCCAAATATGAATCTATATCTGACTCGACAGGGATCTACTAGTTGACTATTTAAAGTGCTACTGTAAATCAGACCACATAATGCTGCATCATAGTGGACTGCCTCTTTATGTTCTGAACTATTAAACAGTTAAAATAACTGTTCAGAACATCAGGTAACAAAAACTTTCAGGAAATTATGCTGTTTTCTACATTGAGCACGCATTCTAAAATTGATTAAAACCTTCTTGCAATCATTCTTTTCCTCCAGATTAATTTCAAGGAAGGTGGAAATCACTTCTAAATTGAAGTTACAAAGCTTTGAGGCAAAATTGTTTAGCTAATTTGTGAAATGATACCTTTAAATTGGTAAAATTTACCCAAAGGTCAAAGTTGGAATATTCTGATTGTTTTTGGATATGATCTCTGCTGTGTGCAATGCTGTGGTTAATTAATAATTATAATGCAGATTATTTGGATTATATTATATATATGTATATATGTGTGTGTGTGTATATATATATATATATATATATATATATATATATATATATATATATATATATATATATATATATATATGTATATGTATATATATATATATATATGTATATGTATATATATATATATATATATATATATATATATATATATATATATATATATATATATATATATATATATATATATATATATATATTAGTGCTTTTAAGAATTACTTCCCTCATTCCTTCATTATTAGGGTAAGCACCATGCTTCTGGGTTTGGCTGACCTTTTCAAAGCCGGATTCATGTTTGTAAAATCAAATTTAAAGCCTTTGGTGAGTAACTCCTTAACCACAATGAGCAAGGTAGTGTGTTATGCATTTTAGAATACCGTTGAATGTGTGCTGTTTTTCCTATACCAGAAAGATTTATGAAAATGTGATTTTTTTTTTCTTTTTTAAAGAATGTCCAGATTACATATTGGCAATGGCCAATGGGGATTTTAAGTAGACAGAGACCTTAATCTGAATGCAATATAAACAGCATTTTACTGATCCATGCCATTATCTGACCTACTTAACTGTTTACAACATTAGAATTGAAAGGAGATGTGATATTTGTTGTTCTTTTTTCTTTTACTATGTCTGTACATTGAATTTGGCACATTTCAAAGAAATTAATAACTGAATTAACTTACGTGAAATATGTTAATACTTGAAAAAATATGTAGAAATATACACCTTGTTTGCACTGCTATGTCCTACCCAAATTACTTTATTATAATCTGGAAACACATGTTATATTTGTGCAAACAATAACGATGAAATTCTCTGACATTTTAGATTAAGTGTAAAAAGCTATTCACAACTATACATTCTAATTTACAAGCACAAAATTAATCTACCATGGATTTATTTACTTGCACACATTCCTATCTACAGATGTACAAAGCAGAAATTTGCAGCAATTTTTACTTTATATAGTTACAAAACCTAACTCAACTTAACAGTCAGATTTACAAGCACAAAACATATTTGACTGATATTTGTTAATTGGTCAAATGTCTATTTGCTACACTGTTGTGCATTTGGAGTACTAAACTCTTATTAGTCTGCCCGAAACATTCATGTATTTCTGGCAGACTATTTCTAACTATGGCTCCTAAATAAGGTTTATGCTTAAATATTGTTGACAGAGTAGCCTCAAATAATCCTTTCGTTCTGTGATCTGTATGTTTATTGGAGCATGTAAGTCTATGTAGGTATTGCTTGTTTATTGCCGAGGCACTTTAAAGTGCAGCAGCTCCTCTTCGGTCAGGAAAGATCATACTACACCTGTTTTGGTCTTATTGTGTTCCTGTCTATTTTAAAATGTTTGCTTCAAATGTAAACTTTAAGTTTTTAGAGTTCAGATGCAGTTCTGACCACTTTAGTGCCCTAGGCAAGATTGTTACTTGTTGGTTCATTGGTGCGTTTGATTGACCTTGGTTGGATGGTTGGTCTTGATGCTCTGCAGTGTGCAGGTTGATATTTGGGAGCTGGTTGAGCTCGGTGTCTGGGTGCTGGCTGGTCTTGGGCTGAGGATGCTGTCCGTCTGCTGTGGCGATTTGGGTGGCACTCCGGCGTAAGGGTGGAGGGGGATTGGGATGTCAGCAGTAGGGATTGGCCTGGGGCGACGGTGGCGCATTGTCGGTCATCGGCTGGCCATGGCCCCCCTGGCCTGGCAGCAGTGCACCCCCCTCGGCCGATACCTAGTAGGTCCTCGCTGGGGGGTTGGGCGCCCTTGGGTCTCCGGGTCCATGGCTGGATCCGCCCTGGCGTAACTGGTTGCCGGCGGAGCTGCGGTTGGTGTCTGCATCGATTCCTGGGAGGCGGATCCATGGCTCCTCACACAGGCTATTGAACACTCGTATAGAGAAACCTTATATGCACTAGCTTGCTCATACACACACACACACCTACACACACACACACACACACACACACACACAGGTGTGGGGATTCCGGTGTTCACAGATTTGGACTTGGGTTACCATAACTAGATCTTGTAATATTCAGGACCATGAGATTTTCAGTGACACTGTTGTTGTATTTATATATCTATTTGCGGTTTGTGGTTGTGTACTTCTCAGTTTGTATTGATTTTTTTTTTATCATAGTTTTCTTTTTTCTCTCTTTGGCGTCCCACGGGTGTGGAGGCAGACTGGAATGCTTTCTTGTGTTTCCTTTGTTCCCCTTCCTCTCTTGTATCTTCAACTCACCCTTTCCCTCTTAACTGTTTTTCCTACCTCTCTTCATCTTCTTTCTTTTTCCCCTTTATTTTCCGTCTCTGTGTCCATTATTTCAGAAAAAAAACACAAAAAACCCACAGCAATTTCTAATAAAGCATTCTTACACATACATCAAGTGGAGTACTATTGAGTATGAGGAGATGTCGTCACGTCCCAGTGCCCCGCCCCCGTCGGCCATGTTGTCAGGATACCCGCCAGAAGCAGAAGGCGTTCATTTGTTGTTGGTATCAGAGCAGCTTAACAAATATGTGCCAGTGTTGTCTGAGTGCCTCTTTGCTGTTCCGTATTGAAATAAATTCTCGAAACAACTTTATCTGGCTTACCAGTATTTATTGAGAAATATAATATATCAGCAAATAGAAATTACGAAATAAAATTACAAAAAGTTGAAACAATAAACAGTGCAAAATAATGATGTGCAGTAGAAAAAAAAATGTTTTCACCATGTGCTCTAAAAAAAACCAACAGGAGCAACATAGGCTTCATTTTATCCGGGGACATGTCTCCACCTCTTTTCTAAACCTGATGCTGAATTTCTTACCAGTGCAGATCTAAGATCTACTTGTGCTCCCAGCACAATTTCCACATAATCAGTGTCTGAGTGGACTATTATTTAAATTACTCCATTGCACTCTCTTATACAGTCATGGTTTCTTTCTGCGCAGATGCTGCAGCATTCTTTGCGGTTACATACGTTTTAGTCCGTATGCAAACACGTTCAGAGTCCTGCAGTGCCGCTGGTAGCCGTTTCTAGATGAAAAAATACATCAATTAAATTTCATGGGTCTGGCTGAAGTTTTTTACTGCAGGTTAAAAAATATTAATTTAATACTTTTGTTTGTTTACGACTCCCAAAGAGAATGGTGTTGATATTATGTTTATGGAGAGAACATGCCAGAATATTCCCCCAACTTTGCGCTGACAGCCGAATGTTCCCGCTATCTAAGCATCCTGCGTTTCCAGAGATTTTTCTGTGATTGAATTTGCGATTCAGGAACAGAGAGAGAGATAAAGCCAGAGACTGTGGGCAATATTTTGTTCCTGCACAGCAATCTCTGCATCAAATAAATGTCAGCTGATTTAATGTAAATTATAGTAGAATCAATTATTTGTCTTTTATTGCTTTGGAATATTCCACCCGCCCCATTGCAGGACTCTGAACTGTTTTAAAGTTTCCCCGCACAGAACGGCAAGGGTTGTAAAGGGTACACGTTTTATTATTGCGCATTTATGACTTATGGCTTTTGAATTCTTGGTATAATAGCTGATGCCAAAAACAAAGTAATCAACGATCGCCATGTAGGTGCACGGAGGTAAAGAGTCTAGATCTCTGTCCCATTCTGCTGCAGGCAGCTCGTTATGGGTCTATGTTTCTGCTTGGCGCCGGTAGTGAGTTTCTCCACATAAGGACCCTTTTCTTTGGCCTGCTTCTCCATTTCTTCTTAATGTTATCTGTAATTTCTCCGTTTAAATGCGTAATTCCAGTCGTCTTTCCTGTCTCTGTCGCTCTGACAGTGTTGCCCATGGCAACCGATAGTGTAGCCTGACAACATGGCCGTTCTCGTCACGTGTCTCCTCATTCTCAATAGCAAAAGCCGTAATGCTCCACCTAGTAAATCTATTGTCCTTCTACTTGGTACTCAGACACCAATTCTGAGTGCCACTCTGTCAGACAGGCAAAAAAGTTGTCCCTGATGCCCCATTACATCACAGCCAATTTCAGTTTTTATGCAATAATAGATAAACAATAGCCATGTATTTAGGGTGGGAGTGGAACTAATTTTCAACCTTGGAGTTTCATGCTTTAGACCAGCCCACTTTATATCACAACCTAATATTATTAAAATCATGTAATTATAACTTTACATGTTAAAGCTACAACAGGACACTGTTCTGTAAAGTATTGTAATTTAGAGTATTTTTCTAAAAAAATTAATTGCTTCACTAGATAGATTTATTTCAGCATGTGTTCACATCTACATTATTCTTTACAAGACATCCATTAACAATATCAGAATAAATATTTTGAGCTGCTGCCTCGGTAATCAGTCCCTGAGTAGACTCTGCTCTCCTTTTCACACTTCCTCCAGTTTCCATAAACTCATCTGCTGCACCTGTATTGCAATAAAAAAATTAAATTCTGAAAATCTTTAGTGCATTTGATAAGGAAAACACCTTTGACTTAACTAATTAAGATATTTTCAATGGCCAAACATCCAGGCTTATTTTATTTTATTTTACTTTAATTCTATTCTCTTCCAAATGTGGATTTTGTGTATTTATTGTCTTAATTTTAACTAAATAAAAAATCGGGTTTCACTGTCATTTGGGCATAGAAAGTGGTGGTATTGGAACTAATCCCTGCTTGTTCACACACCTGTTCCTTCCATACTGACAAGCGACATCTCCTCATCACTACTGACTCCTCACTCTACTTCTGAAAATAAACCACATTTTTGCCCATTTAGTAGCGTCCGTTTCCAGAGTTTCCCTCTCTTTAATTCTAGCCCTCTCTGCACCACCCTTGCTCTTTCAACTTTCAAATACCACTGACCGAGTGCTCTGACATGTTACATCAAGGTGTGCTGCAAAAAAAAAAAATTTTGAGCTACCGGTATTGCAAGCCGTTTCAGTAAAAACTCCATATCCTGTTTATCGACTGTTGTGTATGCCAACTAGTAAGCAACTACACAGAACTAGTTTAACATTTTCCCCTACTAGTTCGACTTTTGCCCAACTAGTTCAGAAATACTCTTACTAGTAGCTCATTTTTGCCTAGTTGCACTTTTGGCACACTAATACGACTTGACTTCCCATAGTCACCGGCACTTGCAGCCCATACATCAGACCGGCCCACCGAGAATCTTACAGATTTTCCTGATTACCCACACCAGGGCTGCATGTATTCAAGCTTTTATTTGCATCTGAGAATGTCATGCTGTGGCATTGGGGGTGGGGTTAGTATATATCAAAGTGCATCTTAAGAGAGAAAAGTCAGTCGGTAAAAAAGATTTACCACAGTTAATTACATGAGTGCTTGATTGAACCTAATTGCAAAGTAGTCTTCATTTGTACAAAAGGAGATTTAGTATGATTGCAACTTAGATCAATGACAAACAGAAAAGATTATTCTCCAAAAAACATAAAAAAATATATTCACAGGTAACAGTTGAACTAAGCTGATATGTTGTTAGGACTTTGTATTTGATTGATGCAAAACCATAAAAACAACTAAAATGTCTGAATTTATAGAGGAAAATGACCCATATAATCCTGAAAGGATTTTTTTTTTTTTGTTCTGAGGAAGATTCGTAAGGAAAAAATCCTCAGTCTGCTCAAGTTCTTCACATTTAGTTGTAAATTATTTTAAATTAACCTATTTTAACAATGTTAATACTTTTTAAAAGACTTAAAATCAATTGTTTAAAGGGATAGTTTGCATTTTTAGACAGGAAGTTGTATCCCATCCTCATCATCAGCATAGTGCATACACACTGACCCGTACTGTATCTGTGGTCACCTCCTGGTCAGAGCTCTGGCCGTTAGAAGTCTTTCAAGAAAGTAGACCCGGCTAGTTTCAGGGGCCAACAAACTGTGCCGTTTTGCTTCAGAAAACCATATGCGTTTGAAAACATGATTCATTTGCATCACAAAAAATATGCCGGCCAAAATTTGCAACTCACTATTATTTGGCACTATTTTCTTTCCATTCCAGTCAATCCGTGCTGCAGACAGCATCAACTCTCGCGCTCCTGATCCTGTCAGCTGTTCATAGCGCTGACACACTCGAATCGACTGCAAAAGACAGCTAACAATGGTGCGCACTTGCAAATTCCCAGATATTTTGTTATGTAATTAGGAGTTAAGTGTATATTCTCTGTTTAGTGAATGCATCTAGTGTAAAATGACACGGTTATTGTTCCAACTTAATGTTTATGATATATATATGTGTCAGGTCACCAGAGAGACAGACACCGGGGCAGTAAGATAACAGTCTGGCCTTTGGATGGGCTGTTTTATGCTGGCTATTAGACTCCCATGAACCAGTACTCCAGAGGTGGGGCGTGAAGATGGGAGAAGACGTCTACAGAGATAAACAGTGATTGCTGAATACTATTTAAGCGGTTAGTTAGAAAGGTTGGTTAGGGTGATGCAAGAGTAACTCTGTCCCCTCCATGTTCTGGCCAGACATGTTTGTATTAAATAGGCTACTTAAACGCCTTCTGGGACTCAAGTCTTCTTTATTATGGAAACCCTGAGATACTTTTTTGTCATAACATTCATATTGTAGCCTGTTTGGTGTATTATCAGTAATAATACTGAATGTGTTCAAATATTGCATAGCCTACTGATCAATACAATGTAAAGTTGCCTGATTCTGATATCGAACATTGCACAACATGAGATCGTCCACACTTACTCTGCAGACATCTAACCATCAAGTCCAGCTGGCCTGGGTTGCTTTTTCCAGTTGATTTTTGGAACGTATAAGAATGTCTCCAGGACACCAGCATTCAGCATTGCAGGGAAAACATCATTGTTTGTAATGCAGACAGACGCTGCGCTGCCCTCGTCAATCGAGAGGTTTTGCATCTGTGGCATAAGTTCCCATTCGTGTCAGCAATAGCTTTCCACTCCAGACTGGAGGTGCAATGGAATTGAATACCTGGAACATATATTTGAAGGAACAGACTTTATCCCATTTAATACATTAATTACACAATATGGAATTGATAAAAACAAATTCTTAGGATATCAACAAATTATCAACAAAGGTCTCTGTTGCCTGTGGGTGTCGGGGCCGGCCGGCATGTGCAGCCGCCTCTCTCTTTTTCTCTGGGCCGACTGTCATCGCCGGTCCCTGTATGGCGTCTCGCCTTGTTTGCTTGTTGTGTGCAAAGTCCAAAAATACATCTGTGAAGACCGGAATCCCCACACCTGTGACGATTGCCCCTGCCCACTGGTGCGTCGGTGGTCACTGCTGACCCCCGGGCCCCTGCATAGTAGCCGCTGGACGTTCCCCTGGGGTTCTCCTCTGCTCCTCTCTTGGGGGATGCGGTCGGCCCCGCCCGGGTCCACTTGGGGCCCTGGGGTTCCTTTGGACGTTTTGGCTCCGATCTCCTTCATGTCTGCATCAATTCCTGGGAGACGGATTGATGCCTGTGTGGTGGAAAATTGTTATGCAATTAGGAATTAAGTGTATATTCTCTGTTTAGTGAATACATCTAGGGTAAAATGACAAGGTTATTGCTCCAGCTTAATGTTATGAGAAAGATATATGTGTCAGGTCACCAGAGAGACAGACGCCGGGGCAGTAAGATAACAGTCTGGCCTTCGGATGTGCTGCTTTATGCGTTGGTATAAGACTCGTGTGAAGCAGTTCTCCGGAGGCGGGGCGTGAACGTTGGAGAAGACATCTACAGAGATAAACAATGATTGCGGAATACTATTTAAGCGGTTAGTTAGAAAGGTTGGTTAAGGTGATGCACGAGTAACTCTGTCCCCTCCGTGTCTGGCCAGACATGTTTGAATTAAATACTTGAACGCCTTCTTGGACTCAAGTCTTCTTTATAATGGAAACCCTGAGATACTATTTTTTGCCAATACACCTGCTCACACCAGCTATCGAACACTCTTATGGAGAAACCTTATATGCACCAGCATGCTCACACACACACACATAGGTGTGGGGTCTCTGGTGTTTGCAGATATATTCTTGGGGTGAGGTTATCATTACTAGAGCTTGATTAATCGGTACCATGAGTTTTTCTGTGACATTGTTGTTGTGATGTGGATGTGTAGTTCTTAGTTTACGATGTTTGGTTTGTTTTGTTGATGTTCCTTTTTCGTGTTTTGTTTTTTCCTACCTCTCTTCTTCATCTTCTTTCTTTCTTCCCCTTAATTTTCTGTCTCCGTGTCCATAACATCAGGAAATAAAACCCCCAGCAATTCATAATAAAGATTTTTCACACATGTATATCAAGTGGAGTACTATAGCAAAAGCTGTAATGCTCCGCTTGTGAAAGTAAATCTGTTGGGCTTCTACTTGGTACTCAGACACCAATTCTGAGCTCCACACTGCCAAACAGGACACGTAAAAAAAAAAAAAAAAAAAAGCAATAGCTTTCCACCTCTGTAGGCATAATTTGACAATTCAAACAAGTGCACCACCATTTGTCATTCACCCTATCTACAGCTTTGGGCTCAGCTTCAGCTTGGAGCACTTCTATGTCCACTCACTCTCTCTCTGCCTGTTCAGCTCCATCTGCTGAAGTTCAGCATTCGTATACTCTGGTTCATAAAGGTATCCCTTTGGCGTTGTGCTAAAATGAGTTTCATCATCACATGTTTCGTAATCAGACAGGTTGTCGGCATTCAACAGTGGAACAGATGGCGGGAGGAGGAGCGCAACAGTTGATGCTGGCCGCAACGCTGATTGATTGGAATGATAAAGATAGGTGATGCTAGGGTCTTTCACTGAAAAGATTATAACAATTAAAGCGTCAATCTGTACCTCAATACCGAACCCACTAACAATGCAATCCCAATTCAACACTGATGTGGAGAAAATGTCTGAATTCCATGAATTAAACCAAAGAAACTTTGAAAAATCATTATCCAATTAAGCTCCTCCTCTTGCAGCCTTGATGTCATACCCACAGCTTTTTTAAAGAAAGTTCTTCCTGTCATTGGGTCTGATCTGGTTCCAATTGTTAACTCATCCCTGCTATCAGGTGTTTTCCCCCAGGCTTTGAAGACAGCAGTTATTCAACCACTACTAAAGAAGAAGAATCTGGACAACATGTTAATGTAGAACTACAGGCCGCTCTCAAATCTTCCATGCCTCAGTAAGATCATTGAAAAAGCTGTGTTTCACCAATTAAATAGCTTCCTGACAATGACAAACCATTTTGATGTTTTTCAGTCTGGTTCCCGTGCTCACCACAGCACTGAGACTGCCCTCATCAAAGTATTCAATGACATCTGCATAAATACAGACTGTGGTAGAACCACAGTGCGGGTTCTGTTGGACCTCAGTGCGTCATTTGACACTGTTGATCACGAAATACTATTAGAAAGACTGGAAAACTGGGTTAGACTCTCTGGTACAGTACTTGGCTGGCTTGAGTCCTACCTAAAGAACAGAAACTTATTTGTTTCAATAGGAAACATTTCATCAGAACGAACAGAAATCACATATGGGGTGCCCCAGGGCTCCATCTTAGAGTCTCTCCTATTTAATAACTACATGCTCCCACTAGGCCAGATTATAGAAACCAATAACATTAGCTACCGTAACTACGCGGATAATACTCAGCTTTACATTACAATGTCACCAGGTGACTTTGAACCCATTCAAACCCTAAATCAATGCATCGACCACATAAATGGATGGATGTGCCATAACCTTCTCCATCTGAACAGAAACAAAACTGAAGTAATTACTTTTGGATCTAAAGAGGAACGTTCAACAGTCAGAACACAGCTTCACTTAATACAGGTAGAAACTACTGATCAGGCCAGAAATTTAGGTGTAGTAATGGACTCAGACCTGAACCTCCAGGGTCACATAAAGGCAATCACAAGGTCAGCCTTCTATCACCTGAAGAACAATTCTGGAATTAAAGGACCTTAAAAAACTCATCTATGCGTTTATCTTTAGTCGGATTGATTACTGCAACAGCGTCCTTACAGGTCTGCCTAAAACGTCAATCAGACAGCTACAGCTGCAACTCTAGCCTACTAAACATCCCTAGAATCAGAACCAAACATGGAGAAGCAGCTTTCAGTTTCTATGCTCCTCTTATCTGGAACAGACTTCCTGACGAGTGCAGAGTTACTGAAACTCTGAACTGCTTTAAATCGAGACTAAAAATGTAGCTGTTTAGAATTGCCTTTGAGTAAATGATTGTCATATGTATCAAATGTGTTCATGCTCTCTTGCTTTATTGACTTATAATTTCCAGTGTTATATTTGGTTTTTTCTCTTGTTTTCATCACCAAATCTTGTAAAGCACCTTGAATTACCTTGTTGTTGAAAGTGTGCTATACAAATAAAATTGCCTTGCCTTGCCTTGAAGTTGCGAGATGAGATTAGCATCTTTTTGAAAGGAGAGGGCAGTAACCATGGCCACAAATTTTAATGTAACAAGTTTTTAATGAAACTTTCATCAAATGGCATGTTTCTAAAAGCAATGTTTAATGAACCAAATTCAGTGATGCAGTGCACAAACACACACCTCCACCTGGCAGATAAAGTGACATTAACAGGCTCACACCAGTTACTGAAAAGTTGATGATTAAAGACCATGGTTTTGCAAAACAACCTTTACGATTGTTTTTTTCCTCTGAGTTCTTTGTTTTAAACCAATTGTGCACAGAGAGAGTTTATTAGTAAAATTAATGAAAAATAAAATAATACATTAATAAAAAAAGTTACATTTTCTTACAGACCAAAGGGGGACCCAGCATTTAGCTATTTATTTCTTAAAAACAATGCTGATATCATCCAAAACAAGTTAACTAGCAAATTAACAAGGCTACAACAATAACTACGATCTACAATAATTTAAATACATTTGTTACATTAACGTTACTGTATGTACATCATCTTCAACCTATTTCCTCCTCTTCACTCTTTTGTTTCCTTCAATAGGCACCTGACTGTTTTATCCTTGTAGACATAATATCCTGCTGGCTAGGCTGCACATGTTGCAAATCTGTCAATCAGCTGGTTTGACCTAATCACATAACAAGCTTCTTGACCCCACCTATTAATTTAATAAAATGTATCTGTTTGTGGTACCCTAATGGATGTCACGCCCTTAGGATTTGCCTATACTGCCTATGCCATACCATGTGAACCATTGTTCACTCTACTTGTGTGTATTTTCAACTGAAGCATTAAAGTCTGCAGGTCAGTTGATTGTGGACATTACCAAATTTAGACAGCCTTTTTGTTGATGCCCCCTTCACTTTGAAACAGCCTACCTTTAATAGCTGCTCAGACCATTGATCTCTTTAATGTTACTTAATTTTAGTAACTTTTTTAACCACTTTTGTTTTGAAATCTGATTTATTTATGTGTACATTAGTAAATTTATTTATTATTTTTGACTTTTGATTTTGTTTATGTTGTAATGTTAATATTGAATTACTAAAGGTTTTTCATTCATTGGTGGTTAACGGATTTTATGTCAATGTCAAATTTATTGATATAGCATAGCAATTGCTGACCAAAGTGCTTTACACGGTAGGGAAAATAGATTAAAACAACAATAACTAAAACGACTGAAAAATACAAAATATAGAACAGTATAACAAAATACTTATTGTACTCTTATTTAAAAGCCAGCTCATAAAAATGGGTCTTCAAAAGTGTTTTAAAATTACACATAGTCTGAGAAGACTATTCCATAGAGTGGGACCCACTACAGAAAAGGCCTGAGATCACAAGACAGTTCTGATTGCTAGATTATGCCAGAGTAGACCAACACGCCGACTCTACCATGAACATGACAAAGATAAGCTATGATTTCAAATAGAGCTCCTTTCTCCTGGGGTAAAGAGAGGAGCATGGCGCAGCTCCTCAGGAAACGCAGATCCAAGTGGAGTGCCAGGGACTGGCAAAACCTTGGCACAGCTTCTTTCAGTGGCAGATTATTTGATGCTCCTACTTGGAGCCCATTCTCTCTCGGGCCAACACTGAGACACTGATGGATGCTTTTATCACCAGTAGAATTGATTACTGTAATACCCTGCTTTCTGGTCTTCCCAAAAAGAGTATCTCAGGTTTACAACTTCTACAAAATCAGCAGCATGTGTCCTGATGAAGACTAGGAGGCGGGAGCACATTACACCTGTCCTAAATCGATTGCATTGGCTCCCCGTATGTTTAGGAATGATTTTAATGTTCTTTTGTTTTGTTCTTTAATGTTCTTTTAATGGTTTTTAAGTGTCTCAATGGTCTTGGGCCTTCTTATTTTCAGAACTGTTTTTGCTATATGAACATTTGCGGTCCCTGCGCTCTGCTGGCAGCCGTCTCCTTGCCATCCCTAAAGTCAGGACACACTCACGGCGAGGCATCTTTCCAGTACTATGGCCCTCACCTCTTGAACAGGCTGCCGGAGGACCTCAGGGCCAAAGATAACTTTTTTTTTGTTTTTAAGAGCAGGCTCAAGACTCAACTTTTTAGCCTAGCCTTTAACTGATTGTTACACTGCCTGGCCAAAAAAAAAAGTCACCACCAAAACATAAGGCTACACACTTCGTTGGACTGCCTTTAGCTTTGATTACGGCACGCATTTTCTGTGGCATTGTTTCAATAAGTTTCTGCAATGTCACAAGATCTATTTTCATCCAGTGTTGCATTAATCTTTCACCAAGTTCTTGCACTGATGATGGTAGAGTCTGACCATTGCACAAAGCCTTCTCCAGCACTTCCCAAACATTCTCAATAGGGTTAAGGTCTGGACTCTGTGGTGGCCAATCCATGTGTGAAAATGATGTGTCATGCTCTCAGAATCACCCTTTTACAATTCGAGCCCGATGAATCCTGGTATTGTCATCTTGGAATATGCCCGTGCCACCAGGGAAGAATAAACCCAATTATGGAATAACCAGGTCATTCAGTATATTCATATAGTCAGCTGACCCCTTTCTTTGAGCACATACTGTTGCTGAACCTAGACCTTGACCAACTGCAGCAACCCCAGATCATGGTACTGCCCCCACAGGCTTGTACAATAGGCACTAGGCATGATGGGTGCATCACTTCATCTGCCTCTCTTCTTACTCTGGTGCGCCCATCACTCTGAAACAGGGTAAATCTGGACTCATCAGACCACATGACCTTCTTCCATTGGTCCAGAGTCAAATAGTTATGCTCCCTAGCAAAATTAAGCCTTTTTTTCTGGTTTGCCTCACTGATTTTCTTAGGGCTACACAGCTGTTCAGTCTCAATCCCTTGAGTTCCCTTCGCATTGTACGTGTGGAGATGCTCTTACTTTCACTATTAAACATAGCCCTGAGTTCTACTGTTGTTTTTCTTCGATTTGAGTTCGCCAAATGATCATTCAGGATTTTTTTCCGGCAACATTTCGTCTTCTAAGACAATGGGTCCCCACTATCCTTCCACTTTTTCATAATGCGTTGGACAGTTCTTTACCCAATTTTTGTAGTTTCTGCAATCTCATTAAATGTTTTCTCTGCTTGATGGATGCCAATGATTTGACCCTTCTCAAACACACTAACATATTTTCCACAACCACGAGTTGTGTCTTTCAACATGGTTGAAATGAGAAGCAACTCATTGCACCAGTTGGGGTTAAATAACTTGTTGCCAGCTGAAAGGTAATCAACCATGCAGTAATTACCCAATAGGAGACTTGTACCTGTTTGCTTAGTTAAATAGAAAAAAATTCCCTGTCAATTTCTTTCTTGCAACATGTTTTTTTTTTTTTTAGTACGCAGTTGCTTGTTTGGCTTTATTTTTAAAGGTCTTTAAAGTTCTTAAAGATTTTTTAAAATCTTCCAACACCAACTCCAAAATCGAAGTTAGTGCAAAACAGAAAGCTGAGAAGAACACACATTTTAGGCTAAGAGTGAAATCAGTGTTAGGTTCCGTGTCAAAAAGCCGTTGAACTAAATTAAACTGGACAGGTGCAACCATCACAATGGCATTACAGTTGTTGTGATCTCCGGGTGTTTGTCTTTTGTTAGGGATTTTCCTTATTTAGTTCTATTTTCATGTTTAGTTATTCTTAGTCTTTCTTGTGATTTCTGTACTTTCTGGTTTCCCCGTAGTCTTGTCTTTAGTTAGTTTCTTAAGATCCTCCTAGTTTCCCAGTTTTCTGTCTCCCAGCCATTTCACCTCCTGTCCCAGCTAATCACTTCCACCTGCTCATTCCCTCTCAGCTGCAACCGCTTCCGTTAATTGGTCCTGCTCCTTCTCTGCTTCACTCTTCACTCTCCTCCCTCAGTATAAATGCAGTCCCCACTCAGTCACAACTCGCTGGTTCGTCCGTCTTTCTTCCCCGCCTGATTCCTGCCTTTCTTGTTGCCCGTCTGGTTCCTGTGTTTCCCTGTTGCTGCCTGTACCCTCCCGAGTTTCTGTAAGTTCCGTGTGGTTTTTCATTAAATCATTTTTTGTATTTACTCTGCTGCTTTTGGGTCCAGTTTAAACTGCAAAACATGACAGAACGAACCAGCCAGTCTATGGACCCAGCAGAAGCTCGCTGTCTGCCCACGTTGCGCCTGTATTTAAGGCAGCATTTGGACCTAATGGCCACTCTCTCCCCGCCTTGGGTCCGGATCGGGGCAGCAGAGGAACTGTTGGCTTTGCTAAGGCCCTGGTCGCCATTACTGGCCGAGCTGGGGTTGACTGCATTTTGGGAAGAGGCGGAGTGGAACAAACTGGCAACATTTGCTGGCCAGTTGGGGAGGCCTCTCCCGCCTCGACCCCAGGTGCAGCCCCCTAGTTTCGGCCCGGCCTTGACAGTCTGCCAGCTCTCGGGGGGTGTCCCAGAGGACACGCCTCTGATCCCAGGCTCCGCAGGGGGTGTTTCGGAGGACACGCCCCTGGTTCCTGTTTCCATCGGGGGTGTCCGGGAGGACACGCCTCGGGTTCCTGTCTCCACAGGGGGTGTCCCAAGGGACACACCTCTGGTTCCTGTTCCTGACTCCGCAGAGGGTGTTCCAGAGGACACGCCTCTGAATCCTGTTCCTGTCTCCGCCGGGGGTGTCTGGGAGGACACGCCTCGGGTTCCTGTCTCCGCCGGGGGTGTCTGGGAGGACACGCCTCGGGTTCCTGTCTCCGCCGGGGGTGTCCGGAGGGACACGCCTCTGGCTCCTGTCTCCGCCGGGGGTGTCTGCAAGGACACGCCTCGGGATCCAGACTCCGCCGAGGGTGTCCAGAGGGACACGCCTCGGGATCCAGACTCCGCCGAGGGTGTCCAAAGGGACACGCCTCGGGATCCAGACTCCGCCGAGGGTGTCCAGAGGGACACGCCTCGGGTTCCTGACTCCGCCGAGGGTGTCCAGAGGGACACGCCTCGGGCTCCAGACTCCGCCGAGGGTGTCCAGAGGGACACGCCTCGGGCTCCAGACTCCGCTGAGGGTGCTCCAGAGGACACGCCTCCGAATCCTGTTCCTGTCTCCGCCGAGGGTGTCCGGGGGGACACGCCTCGGGCTCCTGTCTCCGCCGGGGGTGTCCAGAGGGACACGCCTCGGGCTCCTGTCTCCGCCGGGGGTGTCCAGAGGGACACGCCTCGGGCTCCTGTCTCCGCCGAGGGTGTCCAGGGGGACACGCCTCGGGCTCCTGTCTCCGCCGAGGGTGTCCAGAGGGCCACGCCTTGGGCTCCAGACTCCGCCGAGGGTGTCCAGAGGGCCACGCCTCGGGATCCAGACTCCGCCCAGGGTGTCCAGAGGGCCACGCCTCGGGATCCAGACTCCGCCGAGGGTGTCCAGAGGGACACGCCTCGGGTTCCTGACTCCGCCAGGGGTGTCTGGGAGGACACGCCTCGGACTCTTGGCTCCGCCCTGGGTGTCCAGAGGGACACGGCCGTGAGTCCAGCGCCACGTCGTGGGTCTTCAGCGTCACGTCGTGGGTCTTCAGCGCCACGTCGTGGGTCCTCCACACCGTCCTCTCGTAGGTCACCACGCCACAAGGTTCTGCTCCGCAGCCGGCCGCCACGCCACAAGGTTCTGCTCCGCAGCCGGCCGCCACGCCACAAGGTTCTGCTCCGCAGCCGGCCGCCACGCCACAAGGTTCTGCTCCGCAGCCGGCCGCCACGCCACAAGGTTCTGCTCCGCCGGCCTCCTGGTTCCTCGCCGCCGGCCTCCTCGTCTCTTGGTTCCTCGCCGCCGGCCTCCTCATCTCCTGGTTCCTCGTCGCCGGCCTCCTCGCCTCCTGGCTCCTCGTCGCCGGCCTCCTCGCCTCCTGGCTCCTCGTCGCCGGCCTCCTCGCCTCCTGGCTCCTTCTCGCCTCCTGGCTCCTCGTCGCCGGCCTCCTCGCCGCCCGCTTCCTCGCCGCCCGCTTCCTCGCCGCCCGCTTCCTCGCCGCCCGCTTCCTCGTCGCCTGGTTTCTCATCTCGGTCTTCTGGTTCCTCGTCCTCGCAGGCCTCCACCCACCTTGGATGGGTGTGTTTTTGTTTTGGACTCTTGCGCTCCTTCCGAGGCCCCCTCCGCCCACCCTAGTTGGGTTGGGTTTGGTTTGTTTTTGTTGGACTTCTAGGGGCGTCTGGTATCCGCCCTTGAGGGGGAGGTTGTGTTGTGATCTCCGGGTGTTTGTCTTTTGTTAGGGATTTTCCTTATTTAGTTCTATTTTCATGTTTAGTTATTCTTAGTCTTTCTTGTGATTTCTGTACTTTCTGGTTTCCCCGTAGTCTTGTCTTTAGTTAGTTTCTTAAGATCCTCCTAGTTTCCCAGTTTTCTGTCTCCCAGCCATTTCACCTCCTGTCCCAGCTAATCACTTCCACCTGCTCATTCCCTCTCAGCTGCAACCGCTTCCGTTAATTGGTCCTGCTCCTTCTCTGCTTTACTCTTCACTCTCCTCCCTCAGTATAAATGCAGTCCCCACTCAGTCACAACTCGCTGGTTCGTCCGTCTTTCTTCCCCGCCTGATTCCTGCCTTCCTTGTTGCCCGTCTGGTTCCTGTGTTTCCCTGTTGCTGCCTGTACCCTCCCGAGTTTCTGTAAGTTCCGTGTGGTTTTTCATTAAATCATTTTTTGTATTTACTCTGCTGCTTTTGGGTCCAGTTTAAACTGCAAAACATGACAACAGTATATAAGCCAGCCATAACATGTTACTTTGACTATGAGCAGTAATATATAAATGAGAATGGATTGAATATTCTATTATCCAACTCATGCAAACACCATGTTTAAAGCATTATCTTTAAAATGGTTAGAATAGAGCCATTAGAGGTGGGGTACACTGTGAACAGGTTACCAGTCCATTGCAGGGGAGTATTGTTATAGCTGAAAATACAGCTCTTCTAAAACAAAGATGAGACTAAGTCCCAAAAGGCGTTTCAAATATTTAATTAAACATGTCTAACCAAAACATGCAGGGGACAGACATTACTTTTACATCGCCCTCCACAACCGTTCTGACTAAAAGTTTAGGTATTATTCTACTATCACTGTTTATCTCTCCAGCACGTCTTCTCCAATCTTCATGTCCAGCTCCTGGAGAACTAGTTCATGCCAGTCTGATAGTAAAGCATGAAGCAGCCCGTCTAGGTCAGACTGTCCCGTAGATATCTTGCTGCTCTGGCGCCTGTCACTCCGGTGATCTGACACATCTTTATCGGAACATTATTCTGGAGCAATAAGATTGTTTTTCCCTAACTTGTCATCATGCTATAGATACATTCACTAGAAAGAGAATATGTAATTCAATTCTAATTTCATTGGAATATTCCTGAAACGTTATCTAGAGATTGACTTTAAAATATTGTTCACCCTATCCATAGTAAGACAGATAAATGTGTATTTGAATAAATTAGTATATAATCATAAGGTAATTTATTTTATTGATATAATTTAGAAAGTACAACTACAAATATATTATATATTTGCATTACACACAGATGGTGATTTGGCTTTGAGGCATTGAGCAGTGATTCCAGCCATATTCGAAAATAAGCCTCCCAAATCTAATCTTTTTTGTGCACCTTTTTCTACTTCTGTTTTTCCTTTCACTAAACTTCCAAATTATACGCTTGACAACAGCAGCTTGTGACCTGCCAGTGAGCTTAGCAATGACTTTTTGTGACTTTTTCTCTTTATGAAAGGTGTCAGTGACTTTTTGCAGAAATGCTTTTACTAAGGGATAAAATAAATAAACTTTTTTGTTTGTGATTAACCTGTGAAAAAAGCAACAATAAGCAATAAACATTTTCTCATCGGTAGGTGAAATTAACAAATAAATTTTGTCAGTAAAGTCTGGAGTACTTGTTGCAAACTTGTGCAATAGTATTAGTAAATTTCATGATACATCTTTGTTGAACAACTTATCAGTTTGTCAGTTAGAAAACATTGAAACTTTGTTTAGATAGATATGGTCTCTCATTTCAGAGAAATAAAGCAACAAAATCCAGCAAAGTATGATCTTCATCCAAATAAGTATGAATAATTATTCAAAATGTTTCTGAACTGTTGAACTCCCCATAAGCAATACTGTTTGCCTAAAGCATCTTTGAGTTTTTAAATTATTGAAAGGTGTGTATGATGGCAGCAAAACACCTGAACCTGCCTTTTTAACATGCAACCATGTAGCCCAATGAATAATTGACTGAGATATGCACTGTTTACAAATAAACTTGTTACTGTCCATTATATAAGCCTGACTAATCCGTAACCTTGTTGAAAATCTACAGACCTCAGTAAGTGAAGGCACAGTGCTACTGGAGTTTTGCTGCATGGCCCCACTATTCTCATTTGTATTCCTTCCAAATGCTTACTCGAAAGAATATTTCTGCTTCAGTATATTATGATGCATGAATCCATGTTTTGTAAAAATAAATGTCATGTGCATTTTGTGATAATTGTTTCTGTGTGTAACTTTCTTAACAGGTTATTGAATTTATGTATGATGATGAACATATTGCTTGAATTTTTACAAATTCCTACAGATTCATAAGCTTTCAAATGAAATGTTTTACGTGGTTAATGTTTAACAAGCCCTAGCAGTGGTGAACTTTGCAAGAAAACTTCTGCAGAAAGTTTTCAAGATAGCCTGTTCTCCATCCTATAGACCAGGCTTTGCACACCTGTTCTCCCTTCCACACAAGAAAACAAGTTTCCCCTGCTGTTTCACCATCTCTGAGTAAGACATATACAGGCAGGTTTGATTGATGTGAACTTGAAGACGTTGTAAGGCCTGAGCTAGTAGAGCTGTAGTCCTATTGTGCTTCACACCAGCTGGATACTTCTCACCTTCTGGCACCATCAACTGTTACTGCCCAGAAGAAGGGTATTTGTGCAGCACCAGTGGGATAAGAGCACAGGCAGGTTGGTCCTTGTTAGAACTTGGTGGCTGCCTTCAGATGTGCTGTGGATTAAAAGGTGCAAGTCAGGCTAGATGAGGTCACGCGGTCTCCTGTTGCTGTAGCACTGAATGAGACATGAGGCACCTCCTGTTTTATTTGCAGTTCTGAGAAACCTTAAGGTGAAAAAGTAACATGATCAGCATAAAATTTGTTTGGTCACAAATAGTAACAGTATTGAAACCTTAAATTCCAGCCTTTTAACATTATTCTTTTTATCACCCAAATACTGATTAGATTGGAGATTTGGTGGACGGACTCTACACATCTATATCTAGAGTTTTGAGTCTTTTACTGTGAATGTTTTCTTCTATGACATAATTAAGAAGGAAGGAAGGGAGGGAGGGAGGGAGGGCAAGGAAGACAGAATGGAAGAAAAGGAGGTAGGGCACAAGGAGGGAAGAAAGGAAGAAAACTGTAGCAAACGAAGACACAAGGAAGAAAGGAGAGGCAGAACACAACGAAGGAATGACAGAAGAGATGGAAGAAAAATGAACTACACAGTGAAGGAAGGAGACGTGTAAGGAAACATAAAAGTAAGGAAGAAAGAAAAGGACACAGAAAAAAACTGTCTGGAAATAAGGAAGGACGATGAAGGTATTATGGAGGCATGCAAAGAAGATGAGGACAGATATAAGAAATTAAGAAATATCTCAAAAGTGGCAGACAGGAATGAATAAAGGACAAAAGGAAACATGGACTCCACATTTAGACAATGCAATGGGGAACTAAGTCTGGAATTACAAATATTTATTATTCTCTATATTCTTTTTTTAACTTACAGACATACATATATCCAATTCCATACCTTTCCACCCTACGTGGGGAACTTGGTAATGGTAGTTATCCAATGAACTATGGTGAAATAAAAATAGCAGAAAACATCAATTATACCCTCCCATTATGCTGGAAAGCATTTTTAAATAAAAAACATCACCTGCTATGAAAACATTTCAATGTGTCAAGCAGTGGAATGATTTTTAAATTTTATAGTGAACAAGACTGTGAACATCAGTTTTTGATTTGAGTTTTGTGTATGTATTCACATGCAGCGCTCTGATCATGGTATACGCTTGTTGTCACTGCAAATGTAGGTGCTACTCTTTATCTCTGCTTGGTTCTTTCTCTTGTCTTGGAACCAGACTCCTTAGATGTCTCTCACCTACTGCCAACGACTACCACTTAAAACCTACCTTTGCACACATGCAAAACAGATCATGTGATCCTCTAAAAACTTTTATGCCTCATACACACACATACACATGCACACTCCTTGCGTTCACAAAGATTTTTTGATAGCAGACTTGCAGACTTTTTTTCTATGTTGCTTGTTTGTGACTCAGATTGCAAGGTGTGACCCACTTCCTCTGTTCATCATGTTGCTATTATAGGAGACTCTATTTCCTTAGCAGACAGATATGGGTTTTCTAATTGCTCCAAAATTGTTGATTCTGAAAATTAATGGTGAATATGTATTTTGTAAAGAGCCTTTAAAGATGAATATGTATGGGGGCAATGACTATATATGTTAACAATACATGTTTTAAGTCAGTAGCAGCTTTTACTAATCTTCAGAGCAAAAGGAACATAAAAAGCAATTACCTAAATTTTCCATGTTTACATAAATTTGTTTCTGATTCTTGTATCTACAATTTTTTTTAACCAATATTTTTTAGTGTGAAGCTTTCACATATAGAACATCTCCCCTGAGTCATTTATGCCTCTAAAACATGGCTTATGGGTATGCATATTTAATAAGAAAACCATCCTCTGTTTTGCACCTAGTAACAGGTGCACAACTAAGGACTGCAACAGAAGGTGGGTGTGAAATACTAGAGCAGTGGCTGGTGATGTCGTGCCGTTGTTCTGCCCATCTCTGATTACATGTAACGTAAGATAACACAACTTGGTAACAAGCTGTCAAAGGTTCAAAATGTTAGAAAGAGGCAGAGCATTTTAGGAAATTGAGGACCATTTGTGCATTTTATATAATCCTTTTCCCCTACCGGAACAGTTTTCTACATACTTAACTAACATTGTGTGTTTTTTGATTGAACTTTTTAATGCACTTCTTCTTTTGTGGAATTAATTTCAAACAGATGCTCCTTGCAATATCAAGAACGCTGTTGACTAACTCTATGAGCTGCTGTCACACAGTTTCTTATCATGCCACACATGTTGGTGTATTTAAAAATACATTTTATTTTTGTCTGCCTGGACCTTGTTTTTTTATAGTGCATGTATATTGAAAAGAATGGTGTGAAATGTACACTGTAAAGAGCAAGTCGTGATTACTTTGGCATAATCCTGCTAATTTTAATATTGTCCGTTCGTTTTGCGATGAAAGTTATTTAGGCACAGTCTGTGAGTGCCCCCTAGTGGTCAAATAATCATTAGCAGAAATAGTCTGAAAATAGGCTTGGCTGCCCCATTGTGGTGTGAACCACCTTAAGCATTCAGCATGCCAAAGTGAGTCTTTGTCAGTTCAGAACGAATATTTGCATAGCGTAGCATTAGATTAAGTAACATTAATATTACCTCATTGCTGCAACATTTGGTTAGCGCTTGAGCGAGTTGTATAGCAGAGGGGATTTTGGGCAATACCTATGGTGTCTCAGAGTTGTGACGCTCATGTCAAGGCATGGTGTTAAGGGTGTTAAAAATGGTTTTGATAGATAACCCTGTCAAGTTATTGTGAAAGTGTGTTGCAGTTACATTTTTTACACACATAACACCATATCATAAGCTATGCCAGTCAGCCATAAATGCTTTGGACATGGCAAAAAATTGAGTGAAAAATTTGTCGCAACTAAGAGAAAAACACAGAGCTGCGAAAAATTCATCCTACCATATAGATTTTTGTTTTTGCTCTCTTGGCACTCATCCAAAACCCCCACCACCCACTCTCAGAATGAATTCTGGATTTACTCGTCATCTTAATCTTAACATGTGTTTGATGATTTGGACACTGCCTTTACTGATGAAGTTTAACTTAGCATATTGAATGTTGGAGTGCAGCAGGGCAGTCTTGACTTAATATGTACCAAATTCAGCTGATACATACTTGACATCTTGGGGGCCTCATAGAATTAGCTTTCATCCTTAGGTGGTCAAGCCATCATTGGGTAGGAAAACAAATGAACAAATAAGATAAAATATAGCATCCTGTTTTTTTTATTTTGTAGCACACCCATCATCCAGTATACATGGCATATACAAACAGGGGTGTGTTAAAAGGGAACCACATTGTTCAAATATGTGACAGGACTTCATGTTTAACATGATAGTAAGATAACAAACACCCTGACAGCATCTTAAAAACTACCATTTCTGTTATGAAGACATGTTTAATACTTTTCCTCTAAAGTCTTGACCTCTGTTTAACATTTTTCCCCCTATAACATGTCTCTTTCTCTTTTTTCCTAATAACCCTGCATTCTTGCAAGTTCTTTTTTCTCTTATTTTCCTAACTTCAGAGCCGTTACTTAAATGTTTGATGTTTGTTTTTTTATTTTCCTTTTTTTTCCTTCCTGCTCTCCTTCCCTCTGGCTAAACTGTACTCTGACTCCTTCAGACTGGCAGTATGAGGGTAAGAGGCCACGCTTCTGTTGTGTGTTTTCTCTTTTGTTTAATTAACTTTAGTATTTTGGCTGTTTACTTCATATAATGAAGAAAAGACATAAAAAGACACATAATCCCAAGCATTCCTTAAGAATCAAAGTTACCTTTCAGTGCCTGTTATTATAGAATTACACTTCCCTTTTTCTGTCTCATGCACTCTACTTCCTTCACTACCCATCTGGTGCCGTTTGTCAAGCTGCCATTACCTGTGTCCCATGTGCTCATACCATCTAGCTGTTGTAACCTCCATCTGTGAAGCTTTTCTCCCTCTTGCTCTGTTCACAATGTTGCCTTTTGCTTTTCACCATCCTTTGTCTAGTTGTCAGAGTTGTACAGTCAATTACTGTTGATAATCCAACTACATTGGTTATTGATTGCACTTGGTGTAAAAGTATCGATCTGTTTGACAGGGAGACACTAACAGTTTTCCAAGGTGTGCAATGTGAACCATCGATTGTTATGCAATCTACATGACAGTTTAAGCAAACTCAAAAACAATATCACACCAAGTTAGTATATAAAAGAAAAGATTTCCTTTACGGAGTGATTTCTCGCTTAATAGTTAAAGCAAGGCAAGGCAATTTTATTTGTATAGCACACTTTCCACAACAATGTGATTCAAGGTGCCTATAAATATAAAGTAAAAACAGCAATCAAGGCATTACAAAGCATATAATGTAAAAAGAGCAAGAAGCATACATAAAACATACATCAAAGCATTACTCAAAAGCAGCTCTAAACAGATAAGTTTTTAGTTGTGATTTAAAAGAACTCAGTGTTTCAGCAGCTTTGCAGTTTTCCGGAAGGTTGTTCCAGATTAGAGGAGCATAGAAACTGAAAGCTACTTCTCCATGTTTGGTTCTGAGTCTAGGGATGTTTAGTAGGCTAGAGTTGGAGGACCTGAGTGGTCACGGTAGTTGGTACGGTGACAACAGGTTTTCAACATATTTTGGTGCTACTCTAAACTTTTAGGAGTATTTTGAAATATATTCTCTGAGCTACAGGGAGCCAGTGTAAGGACTGTAGAACTGGGGTGATGTGCTCTACT
The DNA here is from genome assembly GCA_963556495.2 of Valencia hispanica. NCBI lineage: Eukaryota > Metazoa > Chordata > Actinopteri > Cyprinodontiformes > Valenciidae > Valencia > Valencia hispanica. The sequence continues at coordinate 30,124,154 of OY747711.1, forward strand.
TTCCTGGTTCTACTGAGTACGTGAGCAGCAGCATTCTGGAACAGCTGCAGCTGTCTGATTGACGTTTTAAGCAGACCTGTGAGGACGCTGTTGCAATTATCAATCCGACTAAAAATAAACGCATGGATTAGTTTTTCGAGGTCCTGTTGCGACATCAGTCCTTTAATCCTAGAAATGTTCTTCAGGTGATAGAAGGCTGACCTTGTGATTGCCTTTATGTGACCCTGGAGGTTCAGGTCTGAGTCCATTACAACATCTAAATTTCAGGCCTGATCAGTAGTTTCTACCTGTATTAAGTGAAGCTGTTTTTCTGACTGTTGAACATTCCTCTTTAGATCCAAAAGTAATTACTTCAGTTTTGTTTCTGTTCAGCTGGAAAAAGTAAGTTAAGGCTAATTCAGTTCAAGTTTTATTGACTACAGCTGTATTAGGTAAACCCTCATGGAATATAAATCTGACAACTAAAATGTGCATGCAAAAAGACAAAGGCCAATTTTAAAAACGAAGTTGTAAGCCTCCATAGTTAATTAAAGATACAAATGACTCTATAAATAAACACCTCCTAAATTGCTCTCATTTTCTATCTATGAAATCCAAAATAAACAGAAATTGCTCACAATTTTCACAATGCTGAACTGAAACCCCCAATTCCAAGTTTCTACATTTATAAGAAATACATCTTTATATTTATATATATATTTATATATATATATATATGTATATGTGTGTGTGTGAATTTGAAAAATAGGGTCCTTTAGACAGCGAGGTTTTTTGCAAGCCTAGTCACTATTCAATCCCAGGCTGATACTTCATATAGTTTAATATAATCCATGTCATTTATATGATTTTATACACTTGGACCTTACATTGCAGTAAGCACTACATGTTGACAGTATTACACTTACTCATTAATTCTGTTCAGGATGCTTCAGTTTCCTCACTCCCACAGATATTTTAACCTGAGTGGAGTTTCTGTGAGATAGCTGTAATGTGATTCTGCCAAACAGCTGAGCTCAGTTTAAAAAAACTACCTTAGTGTTCTGACAACATGCCACCTAAAGTGCTCATAGCTTTATCATTACATTCTACTGATACTGTATATTTAACTTGACACATACTCACCTTGCTCCTGCTGATAGTATTTACAGTTGTAGCTCTGTTTACAAAGGAATCTTTCATAATCTGGTTTTTAACATATTTTAGGGTGATTCTAGGTAAATATTTACAGACCGAACTAGAACAAGACCTAAAAAAAACCTGTGTTTTTAAAATAATACAATTTTATACTTAGTGTTTTAATATGCACTCTGTAGAGCTCCCTCTGGTGCACATTAGCCATCGGTAAATAATACAGTGGGCAAAGCAAGTTACATGATACAGAGAGGGAGTCCCTGGAGTGTTTTCATTTTTCCTACAGTCTATGACTTTGTAAATGTTGAAAAGGTCTTAGATTCTAAGCAGAAAGCCCAGGTTTGATTAACAAAATAATGCTCACAAACATTAATACATCTATGCAAGCTGTTCTCAAGGTAGTTGAGAATTCTTAAAACATGGCTTACCAGCTCTACCAGTCACAGGTATCACATGAACTGAATTTAGTCAGGCATTACCATTACAGATAATTTAGAAATACTGTGATCAGATGTCTGATCCAATCCTTGGCATCAGCCTGGGGCAGCTGTAAAAAGTACATCACAATATATTTTCTGGTTATTTAACACATGGCTGAAGTTCTAGAACTGTAGGTTAATCATTACAACTTCACTGTAATTGATCACATGGTTTGTTAGATGAGTATTGATTATTTTATAATATTGATTTAATGATGTTTCATAAATTGATTTATGATAAAATATTTTACATTGAAAGGATATTTCATTACTCAACTGTACATCATATACTATGAATATATCAAATCAAATCAAATCAAACTTTATTTATGAAGCGCTTTTCATACAAGAAGTTGCATCACAAAGTGCTTTACAAATTAAAATGACCCCACATAAACAAGGAAACTCCATCAGAGGAGCCATCTGCCCCGGCAGCAGTAGATTAACAGCAGCAGCCGAGGCACTGACACAGGGCACCCAGTGGAGGCAAGGCCAAGACCCCCACCTCCACCCAAGCTCCACCTGGAGAGCACCCAGGCAGCTACAGCCGACCACCGCTCCCGGGGCAGAGGGCTCCCACAGAGGAAACACTGGAATGCGGATTAAGATAAATTAAAGTATAAAAAGAAACGGTAAATTAATGTGCTAAGATTGAAAAGTAAAACTGATAAAAATATAATCATATAAAACATCCAAAGCAATTAAACAAACAGTGATAAATAATAATCAGTTAAAAGCTAAGCTAAAAAGGTGAGTCTTGAGCCTGCTCTTAAAAACATGAATGTTCTCTGCAGCCCTGAGGTCCTCTGGCAGCCTGTTCCAGAGGTGAGGGCCATAAAACTGGAAAGACGCCTCGCCATGCGTGTGTGTCCTGACTTTTGGGATGACAAGGAGACGGCTGCCAGAGGAGCGCAGAGACCGCGAAGGTTGATATGGTAAAAGCAGTTCAGAGAGATAAGAAGGCCCAAGACCATTAAGACACTTAAAAACCATTAAAAGAACCTTAAAGTCGATCCTGAAATGTACGGGGAGCCAATGCAATGATTTTAAGACCGGTGTAATGTGCTCCCGCCTCCTGGTCTTCGTCAGGACACGTGCTGCTGAATTTTGTAGTAGTTGTAAACCTGATATACTCTTTTTGGGAAGACCAGAAAGCAGGGCATTACAGTAATACATTCTACTGGAGATAAAAGGATGCATCAGTGTCTCCGTATTGGCCCGAGACAGAATGGGGCGGACTCTGGCGATGTTCTTTAGTTGATAAAAACCTATTTTAGTGATATTTTTTATGTGAGGAATAAAAGTCAGCTCAGAGTCAAAAATCACGCCCAGGTTCTTCACTTGTAAAGAGGGATTACAAGACAGTGATTGTAGTTTTGGTAAAAGTTTCTCTCTCTGAGCCTCAGGACCGATGACTAAAACTTCAGTTTTGTCCTGGTTGAGCTGGAGAAAGTTTTTCTGCCATCCAGGATTTAATGTCTAAAATGCAGTTAAAAAGTGCATCCATTGGCCGTGTGTCATCGGGAGACATGGAGATGTATAACTGTGTATCATCAGCATAACTGTGAAAGTTAACTCCATGTCTCCTGATGACGCTGCCAAGAGGGAGCATATAAAGGTTAAAAAGCACTGGGCCTAAAATTGAACCCTGGGGCACACCACATGTAATCCTGTGGACCCTAGAAGAGCAGGTATCTAAACTTACCATAAAAGTCCTGTCTGTGAGATGTTCTGGTATAATGTGTTTTCATATTTACAAATGAATTATCTTTTCAAAGTACATACAGATCTCTCCACAATTACTGGGCCCCTGGTAAAGATGTGGACAAAAGTCCTAAATAAATACTTGTTAGGGACACTTAGTGACCGCAAGATTGTAAATCTTTGCTGCACTTCCCTTACCATCCTCCTTACTGTGCGTGGAGGCAAGAAAAGCCTGGGTGTTCATCCACCCTTGTTTGTCACAGTTTCAGTTTGAAGAGTACCTAAGAAAAATAGGAATTTATCTATTTATGCCCCAGGATAACTAATCAAGTCACCAAACCCTCTGATCAACTAAAAAAAGGAAAGTATTTTAATAAATAAAAAATGTTTTTGAATTTTATTGAAATTGTTCAGAGGGGACAGGAATTGTGGCACCATTGTTTAGCAGTAATGTAATGAAATATTAATGTATTTTAAGGTAGTTTATACATCTTTATGAGGGGTGCCAATAAATGTGGAAGCTATGCTGCCATCAAGCACCATAATACAATTCATGTTTTACAAAAATGTTTCTTGTGCAAAAAAATCTAGATTGAGCTTACTTTGTGTCTTCTGATTTTTCTTTTTCTCTTTTTGTATTCAGAGTGTAAGCTGTCTCGGCCTGGCCCCCCTGCAACCATAGTGACCATTGACGAGGAGAGCCCCAATGGTATGTATTTACCCACCGATGATTCACACATATTTCTTTCTCTTATTTACCGTTCATCAGATTATAGTAACTGGTGCTGCACTCAAGTGGAGTGTGTGCTCTGTTGAAATTGTTTCTATGCTACAGGGAATGTCGATTTCCTCACATAATACATTATAATACTTACTCTGTTGTCAACAATGAGCTCTGCAGCATAAATGACTCCACTGGCCTATAGGTGATGGGTCTTGTTACAGGCTGGTTTTAAGATGTTTATTCATACACCAACATGTACTTGTGCTTTTGTTTTAGGATGAAAATAAATAAGTTCTAATTGCACCAAATCCACCTACAAGGGAAACTCATATTTATATCCGAGAACATACAGATGGTGTTTGGCACATCGAAATGTTTCAGGGATCCGATAATGAGTTGTCTGCTCCCTCTGCAGATTGTACTTGCTGTGATGTACCTGTGCGACTTTAGTGCAGGAGGCAATGAAGCGTACTTCAGACATGCAGCACTTGAGTGGGTCAGATGAAACTCCTGCTTTTAGTTTTTTCCCTTCATCTTCTTTCAAGCCTTCCCATCACCTCCACCTACTTTCTGCCTACCTCTGATGTTTCTCATCCTTTATTTTTCCTACACATTTGGCTTCATTTTTTTCTTTTCTTTTTTTCTTTTTCTCTTCGGGTTTTAAGCGTTTGCCATCAAGGTGTGCAGATGCAGATATGTCCTGTGGACGCAATAGGGAGGGAGGACTTCTGCTTGGGGAGGAGCTATATGATCATTTGGGGAATAATAAATGATTTTCCCTTAAATGGAGGAGGTGTGTGTTTGTTTCACTAGGTTCTTGCTGCAGATATTAGGACAGTAGGTTAACAGAGCTTAATGATCAGCTCTTACTAAAGATGGCAACCAGAGCTTATTTATACAGTCGGAGCAGTTTCCCACAGATGTTCAGCTTACCTGATGTTTTGTCATTGTGAGTGCCTCTGTGTGTTAGAGACAAAATTGTGCACATATGCTTCATCTGTGTGTTTGTATCATGAGAGTTTTAATGGAATGGTCTTTGTCAGATAAATCCACCCGTAAGTTATTGCAGTAGCTCACTATTCAGTCTGTTATTGGTTCTCAGCTCCTCCTTCCCCCTCTGTGACTGCAGCTGTGATTTTGTATTTTGATCGATTATTAAGGGAATCACTGGATGGAGGTAGCCAGGTCTGTATCCGAAAGCCTCTCACCCCACATGTCTCAGTGATTTCTAAGAGGGATTTGCACTAATCTTTTTCATAAAGCTCTCATTTACCTGGGATATAGGTCTCCTCTGGCTCCACCATGGTTTGTTTATCTCTCTGTAATGAAACGGGGAACAACTCGCCCTCCCAGTAATGGAATGTAAAAGAGGCAACCTGTCTTATTGACCAAAGCAATTATTCTGTTTAATGTGTGTTGTCTTTTTTGTTCCATCAAGCCGACACAGTGCAGATTTTAGATAATAAGTTCTCATCTTACATGTATGGCTTTGAGTTGTACAGCTCATAAAATAACCAACTGTCTGTCAGACTTCATTTTCCAAGTCAGGCAAGAAAGACGTGTAGTTAAATATATGCAGGTGCACCTCAATAAAATTAGAATACTACAAAAAACCCACAGCAAATCAACTCAAAACTTTAAACTAGATGATTATATACAGCCTGTGAGAACTGATAATTATATTAGTAGAATAGGGTGCAGATAACTTGTTTAGGAGAAATCACAACAACTTGCTGCACATGGAATGGGACAGAACTCTACCAGTTATCTCAAAGAGGTCTGTGATCTTGGATGATCAATTTGTATTATGCGAACGTACAGAGGGATTGATAACTGGAGGTTTCATGGTTGTGTCTTTATGGCAGACGTACTGGTCGTAAGGGGCAGTTATATGTTTCAGACTTTGATTGTTCATTTTTATGATCATCCCAATAGTTATAAATACAACACAAATGTAGTTTCAAGGAGAATTTTTATATATATATTACATAACACCAAAACATACAAAATTATTTTCATTACAATTAAAACATGTTTATATGTTTTGTACAATGCATGCACTTGAGACTTGTTTGGGGCTCATCAACTTCTACATCAATGCAGAACTGTTGAATAGAGCTTTCTTCACATTCCCCTCAAAGTTGCAGTTGACCCTGCTGGTTGTTAACCTTTTCCTATCGCATTTCTTCTTCCATTTAACTTTATATCCTCCAGAGAATTCTGTGAATAGCCATCTTCTATAGCCATGATGTTTTGTGTCTTACACTTGTTGTGAAAAGTGTCTATGGCTGTCTGCTCAACAAGTGTCAATTTTTGTTTGTTTTTTAAAATTTGCTCTTATGTTGTATATGAACTGAGTTTTAGTTTCCATTAGCTGTAAGCCAGAATAATCAAAATGAACAAAAAATGCTTTAAATCGTCTCTGTTATTAATGACTCTATATTAGTTTAACTTTTTATTTAATTACTGAAACAATTAACTTTTCAATTCAACTATAATTTATTGAAATACAAGTGTAGATTAATATTTTTGCAGCAGCCTGGGAAATATTCATTTTGGACTATGATAACAGCTCTAATACATACAAAATAGTGAGGAACAAACAGGCAAAGCTGCTTATATCTACCTTGTAACTCATTAGCAATACAGCCACAGCTTGTTTCCTGTAGCAACATGACCCATCTACGCATAAGATGTGATGATGTGTTCATCTATTTATGATCTGCTGTGTGGCTTGCGTCCAAAGACACATTTTACTGTGTTTACTTAGATAGGACATTTTTAAAACTTCACATTTCATCTTAACTGCATTTAGAAGTGTTTGGTGTTTTTTTATGATCCAATTTTGGACGGCCTAAATAAGTGATGCATTAAGATCCACAAGCCAAAAAAACTGGAAACTTTGGCATATGCACTGCTCAAACACTTAAACAACACAATGTAACTCCAAGTCAATCACACTGATTGACAATCAATTTTACATGCTGTTGTGCAAATGAAATAGACAACAGGTGGAAATTATAGGCAATTAGCAAGACAACCCAAATAAAGGAGTGGTTTTGCAGTTGGTGACCACAGACCACTTCTCAGTTCCTATGCTTTCTGGCTGATGTTTTGGTCACTTTTGAATTCTGGTGGTGCTTTCACTCTAGTGGTAGCATGAGACAGATTGGCTCAGGTAGTGCAGGTTATCCAGAATGGCACATCAATGCAAGCTGTGGTAAGAATGTTTGCTGTGTCTGTCAGCGTAGTGTCCAGAGCATGGAGGCGCTACCAGTAGAAAGGCCAGTACATCAGGAGACGTGGAGGAGGATGTAGGAGGGCGACAACCCAGCAGCAGAACCGCTACCTCTGCCTTTGTGCTAGGGGGAACAGGAGGAGCACTGCCAGACCCCTGCAAAATGACCTCCAGGAGGCCACAAATGTGCATGTGTCTGCTCAAATGATCAGAAAAAGACTCCATGAGGGTGGGATCAGGGCCCGACGTCCACAGGTGGGGGTTGTGCTCACAGCCCAACACCGTGCAGGATGTTTGGCATTTGCCAGAGAACACCAAGATTGGCAAATTTGCCACTGGCGCCCTGTGCTCTTCACAGATGAAAGCAGGTTCACACTGAGCACATGTGACAGACATAGTCTGGAGACGCTGTGGAGAAAGTTCTGCTGCCTGCAACATCCTTGAGTATGACCGGTTTGCCATTGGGTCAGAAATGGTGTGGGATGGCATTTCTTTGGGGCTCCGCACAGCCCTCCATGTGCTCGCCAGAGGTAGCCTGACTGCCATTAGGTGCCGAGATGAGATCCTCAGCCCCTTTGTAAGACCATATGGTGGTGTGGTTGGCCCTGGGTTCCTCCTAATGGAAGACAATGCTAGATCTCATATGGCTGGAGTGTGTCAGCAGTTCCTGCAAGAGGACGTTATTGATACTATAGACTGGCCCGGTTGTTCTCCAGACCTGAATCCAATTGAGCACATCTGGGACATCATGTCTCGCACCATCCACCAATGCCATGTTGCACCACAGACTTTCCAGGAGTTGGCGGATGCTTTAGTCTGGGTCTGGGAGGAGATCCCTCAGGAGACCTGCCACCTCATTAGGATGCCCAGGCATTGTAGGGAGGTCATACAGGCACATGGAGGCCACACACACTACTGAGCCTCATTTTGACTTGTTTTGAGGGCATCACATTAAAGTTGGATCAGCCTGTACTGTGTTTTTTCCACTTTGATTTTGAGTGTTACTCCAAATCAAGACCTCCGTGGGTTAATTAATTTGATTTCCATTGATAGTTTTTGTGATTTTGTTGTCAGCACATTCAACTACGTAAAGAACAAAGAATTTAATAAGAATATTTCATTCCTTCAGATCTAGGATGTGTTATTTTAGTGTTCCCTTCATTTTTTTTCAGCAGTGTATAACAACTGCAGCCTTCTGCTGGTAACACTGTATGATCTGAGCTGAATGACAACATAGGCCAGGGGTCAGCAACTTTTACAACTCCAAGAGCCATTTTTGCCCACGGTCAAGCTAAATAAATTTTGTTAAGAGTCACAAAACCTACATGAAACAAATTATCTTACTTTTAGAATATCCACCACAGGAAATTTGTTTTAGTTTTTAAATTAAAAAAACAATTTTTTTTATTTTTAAATATTTTTAAAAATCAAACTTTTTAGGTAAAGCAATTGAAATAGGTTCAATGGAGTGTTCAGTTTTTATAGAAATGATGTCAAAAGAGCATGTAGATTACCAAGAAAAGACAAAAAAATTATGCAATAGAAAAGGATATTCTTAACACTATTAGTGTCATTCTTTGGGAAAATGCTATGCATGTATTCTATAAAAATGCTTAGGAAAAAGTGCTGAAGCTAGAAGTTTTTATTACTTTTACATTTTTAAACGTTGCTCAACTCTTTAACCTTTTTTGGCAAAGTTATTAAGAGCTATATTTTCTTTAGAAATACTCACATTTTACTCTAAGGCAGACCTTTTCACATGTAGCACCATAAATTTGGACTTAAAGCAACAAAAAGCCAATAAAGTATTGGGTTTAGTGTTGAAAAAAATTAAATACTTAAGTCACTAATCTTTATTAGCAGCTATGTATTCATTGATCAAGATATATCTCACTGGGCTAAGGCAATTGGGTGCATATTTAGAGATTGAAAACCAACAACTTCTCTCATTCTTTTTTATTTCAACTTGCTGTTTTTATTCTGGGAGGTTTTCACTTTAGAAAAAGCAAAGCCACAAGGGGACTGCAAGCCAGTTGCTCAAACGTAAAATGTTTAATTTATCTTAAGCTGTGCATCTGCAGACCTCCTGACAGGTGCCATACACAACATTTGAAGTCTCACTCCCTTCAGGAGTGGAATTATGTTGGGATGAAAAAAGTAGATTTTTTTATCTGCTCATTTGCAGAAGAATTATATCTCATTGTTTTGTGGAAGCTACATATGTGGATGGAGAAGGGCAGAATCAAGAGGGTGGGTGCATATCCTTTTATTGACAGAGAGCCTGTTAGAGCAGCAAAAGGAAATCATTGTGTCCATAAATTAGGATTTTGAGTTCTCGCTTTTATCTTGTCAGGGCAAATTTATTATTTTTATCAAGTGTTATGTGAAGCAAACAAGCATTCTCTTAGTCCTTTTAAATTTGACCAGCACCAGCTCACATACAATCTGAAATGATGCTCCCTGATGGGTTTTCGTAAATAAAGAAGTTGATTTAACATTGTTGTATTGAGTGTTCTGCCAATTTAGAACCTCTTTAAATGCTGGATGTGACTTGCTCCAATGTGAAATTCAAAATAATAATTGCATGACAGATGATGCAAGTAACAGTAAGTATGTTTATCTGTCGCATGTGATCTTTTCAACAGTGATTAAACTATACTATTACCTAAATTCTGGAGAGATTAAAAGACATAGTAAATCCTTTATCAGTTAATGACACTGAATATTATTTTCCCATCAGACTAACCTGCATAAAAGTATTTTTAATATATATTTTTGCTCTAATGATTTCTTAAACTAAAGTTTTTAGCTAAAGTTATGAAAAATCTTTGTTGGGTATTCTATCTATGAATAGGACCTAGTTTAATTTCAGTACAGCTGCAGTGTCTCTACAGTCATGGTAAAAAAAATCAACCCTCTGCCAAGTTTACAGCTTTATGCATCAGGACTTAACAAAAATGGCATCAGCTGTTACCTAAGTGAAGCAAATTTTGGTGCCTATCAAACTAGAAAGGGTTATGTGGCCACTTCCAAACAATTTGAAGTCCACTATTCCATAGGAAGATACATTATTCACATATAGAAAAGATTTAAGATAGTTGTTAGTTATTACAAACAATCTTGTAATAATCTGACCATGGGTTTTTCAGTGACACTGTTATTGTATTTATATATCTACTTGTGGGTTGTGGTTGTGTAGTTCTCAGTTTGCATTGTTTGATTTGTTTTGTCGTTGTGTTTTTTCCCCTCTCCCTATCGTCCTGTGGGTGTGGAGACGGACTGGGATGTTTTCTTTTGTTTTCTTTTGTTCCCCTGCCTCTCTTGTATCTTCAACTTTCCTACCTCTCCATCTTATTTCGTTTTTCCCTTTTATTTTCCATCTCCGTGCCCATAATGTCAGAAAAAAACCCACAGCATATTTCTAATAGATTTCTTATACATATATAACAAGCATAGTACTATAGCAAAAGCCGCAATGCTCCATTTGTGAAAGTAAATCTGTTGGGCGTCCTAGAAGTGGATATCTATAAAAATTCACCCCAAGGTCTGAACATGCAACACTCAGAGATATTTAAAAAAGCAGGTGCTAAATTTTTTGACTCAGGGCTCAGTTAACCTTGTTAAATTTATTTAGAGTGCAATTAGAAATGAATACCTAGGTTGTATTGTTTGGAGGGATTTCTAGTGTGGGCGGAGACTCTTCTCTCATAAAATAATATGGTAGATTTTTGAATATCAAGCTTTCTGGATGAGCAAATCATCACAAACACCACATACCAACTTACAAGCATGGTGATGGAGGGGTGTTGATTTGTCCTTGTTTTGTAGCCACAGAACATCGGCGTTTTGCAGTCACTGAGTTGACCGAGTGCTCTGTATACAAAACATTATACAGTCAAATGTTGGAAAGTCTGCCTGACAGCTGAACTTTGGTCTGAACTGGATAATGCAAGTAATGATGCACTTTCATATAAAGAAATGTTTGCCCAACATTTTCTACCACATTGTTACAGTCTGTTAAAGTCAAACAAAAAATGAGTACAAGTTAATGCAGGTAAGTGTTTCTACGAGCTACTGAATATTGGAGTGAACTTAGTTCTTCACTCTTGGTGCTTTTTATTTTAACTTTCATTTTGTTTAGTAAATAATGAAAGGGGGAGTCTGTTGTGTAGTTTTGTGCACTTGAGATAATCTGAGAATTGTAATGAGATCAAATTGGTAATTAGATCAAATGTAAAGAAGACTGTGATTAACAATAATTCATTAAATTCATCAAGTGTATGTTACCCAAAAGCTAAATCTTAGTCTGATCAGAGCAAAAGACACAGTTCCGAACATTTATGTTTATGATGGTAGGAGGGAAAAGACTCTTTTCTGACATATCTCTCAAACAATTGGTTGGCATGTTGATATTGTCTAATTGTTGTCGACTCCAAGATGACTCTCTGAAGTGCAGTTTTGTTACGGTAAGCTTTAGAGATTTTTGTGTATCCCCCTTAGCATGTACACTTTGGGCCTGATTTATCAATATTCCAAATTAAGAGCCCAAAATTGCTAGCCTGGCTTTCGCCAGCCTGATCTGACGGCAGTTTGATTCTGCCCTGCAGATCAGTCTGGAAACCCACACATTAAACTATTGCTACAGCCTATCCAGTTTTTCTGGAACCAATCACAACCGGGCTTATCCGCCTTGCGCGCTATTGGTGGGTTCAAAACGATGACGTCAGAGAAGCGACAGAAAAGTCGGCAAGCAGCTTGTTGTTTACATTGGTCATGGCAGCCACCAGAGCACAGCTATCCGTTGACGCTGCTGTCACTGCTGTTTTAAAAGATTTAAAAGGCAAGTTTTCTTTGAAAACAGAACAAAAACTTGTCACGTTTGTTGACAAGTTTCCTGCCTGGAGTTTCGCTCGGGAAAGTATGTCACCTGGATCGATGGTCTGATTGGTGAATGCTCTATCCAATTGCGTACAGAGTCATTTGGACTATGCCCGTTGGTCACGCCTCTTGTGCAGTAGAAATTTCAGGGCAGATTCCCCAGACTAAGTTCAAGATTGAATCTCCCTCTCCTAATCATCGTCCTCACCTGTGTCCCCATCAACCACACCTGATCCTGCTTACCTTCTGCCCTTATAACCTGTCACTTCTCCTCACTCAGCGCCGGATCATTGTGTGTGTCATATCTAAGTCTCCATGGTGTGTTGTCCTGCGGTGTCCCGTCCTGCCTCTCCATTCCTGCCGCCACCGTCATCATCATCACCTCCTCCTCAACAACCAGCACTTTAATAAATATCCTGCACCTTTCTCGGCGTCTGCGTTTGGGTCCATGGTTCACACCCCATTCTTGACATACTGAGTCCCAGAAGCCGTTTAAGTATTTAATACAAACATGTCTGGCCAGAACATGGAGGTGACAGAGATTACTCATGCATCGCCCTCCCCAACCTTTCTGACTAACAGTTTAAATAGTATTCAGCAATCACTGTTTATCTCTGCAGCACGTCTTCTCCAATCTTCATGTCCAGCTTCTGGAGAACTTGGTCATGCCAATCTGATAGTAAAGCCTGAACCAGCACATCCCAGATCAGACTTTTCCGTAGTTATCTTGCTGCCCCGACGTCTGTCTCTCTGGTGATCTGACACATTTTTATCAGGAACATAACCTTGCTTCCCCTAATTTTGTCATCTTGCCCTGATATATTCACTAGACAGAGAATATGTACTTAAATCCTTATTACATAGGAATATTCCCACCACAGTGTGTTCCTGATTTGCTGGTGTTTATATATTTTCATTTGTCATTAAGAAACTTAATGCGTGCAGTGTACATGTGCTGCTCTCTGCTCCATGCAGTCACCGTATTCCAAAGAAGGCAGGTGCAGACGTGTTAAGCGCGCAGTGAGTAATGATGCGTCTTTGGAAAACATTTACTGGCTGCTCTCCCAACCTCTCCTGAAGTCTAGCTCTATTCTATTTTCTTATTTTCTTTTCTTAGCTTTTCTTAGCTTTTTTCTTAGTTACTTTATACACACAGCCTTTGGAGTCACTGTATTAGACCGGATCTCTTTTTTGGATTACTTTCTAAAGGACTGTAGATTACCAAAATGGCCTTTTGGCTCAGCTAAGGACTTTGAGAAACTGCTCCAGAAAATAGAAACAATCGAGACAAAGTTACACCATTTTCAGATTGATTTTGATCTAAACACTGGATATGGAAATTAGACAAATTTACCAATAACTACACGCAAGGAAGAAGAACCTGGGAGACCGGTGTTATCTCGGTCCAAAAGTCTTGCACAGAAGCCACAGAACAACGCTACTCTTCCAGCCAAAAGGCGTTTAACGGGTAGAACACTCCATTATTAATTCGACGAAGACTTGCCGGCTTTAAAGCGCACTGAATCTACACCTGCTTTCTCTGCAAAAAAAGAAGATTCTTCAGGTGATAGAAGGCTGACCTTGTGATTGCCTTTATGTGACCCTGGAGGTTCAGGTCTGAGTCCATAACTACACCTAGGTTTCAGGCTTGATCAGTAGTTTCTAGATGTATAAGAATAAGAAGAACAGGACCTCGAAAAACTCATCCATGCGTTTATCTTTAGTCAGATTGATTACTGCAACAGCATCTTCACAGGTCTGCCTAAAAAGTCAATTAGACAGCTGCAGCTGACCCAGAACGCTGCTGCTCACATCCTCACCAGAACCAGGAAAGTAGAGCACCCCATTTCTAAAGTCCTTACACTGGCTCCCTGTAACCCAGAGAATCGACTTCAAAATTATTTTACTAGTTTATAAATCATTGAATGGCTTAGCACCAAAGTATGTTGAAGATCTACTGTTACCATACCAACCCACCATAACACTTAGGTCCTTGAATTCCAGTCTACTCAACATACCTGGAATTATAACCAAACATACAGAAGCAGCTTTCAGTTTCTATGCTCCTCTACTCTGAAACAAACTTCCAGACAACTGCAAATCTGCGGAAACACTGAATTCTTTTAAATCACAACTAAAAACATATCTGTTTAGAGCTGCCTATAAGTAATGCTTTGATGTATCATATGTTTGGTGTATGCTTCTTGCTTTATTGCTGTTTTTACTTTATATGCTTTGTCTGTGTTTTACTGCTGTTTTATTTTACCCCTTAATCATGTAAAGCACCTTGAATTACCTTGTTGTTGAAAGTGTGCTATACAAATAAAATTGCCTTGCCTTGCCTTTGGAAGAAAGAGGGAAAAAAATCGACATAACTGTCAGGTTTATGGCCATTAGAGTGCTAATTACTGTTAGGTTAGAATGTGTGTGGATGACATTTTTTGTTTGTCAGTAATAAACCTATGTTGAATAATGGTAACGCAAAGTTAAGACATGCCTTTCAGAGGAGGTAAAAATAGGTGCAAAAACAGCCAGCGCAAACAGTTTCATGTTTGATAAATTACAGTGCACGTGGAACTCCTTATTTGCATGTTCTCCTCCTAATATTTTGCGCCTTCTGACAGAAACACCCTTCATCAATTGCAAAACCACTAAATGGATTGTGCGCATCTTGCTGCGGGTTTAACAGGCGCAGTCATCTCTGTACCTTCTTAGTAAATCACCTGCTGCATGATTTTGCGCCCGCTGTGAGGTTTGTGCGCGTTTTAACAAGCAGACACACCTTTGATAAATCAGGCCCTATGTGTGGTGGCAAGATAAACCTGAGTCCTTGACCAGCCTTGTTGCACATTTGTTTAAAGGTTTTGATGGTTGCTATAATTGTAGATACTGGGAGGTTTTTGTTTGAGTAGCTTTTTCTTTTAGGCATTTAATGACCTATAAAGATCAATACCTCTTATCTCTCTTAAAGACCATATCGCTATTTGAATGACATGTTCTATTGTCTTTCCTACTTTAACGATTGGCAAAGAGGATTGGGCCTCTCTCCCATGTCCAAATGATACCCCAATTAAACAGAAAATCAAATCATAGATTAAATATTACAAGTTCCCAGTTACCAGTTACACTACATATTTATACAAATTGTTTGAAGATGAGACCTTCATTGTGCTACTGTTGATTTTGTACTAAGCAATAATTTATTTCAAGTGGGATTTTTTTCTGTCCTGAATATTGTACAAGACTGAAATTTTCTAAATTAAATTTTTCAGTATACTTTTCTGTAATAAAAATGTTCTTTTACACATTTTTATAAAGGGTGCAAATTTGTGTGAATTGCGACCTCTCATAACATAGCTACAAGTTGCCCCAAAAATTGGGGCTTTGAGTTATTTTTCTCCTGACTTAGCCAAACCACCAGCTTTGAGAATATTGTTTCATTTTATGGTGTAGCCACCCTAATAGCACATCAGTTTAGAACCTAACTTTTTAGTAGTCGAAAAGTAGCGTCGTTGTCCATTTCTGTCTTATCTCCTGGCAATCAAAACTATTTGGCAGATATGTTTACGTGTTGAAAAATGCTTGAAAAGCAATTAGCTTTAGGCCTTGATTTTCATAAGGCTTCATGTTGCTTCTTGAGATCAGGTGAACAAGTGCATGTAAATGCTCACCAAGTCTCTAGTGAAAATCTCCTACACATACATTTTCATCATCATGTATGCTGTCATCAGCCTCTCAAGTTGCAAAGATACACTTTTTGACAGAAATAATAGTTTACAGCATTCTACTGAGCTTACTAGATGGAAGACCATTTGATATGCTGGCAGTGAGTGGTAGTAACATTGTCCCATCTACAGAATGTAAGCCATTGAGTCCAACTGCAACATATGTTTAGAGGGCATTGTAGGTCTTCATGGGTTAATGGGATAATAGTGAACAAAGCACACGCCTAAACCCTGAGTCTTGACAATCTCATTAACTACTACATGTTTATCTCCAGTTTACCCTCTTCCTGTGGAGAAGTTAGACATAGTAGCTCATATAATATAAAACCCTTTATAAAGTACATTAAAAAAGTGAAAATGGCGATTTTGGTTGGCTCACTTTAAAAGCGATCATTTGATGAGACCAAACTAAAAATGTATGATGATATTCTCACAAGCTTAGGTCTAATTTAACTAACCGATTTGATTTCTTTTTTCTGCGCTTGAGTAACTACTACCTTAAAAAAGTGGAAAGTCCCCCAAATAAAAACTACCTATGTTGATGCCCTGATGAAGGCCAATATGGCCGCAAAGTGTAGGCCCATGTGCTTGTAATCAGTCCTTGCCATTTTGAATTAAAGGTTTTTTAATACTTTTTCAACTTTAGAGTATGTCTTTAATTCTTTTTTTTGGATTTTTACCTATGTTTTTAATTTGATGTCATAAATCTATTAATCTGTTACATAGATAAAGCGAGTGCTACTATCTTGTTTGCAAGTCCATCTGATTAAATGTGTGTTTGTGCTTGTTTCTGTCCAGGTGTGGTTTCAGTGGATTGAATGCATGACCAGGAATGTGCTATAGTTCTTTATGGATTTTACTTCTTAAAATATGTTTCTGCAGATGTCTGATTAAAGTTGCAACACTTTCAAACACACTTTTTTTTCAAATGTATGATCTTGTCTGCTTATAATGATTGCTCAGTCATCAATATATAATTCTTGTGTTGCTGAAATGCTAGGATTAGTGTAAATGTGCTCCTAGTGGATTAGAGAGAAAAGCAGTGAGGGCATTTTATTGTTCAGTTTGATACAGTGAGACAGTACAATACATATTTCTTTTAATTTAAAAAAACAGAATTTACCTTAGCAGCTATTACACCTATCTGTACATGTCTTTTTGTATGAACTCTACTATTAAGAAAGAATATGATATATTACAGTAGCATGATTGTTTAGATTGGTTTTCCTTTCCCTTTTTTAAACTTTTAGTAAAAAAAAAAAAATTGGAACTTGTGTGGGGTGGCGGGGTAATCAAGTTACAATCACATTGTTGACATCAGTGTTCAAATTAATTCAAATTCAAATTCAAAATTACTTTATTAATCCCAAAGGGAAATTAAATGTTGTTGTAACTCATTATGCAAGTTCCTTCAAAGATTTGTTGTACTGTAGATGCTGATGGCTGTGGGTAGGGATGATCTCTTGTAGTGCTCTGCAGATCTGAAGAAGCCTCTGACTGAAGACGCTCTGTAGTTGTATGACAGTCTGATGTAGAGGATGCTCTGGATCTATGGCATCTTCTTTTCAACTCATCAGGGTTTTGTGGCTGTAGTTGAGGTATTATTTGAGCTTTTGTGATGTTAATCAGCTGCTGCCAGTTGTAAACCACCTTGTTGCCATGGCTATGCATCATAACAAATGTCCAGAAATAAAAAGTATCAGCAAAAATCCTTCCAGCTGTACAGCATTCAAAACCAAACCATGTTGGTACATGTTAGTGTACCAACATGTGGAGTAGCAATGTTTATATAAAATGAGACCTAATAGGGTTGACATACATTAATCTGTTCACTTAGACCATATTCTGTAGAAGTTATCCCTGTACACTTTGAGAAAACCTTTTTTTCCATTGCATAGATCTCTTGCATTTATCCAGTCTTCAGTTGGTGGTGGTTGAGGGTTGACCAATCTCCTTGTGAGAGCCTTTTTACTTGTGGCCAGTAAGATTTTTAAAAGTTTTTTATCATCAAAGTTCAATTTGTCCACTGGTATATTACGCAAAAATATGCTTTCAAAGGTACAAGGAAAAAAAAGATTGTGTATGTTTATGGATTCCCGACTAATACTGATGGATGGCTTGGATGTCCCATAAAACTTGAAAATGGTTGGCACAATTCCCCCCTCATTGCCAACAAGTTTTCCCAATTCTCAGATACCTTTTCTGGACAGGGGTAATGAAACATTTCATAATGTTTTTCCAGCAAAATTCTCCCCTAACATTAAATCCTGTTGTACCCCACTGCATCTCACAAATGTGGTCCCAACTGCACAATGCTGTTGTATGCTCTGGAAATAATTTTATTGCGCTGTCCAGATTTAGTTAATGATATAAATGTTTCCACAAATCCTGGATTGTCTAAATTCACTTTTGATTTGGATTTAATAAAAGATTTACAAAGGCTAAACAACCGGATAAAGAAGGCTGGTTCTGTTCTTGGGACAACTGTGGAACCACTGGAGATGATAATGCAAAGAAGGATTCTTCATAAAATCAAAAAAAATGATGGACAACCCTGAGCATCCTTTTCATGAGACTTTCATACAACAACAGAGCATCTTCAGTCGGAGGCTTCTTTAGTTTTGCTGCAATACAGACTGCTACAGGAAATCCTTCCTGCCCTAAGCCATCATCATCTACAACAACTCCTTAAAGAATTAATTATAAAGACATACCAACACATAATTTCCCTCTGGGATCAATAAAGTATTTTTGAATTGAATTGAATTTTAGGTCCCGATTAAAATAGTTTCTAACCTGTAGATATCTGAAGAATTTATCTGAGCCTATATGTTTTTTTGAGGTTTTGAAATTTTGAAGTGCCCCCTTGTGGAAAAATAAGTAATAATTTTTTTTAGGCCTTTTGATATCCAATTGTTGAATCTATCATCATATTGATTTGGGGTAAAGTCTAAATCATATGTGCACCATCTTAAAACTTTAGACATGTTTTCTAAACCACAAATTTAATTGCTCAGTTACATGCAGACATCAGTATTTGTGATATGGGTTCATCTGCACATGTTTTTAATATGATTCCTGCAACTGTTAGGGCGGTTTCTTTTTCTTTTCTTTTTTTCTTTTTTTGGATGACAACAGCATATTTTACATCTCAATGTGATTATAACAGCAGCAATTACAATATATTGTGGAGATCAACAATGAGCATAATTACCTCTTTTCGTGTTGTAAATCATTTGTTGTTTATCCTCATCACCCCTTTAAAACCATAAAGCCTTCCATGCCTTACAATACACTAGTATAATCTGCTTGAGCATACTTGGATTGTTTGGGTGTATGAACATGAAGGTAAAAAAAAAGCCACCACTCATAAAAAAGGATTTTTTATGAGTGGTGCTGCCAGTGTGAGCTCACCACCCTTACTATCTTATTCAGCTGGTTTCTCCCAGAATGTACTAGGACTGTCATGTTAGATTAATAGTGTCATAATAGCATATGCTTTTTTTTTATTCACGTCTCTCTTAGGGAACCCTAGTTCTGTTTTACTGCAACCTCTCCTTCCTTGCACGTGAAGAGACTGCAGAGCAGAAAGATGGTTCATGCTTTTTCTACACTGCACTGTGTCACAAACCGAATGAAAAACTGCAGTCTTCTCTCACTCAGCTTTTAACCTTGAAAGAAGTTTAACGACACAAGTTAATGTCCTTCAAACATACAAGTTGTTGGACTTTTGGTTTACTGTTGCTTCATTTTAGAAATATTGGTTCTCATTGAATGCACGTATTTTATTTGTCTTTTTTTGGTTAGCTGGTATTTTATGATTGGTATAATACTAATCAAAACCCACTAGATTATATTAGTTATTAGCAATATGATTAGAAAAAAGAAAATTGAATAACTTAACCCACTACTCTCATGTTCTGTTGGACTTTGAGTTTAGTTTTGTCTGAGTTGTGGTTTTTATTGTCCGGTTTTGCAGATAGGACCCAGATGAAAACGGGTAAGAAAATTTTCTTGTAATGAACAAAAAAGGCAAAATATAATAAACATTAGGAACTGACGGTTAGGGAAAGAAGGGACTGTAGATGCGAATTAGCTTACAGCTAAATCTAGTACAATGCATCAAATGTCAACATTTATGTTTAATATTGTACATGGTCCCTGATCAAATAAACTCATTACTCTTTTTTCTAACAATATTTACATTACCACCTCTGGGGCTTATTTCTATGGTTATGATTCCGATAAAGAATAAAGGTGCACCATAATCTTTCTCATTAAAATGTCTTGGAATGCGATTGGTTGGGTTGTTCCTCTTGATAGAACTTCTATGTTCAGTGATTCATTCTTTTAGAGCACGGGAAGTTTCCCCAATCTAAATATTGTTGCATGGACACTGTATCATGTAAATTACATTTTTCGTTTTGCAGGTAATAAAATCTTTTATAGTGATTATTTTATTATTGACAGGGTGTTTAAAAAATAGTATTCTTAGTATATTGGCAATTCATGCAACGGCCACACTTGAAATAACCCGTTAATTTGTGTGTTATCCGGGATGTTTCTGAGATATCAGTGTCCTGGGAAGCTCAACTGTTGTGACAATTGTTCTTCCTAAATATTTTTCCTCTCTTGCAGGTCATCATTGGTTGTTCTCTGAAAATGCTTTGTAAATTCAAAACTGAATAATATGCCAGTATTTTAGAATTATATTTTTTATATTTTGAAACTTAGAGTTTGTTTTTAATTTCTTTGGTTCTAATAATGAATTCCGGCTTTTGGAGTCCACCTTCTCTTTAGCAGATTTCAACCAATCCTCTTAGTAGTGTCTATCTCTAAATTTCTTTGGCATTTTAACTTTATTTTCATGATATTCTTCAGGTATTCCACATATTTGTGTAAGGCTGGTATGGTGACTTACAGGTAAACTATTTTTAGGGTGAATAGGGTGAAAACTATTAGCATGGAATACTGTATTGCAATCTGTAGGTTTAGAATAAAGTGGGGTAGTTAAAAGTTCACCTTGTGTTGTGACATGAATATCTAGGAAATTAATTACTTCTGCACTGTGGTCTAATGTAAAATGGAGACCAGCAAAATATCTATTTAAGAACTGTCCACATTCTGATAACTTAGTGACTGGTCCCTTCCAGAGCAAACATATATAATCTATATACCTTTTCCAAGATATAATGTATGGTAAAAAGGGATTTTTTTGTTAATCATATAAAATTAATTCTTCCAAATGTCCTACAAACAAGCAAGCAAAACTGAGTGCCATATTGGTTCTCATGGCCGTTCCGGATATTTGAAGGTATGGGGTGTCTTTGAAAAAGAAAAAATGCAATAACATAGAACATAAAATCAGTCTTTATGCAGATGATGTATTACTTTTTCTCCAGCATTCACAAACCTCTTTCTCTCAGGTAATTGGGTTGATAAACTCTTACTCAAAAGTTTCAGATTATTCTATAAATTGGTTAAAATCTACAGTTCTTCCAATCAATTGTTCTGTCCACAATCCAATTAATACACAACTGCAGTCAGGGAATATTACTTATTTAGGTATTGTTGGAAAGGTGTTTTTCACTCTTATTTAAAGCCTCTCTTAAAGGAACAGACACCCATTTAATTTTATGACCCCTAGGCTCTCTCGGGCTCTCATTTCACCTTCCAGCGTGCTCGTTCATTTCTGTAAAAAGGAGCAATAAGAACAACAAACAACAGTTATAAATTTTAACAGCGAGACGTCGTTCGCTGGACTCAGTTCTCTTAACTTAGCACAGTTCTACGTCAGCATAGAGTTTTTATTGAAACACGAGTTGCAGGAAACCCCTTCCACATAGATCTCTGTTCACAGTATAAGGATCAAAGCCTCTTCACATAAGGAATGCATGATGTACTACATTCTTCTTGATTGTTCACTGTTTTTAAGTGTTTCTACATGCACTACAAAATTAGACCGTCATACAACATTTACATAATTTTTATCTCTTCAGTATCAATGTCTCACCAAGACTGGCAGATTTAATAAAGCTAAACTACATCCCACGTTTAAAAAAAGTGGAAGATGATCTTCCTAGATGGAAATCCCTACCCATATCACTTATGGGAAGGGTTGCTTCAATAAAAATGATGGTTTTGCCCAGAATCACCTCCTTATTCTCAATGATCCCAAGTAAACCATCACTGTATTGGTTTAGATCTCTGGACTCCTCTGTCTTTAAATTTCTTTGGAAAGATAAACCCCCACGTACCAGCTTAAAAACACTGCAGAAGACCAAAGAAAAAGGAGGTCTAGATCTACCAAACTTCCATCATTATTTCTTAGCCAACAGGCTCCAATACATCTCAAGATGGTTAAAACATAGCTACCTAGATGAGTCCTGGGTAGACGTAGAACAGACACTATGCAATAAGATAAAAATTTCAGACCTACCATTTATTAGCTCAAATATAAAACAACATGAATGCTTTAAAAGCATAAATATCAGCTCCTCTATGACAGCATGGTGGGAGTTTCTAAAAATGACAGAGTCCACAATAATCCCTTGCAGATTTACACCCATCTGGAATAACCCCGACATCTTGCAAAAAAAAAATGTATGATACGTTTTCCAGACTGGAGGTGTAATGGAATTGAATACCTGGAACATATATTTGAAGGAACAGACTTTATCCCATTTAATACATTAATTACACAATATGGAATTGATAAAACAAATTCTTAGAATATCAACAAATTAAATCTCTTATTAAAGGTAAATTTAGGCTCAGTACAGTTGAATTACAAATCCCCGCAAGAGTTTTAGATTCTCTTAATCTCAACCCCCCCAAATTGCTGTCTAAAATATACAAAACCTTATCTACATTAGATGAATCAATAGCCATCCCTATTTCAAAATGGGAGGTGGATTTATCAGTCAGCTTTGACCAGAACGTCTGGTCTCAGATATGCTTAAGAACCTTTAAAATAACAACAAATCCTAATTTGCAATTAATACAATACAAAATAATTATATAATAGAGTACACTATACAGGTCAACGGATGTTCAGGATGGGTTTTACGTCGTCTAATACCTGCTTACAATGCACAAGCAATATACCGGATACTTAGGGGCTGTTTACACGACAATGTTGCCGTTTTTGTTTGAATACGTGGGTGAAAACGCACTGCGTTTACACGACAGGGCGCGCGGTGGAAAACGATGTAGTACATATGCCCGGCCTTTAGATGGCAGTGTGCCCCGTGAATTCAGTGTTCCAAGTTTTCCCCCTCACAACCCAGAAAAGAAACATTTCATGATAACTAACAATGGCGGTCTTCTTGTAGTTCTCCTCCGCTTAAATTAAGGCATATTGATTATTTGGCGCACGTATGCATTTCCGTTGGCGATCGCATAGAAGCCTGATGATCTCTAAGTTTTGCTTACAGAGACCAAATAAGTTCAGAAGCTGCATCAGCAGTAACCGCATACCTGGATCCGCCATTGTTGTTATTTTTCTGTAGAAAGGCGGAGTGCGCAAGTGCAACATGTCCGTAGGTGGCTGGCAGTGAGGTCATTGTTTTCAAATGTCTCCGGCTTACGTTTACATGACAACGAATCCCCCAGCGTTTTCAAAACTCTCCACTCTGGAAGCCGTTTCCCAAAAGCTGCGTTTTAAATGATGTCACCATGGACACAAAGTTAGTTCTAATGGTTCACATTGCCTTATGCATCGCTAAGAAAACTATCCTCCTGAAGTTGTTGTTCAGGTGCTGGCTGAGCTTGGCCTGGGGATGCCGTCTGTCCACTGCGGCTATTGGTGGGGCGCCCCGACGTGGGGCAGAGGTGGGGCGCTGGGATGTTGGCGGTGGGAATTTGCCTAGGGTGGCGGTGCCTAGCTGCTGGTCGCGGCGGCTTGGCGGCATTTCTGGGCCTGATCAGTCTTTTTTCGCATTGGACTTCGCTCCTGGGTCTTGGTGTGCAGGGCGCTGGGGTCGGGCGTTTGGCCGGGTTCGCTCGTACTTGCCGGTGGACTGGCCGGGTAATTGGGGTGCAGGGCAGGTGGGTGGGGCGCTGGTTTTGGTCGCTTGCCGAGCCATTGAATAGCAGTGGTCTCTCCGCAAGGAAATGGGGGTGGTGGATGTCGGCCTGGTGGGTCGGCCGCCCGGGGCATCGGTTTGCTCCTGGTCTGGGCAGGTACGTCGCCGGGGTATGGGCTGTGGGGCCCTCCGACGTGCAGGTGGCGCTGGGGGCCTCCTTTGCTGACGGGGAGGCTGTTGCTATCAAGCGACAGGTGCTCTCCCCCTACGAGGGCACTTGGAAGAGGGGGAGGGGTGTGCGGGAAGAGGGGCCTGAACTTAACCTGGGTGTCTAGTGTATTTTGTATACTGATAGTAGAGCGAATGTCAGGGTGGGTATAGCTCTCCTTCTGGGATGGGGCTGGTGGGACTGCCTTGGGGTCCATGGGGCTTGGTGGTGCTGTGGCCGTGGGCCCCCGGTTAAACGTGCTATGGCCTCCCTCTCCTGGTGGATCCTGGTGAACAGCGGTGCCTATTGGGGTCAGGCCTTTTGTCTCCCAGTCCTTCCCTCCCCATCCCAGAACACCTCTGGCCACCTGCTCCATCACTTTACCACCCATATAGGGTCTTGGGGCATGGGCACATCACTGGGGTGCGAGGAGGGGTTTCCAAATTCGCTATCCCGTGGCAGCCTGGGTCCCAATTTTACTATACAACTTAGACACTCCCACTTATCAATCAGCTTCACCTCTGGTGCCGGTGCCCACTGTAAACCACATATAGACACTGAGGGCTCGGGGTGGGGGTTGGGGGATGTGTGTGTGTGGCTGCCTTCCCCACATCCCACCCCTCTGTTTTAAATGCACATTATAACAACATGAGGATGGAGGCTAGGGGTCTTTCCACAACCCTGTTCGATATGGGCCATCAGGGGTTGGGGTCCTGAGTAGGAACAGGTTGTCTGGTCAGGGTCCTAGGCTGGTGGGCTGCTTCGCCACTATGGGGCCCTTGGCGGTCTGCTTGTCTCCGTCCTAGAAAGTAGGGGGTCCATCTCCCGGGTCCGGGGGCTGGTTGCTCTACTGGAGCATCGGTACCTGGACCTGGGAGCATAAAGTGTGTATGGGGTGTGTGAGTGAGGGTACAGCATCATTTCTTAGGTATCTTGGTGTGTCAGTGAGAATGTATGTGTTTAAGAGGGAGGGAACGTGTGACTGTGTCTGTTTGTCTTTGTCTACCTGTCTGGTTGGGTCTTGGGCTGCCCTCTCGCCTGGCACACCTCAGGCCTTACATTTAATGGGGAAACTATTTCCCCTCCGTCACTCCCTGCCAGTGGCTCTCCTGGTCCATGGACGGGCCCGCCCTGGCGCAGCTGGTTGCTGGCGGGGCCCGTAGGCTCGTCATTGCTTCCCCCCGGGCCCCTGCATTGTAGCTGTTGGACGTTCCCCTGGGGTTCTCCTCTGCTCCTCTCTTGGGGAATGTGGTCCGCCCCACCCTGGTCCGCCTGGGGGTCCTTTGGATGTCTTGGCTCCAATCTCCTTCATGTCTACATCGATTCCTGGGAAACGGATTGATGCCTGCTCACACCAGCTATCGAACACTCTTATGGAGCAACCTTATATGCACCAGCATGCTCTCACACACACATAAACTCAGCAAAAAAAAGAAACGTCCTCTAAATTTCAACTGTTTATACTTTCTGTAAACTTAATGTGTGTAATTATTTGTATGAACACTAAAAGAGTCAACACCATAAGACATAAACTAAAAATGTTCACAGACATGTGACTAACAGAAATAGAATAATGTGTCCTTGAATGAAGGAAGGCTCAAAATCAAAAGTACCAGTCAGTATCTGGTGTGGCCACCAGCTGCTTGAAGTACTGCAGTGCATCTCCTCCTCATGGACTGGACCAGACTTGTCAGTTCTGTCAGATGTTACCCCACTCTTCCACCAAGGCACTTGCAAGTTCCTGGACATTTCTGGGGGGAATGGCCCTAGCCCTCACCCTGCGATCCAACAGGTCCCGGACGTGCTCAATGGGATTGAGATCTGGGCTCTTCGCTGGCCATGGGAGAACACTGACATTGCTGTCATGCAGAAACTCACACACAGAACAAGCAGTATGGCTGGTGGCATTGTCCTGCTGGAGGATCATGTCCGGATGAGCATGCATAAAGGGTACCACATGAGGGAGGAGGATGTCTTCCCTGTACCGCAAGGCATTGAGATTGCCTGCAATGACAACAAGCTCAGTCCGATGGTGATGAGATATACCGCCCCAGACCATGACGGACCCCCCACCTCCAAATCGATCCAGCTCCAGGGTACAGGCCTCGGTGTAGCGCTCATTCCTTCGACGATAAACACGAATCTGTCCATCACGCCTGGAGAGACAAAACCGTGACTCATCAGTGAAGAGCACTTCTTGCCACTCCTGTCTGGTCCAGCGAAGGTGGGTTTGTGCCCATAGGCGGTGTTGTTGCTGGTGATGTCTGGTAAGGACCTGCCTTACAACAGGCCTACAAGCCCTCAGTCTAACCTCTCTCAGCCTATTGTGGACAGTCTGAGCACTGATGGAGGGATTGTGTGTTCCTGGTGTGACTCGGGCAGTTGTTGTGGCCATCCTGTACCTGTCACGCAGGTGTGATATTCGGATGTACCGATCCTGGGCAGGTATTGTTACACGTGGTCTTCCATTGCGAGGATGATCAGCTGTCCTTCCTGTCTCCCTGTAGCGCTGTCTTAGGCGTCTCATAGTGCGGACATGGCAACTTATTGCCCTAGCCACATCAGCAGTCCTCATGCCTCCCTGCAGCATGCCTAATGCACGTTCACGCAGATGAGCAGGGACCCTAGGCATCTTTCTTTGGGTGTTTTTCACAGTCGGTAGACAAGTCTCTTTAGTGTCCTGCGTTTTTAGAACTGTGACCTTAAATGGCTACTTTCTGTAAGCTGTTAAGGTCTTAACAACCATTCCACAGGTGCATGTTGTTTGAGGGGTTTCTGAAATGCATTATTAGTACAGTTAAAAATTTTATCAATAGTGGAAAAAATAATTTTAGGATTATTTTTATTGTTTGATATGATTTTTGCAAAGTAAGCATTTCTTGAATTTCTTACAGCATTATTATAGGATTTGAGAAGTTCTGTGTATAATTGATGGTTTATCGTGGTTTTATTTTTCTCCCTTTTCTCTCTGCCGCCCTCCAGTCCCTCTTTAGTTTTTTAAGATTGTTATTTCTCCATGGCGCTGCAAGTTTTGAATATGAGCGTTTCACTCTAAGTGGAGCCAGCAGGTCAAGAGCGGACTGAAGTCTTCTGTTAAAATCACTGGCGATTAAATCACAGGGGGCAGGTAAGAGAGTAGGAGGAAACTTTTGGAAAACTTCTAGAAAACCTGCAGCCACTTCAGGGGTTAGATGGCGCTTCCTGACAGTTCTCACAGAGGTCTCCTGCTGGATAAAACTGGTGATGTTAAAAAACACACAGTAATGGTCAGAGAAAGCCAAGTCAACAACAGAGGACACACGGGTGGACAGGCCATGCGTGATGACCAAGTCCAGGGTGTGTCCTCTGTTGTGAGTTGGCTGCATGACATGCTGACTAAAATCCATATAATTCATAATATTTTAAAATTCTGTTGATAAAGGGTCTAAAAGGTTATCCATGTGTAGATTAAAATCACCAACTAAAATGATCCTTTCAAAGTTGTACAAAATTGATAAAAACTCTGAAAATCCTTGAATTTTAGGAGGCCTATAAACTGTGACACATAAAATCTGAGGAGTGCTAAAAACAGTTGCATTATATTCAAAAGTACTAAAATTATCAAATAAAACAGGTTTGGCAGAAAGCGTTGATGAACTAATAAAAGCAGTTCCGCCTCCCCTTTTGCAACTCCTCGTGGAATAAGTGAAGTTAAAATTTGGTGGGGAGGCCTCTGTAAGAACAACAGGGTCATCTGTACTCAGCCATGTTTCTGTTAAAAATAAACAATGTATATTATGATCTAAAATTAGGTCATTTATTATAAAAGTTTTATTCAGCAGAGAGCGAACATTTAAAAGTGCCATATTAATAGTGGTTGGAGATAGAGTGACTGTAAGATTTACTGGGGGTAGGACTTTTGGTAATTGTTTGAGATTATTAGAGTTGCATTTGCTACGTTTTTTAATATTTGTCCGCTCTCTGCTGATAATAACGGGTATAGATGATTTAGGGCAAGGTCCAAGTCCGATATGTGAATTACTGTTAAAATCTGTCTATTAAGATGTAGTCCATCTGGACCAAACAATTGACTCCTGCCCCAGAAAATGTTAAAATTGTCTATAAAACCAATATTGTGCATCACGGTGGCAGAGGAAAGCCAAGTGTTAAGAGATGAAAATCTGCTAAAACGACCAATACCTCTGCCAACAGTGGGGGTGGGGCCAGAAATAAAAACAGACACATATGTGTATTTTAAAAGATTAAACAAATGAATAAAATCCAGCTTCAGGAGTTCAGACTGCTGTTTACGAATGTCGTTGGTTCCAGCGTGAATAATAATTCTACTCACAGATGGGTGATGTTGGATATGGTCCAGGATCTGTTCAGCAATATCCTTTACGGTGGCTCCAGGAAAACACAGTGTGACCGCTCCTCTCATCCTTTCATTTCTGATAATGGAGTCTCCAATGATGAGCGTGGTGGGTGGTGTGAATTAATTGATTGTGGTTAATTGAACATGCATGGAAAACATTGTTTAAACCCTTTACAATGAAGATCTGTAAAGTTATTTGGATTTTTACAACATTTTTGTTGAAATACACAGTCCTGAAAAAGGGACGTTTCTTTTTTTGCTGAGTTTAGGTGTGGGGTCTCCGGTGTTTACAGGTATAATCTTGGGCTGAGGTTATCATTACTAGATCTTGATTAATCGGTACCATAAGGTTTTCTGTAACATCGTTGTTGTATTTTTTATATCCATTTTTGTGTGATGTGGTTGTGTAGTTTTTAGTTCACAATGTTTGGTTTGTTTTGTCGATGTTCCTTTTTGTTTTGTTTTTGTTTTTTCCTCTTTCTCTGCCGTCCTGTGGGTATGGAGGCAGACTTAGGTGTTTTCCTGTGTTTTCTTTGTTCCCCCTCCTCTATTTTCAACTCACCCTCTCTGTTGACTTTTTGTTTCCAACCTCTGTTCTTAATCTTCTTTCTTTCTTCCCCTTTATTTTCCATCTCCGTGTCCATAACATCAGGAAATAAACCCCCCAGCAATTCATAATAAAGATTTTTCACACATATATATCAAGTGGAGTACTATAGCAAAAGATGTAGTGCTCCGCTTGTGAATGTAAATCTGTTGGGCTTCTACTTGTTACTCAGACACAAATTCTGAGCTCTACACTGCCAAACAGGACACGTAAAAAGAAAAAATGCTGCCGGCTTGATTAAAAAAGAGGTGGTAGGAGAGTTTTCGGATGTTGTGTTGAGAAACTATTCCAACGGCTTAAGACCATGTTGATGATTAATATTTGTGTATAGAGTTTTGATATCTAAAGTAATATGATATATAATATAATGATATAATGGTATAATGATAATATCTAAGTCTAGTTTTGGAAGATCTTCCAAGAGCATCAGAAAATGTGAGTCTTTTACATAAGATTTCAAGCTTGGTACAAAATTTTTTATATGAAAATCTACAAAACTTGATGTTCTCTCAGTTAAGCTTCCTGGAGGTTGCATTAAATTATTATGCAATTTTGGTAATATATACAACATCGCTCTAAGTGGATGTTCATTCATCAAAAATCTTTTCTCTTTTAAAGAGATCTCACCACAAGAAAACCCTTCTTCCAACAACTGTTGTAATTCTGTCAAGTATGTTTTTGTTGTATTTAATTTTAATTTCTTATAGAAAGCTGAGTTTTCCAACTGTCTCAATATCTCATTTTCATATTTGTCTGTATCCATTATCACAATGGGACCTCCTTTATTGGCAGCTTTAATGACAATTGATTTGGTTTTTTTTAAGCTCTTTGAGAGCCTTCTCTAGGTTATTGCTTATATTACGAGGGAGATATGTTTTCTGTTTCATATGATTTTTTACATTCCAGTTCGATTAGTCTACAGTATGTGTCTATCAAATGATTTCTATTTTTGGGCAGACAAAAATTACTTTCATTCAAAATGTGTCAACAAAATGGAATTGACTTTTCATAAAAAATTCTTTATGTTTCATGTCTCTAAAAACTTTTGTAAAGTTTCAACAGGACTTGACAGATGGATTTAGTACGGGGGTGGGTTCAAGTTCAAGGACTGAAAGCTGGGTGGGAGTCAGTGTGGTACTGCTTATGTTGACAACAGCTGATTTCTTCCCCGGTGCTGAGATCTGGTCCATGGGCATAGAAGTGTATCTTTTCCTTTTTCCCCGCCATGTGCGTTTGGTTGTGGACCTTTCCTCATCAGATGTATTAGGTAGGGGAAATCCCTTTGGTCCAAAAAAGATTGTTAAGGATGCTGTGTCGGCTGCTGGCGAGCGTGCATCATGTTGGAGGTAGTTGAGGGAATTCTCCGTCTTGGGCGTGTATTTTTTAACCACATCTGTGGTTGAACTGATGATTGTTCAGAAATAATGGAGGTGTTGATGCCCTGATTTTTCTTCTCTTTGGACCAGGGATATACAAATCTGTGCTTGTAGTCTGTCTCATCTCTTAAAAACTTGTCATTTTCAGGGTTTTTATTTCATTTTCATATTCTGTTAATTTTATATCATTTTCTTCCATCTGCTTTTGTATGTCATTATTGTCTCTTGCCAAAGTATCCAAATGCTGTTAAATCTTGAGTGTGTCATTCTGTATCTTGCTTTCCTCATTCAAGTACTGTATTGTGATAGCCATTAAGGCAAAGGAGCATTTATTCAATACACTATTCCAGGCATTGATGAAAGTGGGATTGTCTTTACCATAGTAGGATTGAGGATGTGCAGACCTCTTGGTATCATTTCCCTCCTGATAAAGTGATGGTATGCGATGTGTTTCAAAGTAACTTTTGTCTTGAATAGTAGAAGTTCAAATATTAAAAATATCATTCTAAAATACTGCCATATTCTTCAGTTAGACCCAAATTTACAAGGCATTTTTAGAGAGCAAGCAATGATAACCTACAAGAGAGGAAAAAATATTAAGGAAAGAATTGTCAGAGCTTCCCAGGATGCCAGTTGCATAAATTGCCATGTACTAAGAATACTACTTTTTTTAACAACAAAATTGACATATGGGAAAGTAAATGTTTTTATGTATATGCATGTATTTTTTACACATATTTGTTACTTTATTTTTCATATTGTTACTTTATTTCTTTTATGTATTCCCATGTTCTTTTTTATTCTTTAAAGATGTTTGTCCTCTTAGATTATTTTAACTACTGTTGTGTCATCTCCCGAAGCACTAATACTGATCCAGTTCAAAACACTTGTTACCCAATCAAATTGAGTGTACCACCTCCGCATATTGATTGCTGAACTTGCTCATGGCAGACTTACACACCGAAGCAGCACTCATTTTAGTGACCTCCGATTGGCGTAACTAGGTGTCATTACCGCCAGCGTGAATAACAATCTTACTGTATTTATGCTTATTCTTAGCCAGCACTTTCAGGTAGGATTTGATGTCACCTGTTCTTGCTCCTGGCAAGCATTTGACTATGGTCAATGGTGTCTCTAATGCCAGGTTTCTGACTATGGAGCTGCTGATTACCAGGGTCAGCTTCTCAGCGGGTGTGTCGTGGAGCAGAGAAAATGTGTTAAAAACGCGGACGGGTTGGTGGTGACCCGTGGGCTAGGTTCTAAAACTATTAAAGATTTCTGGTTTGTTTGCCACGCATTGCTAGATTCTCCAGTTGTTCACCTCATGCTTCCTGTTCTTAACGCCATGTTCTTTGTTTTCCTCTTTTGCATTAACTTATCATTCTTGTTCAAAATTTTTTTTTCATTAAACTTTCACTTCTATCATGATCTTCCCTACTTCCACCCTGGG
Organism: Valencia hispanica; assembly: GCA_963556495.2. Lineage (NCBI taxonomy): Eukaryota > Metazoa > Chordata > Actinopteri > Cyprinodontiformes > Valenciidae > Valencia > Valencia hispanica. The sequence goes on from OY747711.1 coordinate 30,156,055, forward strand.
GTTGATCATACACTACTTCAATCCACAACACCTACCAGTGTGATAATTAACGATTAGTCATTTAATATATGAACTCAATATGCACTCAGTAGTCTCTTTTATAGTTTATTTATACAGCATAAACATGGCAATATAAATAGCTTCACAGGACAGCAAAGGAAGAACAGAAAGAAAACAAGGAAGTATAAGCATAAAAGAATCGCATAAAAGAAAAAAGGCATTAAAACAAATGTTTCAAATAGTTATTTAGACTTTTTGAAATGCTTCTGGAATCAACAATGAAGGAAGGGCTCAGTGTTGCCAACTGTCTCCGACAGAAAGTAGCTGAAATTGCCCCAGAAAGTCGCTAGATGTCGCCAGATGACGTCATACGCCAATTTGCATAATTATGATGTCATCACGTGATGACGATTGAAACAAAGGATGAAAGAATTATATTTAGATTAGGATTTGATCATACAGGTTAAATAATACATTATTTAAACATAATTTAAATAATACATTATTTAAACAGGGGAAACATGCTACAGGGAAATGTGACTTCTGTCTTCAAGAAGAGACTGTGGAACATGTTATATTATTTTGCCTGAAGTAAACTGTTGAGAAACCTGGTAGCCTACAAAATTGACAAGATATCAAATTGCAACTGGACATCAAAGGCCTTCAAAAAAAATTAAAGTTCTAAAACATACATTTGCTGAGATATCTCTAGAAGATGAAATAAATAGTGAGAATATAGTTTTTGTTTGTTTTTTAGTACTTTGTAAAAATAAGTAGGGCATATTTAGCATGCATCAAATGTTTCTTGCCAACCGCCATTAAACAGAAGTTTATTGCTTATGATATTATTTTCAGTGGGGGTTTTTTTGTCATAAGTTTTAAATGTCCTACGTTTTTTAACTCACCATACATTTCGAACGTTCCTTGAATGCACCACAGGTGTGAGATGCAGCGTAATACAGACAAGCTTCTGCCTTAATTCCAGTTGAAAGATCGGTTTTATATACATGCAGATTTATTTTTTACTTTTGAATTTATATTAACCACAAAACAACTTTGTTTGTGAGTGGGTGAAATGAACCGAAAAAGGTTTATGATTGGTCAGTCAACATACTCTGATCATGCTGTGTACACATGCGCAGATCATTCCCTTTCTGAGCGTAGGGAAGGAGCAAGCTGGGTCTCTAAACTGCAGGAAATATCGGCGACAAAGTTTCACAGAAAGTAGCTAAGGGTGGTCAGAAATGTTGCTAGATTTGTCGCTAGGCGCTTGTTGGAAAAAAAGTCGTTAAGGGGGTCTGAAAAGTCGTTAGAAATAGTGACAAAGTCGCTAAGTTGGCAACACTGGAAGGGCTCCTTTTCATCACTCTCATCTTTAGCTCTGTCCACATATTCTATATTAGATACAAAACAGGACTCTGGATGTAAAAACTTAGATTTTACTTCCAGTCAGGAGAAACATGTTGGTAAAATATGAATATTACTTTAAATCTAAATCTTTCAGGGGTATGACTAATTTTTACCTTAATTGTAAGTAACCTATTTAAACACTCATCCATTTGCAGGATTTAGAACTGCTGGATTAATTTATACACTTATTCAAAACCAACATCTGAGCAACATGCTTTTAAATTTTGGATGACTACAGGGGTAGTAAAAGTATAGTTAAATTGTATAAGTATAACCAACATGGGTTTTATTTAACAGTTAAATTCATCCTACTCTATCTTATACTTCAAGCCATAAAATGACTTTTTACATCTTTTAAATAGTGACATTATTGTGAGATAAATATGAATTATGGTCGCGTGTACCTAGAACTTCCGAGGTTTCTGCCCCACAGAAACAATGGCTATAAAAGGTTATATCACACATTTCTAAATGACTAACAGGGTAGGCACTATAGATTTTGGATAATTAGGTTAACTGGATAATAGGCTATACTAGTGAATTGATTCATATATTCAGTGTAACTGGTTTGTTAGAGATCAAAAATACTGTCTTTATCCAGTTATGACAATCAAACAGAGTAAGGGTGGGCATAATTAATCGACGATCGATTAATTGATCATTAAGAATTTCATCGATGACATTTTTTTTACCAATCAATTAACGCATGTTCTGTTGCCTAGTGTGAGTTTTGAAGGAATGCAATTAATTTTGCTATGTGGCAGTAATTCAACACTTTACCACACGAGGACGATGACTGAAAGTAAAACCCACAGGCCGACTCAGTTTCTTGCCAGTCTCTGTGTATTTCAAAAGTAGCATTGTCATGAAGAGGTCGCAGCAAAGTGTGGCGTGGGACCACTTTGACTAAAAAAACAAACAAACAAAAAAGTCTCGGTTCACTGCCAATACTGCGAAGCTGTGTATAATTACTTGAATGTACTTCCAACCCTCGTTAGAAGCGGAGCATCCTGCTCTTGGTCTCAACCTAGCATTTAGTCGGTGTTAGCACGGAGGAGCCGAGATGCACAACGAGCAGAGAAACTTCCTCACCGATTACTTTCTGAGGGATGGCTCCGCCACCCCTGGATTGCACCCCTACAGACTGGTGGAAAATGAATTAAACAAGATTCCAGAGGCTTGCCAAGTTAGCACGGAGGTATGTGTATCACAGCGACGTCTGTCCCCTCACAGCAGGTGATCTCAGCGCTGCAGGTCAGACGCGACAGCAGCCTGGTGACAGTCAGTCTGGTCACCAGGCTGCTTTCGCTTCTGACCCCAGCAGCATGTTAACATGCTCATCTTTCTCAACAAAAATCAGCAGACTGGTGCTAAAGTTGTATATAAGTTACGCTCTGTTGTTTTTGTCTTTTTTACTCTGTTAATGAGCCTAATTCATTGTTAGGTACGCTGATCTCTCTCATCCTCTTTCTCGACTCTTTTTGCCAAATGTAACACAAAACTATCAGACCTATAAGTATAATATATATTTTTTTATTAAGTTATTGTTTCACATGACTTTTTTTTTTGTAGAAGAAGAAAAATATGAGCGTCAGTTGTGTTAATGAGTACCATCTTTTAGCTGTCGTCTCCTCTGCTTATAGCGCATATTTTCTTTGTGCAACTACCGCGAATTGATTCCGTTTAACTGCTATAAGAGGTGTCCCACTTGTAATGAAGATCTCAATGAGGAAACACGCTATTTTTCTATTCTCACTGCATTTTAATATAGACTATGAACACTGAATTTTAATATAAAAATATCAATCATTAATCGAAAAAAATCGATCGTTAATTCTCCCGATGATCGATGAAGACGGTTTAATCGAATGCCAATCCCTAAAACAGAGAAACAAAGAGTATTGTAACATTAGTAGTTTGACTAATACTTCTACAGGGTTATTTGATCACCTCTTTGATTTGGAGTGATCAAATATTTGTTATACATAGGAGTGTAACGATTAGGCATGGGCCAGTTACCGGTTTCAAGTTATAGCGCGGTATGAAAAAGTCAAGGTTTCAAAACCACTAAAATTTTCCGTCATATCGTCGCTGCGGTATAAGCGGTTATTTTTATTTTTTATGTGACGTCTCGTCAGGGAGAAAGTAAAGATCCCTCATGTAGCTGCATCGTAAAGCGCCCCTCCCCCCCGTCCCCCCGCACACCTGTGTTTGTCGTGAGTGACAAGCGGCCAGCGCTGCAGGCTGTGTGATGACTGAACTTTTTCCACCGTCTCTAAGCGGATGTTTGGGAATACTTCCGCTACCGTAAAAAGACAGACGTTCACGGCTTGGAAGAAGAAGGTCACCCGACATGCAAAATGTGCTTGAGAACAGTGGCAGCCTGAGGACACAATAGATCGAATATGATTGTGCATGTCTGGGAGCACCACCCATCGTTGTATGCTAAATTCAATGTAAAGTTAATGCTGTCTTGAAATGAACGAGCGTATTAGCGTCTGACTTTAGTGAAATGAGCTTGTTACCTTGGCAGATATGGTAACTACCTTATCTTATTTTTTCTTCATCTCTATCCTTAGTAACTTTTTTTTAATTGAGGCAGTGGCAGATAAAGGTAACTAGCATGCTAAAGATGATTTATCTTAGTATGCTAGTTAGTTACCATATCTGCCTCACTAAAAAGTGTTTTTTTTCCTTTTTATAAAAAAAATACAGACATTCAAAATACACATTTTAGAGCTGTAACCATAAAACCGTGAAACAGTGATATTTTTGCCTACGGTTATCATACTATATAGCATGTTTTTGTGGGAGTAGCTCACATTAGCTTTTCAAGGGAAAACGGGGAGAACATGCAAACTCCATACAGAAAAGCCCTTTTGCCAACCCCACCCAGTGTGTGGGTGCCGATGATGCGGGAGAACAAACACACATTCAGCACCCACAGCGTCCCCGGCGGTAATTGAACCCGGGACCTTCTATTTGTGAGGTGAGCCGCTCTACCAGCTGTGCCACCTTGGACCCCTTGCGCACATTTCTAATGAGAGTGTGATTCATAAAGCGGAAACTGCATGGAGCCGTGCCTGATCAAACTTTAATAGATCTGAAACTTAGCATAAGTACTTTTTTTTGCTGAGCTTATATAAGGTTTTATTAAGGATTCTATGCAAACTTTTATAAATGAGACCCCTGGTCTTTAGTATGGTTTACAGTTATTTATCAGAGTGCACAAAAGCAGAGATGCAAGATTTCTGCAAATGAAACAAAGGCAAGGCCAAAAGTTTGTTAAAAACTAAGTGCACCATACAAAGCCCTAGATATTTTTAAAATGATCAATGATTACTTTTCCCAAATGCTCCTGGGGTTGGGAGAAAGATAAGATTATGTTTACGACCTACCAGTACAGAGAGATAATTGGAGTTCTGTGCTTGTACCCAGATGCATCAGTTTCATATTCCTTTCTTTTTCATTCAGCATCACAAACTAACTTTTATGTAGGAGGGATAAAATGTTTACCATATTCAGTTACGCTAAAACACAAACACAACTTTTTTTTTGTTTGGGCATCAGACACATCCCCTTAGACACTGTCATCACAAGGAAAAATCTATGTCTGTTTAGGCCTCCGTTTTATGTTATATCAACAGGGGTGGTCCTAGCCTGGATGGTGCCCTGAGTAAACACCTTCTGTGATGCCCAACCCCAATCCAACTGCCCCACCACAAACGCAAAACTAAGGGGTCAGCTTGGAGCCTTCATTTGCAAGCGTGTTATTCTTGGTACAGACAGCAGAGGATGCTGGGAGTGACTTTATTCACCCTGATAAATCATTTTATCATATACCAGCTGAAGTAGTTGATTCATTTACATGAAAATTCTGCCTTGTTTGTCTTTAACACATGGTTGTGTATACACTGTTTTCATAACTATATTGAATTTATTCAGATACACACACACATATATATATATATATATATATATATATATATATATATATATATACATACATACATACATACATACATACATACATACATACATACATACATACATACATACATACATACATACATACATACACACATTTACAATATTGACCTACGCTTTTAAATGACCAGATGCTCACAACTCAAGAAAATTTTATTTTACCTCTTGCTTGAAATTAAAAAGGTGATTGGAGAGGTGGATAGCTAGGGAAGCCAAGTTAGACACACTTTTCTCATATTTTAGCTATTTTATACAACTCAAAACAACATTTTTTGGATCAGTTTGATATAATTTTATGTTAGCAAAAATTTAACTAACTACAGTTTCACCAGAGACCATTGTTACACTTGGTGCTATTTTGTTCAGCCAAAAAATGTCATTATTTTATAGCAGAGCCTAACCTATCACTCCGCAAGAATTAGCTTTGATATGTCAGTTTGCCAACTTGCATAGCCACAACTGCTCTGGGGCACACTGACAGAAGCGCCACACGGGAAGGACCTCTGGTTGTTGAGTGCTTTGTGTTTAGGTTGAAACAATATAATTTAGAGATGCTATTCAATACAGAAAACATTCTATTTGTGTTGGTGAGAGAGGTAGTGAAGGAATGATGCTGCTGCTACTACTAGTACTACTACTACTAGTGCTAATAATAATAATAATAATAATATTTCACCTAAAGTTAAACTGATGGTACGTTTACACACAATAATCACGATACAAATGTTCATACTTTTACACACCCACAACAGTGTACTCTACCTTAGTGATGTTTTTGTTTTCTTTTTTGCCAACATCTTTTTATTAAATTTTTACCTTACACAGGTTGGCAAAGTCGTGCAAAATGACTAACATTTGTTTGTAATGCACTGTGTTTTTGGTGCTTTATCATATAGGGGCTAGACTTTTTTGAGGAAATTGTGATTATAATTTTAGTATTAAAACACTGACATGATATTTCTGCCATATACACATTAGCTCATGATTATGTTGTGTCATTGTATGTCTATGTAATTTGATTAAGTAAATCAGTATGTTGGACAGTTTGACAGCAAATCTGCAGATCTAAAATGTATCTGCAAATGGTATAACCACCATTGTGTTCCTATTGTTATTCAGTTAAGTTTCAGGTAAAATGGCAGTGATAAAATACAATGCTAGTGGTTCATTGGTTTGGGGATTATTGTTGTGTGCAACCATCTTTCTTGATCTCTCTGCATTCTCCCTTTTTAATCTAGTTACAAATGAGGGAGGAATGAATATAAAAGACACAGGCAGGTGATGCCTTCTGTTCGTGAGTGGGTGCTTTCCACAAAGAGATTACACTTGTGTTTGGATTGCAGTTGTGGTTAAGGTGCTAAATTAGATTTCGCATGCACAGCAGTAACCCCGTTGCCACAAAATCAGTGTTTTGTAACTGATTCACCCCCCGCCCTCCCATGGTATCTTTTGCCATATATCCGGATTAAGTCTGAAATACTTTTAAGTATATCATAACACTGTGTCAGCTAAGCTTAAAGAGAGTGATTCTTTGGATATTTGAACACATGCCCGAGTAACAACACTATCTCTTAGGTCTTCATGAAGCTTGCTTCACTCAACAAGATTGTATTAATGTCTAGCCATTATTAGGGGTATTTTAGAGCAAGTTGGGCCTTTTTTCCCCTCATTGAGCAGTTGTTGAATTCCTTGCATTATTTGTCTTTCAGTCGAACTGCAAATACACTGCCATTCTGTAAAAAATTTTTTTTTATTTTGTTCACACACCTATAGCTTTAGAGATCACCTTTTTTCAGAGATTTTATACCAGCATTGAACTGGAAATCGATTGAGCAGTATCTTGGAAAAGCAGACAATTTTTTGTTCTGATTTTTTTCGCCCTCTAATAGTTTTGTTAGTGTTCTGGGGATATTTATCACTTGCTGCTAACATGTAGAAACAAACTATACTTTTATTATTTCATCCCTCACATAGTTTGCATAAGTATGTATTTTAAAGAGATGACTGCTCAATCACCATCTCGTTAACTTTCTTCGCAAAACCTTATTCATATTAATGAAGCATCCATTTTTTATAAATTAGAACCTTATCAAATATAAGAAGCTTCATTCTTCAAATCTGAGCATTGGAGAAACAGTATTTCTTTTTTTTTATTTCTTTTTTTATAAAAGTGTCCTGTTTGGCAGTGTGGAGCTCAGAATTGGTGTCTGAGTACCAAGTAGAAGCCCAACAGATTTACTTTCACAAGCGGAGCAGTACAGCTTTTTCTATAGTACTCCACTTGATATATGTGTGAAAAATCTTTATTATGAATTGTTGGGGTTTTTATTTCCTGATGTTATGGACACGGAGACGGAAAATTAAGGAGAAGAAAGAAGGAAGATGAAGAAGAGAGGTAGGAAACAAAAAGTCAAGAGAGAGGGTGAGTTGAAATTACAAGAGAGGAAGGGGAACAAAGAAAACACAGGAAGACATTGAAGTCTGCCTCCATACCCACAGGACGGCAGAGAGAGGGGGAAAAACAAAACAAAACACGAAAAAGGAACATCGACAAAACCAACCAAACATTGTGAACTAAGAATTACACAACCACATCACACAAAATAGATATAAAAATACAAAAACAATGTCACAGAAAAACTCATGGTACCGATTAATAAAGCTCTAGTAATGATAACCTCAGCCCAAGAATATTTACTTAAACACCAGAGACCCCACATCTATGTGTGTGTGTTAGCAAGCTGGTGCATATAAGGTTTCTCCATAAGAGTGTTCGATAGTTGGTGTGAGCAGACATCAATCCGTCTCCCAGGAATCGATGCAGACATGAAGGAGATCGGAGCAAAGACATCCAAAGGACCCCCAGAGCCCCAGGCAGAGAAACATTATTTCTAATGCAGATATTTAAACAGCGGCAGACACTGGATTAACTGTTTTTTTAGAGTACAGTGTGTCCCACAGATTTGAAAGCAATGTTTGGTTGTCCGGGGGGGGGCAGAGGTTTGGCCCGCGGGGGTTTGGATTCCTAAAGGGATTTTCTAATTCCCAAAGGTTAATAAGTTGTTTTTTTTAAAGTTAATAATTTGTTACACGGACTGAATTACATAAATTTTAACACCCTATACATCAGAGGTGGGACAAAGTCATTGTTTTGCAAGTCACAAGTAAGTCTCAAGTCTTTGTCCTCGAGTCCCGAGTCGAGTCAAAAGTCAAAGCCAAAAAGTCTCAAGTCGAGTCAGAACACCTACCATTTTAGTTTCGAGTCATTTCAAGTCCTCTCACCACATAAATAAATTTTTACAAATCATTAATGTCTGTAAGATTTGTATTTTTTTAAACCTCTATTTAAACAATAACATTAATCAAATACAATAAAAAACTGAAAATTAAATTTTCACAAAAATTGCTTGTATTTCAACAGCATATTGCACTAGATCAATGCACAGCAGCTTCAGTCCTGTATTGTATTGACCTCATATTGCAAAACAGTTTAACTTTCAAATAGACATGGGTCCTTTTAACCTAAATTTTTTTTAAACATGTCATCAATAAAATCCTCACCCCTCAAAATGATCACTTCTAAAAAACTTGACCAATCTGATAATATAATTGGACTGCCTCCATCGTGGAAGGAAGGAAGGAAGGAAGGAAGGAAGGAAGGAAGGAAGGAAGGAAGGAAGGAAGGAAGGAAGGAAGGAAGGAAGGAAGGAAGGAAGGAAGGAAGGAAGGAAGGAAGGAAGGAAGGAAGGAAGGAAGGAAGGAATGTGTGGACATGTGATGAGCAGAGAGTGAGTGTGTGTGTGTGTGTGCATGCGTGCTGTGGACAGGTGGAGGGAGGCCCCTAAACTGCATTGCATTTGCAAAAGATCAAATTGGCCAAATGTCTGTCAGTCATTTGTGCACGATGGGGACGCAGAATGATGCCACCATGGCTGAAAACTCGCTCCACTGGAGCAGTAGAAGCAGGCACTCCCAAGACTCGGATGGCTACTTGAAAGACGGAAGGAAGAGTCTTACTATTCAGTGCCCAGAACAAAAGGGCAAATATACAAACAAATCAATATATTGTCGATTATTATTGTTAAAAAATAAAATGAGCTCGTAGAAGTGTTGTATGAATGCAAAATGACTCGAGATCGTGCTTAATATAAAAAAACCCTACCTTTCTTTGTGCTTCTTCAAGTGTTGAACAAAGTTGGACAATGTGGCAGCTACATCTGTAATCTTCGACCCACGTTTTGCAAATTGCAAGTCGTGTATATATATATATAATCTGTGTGTACCAGCACGTTATTTTATATATATATATATATATATATATATATATATATATATATATATATATATATATATATATATATATATATATATATATAGCTTAAAATAAATAAAGCATATCTGCTGTTAGAGACCACACCGGGAATACAATATATGATCTGAAAGAATAAACAACACCTTTAAAGAATTTTACAAGGCTTCATACTCACTGGAGATAAAACCATCAAATAATGAAATTGACCAATTTCTGGATAGATTCACTCTTTCTAAATTATTGCATAGTCAAGCGATGGCCCAGGAATCACTACTAACAGCGGCTGAACTCCAGGAGGCCCTCCAAAGCATGCCCAATAAAAAGGCTCCAGGCCCAGATGGATTTCCAGCAGAGTTCCATAAAGAATTCTGGAATATTCTGGCACCAACATTCCACAGAATGCTGCAGGAAACCAAGGAAAATGTCAGACTTCCACCAAATATGAATTCTGCCTACATTAGTCTTCGATTAAAATCAGGTAAAGATCCTGTGTTTCCTAACAGCTATTGTCTCATATCCCTTAATAATGTTGATCTTCAAAAAACTGCAAAGCCCTTGCAAAAAGGCTAGAGAAGGTAACTCTTCTTCCAACGAAACTACTAAGAAACTACTAAGAAAACAAGAATTAATAATAACACTATCAAAAGTAAAACCGTAAAATGGACAGATATGCAAAGAAGTAGAAACAATAACCGATAAATTGATCATGATGTCACAGTTCAGTATGACTATGTCTGCTTAAAAACCAAGGCTTGTATTGAAGAGTTTTGGGAGTGAAACTGAGTTACTCTTCAACTAATTGTGATTGATTTAGGACTAATTAGTACATTTGGTTTGTTTTCAAAGCACCAATTCACAATGCAAAGCAGAAGTGAAGACAAAAAAATGTTTTTGGGGGAAGTAATGTCTTCAAACCATTTGCTGAATTAGAAATCAATAACCTTTTGGAGAAAAAATTATATTTTATGGATAGTGACCGCAGTGATTGATCTAATTTAGTATTTCAACATACTAAGAAAGCGGTTTCAAAAAACCATTTTCTCCGTTTTAAGTGTTTGCGTGTGGACAGAAATAACCGGAGTTTTCAGCTCCGCAACGTCACTTTCCGCGACAAAAATGCTCCGACATCACTTGTGCGACCTGTGTTTACACTCAGAAACAGCATTTATGCCTTCAGAGGTGTGTTGGCATCATCGATTGTCCAAGCGCTTTTTGCTTGCTTGTTTTTACAAGCTTAATTACTGCTCTATGTAGAAGTTAGAACATAGAAGTTACTCTGAGTGGATAGGATTTGGGGGAACTACTGCCCCCTACAGGTTTGGCATGTCTATGAATGTGCTTAACAACACACTTATGCGGTTAGGTGTGGATGGAGATTTTTTTTAAAAACGAGTTGGTGAAAATATTCGTGTTTTTTTTAAACCCGGCTACGTGTGCATATAGCCTTAAACTCGATCTGCATTTTGAATACCGTAGATAGCAATCTTTTTTGTTTGTGAAGTGCTGGCGGTCAGCAAAAGCAGGCCACGCTAATCAGATCAAGCGTACAGTGCTAATGTATGTAGCAGCTCATAGCCACTCTGTTTTAGCTTAGCACCAAAGAATCAAGGAAATCTCCGGTCGGACGTAGTGACTTATGTTGCATGATTAAAACGACTGTCAGTCGCTCATAAACCAATAAAAACACTGTTCTTACCGATACAATTAAAGAGTTAATTCTTACAAATGCAGCAAAAACACACTGAAATAGGCAATCAAATCAAACCTTAATTTGTTTATCTTAAGCTAATTAATCTCTGCCCAGACACAGCCTTACGTGAATATTTCTTAGACTTCCAGGTAAGGGTGGCTCCATTGTCTGAAAAGACCGATGTTGAAGCAGAGAAAACAGCTGTTATAGCTGGTCAGTTAGCAGTAGCTGCATGGGGCGCTAACAGTGAGGCTTCGGATGCATTGCCACTCAGAGACCGTACTCCTCTTGTCTCCCTCTGCCTCAGCAGCACTGAGCTTGGGCGGCGCTGGCTCTGCGGCCTGAACCAGCGGATCTCCTCCGTCGTCACCGGAGATAGAGGAGTAGAGGGAGGCTTTATGGAGCTCAGCGGCCGTGAGCCGTATTAATTCGAGCCGCTGGCTCGGGGCGCTGAGTCAGCGCTGCCCGAGGCTGACGTTGCTGCTGAGAGAGAGACAGGAGGAGACCAGTCTCTGAGTGTTAATGCTAACATAGGCTAACGTTCAAACAGTATGTTAGCTATGCTAACTAAGTGCTAATGTGATAATAATGGTAACCTGAAAAATACAATCCAACTCCAAACTCGCCACGGGGGGGGAATATGTCTGATAGTTTTATACCCAAACCCACGGGGCGTGTCTGTGAGACCATGGCTGCTGTGACATAGTCAATGCCTGTGACGTAGAGATGTACCGCTCTCCACCAATCACAAAATTCAAATGCAGTAGCCACAGTTCAACCCTAAGAGGCCAGCACTAAGACGTTTTTAAACCAAAAAGTGTAGAATTAAACAAGTTTACACCAAAATGTAAAAAAATCCCCAGAAACTGAAAGCCTGCATTGGTAAAGACCCATTTATACAGTTTAGAAGCAAAAAAAAGTTGTTTTGGGGTTTAGTTACTCTTTAAGTACTGCTGGTTAAGCTAAAGCTAACAAGCTAGTGAGTGTAGACTGTGACCAAAAAACTGGACCTGAGTCCAGAGCTTAGACTTCTGACGCCAGCAGGTCTTCCACACAGATTTGTATCTTTGAAAGCTTTTTTGCTTCTGAGGAAGTTGCTGAGTACCGGTTGGACATTTTTAAAGCTGCGGATGTTGTTACAGGGGTTAAAGTATTCCGGCACCGTGCCGGATCTCCGGCATTTGACTATGATTCACAGAAAAAACAAACACACAAAACCCCCCCAAAAAACCAGCCTTCTTGAATGCAACATCCCACATAAGCCGGCGGTTGTTTCTTCCAAAATCAGAAGAATGGACAATAAATACATGGAGCCAGGGGAAAACGTCGTTATTGACAAGGGTCTTAAAAACAAGTGGCGCTGGGCATGGGTAGATGAAAAGGGTGGAGACGGCAAGCCGTTTGGGAGCTGGTGCCAGAAGCTAAGGGAGCCTGTTACCTACTTTTGTGTGTTGTGCTCCAAGAAGCTAGTATATGCAACTAGCGGGGAACAAAGCCCTTCACCGTCACGGACGATAAGCATAAAGCAGCTGTCCGCGCGCTCCAACACACAAACCGTTTGCCGGGAGCAACAGCCACAGCGGATGCAGCGCCCCAATGACCGATCGTGTTTGTGACTTGAAAATATGTGTGTGCTCGTTCATTGCAGAACACCATTTATCCTTTATGATTGCTCAACCACTCGTAGATCTGTGTAAAAAAGTAGCAGTTGATAAAAATGCTTTAACAAAACTGCCCTTTTACAATCAGCATGCCAGTTATATGAACTGGAGTTGCGAACCGTCCCGTAAAAAACGGAACCGTCCCGTATTCAGAGAAAACATTATCCGTTCCGTATTGAGGTGAAAAGGAACTTCAGCTAAAATGAAAAAGAGACACAAAGGTTATTTTGTGTCTTATAGCTGTGCAGCTGCCTCGTCTTCTCTCATTTTCTCATCCTCCCTCTCCTGTTGCTCCTTCAATCATGAAACTGATCAATGATCAGCTGATCGGCTTTTCTGTCGAAAGTCTCGTCTCTCGCTCTCGTTTGTTTATCGCCCACTTTGCGCAGAAAGAGAAAACCAGCAGATGTTGCGCTAAACAACAGCAGCACGTTTAATAACCTGTTGGAACTGATTTAATATGACTTACTAGTATCAGCTGATGTTTGCTGAAGCCACAGCCATAAAAGCTGCTGGTCATGATATCGGTTTGGATATGTGGTGACAGGGAAACATGAAGATGAAACCAGGAGATGTTCCTACTGAATCATCAGAGCTGAACAGGTGATGGAGAAACAGGTTTACCTTTTAGGTGACATGAATGAGTTGAAGGGAAGTTATAAACTGTTTCTGAGAGACAAATAACACCAGGATCATTTTATGTAGCTGACAGCTGGTAGCTGTGCAGGGGCGGCTATAGCAAAGTTTTGCAAGGGGGCCAGGTAGGGCATTAACAGGGAAAGGGGGGAACAAAAAAATTATTTTCTTTCTTATTTTCATTTACAATGGCTAGCTTTTAATTTAAAAAAATATCTGAATCTTACAACTAAAGTGGTCATCTGTTAAATGTATAGAAATCCATTTTCTTATATTGTAAATATTATTGAGTCTAATATATACCCTAGTAAGCTATAGTACTTTTTCCTTCGGGAAGGTCATCACCATCTGTGAAGTCTGCAATTCTGTCAGGAATTCTGTCAAGAAAGATGTTGAATCTATTTAATTATTGTAGAAAAATAATTGATTTCTGTGCATTTGTTTTACATGTGCATTAAATTAAAGTCGATTACGTAGATTAAGCATCATGCGGGTGGGGGGTGGTTCCTTATTTTATTTGCTGGGAGTTGGCAACCCTAATATGAACACATATGGCATAGCACTGGAGTTCAAGAAACGCATGTTTCATCAGCTCAAAGGAAGTATGTTTTCTCTGAATGTTGATGAAGCAATCACCCAAAACATGGAAAAAATAATGAATGTAATGGTTCGCTTTTTTGATGATGATGCATCCAGAGTAATAACACATCAACTTGCAACCAAGAAAGTAAACATAAGCAATAGCAATGCTTCAGCTCTGATCATTGCACTGGAAGCTTCAGTTTAGCAATTCTGTATTTATTTGTATTTGTTTCATATTATTTAGTTTACCACTTCTTGAAGCACCTTACTGTTTTTTGTTGTTAAAATGAACTGCCTCTGCAAATATGTTAAAAAGGAGTCAAGACCCAATGTAATGTATTTCCTATAACTTAATTTCCCATTGTTTTGAACAAAAATGATATAAAAAGTTACAATTTATATGTTTTTTGTATAAATTGCCCTTTACTGAATTAAATTGTTGCTAAATGAATCAGATTAATTAGCTTGACTGAGTTTCACATGTTTTCATTTATAACTTAATAACCTTTACTTCTAAAAATCACATTTGAATTGTAGTTCATCTTGTACATTACCAAGCACAATGCTAAAAGTTGTTTGCCAAATTGCCTATACTGTATATGCATTGGATTCACTGCAACCCCATTCTTTGGAAAAAAGTTCAGGCTCAGGATTTTTTTTCACTTTAAGCCCTGTTGTTAGAGGCATGGTGCGTGTGTCTCTGGCAAGGGCGTCAGTTTGTTTTTAAAATTGCTGGGGACAACAACCAAGAACTTGGGTGTGGTTTGAAGATTGCTGGGGACAATAAATTATTGTTCATACATAAGTATTCCGTTTGACGTTTCAGTACAACATCCATTGTGGTGTATTAACAGGTGTTGAAAATTTATTCAATTAAAAAAAGCTTAAAACCAGATGTGTTTTATCTTGTTTTTCTGAAACCATCATTAGGGTGGTGGCTGGGAATGATCATTATAATCCATTAGCTACACTAACAATACTTGCCCTAGAAAAAGAATGCAAAAACAAACGTGTTTCCATTGCCGCACTTTCCTTTCTGTGCTTAGAAACTTAAACTTCACTACAGTTCGGAGTCCTGCAACATGGCATATCACCTGCGGGTACCCCTGTAAAAGTTGTTTCACGGGTGGAAAATAGGCTAATCTAGTTGCTGTTTTGCGGTGAGTTCCGTGTATATATTTATATGGAGATTCAAATTTTTTGAATTCCTGTTTTCATGGGTTTTATGAGCTGGAAGCCCAAATTATGTACAAATAAACAACTAAATACTTGAAATGGTTTAAGTCGTGGGTCCTGAATCTAAATTCTATGGAAGTTTAATGTTTTGAATGGAAATGTGGAAATAAATAAATAAACTCTTCCATACACACACACACACACACACACACACACACACACACACACACACACACACACACACATATATATATATATATATATATATATATATATATATATATATATATATATATATATATATATATATATATATATATATATATATATATAAAAATTATGTTTTGTTTTAGACTCCCAAAGAGGAACGTGTTGGTTTATTGTGTTGGTGGAAAGGAAAGGAACATGGAAACACAGTTGTAGCCAGGGACTGTTGACAATATTTAGCTTCTTCACAGCAATCTCTGCATCAAATTAATGTCAGCTGTGCAACATAACTCATTGTATGAGTTTTGTGTAGTCTAGCCTTCCAAGGCTGCACTGGGTGCCAATTCAGATAAAAAAAATTGTTCAGGCTGGAGCGCTTTTGACACTTAAACTTTTTTCAGCAGTCTCATAGCCACAGTGGCACACCAAACATCTGACTCAGGGCTCAGTTTCCCACATCGTGTACGAGTCCCTCTACCGCATCCTGTTATCCAGTCATAGCATCCAGTTTGCGGTTTTGCTCATTCAGCGGATTATTCTGAGTGTTTACAGCACGGCACAATCCTTTGTGAAGCTGCAAAAGCTTGCCAATTACTTCAGACCATTTCTTGTCTGTGTGATACATCAGGAATCCACCCAAGCCAAACAGCAGAAACCCGATTATCATGAATCTAATTATGTAGATATCTTCCATGTCCTCCACAAAAATCATCAACAGACATACGATCTTCCACTTACCCCAGGAATCCATGCTATATCCTAAAGGGTATGTACTGGCAGGGCAGGCAGGTTCCCCCTTACTTAGTTTTTGGGTGGAAAAAATTTGATCAATTGCATCCAGAGACCAGCAGACCAGATTTAAACCTTTTTAAACAAAACTCATCCAGTTAATGCATTTTTCATTAGATATTTCTTCTTATTTTTTATTACTATTCTTATATATTATTCTGAGGCTGAAACCTTATATAAAACGGTTCTCCATTTTTATCCGCTGCCATCATCTGTGGATGCCATCAAATGAGAATATTTGGATACATTTAAGCCTTCTGCATTGTCTTAGTGGGCTTCAACCTCTGTGAATTCCAGATCAGAGGCTTTCTCTAATCATAAATGGCACTGACTGAGTCATAGGCACCAAAAAGGCTTTACTTATGTACAAGTAAAATAAACAGCAGCACAAAGAATGAAGTCATGTTTGGCTTTTTCTTCAACAAGAATGGTAGACCAGGATAAGGACAACAGAGATAGGAACTGGCCAAAATTGAAGGAAAATTGCCTGTCAAAGCAGGGAAACTGTTGTTCAATTAACTTGAGAAATAGGTGTTTCCCTCCCTTCCTTTGTAACATTACCAGCCTTATAATTTACAACCTTAGACTTGAGGTAAAATAGATGAAGTTTTCCTCTTAAGTTACCAAGGCAGTATTATTTACGTAAAACTGTGTTTTAGATTAATGAACCAGAAATGTGGGGCTCTTTTGACTTTTAAATATTTTTTTTTTAAAAGAACCATTTTTTAGACAGAGTTGAGTCCAAGTGATAAAGATAATTACTGGTTCTTGCAATCACAACTTGCAGAGATGCATCAAATCTTGACTGCTTGAAACAAGGAGCTCTGTCATTAATAAGAGCATAAAAATGCAGCCGTGGGTTTTTAAATTATAATGTGTGAGCGTCCATCACACCACCATCTGTGCTCATTCTTGAGTATCTGAGTCAGAGTGACTAATGACTTGATGGTTAGACCTGCTTTATGAAATTATGAAGCACAAGATGTTAGAGTTTGCTATTTAAAAAAACGCATTAAAAACAACAGCATCATCTAAGTTTTACAGGCGGTAGATTAGGAAGCATGTGGGGAGCTTAGTTTGTGTATTTTTAGGGTTCAAAGTGTAAGCTTGAATATCATTTTTGTTCGAGAATACCTTAGAATCACCTAGGGCCTCATTTATAAAACATTGCGTAGGAAAGCACAATACCGGCAATTGTAAGCACGCAAAAATGAAAGTGCGGCGCACAAAAACTTTCCGATTTATAAAACAGTGCGCACGCACGTCCTACACCTGCTTCCGTTTATAAATCAGAATCAACTCTAAAGTTGGTGCACCTGGGGGAACGCCTTTCCCCGCCCATATGATAACTATAAAAGGTCAGGTGGACGCCTCTGATAAATATTCATAATTTGATTTCCATGATGGGTCAAGCGAGGAGAAAAGCAAAAAAGCATAACTTCACTGAGTGTGAGGTGGAGATATTGGTCGACAGCGTCGACAGATCGCAAAAGATATTACTTGGTGGGCACAGCCGGGGCATCACAAATGCCAGAAAGGCAGAAGAGTGGCAACAGGTGGCGGATGCTGTCAACTGCGTTTCATCGGAGCAACGGACTGTGCCCGAAATTAAAAAAAAGTGGTCCGACATCAACGTGGACGCCAAAAAGCGGCTCGCTCTCCACAGGAGAAGTGCAACTGCCACAGGAGGAGGAAGGGGGATGCCCCAGCTCACTCCCATGGAAGCTGGCAGGCATCATAGGAGAGTCCCTCCTGAGTGGTGTGGTGACGGAGGCGGAGGGGGACACGGACACGCTGGTGTCATTACCTGAACCACACACGCCAGAGGCTCCGGATGATACAGGTAATTAATTTAGACATTTAGAATGAATGTGTAGACACAATTGATATGACACCATTTTATTCACTGTGCAATATTATGTATTTTTATACTTCCTGGATGTTCCAGCTGGGTCAGTGGTGCAGCTGAGGTTGGGAAGGCCAGTGACACAGCTCCTCGTGCGCCTCCCCGTAGCCGTGTCCTGACGGAAGAGGTCCTGCAGGTGCAGAGGGACACAATTAGTGCCATCCATGAGGTCGCGAAAGAGCTGAGGGAGATGAAGTCTGCTCTCGTAGATATCTCCTAGTCACTGAAAACCCTTGCTAATAAAAATATTTAATTGTGCTGTACCTCATTTCCCTTTTTTATCATAAGCGTCGCATCACTTCAAGACGCTGGTTTAGAGCATCATCCTGTGGCTCTAACAAGGGACGCTGGGGCTCGATCTCCGGGACAATAATTGGCTCTGGTAGTGGCACGTTCTGGGTCATTGCCATGTTGTGCAGCACAGCACATCTCCGAACAATCTTACACACCTTTGCAGGTGTGTAACACAGGCTCCCTCCTGTGGCATCAAGGCATCGCAACCTGCCCTTCAGCAGCCCGATGGCCCGCTCCACGACAGCCCGCGTCTGGCTGTGGCGCACATTATATACAATTGTTCCCCTGCGCTCCGAGGGTTGAGGAAGGGAGTGAGCAGCCACGTTTGGAGGGGATATCCACTGTCCCCTGCAAGGTTAAGGAATGGGTTAGGCAATGTAGTGTGCAGAGATATTTAATTAACGAGCCTTACCTAAAAGCCATCCATCCTGCAGAGCTCCAGCCTCAAGTCTGCGCCCCACACTGCTGTGTCTCAAAATGGATGAGTCATGGGTAGACCCAGGCCAGCGAGCCACAGCATTAGTGAGCAACATCTTTGCATCACATATTATTTGCACGTTTAGAGAATGAAAATGCTTTCGGTTTATGAAAGCATATTCATTCTCACTTGGTGCCCTTATTGCAACATGGGTGCAGTCAATACTACCGATTACATTGGGGAAATCAGACATTGCTGCAAATTGCCTATTTATGTTGGCCTGTTCACCCACAGTGTACGGGAATTTGATGTACCTGTGTGACAGACGAATTATGCCATCCAACACGTCCGGCATGATGCGGCTGAAGGTTGGCTGTGAGATTCCCGACCTGTCTGCCACCTCCCTCTGGAAGGTCCCGGTTGCCAGGAAACCGAGGGTGGTTCCTCGCCGTGCGCCTTTGCGGAGCCAGGCCTAAAAGATGAAGAAGCTCCAAAAGCAGGGCACGGGGCAATCGGAACCGGCTCATGAACCATTCATCATCATGGGCTAGTAAATCCTGATGGTCTCTAAAGACCCGCTCAGTCTGGAGACGTCCTTGCGCCATGTCCTCCAGCAGTGCCAGATGAGCCATTGTGCGTTTTTTCGCATTGGCACGTGTACTTTTTATATTCAACCATCACTAAATTGCCCAAACAGCTACAGGTGATGGAAATGTTCTGATTATAAACTAATTGACTAGCAGTTTTCCACAAATGCCGTCACCTTAATTGTAATTATGACTAATTCATGACTTTATTTGTACGGGACCCTTTGGCAGCAGGCTTTCTGCTCTATATTTCAGCCGTTTGATTGAGTTTATAATCACATGCAAGTTTCTAAAATAACCAAAACATATTTTAGTGGTTGAGGTTCCTATTGAAAATAAATTCATCTCGGTTCATTTAGTAAATCCTGATTGTTTTTGTTTTGTATGTGTGTGTGAGCCACATGCACTCCCAGCGCCCGATATCAAACATGCCTCTATATTCATTTTTGCACACTACTTTAATATATAACAGTTTATGTGAACGGTAATGTTTGATTTTGCCCAAATATCTCCCATTTCTTATCATTTCTTTGGTTTCATTCTTCTGCCGTTGGTGTCGCAGTTTCCCGTTCCTCCACATTTCCAGCGTGCGCCAGGGTCAGAGTTGCCGTAGATTTAGTGAACTTTCCCGGCAAGTTTGTTTTTTATAAATACCAAAAGTTGACTATAATTGGCGTACGCCAGTTTTTGTACGTACGATGGCTTTATAAATGAGGCCCCTGGTGACTTAAACAAAATAATGCAAACTAAATGCTTATTTGGAGCATTTTGAAACATGCGACACAAAAAGGGAAGGATTGCAATCAATAAACTTTATTATGAGATTTTGATGATATTCTAATGTACACCAACAGGAGATCTTAAGTAAATCAGCCAATCACATTGTAGTAGTTCAATACATTTAGAATCTTCGATTTGATGAATGTGACTTGCTTATGATCACTCCAAGCAATAGCATGGTTAAAAAATGAGATTAAAGTGACTTTGAATATGATGTAGTTGTTGGTGCCAACTGTATATTCTGAATATTTCAAAAACTGCTAATCTACTGGGATTCTCATGCACAACCATCTCTCATAGAATGTTGTTAATAAACGAAAATATCAAGTGAGCAATGGTTTTGTGGATGAAGATGTCTTGTTGTCAGAGCTCCGGGGGGAAATGGAAAGACTGGTTTGAGATAAAAGAAAGGCAGCTCACATAACCACTCATTACAAACAAAAGTATGCAGAATACCATCATTAAGTGCTCAAAAAGCATGCCTTGTTTTGACGGTTCAAGCTGTTTTGGGCTTTTTCTTGACACACATCGGGCCACTTAGTCTACTTCCAACAGGATAATACTCTGTCAAAACGCTTTTCTGAGCTGGAGAAAGTTTTCTACCATTCGGGATTTGATGTCTAAAATGCAGTTAAAAAGAGCATCCATTGGCCGTGTGTCATCGGGAGACATAGAGATGCATAACTGTGTATCATCAGCATAATGATGAAAGTTAACTCCATGTCTTTCGATGACACTCCGAAGAGGAAGCATGTAGAGGGAGCATGTAATCTTGTGGACCTTAGAGGAACAGGTATCTAAACTTACCATAAAAGTCCTGTCTGTGAGATAGGATGTAAAACATTTGTGAACAGCACCAGAGAGGCCAATCTGTTTTAAACAGATTAAAAGAATAGGGTGGTCTCATGTATCAAAGGTTGCGCTTAGATCCAGTAGAACCAACACTCTCACCCTCTGTGCATCATAGTTTAATCTAAAATAATTTACAATCTTTAAAAGGGACGTCTCGGTGCTGTGGTTCACCCTAAAACCAGACTGAAATTTCTCTAGAACATTATGAGCATTGATAAAATCATTAGGTTGAATTAAAACAAGCTTTTCTAAAACTTTGCTTAAAAATGGTAAGTTAGATGCTGGTCTAAAATAATTGAAATAATTAAAATCTAAAATGCTCTTCTTCAACAGGGGACTCACTACCGCCCCTTTAAAGGCGGCAGGAAAAAACCCCGTCTGAAGGGAGCAATTCACATTGGATAAAATCTTGTCCCTAAAGGATCCATAAAATGGCTAAAAAAATGAAGTGGGGATTGGGTCCAGAACACATGTGGTGAGCCTCACTGAAGAGTATCAAGATCAAGAGTCGCAGCTTCTACCGGGACAAAACTGTCCAGTGTTTCCTCTGGTAGAGACACACAACCAGATTTCTGTAAAACCATGTTACTTTGAGAAGATAAAATATTACATCTGATTGTGTCTACCTTCCCTCTGAAGTGGTCTGCAAACTCCTCACAAAGAGTGTTTGAGGGGGATTTCTGAAATGCTGTAGTAGTACGGTTAAAGATTTGATCAATGAAATGGTTGGATAATGGCAGGCAGGTTGGAGGAGAGCGCCCCCACCTTGGTCAGGCCCTACCGTTGACCAGGCACCCTGGAGCTCATGGATGTATAGCCAATGTGCTGGACTTAATATGAACCTAAGTCTCTGTACAATGTTTCTGATACCTTGTTGAATCATGCCATGTGAAACAGGATGAGAACAACAATAGAATCTAGCAGAAAGGGAAAGAAACGAAGGAGCTTAAATGCTGTGGAGATATGATCAGCAGACGGATTATGGCTTGTCCATTGAATGCCCACATGGGAGTCGAGGAGTAGGCTGTGCAGGGACATGACAAGTCTCAGGGAAGAGGTTAGAAGGATTGGGCAGAGCTACCAACCGTGAGGTGCAGTGTCGGTATCCCGATATCCTGTGCCAAGTGGATAGCCTGCACTGAGGAGATGAAGAGCAGCAGTATCACTGCGGATTGCTTTTAGGAAGAACTATGGCCAGCCTTGAGTCCCAGAAAAGGGATTGTGGCACTAAGTCCTTGGACTGCTGCTTAATTTTTCCGGCCTTCTCTTGAAAATACTTAAAAAGTGTAATCATTTCAACTCTTGTCACAGTGTCACTTGTCAGTGTGTAAATAAAATAACTCATGATTAGAATGTGGAGAGGGATGGAAAATTTGCTATCACCTGTTTCGGTGACCTCATCCTTTTTTCCATTCAACATATCATCTACTGGAATATAAGAAATCCACACATTTTTTTGTAATGCTGGCAATGTTAGGCCCAGAAGACTGATGTGAAAAGGATTAGTTACTGATAAAATCCAAAACCTATGTACATTAATCATAATCATAATTCAAGAAGTAATCTTAAAGATGTCTCACATCTGCTTTTATTAGTTAGGTGTCCCAAAATGAGTAGTTTAAAGGGCACCAATGATCACTCTTATGGGCTTTTTAGGAAGTGAGGATTACTCTTTGTACATAGGCCTTACTTCTAAAATATATTAAGGGTGTATTCAGACCTGCACTGTTTGGTCCACTTTAAGCAAACCAGGGTTCGTTTCAAACGCTGGTCCGGACCTTTTATGCAGGTGTGAATACACACAAACGAATCCAGGTGCGGATCAGAGAACCGGACCGAGACCCACTTTTTCAGGTGGTCTCGGTCCGCTTCCAAACAAACTCTACCTCGGTTCGCTTCAGGTGTGAATACAAACCACTGTTGATCCGAACCAACTCCAGGCAAGGCCGGATTATCCAATGGGCATTATGGGCACAGGCCCAGGGGCCCACGCCCACTGGGGGGCCCAGATGAGCAGTTTATGGGAGAAAAAAAAAATAGTCTTCATATTTCAAATATAATAGAGATCGGTGCTGGCAGAGATAACCAATAAGATCCACACCATTTTTTTTACCCTAACAAAGTTACATTGTCCCCAAGGCGCAGTTGTGGAAACCATGGTAACATGCCCCGCCCCTGCTCCAGCAAGTAGCGCTCCGCTGACCGTCACCGGACAGTAGGAGTAGTCCTAAGAGAATCGAAAATGAGCGAAAAAGGCGGTTTCTATGAATGAAAGAGAGAAAGATTAGAAGAAGACGTGTTTATTAAGAAGTCTGTCATCTACGGACACGTGCTTTATAAAACCTAAGGAGGAAAATCAGGAAAAAGAAGACTTCGTGGATGATGGTGAGCCAATGAACCTGTTCGGAGGGGACTGCGTTAGCTACACAACACACCCTGAGGCTAGCTGTAGCAGCAGCAGCTCAGCCTGGGTTTATTCGGTGTGGGACGCAGCATTGTGGGGGACAGTTAACGGAAATGCTTACACTGTTGTTATTGATGGTGGAGCTGCTGCTTTTAATAATTGGGCGACCAGATCAAATCAAATCAAACTTTATTTATAAAGCGCTTTTCATACAAGAAGTTGCATCACAAAGTGCTTTACAGATTAAAATGACCCCACATAAAACCACCTTCCCTTCCCTCCCCCACAGATTTAAAAGCATGGTCACAGTTATACCCCCCTCCCCCCAACCCATCTCCCATGCACACACACAGTTAAAAGAAAAAGTTAAAAGGACATTGGGCCGAGTGTAGATGAACCATGCAAGGAAACGCCATCAGAGGAGCCATCTGCCCCGGCAGCAGTAGATTAACAGCAGCAGCCGAGGCACCGACACAGGGCACCCAGTGGAGGCAAGGCCAAGACCCCCACCTCCACCCAAGCTCCACCTGGAGAGCACCGAGGCAGCTACAGCCGACCACCGCTCCCGGGGCAGAGGGCTCCCACAGAGGAAACACTGGAACGGGGATTAAGATAAATTAAAGTATAAAAAGAAACAGTAAATTAATGTGCTAAGATTAAATAGTAAAACTGATAAAAATATAATCATATAAAACATCCAGAGCAATTAAACAGACAGTGATAAATAATAATCAGTTAAAAGCTAAGCTATATCCAGCTTCATCCCGAGATCGAGTTCCTGCTCAGGCGGGTCGTTGCTGTCAGTCAGTTTTTAGGTGAAAGAGGTTTCTTTGGTGATGATGAATTACTTGAATCAGCACATAGTGTTCACTTTGTTGGCATTTATCTGTCAGTTTGATCATTTTCTTAGTGAACTCATAAAGAGGTGGACAGAAAGGCTGGGGCAGCACATCATGAAGGACAGAATCAAAAGTAAGGATGCACCGATTAGATATTTGATATTATTGCTCTTATGGCCAATAACTATTATTTACAATGTTAGAAATATTACATTAATCTCTTACAAAGATGGAAATAAATAGTGATTTTTTATATTGGCTCAGTTTTACTTATTGGACCAATACAATATGTTAAAAAATGACTAACATTGGCAGATACCAATGTTGGTGTCAATACATTGTGCATTCCTAGACAAGAGCCCTGTTCTCTTACTTATGAAAAACAGGAGAGGAGGAGGAAATAGACAGTAGAGGAGGATGGAGAAACAGGAGTTTAGAGATACAGATACAGGTTTATTAAACACATTATTATGTAAAAAGAAAAGCATTTGTTTTTACTTTGCATTCATTTTCCATTTATGATCAAATGCTTTAAAGTATGAGTCAAGTTTACTTAAACTGATTGCACTATTTTTTTATCAATAAAAAAGAAAGAAAAATAGGTAAAGACAGACAGAGACACAGAAGGGCAGCATTGGAGAGCTGAGAAGCAAAAGAACTGAAGGAGCGCTGTGAGAGAGGAGAGGAGGGACAGGATAGAAAAATTAATGAGTATGAGTGAGTTTTTGTGATTAGGTTATGGAACAATCTGAATTGTAGTCCTGACCTGGTGGAGGTGAGATCAAGCAGGAAGTGTTTACAGAGGGAAGGGAGTTACACCACTGTGTTGTGTCTTGATATTGTTGCCCTCAGATGAGCAATGTAGTTTTACAAGAATGTGGTGAAAATCCTATTTAAATTATATTATTTTTTTGGCGGCGAGGGGGCCCTTTAAACATTTTGTGCCCAGGGGCCTCTGCTTACATAATCCGGCCCTGACTCCAGGACACATGCGCGTCTTTGGACTTAATAAGCCACCTTAGCAAGGTAAGTTCATACTTGATCCTCCGTCTTCTGTTTTGCCAAGCTGCTGCCAGCATGTTGTAGATCAGGACACGCAGAGGACATCGTCTCCTTCGGGTTACTGCACGCATTCGCCAATGCTGTTCCAAAATTTGAAAAAGAGCGTCACGAAACCTGCATTGAATGAGCTGCTCTTGACACAAAATATGATTTTGCAGCTCCAATAACAGCAGAAATATGCAGAGCAGCGTAGGGCTTCAATGTTTTCCTCAATTTCCGGGTCTGCGCTCCGTGTGCCGCCATAGTCGTTGCTGTCTAATGGCTGCACCGATCATCACATGCGTGGATATGTTTACAAAATATAGTTCACTTGCAAAAAGTACAGTGTGAATCCGAACCGCACCAAACGAAAAAAAATATGTCTGCTTTTGGTCCGGACCAAACAAGCGGACCAAAGGACTTTTCTGGTCTGAATACACCCTAACTGGTGTAAGCCAGATGGAAGCCTCACAATAAGTCACTGTGTTAAAGTTATTCATAAACAAGGTTCACATGACACATTTTGGTCCTGCTCAAGGGAGGGAAAACTGTATCGTATGTGTTATTTAAAATAATAAACACGTAGTAACAGAAACAAGGATCCATGTCTTTTTTTAAATAGAGCATTGCATTTTAACAAAAATAACCAGTGACTTTGCTTTTCAGTAAATTATGAAGGGTTTATTAATTGTTCAACAACATAATTTCTTACCTGGTGGACAGGTATCTTAAAGCCTTGAGTTGTGCAGTTAAGTGATGCATGTTTCAGTGTTTCCTCCAAAACTTGCATGTAAGCAAAGGCTTACAAATATTGGTAAATAATTTTTTCTAAGTTATGTTAAACAAATAAGCTATATCTTCATGGATATCCCTGAGACAGCATTTTCAAAGTTGCAATAGACAGTTTCTGACTGATCATTTTAGATAAACCTTAATATTCTTCCTCAGTGTTTACGTAGCACAGTTTACCCAAACGATGTACAACCAGTTGTCCTTTTAGCACATGTTACAGTGATAAAATACAATATATAAAATTAGTGATGCTTCTATTCTAGTTTAAAAACTATTCTGAATATACACAACTTTTTCTACCCCTAACTATTTAAAAGCAGTTGATGAAAGTGTTGTTATTTTCCACTGTTGTCTCTAAGGAATGATTGCTGCAAAAAGTGTAACTATGTTTTGTAATAAAAGTGGTTGAATTTAATTGTTTTTAACTTAATAAGAATCTACCTTTGGATGTATTGTAGTGGTATAAAAACATATTTTCACAATATATTTCTTCATAACTACATATGCATTGGGCTTTGTTTGTTTTGTAAAGAACTTTGAGATCACGTTTGTTGTGCCTTTGGGTTATAAACGTCCCTTTTTCAGGACTGTGTATTTCAACAATAATGTTGTAAAAATCCAAATAACTTTACAGATCTTCATTGTAAAGGGTTTAAACAATGTTTTCCATGCATGTTCAATTAACCCTAATCAGTTAATTAACATGCACCTGTGGAATGGTCGTTAAGACCTTAACAGCTACAGAAAGTAGACATTTAAGGTCATAGTTCTAAAAACGCAGGACACTAAAGAGACTTGTCTACCGACTGTGAAAAACGCCCAAAGAAAGATGCCCAGGGTCCCTGCTCATCTGCCTGAACGTGAATTAGGCATGCTGCAGGGAGGCATGAGGACTGCTGATGTGGCTAGGGCAATAAATTGCCATGTCTGCACTGTGAGATGCCTAAGACAGCGCTACAGGGAGACAGGAAGGACAGCTGATCATCCACGCAGTCGAAGACTACGTGTATGGGCACAAACCCACCTTCGCTGGACCAGACAGGAGTGGCAAAAAGCTCTTCACTGATGAGTTACAGTTTTGTCCCACCAGGCGTGATGGACAGATTTGTGTTTATCGTCGAAGGAATGAGCGTTACACCGAGGCCTGTACCCTGGAGCGGGATCGATTTGGAGGTGGGGGGTCCGTCATGGTCTGGGGCAGTACATCACATCACCATCAGACTGAGCTTGTTGTCATTGCAGGCAATCTCAATGCCTTGCGGTACAGGGAAGACATCCTCCTCCTTCATGTGGTACCCTTTATGCATTCTCACCTGGACATGATCCTCCAGCAGAACAATGCCACCAGCCATACTGCTCGTTCTGTGCATGACAGCAATGTCAGTGTTCTGCCATGGCCAGCGAAGAACCCGGATCTCAATCCCATTGAGCACGTCTGGGACCTGTTGGATCGCAGGGTGAGGGCTAGGGCCATTCCCCCCAGAAATGTCCAGGAACTTGCAAGTGCCTTAGTGGAAGAGTGGGGTAACATCTCACAGCAAGAATTGACAAATCTGGTCCAGTCCATGAGGAGGAGATGCACTGCAGTACTTCAAGCAGCTGGTGGCCACACCAGATACTTACTGGTACTTTTGATTTTGACCCTCCCTTCATTCAAGGACACATTATTCTATTTCTGTTAGTCACATGTCTGTGAAACATTTTTAGTTTGTCTTATGGTGTTGACTCTTTTAGTGTTCATACAAATATTTACACACATTAAGTTTACTGAAAGTAAAAACAGTTGAAAGTCAGAGGATCTTTCGTTTCTTTTTTTGCTGAGTTTACAAATAAACTGATTTGAATTACTATTACTGTTCTGCCAACATTTTCACTGATCGACAGAAAGATACAGTGGCAAAAGTAAAGTGCCCTGCATTAAATTGACACATTTCTGTGTTAACAGGTACGGTTTTGGTGGAAAACATGCAAATTAATGGCAGGGCCCAAGACCCAGGCAGAACCATCTCGCTGACTCTACTTGACAACTATGATTACTGGGTGATATTGGAACCAGCAAGGCAGAGACTTTACCTCAACAGCACTGGACGCGTTCTGGACAGAGATGTGAGTACAGGAGAGGTGAAAAGATTGTCAAGACAGCAATCTTGCCCAATTAAAATTGGATAGTTTATCATTTACTGTTTGGTCTTTTAGACTAACTGAATATAGTGTGAAGTGCTTTGGGGTCCTAGGACTAGATAAAGGGCTATGCAAGTACAGGCTGTTTTCCGGCTGTTTATTTTTGCAGTGATAACCGCAACTCTTTGAGGCACAAATGATTTTTCAACAGAATTGAGGGTAATTGAGGATATTTTTGCTTTGTATTAGATCATTATTGTAATACTTTTACATAATGCAGACATTACTTAATGCAGAGTAATATGCATACCTGCATCTTAGATAATACAGACCCTTTGCAAAAAAATAGAATATCATGGAAACTTTTATTTATTTCTATAATTCCATTCAAAACGTTAAACTTCCATAGATTATAGATTCCGGGCCCACAACTTAAACAATCTCAAGTATTTAGTTGTTTATTTGTACATAATTTACGCTTCCAGCTCATAAAACCCACGAAATCATGAATTCAAAAAATTCGAATATCGTGGAGAAATCACCATTTACTTCTCAGTTTTTGCAGGAAAGAAAATAAAGAAATTAGGATCACATCAATTCAAATAAAATATGGTACTTTCAAAACCATATGTCAGTCTTCAATACTTGGTAGGGAATCCCTTTGCCTTAATCACTGCCTCGATGCGCCATGGCATTGAGGCAATCAGCCTGTGGCATTGCCTGGGACTTATGGAAGCCCAGATTTCCTTGATGCTTGTTGTCAGCTCTTCTTTGTTTTTGGGTCTGGTGCCCCTCATTTTCCTCTTGATAATACCCCATAGATTCTCAATGGGGTGTAGGTCGGGCGAGCTGGCTGGCCAGTCAAGCACTGTGATGGCATGGGCATCAAACCAGGTTTTGGTGCTTTTGGCAGCATGGTCAGAGGCCAGATCCTGCTGGAAGATGAAATCTGCATCTCCATACAGATCCTCAGCAGAAGGAATCATGAAGTCCTCTAAAACATTCTGGTAGATTGATGCGGTGACCTTGGATTTAAGAAAGCAGAGTTTACCAACACCTGCACCGGACATTGCACCCCAAACCATGAATGACTGTGGATATTTCACACTGGACCTCAAGCAGCTTCGGTTCTGTTCCTCACCCGTCTTCCTCCAAACACTTGGACCTTGATTCCCGAATGAAAGGCACACTTTACTTTCATCAGAAAGGAGGACTTTGGACTACTGGCCAACAGTCCAGTCCTTCTTTTTCTTGGCCCAGTTGAGATGCGTCTGAATGTCGTGGTTTTTGAGCTGTGAATCCCGCCTCATTCCACTCTTTCTGGATCTCTGCCAGATTCATGAATCTTCTCTGTTTGATAATACGCTAAAGCCTACGGTCAGCTCTTCTGCTGGTGCATCTTCTCCTGCCATATTTTGCCCTTCCACTAGACTTTCCATTGATATGCTTGGACTCAGCACTCTGTGAACAGCCAGCCTCCTTATCTATGAACATTTGTGGCTTACCCATCCTATGGAGAGTATCAATGATGGTCTTCTGGCCAGTTGTCAAGTCTGCATTCTTCCCCATATTGAACCTAACTGAGACAATTGAACCAAAGTGAAGCAATTTAATGACACCTGGGAAAACCTGTGCAGGTGCTTTGAGTTCAGTAGATGAGTAGTGTGTGACACTCAGTTTAAAACATTCATGCCCTGTAAAATTTGGGCAGATTTCTTCACAGTATTCTAATTTTTTAATTCCTGTGCTGTTCCTATAGATCAGCCTGAATGGTACAGTTTAGAATTTGAGAGATAGGGGAAATGTGGTTAGCACATTAAAGGACATTTTAAGTAAGCGGTTAGATTAAATGCACTAAGCACACAGAGGAGGAATTTATTTGATGGAAATACTCAAAAAAGAAGAAATTACAACACAGGAGAAATTTTACTCTACAAATTAAGAGGTTGGGTTTTGGTATAGCCTGCTCCTTTAATTAAAGGGCACATTAACCCTTGTTGCAAAATTTTGATTTCTGACAAGTACTATTATCAATTCAGGCTAATGCTCTCTTATATTATCTTGCCTGAAATAATTAACATTATTTATTATAAAACCTGCAAAAAACAGTCATAAATATTTTTAAATAGTTTTGGGACTCTTAGTGGTCTTTTCTGGTCCCAGAGATATGCATTTGTGTTTAGACAATTCGCAATTTAAGAAATTATTACTTTATTTTTGAAATATTTTTTTGATGGAATAAGTTTACTTACCAAGAACGACAAATTAGATCACTGCAACAACTAAACATGTTTTTTCTTTTTTTTCCTGTCTTTTAGCCACCTAATTACATCACAACGATTGTGGTTCAGGTGCAATGCACCAATGAGCTGGTTGGTACAGTTATTTTTCACGAAGTTCGAATTGTTGTGAGGGACAAGAATGACAACAGCCCCCGATTTCAGCAGACACGCTACTATGTTGCAATAAATGAGGTAACAGCCGGTCTTCCTTGCTTTTTTGTGTGCACAGTCTCAATACTAACATATATTTCAATAAACCTAAATGAATAAATAAACCAAACAATATGCACAAACAAAATGCACAAATTTAGCTTTAAAATCTGCCCCATAAATCTGTTAAATCTCAGTCATCAAGTTCCTGAAAAGGATTCAGCAATGCAGTGTTGTTATTTACTGTCGGCCAGAAGCGTCTTTCTGATTAAAAAGGTTTCACCATGATCAGAAAATTTTAAATTCCAATATCAACTGGATGCTTCTTATCTTAACCTACCAGTGTAAATTGATTATCAAAAGGAAAAACTGCAAGTCTGAAAAAAACGGAACTTTACAAAAAAAAGAAAAAAAAAAAGAAGAACAACAGCCTCTCACAAATCCCTAACATATTTTTACGGTTACCTTTGACTCACAAATATTGTTCTTTATCTCCATGGACACCGACCTATGTTGATACAGATGGATCTTGAATTAGCCTATCATTCAAATTTATTTTCTCTATAATTCAGTTAAAAATCAAACTGTGTATATTATATGAATCCCTAACACACAGCTTGGCCATGGTAGGCCATGTTATGAACTACACAATTATGGGAAGACTACTGACTTGACAGTGTTCCAGCAGACTGTCATTGATACCCTCCACAAGGAAAGTAAGCCTCAAATTGTAATAGTAGCTAGCTGTTCACAGAGTGCTCTATTGAAGCATTTAAAAAAATATATGTTTTTGTCTTAAAGGGAATGTGATGTCCACACTGCCAAAATTACCAACATCAGATCTAAAGATCATGGTGTCACTGGGCTTGATTGACCTGTAAAGCACTATTGAGAATTTATTGAGTGTTGTCAAAACCAAAAAACGATCCAATACCAGACCCAATGTAGATGAGCTGAAATGCTGCTACATAAGGAATATGGCCCCCTGAACACCTCATTAACTCACAGGATATTCCCCTCTATGCCACACAACAGTAAGTATTGCTAAAATATGCTTTTTCCCCTTTAAGTGTTAAGTAAAATTATTATTAAAAACCTAATAATTATTAATAATTAAAAAGAAATCAAATAAACAGCTGAAACATATTCTGTGTATAATACATTTAAGTTTAATTTTTAGTCTGAGAAATAAACTTTCGTTAATATTCCAATTCATTGAAATGCACCTGCACTGCTTTGATGTCATTCATTGTCATGCTATGCAAGTAATTTTCATATTTCTTGGTTACCGTTACTGTCAAGTAATTATGTGGATCAAATTTTCACTTTAGCTTCTTTCTCCTATAGTAAATATGTTCGTTTTACTAACAGTACTTTTTCCCTACATTTTGATCTACTGATAGAACCAGTAGTTAGAAAATGAGCCTTTGAAGTCATGTTTTTGAGATCAAATATTGTTCCCTGCAGAGTTCTGCAGTTGTTGCTGCTCACAGTGCTTGTGTGCATTGCAAGTTCAACATTTCTGTCACACTTTGTTAATGTTAACATCTGCAGCTACCCCAACAGTATAGTGAGTCATTCTACATTGCTGTCAACTTCCCTGAACAAGATTTCTTGCCTGCTGCCTGGTCCTGTGGACTTTGCTCAGGGCTCTGTGGAACAGCAGGGGTTCTCATACTTAGGTTTTGTTTTTCTGTCAGTGGCGCACGAAAGCCTTCAGACTGCTGCTGACTGCTACATTTTCCTTTTTTATTTTTATTTTTCTGTATTAATGGGGTAGAATGGCAATAGTGCCAGTTCAATAGGATAGCTCTCTCCTGTAAGCTGATGTTGTGCCAAGAGGAAGCTACTTGAGCTGATTCTTTTTTTCTTCTCTCCCACATTTTTCAGCTCACGCCAATTGGAACTACCATTTTCACCGGCTTCTCAGGAAATAATGGTGCTACAGACATCGATGACGGGCCCAATGGACATATAGAATACAGCATCCTGTACAATCCCGATGATCCGGTATATTGACAAGTTACAGCAGTATAAAGACCTTTTAAGCTGCTGTAATTCCTTTAAAGAATTCTGATTTATCACTATACTTTGTTTGCTTTTTTATTTTAAGGTATCTAACAACACAGTAAGGGTTGGAAACACACTTTCAGGAAATATTCTTCTGGCTGAGAGGCTGAACTATGAGGACAAAACTCGCTACCTGGTATTGGTTCAAGCCAGTGTAAGTGAACTAACTTTCTTGCTTAGAAGTACTTTTAAATGCAGTTGTTATATTATGTTCAAAATGTTTTCTTTAGCTGTGACTCTTGGTGCATCTCATTAAATTAGAATATATTCAAAAAGTTTCTTTGTTTCAGTTGTTCAGTACAAGTGTTTAAGCAGTCATTGACACCCTCCACAAGCAGGGTGAGCTGCAATAGCCATTGCTAAAAAAGCTGCCTGTTCACAGAGTGGTGTATCCATATTAATAGGAAATAAGTTGGAAGGAAAAATTGTTATCCAAAATAGTGCAGAAGTGCAACTTTGATAATAACATCAAAATTAACTAAAATAAACACACAAAATATGTGTTTGATTAATCTAAATTCACTGTATGAAGTGTTTTATTACAGACAGACAGACAGACAGACAGAGGGACAAGAATGAACGGACATGAATGACGGACGGACAAGAATGACAGAAGGACAAGAATGACAGACAGATGGACAAGAATGAGAGACAGACAGACATATGGACAAGAATGACAGACAGACAGACAGACAGACAGACAGACAGACAGACAGACAGACAGACAGACAGACAGACAGACAGACAGACAGACAGACAGACAGACAGACAGATAGATAGATAGATAGATAGATAGATAGATAGATAGATAGATAGATAGATAGATAGATAGATAGATAGATAGATAGATAGATAGATATTTAATCATAAAAAAATCAACAGCGGTTGAAGTTTTCTCAAGCAGCACAAAGTTAAAAGTTATATAAAATATATATATATTTCTGGAAATTATCAATCCCCAGGATTTTATTTGAAAATAAAAGTTGGTGTACATCAGAGCATATGCATGTCAGTTTATTTGATTTCTGAATTTTACTCGAGGAAATCTTCCTTTCATGTTCTCACTGGACAAAATGACTTAAGAAATAGTAAAAGTAAGCTTACGGTTCTGTAAATTGGAACTTAAAGTGGAACTGAACCCCATGAAAAAGCATAACCCCGCCCCCCAGACAACATTTGAAAAATTCTACCAAATTGGGAAGTGCCAGGAGGCACGGAGGGGAAGGGCCAAGTGTGGAGAATGAGCGGAGGGGGGAATGTGGGGGTGTGGTTTTGATTCATTCTAAGATTAATTCATTCTAAGTAATTAATTCTGGGTGGCTGCATGTTGGATTGGCTCTGTTGGCTACATATTAAGTTTTGGTTTTTTGTACATTGGTTCCTCTTTTTTCTTAAGGAAGATTGCATTTTTTTTACCTGTATACTTTCCAGTTTTTGGAGCTGTGAAGCTGGAAGGATTTTTGCTGTAAAATTTTCACTTTTTGATAACTTGTTATGAAGCGGAACCATGGCAACAATGTGGTTTACAGCCGGGAGCAGCTGATTAACATCGCAAAAGCTGAAATAATACCTCAACTGAAGCCACAAATCCCTGATGAGTTGATAAGGAGGAGACGTGGATGCAGAGCAGGAGCAAAAAGGAGACAGAGAAAGAGGAAGTTCAGGCCATTTCTTCCATCGATCATAATGGGTGACGTGAGATCACCGGCTAACAAGATGGATGAACTCCAAGCCCTTACAAGGACTCAGCCAGAGTATCGGGAATGCAGTGGTATGTGTTTTACTGAGATGTGGCTTCAGGATCCTATCCCCGACTCCAACGTCTCTCTGCCAGGCTTCCTGACTGAACGAGCAGAAAGAGATCTGAAGACGAGCAGGAAAGGAAAAGGAGGTGTAGTAGCAGTGCTTGTCAATAACAGATGGTGTCATCCAGGACATGTTACTGTGAAGTGTCATCTCTGCAGCCCAGATGTCGAACTCTTGGCAGTAAGTCTTCGTCCATATTATTTACCAAGAGAGTTCACCAGTGTAATTTAGGCAGTTGTTTACATTCCACCTTCAGCCGTTGCAGACAATGCATGTGATGTCATTCCGTTGTTGTTAAGCTACAGACCCAGCACCCAAATGCATTTGTGCCAATATCTGGTGATTTTAATCATGCCTCGCTGTCTACTAAACTTCCAACATTTCAACAGTTTGTCAGCTGCTCCACAAGAGAAAACAAGACTTTAGATTTGTTTTATGCAAATATAAAGGATGCATATATGTCCAAACAAAGACCTCCCCTGGGACAATCAGATCACAATCTTGTTTTTCTCTGTTCAGAATATAAACCACTTGTTCAGAGGCAACCTGTGACAAAACAAACTGTGAGAAAATGGTCACAGGAAGCTGAAGAAGCCCTGCAGGGTTGTTTTGCGACCACACACTGGATGACTCTTTGCCAAGCACATGGAGAAGACATCAATGCCATGACTGAGTGTGTGACTGGCTATATAAACTTCTGTGTGGACAACATCATCCCCACCAGAACAGGGAGATGCTTCCCTAATAACAAACCCTGGATCACCAGTGACCTGAAGGAACTGCTGAACAAGAAAAAAAGAGCCTTCAGGGAGGGAGACAGGGAATTACTGAGGAGTATACAGAAGCAACTTAAGGTCAAGATCAGAGACAGGAAGGAGGCATACAGGAAGAAGCTGGAGAACAAACTACAGAAGAACAATATCAGAGATGTCTGGTCAGGAATGAGAACGATCACATGCTTTAAGGACAGGAAGGATTGGATAGATGGAAGTCTGGATAGAGCGAATGAACTGAACACATTCTTCAACAGGTTCAGTTCAGGAACTAGCTCAGCATCCTCCTCTCCTGTTCCCAGCCAAACAGACATCCCAATCTCCTCTGACCAACAGCTTTCCTGTTACACCTCAGATGTTTTAGCCTTCACCTCAGCCATGGACTCTTCTCTTCTTCAACCAAGTCAGGAAATGCTGCTACCCCCTTTGCCTCCCCCTCCCACTTATCTGTCTCCAAAAGTCAGGTGAAGAGGCAGCTGGAAAAACTAAACCGGAACAAGGCTGCAGGTCCAGATGGTGTCAGCCCCAGAGTCCTGAAGGCCTGTGCAGAGCAGCTCTGTGGGATTCTGCAGCACCTCTTCAACCTTAGCCTAACTCAGGACAAGGTTCCAGTGTTGTGGAAGACATCCTGCCTTGTTCCAGTACCAAAGAGAACTCACCCATCAGTCATCAATGACTATAGACCTGTTGCCCTGACATCCCACATCATGAAGGTCCTGGAGAGACTCCTGTTGGCACCCCTGAGTAAGCAAACAAGAATGTATCAAGACCCACTGCAGTTTGCTTATCGCTGTGGAGTTGGAGTTGAAGATGCCATAATCCACCTGCTTCAAACAACCCACTGTCATCTGGACAAAGCAGGCTTCTCCAGTGCATTTAACACAATTCAGCCTGATTTGCTTTGTCAGAAACTTCTGAAGACACAGGTGGAGCCCTCAACAATAGCCTGGATGACTACCTGACAAACAGACCACAATTTGTGAGACTGAAGAATTGTGTGTCAAACCAGGTGGTCAGCAGCACAGGAGCACCACAGGGGACCATACTCTTATCATTCCTTTTCACTCTGTACACCTCAGACTTCCAGTACAAATCAGAGACCTGTCATCTGCAGAAATACTCAGATGACTCTGCAATTGTCGGGTGTATCAGAGATGGACAAGAAGCTGAATACAGAGAGCTTGTGGACCACTTTGTGACATGGTGTGGAAACAATCGTCTTACCTTGAATGTGAACAAAACAAAGGAGATAATTGTAGATTTCAAAAGAAACAGGGAAAAGTTAAACACTGTTTCCATCATTGGAGAAGAAGAGGAGGTGGTTGAGTATGAATACCTCAGATTTTACCTTGACAACAGACTGGACTGGAGACTGAACAGTGAAACCGTCTACAAGAAGGGACAGAGCAGACTGTACTTCTTGAGGAAGCTTAGGTCCTTCAAGGTTTGCAGCAAGATGCTGCAGATCTTCTACAAGTCTGTTGTGGAGAGTGTAATCTCTTCAGCCGTCATCTGTTGGGGTAGCAGCATCAGAGCCAGGGATTAAAAAAGGCTAAACAACCTGATAAAGAAGGCTGGTTCTGTTCTGGGGACAACTGTGGAACATCTGGAGATGATAATGCAAAGAAGGACAACATATGGACAACCCTGAGCATCCTCTTCATGAGACTATCATACAACAACAGAGCGTCTTCAGTTGTAGGCTTCTTCAGTTTCGCTGCAATACAGCCCGCTACAGGAAATCCTTCCTGCCCACAGCCATCATCATCTACAACAACTCCTTAAAGAATTAATTATATGAGCTATACCAACACTTACATTCCCTCTGGAATCAATAAAGTATTTTTGAATTTAAATTGAATTGAATTGGTCAGGTTTAGACCAAAAAGTGTAGAATTAAACAAGTTTACACAAAAATGTAAAAACAAATCCCAGAAACTGAAAGATTGCATTGGTAAAGACTAGGGATGGGCATAATTAATCGACGATCGATTAATTGATCATTAAGAATTTCATCAATGACATTGTTTTTTTCCGATCAACTAATGCATGTTCTGTTGCGTAGAGTGAGTTTTGAAGGAATGCAATTAATTTTGCTATGTGGCAGTAATTAAACACTTTACCACATGAGGGCGATGACTGAAAATAAAACCCACAGGCAGACTCAGTTTCTTGTGAGTTTCTGTGTATTTCAAAAGTAGCATTGTCATGAAGAAGTCGCAGCAAAGTGTAGCGTGGGACCACTTAGACTAAAAAAACAAACAAACAAAAAAGTCTTGGTTCACTGCCAAGACTGCGAAGCTGTGCATAAGTACTTGAACGCACTTCCAACCCTGGTTAGAAGCGGAGCATCCTGCTCTTGGTCTCAACCTAGCATCAAGTCGGTGTTAGCACGGAGGAGCCGAGATGCACAACGAGCAGAGAAACTTACTCACCGATTACTTTCTGAGGGAGGCTCCGCCGCCCCTGGATTGCACCCCTACAGACTGGTGGAAAATGAATTAAATAAGATTCCGGAGGCTTGCCAAGTTAGCACGGAGGTATGTGTATCACAGCGACCTCTGTCCCTTCATAGCTGGTGATCTCGGCGCTGCAGGTCAGACGCGAAAGCAGCCTGGTGACCGTCAGTCTGGTCACCAGGCTGCTTTCGCTTCTGACCCCAGCGCATGTAGGTACGCTGATCTCTCTTTTCCTCTTTCTCTACTCTTTTTGCCAAATGTAACACAAAACTATAAGTATTATATATATATTTTTATTAATTTATTGTTTAACATGACTTTTTTTATTTATTTTTTTTACTTTTTTGGAGAAGAAAAAAAAATATGAGTGTCAGTTGTGTTAATGAGTACCGTCTTTTAGCTGTCGGCTCCGCTGCTTATGGCGCATATTTTCTTTGTGCAACTACCGTGAATTAATTCCGTTTAACTTCCACAAGAGGTGTCCCACTTGTAATGAAGATCTCAATGAGAAAATGCGCTATATTTCTATTCTCACTGCATTTTAATCAGGGGTGAAAGTAGTTTTAAATTCTTGTCGGTACTATTACCAAAACCTTCATCTCTCTCTCACTTCATGCATTTTAAAATAGCAAATAGTCAAAACCCAAAATTTCAATATTTCTCTGTAGGCCTAGGGTTAGGGGTTAGTTGACAAGAATTAAAAACGATTGACGATATTGTAAAATGATAAAATGATGGTTTGGTAGATATTTACCTTGGATTATGACCATTTAATTCTGTGGATTTGAAGAAGTTTGACCAAGGATTAAAAAAAGTTACATGGGGGATACATATTCTGGCGGACAGAATTATCGTGACTGAAGTAATTTGTATCCCCCGCCTAAAAAGGGCTGAGAGTATCCCATCTTCTAGTGGTTTAATATATTTCTACCTTGGATTATGAACATTTTATTCTGTGGATTTGAAAAGGTTTGGCCAAGGAATAAAAAAGTTACCAAGGGGATACAGATTCTGGCGAACTGAATTATTGTGCCTAATATAAATTGTATCCCCCCCTAAAAATGACTGTGAGTATCCCATCTTCAAGTGGTTTGGTATATATTTACCTTGGATTATGACCATTTAATCCTGTGGATTTGAAGAGGTTTGGCCAAGGAATACAAAAGCTACCTGGGGGATACAGATTCTGGTGGACATAATTATAATCCCTGATATAATTTGTACCTTGTAATTTTGACAAGGAGGACTTCCAGCCTGAATTATTTCTTTTCACCCACCAAAGAGAAATATCAAAAACTGTAGGAACATGCAAAAAATAGTCAGCAGAAACAGGTTGGAAGGCTTTTACATCACTAAAACGTTTTCTATTAATGTTTGAGAATATAAATGATGTTCTACAAGCCATTTGTCTTTTCAACCGCAGCAATTTCCTAATGTTGTGAATCTGTTCACATATTTGGCAATACAACCTTCCCGATTCTGATTCTCTTTTACTTTGTTATAATTATTTATTATAACACTAAAATAAACAGCGTTTTTCAGTGTTGAACTCAGGAAGGTGGATTTTTGTTTCTAGCAGACAGAACTTTTCAGACAGACTTAAAACAATGAAAGAAAATAGTATTTTTATAGGAGATTGTGAGAGTCTTTTACTTGCTGAGAACAATTTATATTTAGTGTAATTTTTATATGAATCGGGTTTACACAGACGTGACCGTTTTCTTATTAAGCTGACCCTGCGACACCACGTTAGAAAAATAAATCTATTTATTTCTGTGGTAACCAACAAACAGAGCGATGAAGTAAAGACACTTTGGTATTCAAAGACAAAATATCACTAGTTCAACGTGTTGTTGGTTGTGATTGTGGCGGAGTCAAGTGGAACCAGTGTTGCCCACTGTCTCAGACAGAAAGTAGCTGAAGTTGCCCCAGAAAGTCGCTAGATGTCGTCAGATGACGTCATACGCTAATTTGCATAATGATGATGCCATCCCGTGATGACGAATGAAACAGAAAGGAGGAAATAATTATATTTAGATTAGGATTTTGTCACTCTTTGGCTCCCTCCGTCTTTCGTCATTCTGGGCAGCATTGATGCAGGAATATCCTCAACTCTGTGATGTTGCCTTGAAGATTCTCCTTCCTTTCACGTCGACATATTTGTGTGAGGCAGGATTCTCATAAATGACTGCACTCAAAACAGTCATGGGGGGGGGGGGGGGGGGGGGGGGGGGGGGGGGTGGACTGGGGCCTGATTTAGAGAAACACTGTGGCTGAAATATACAATGTACAATGTTTATATAGTTAATTTAAATGCCTACATCTGGTTTCACATTGAAACCCACTTTTGCAGAATGTAATTCTTTTTCAGTCAAACTTGACATAAAGTACATTAGTAGCTTTTGGTGAGGTCACTGTGGGATAATAGAGCAAAATTGGATTTTAGATGCAGTTTTCAGAATATTATCAATTACTACAGGTTTACTGTTATACCATACAAGTATTAGTAAGTACTTGTAAATTGCTAACAAGTAAACAAAACAATGCTGTGTCTTTATATTATATATATATATATATATATATATATATATATATATATATATATATATATATATATATATATATATATATATATAATGTATGTACATTGCCTGGCCAAAAAAAAAAGGTCACACACTAATATTTTGTTGGACCGCCTTTAAATTTGATTACGGCACGTATTCACTTTGAAGGATAGTAAGATATTATGAAGCAAAAGATCAGGCAGATAGGACAGTCAAGTTTTCATTTGTTTAAAAATTTAAAAAACATTTCTGTAAAAACAGCCAGTTGAGGTGGTTCAGGCAGGTTCCTGGACGCCTCACTGGTGCTTTGATCACGTCCCACTGGGAGGACACCCAGAGGAAAACCCAGGATACACTGGAAGGACTATGTGTCTCGGCTGGCCTGGGAGCGCCTTGGGATTCCCCCAGAGGTGCTGGCCCAAGTGGTGGGGCAGAGGGAAGTCTGGGCTTCTCTGCTTAGGCTGCTGCCTCCGCTACCTAACCCTAGAATAAGTGGAAGATAATGAATGGACGGATGGATTATGTTTAGATCATTGCTGTGGAGTTAATTTCTACTCCCCCCTTCCTCCACAGGATCGTGCTCCATACCCACCAAACAGACTAACAGCTACCATAACTCTGACTGTGGATGTCTTAGATGGAGATGACCTGGGTCCCATGTTTCTGCCTTGTATTTTGGTCAACAACACCCGTGACTGCAACCCACTCACCTACCGTGCTGCTATCCCTGAATTTACTGAACCGGTGAGAAGCAGATAGACAAATGTCAACACCTATCTTTCTAGTTTACTGTTGTTTCTCGTGATGCACCTTTCAGTTTCCGTAATTGTCAACGTTTACCCTGTTTGCCACCTCAGTTGAAGGCAGAGTGGGTTTCTCTAGCTTGGCCTCAGCATTTCTATTTTAGGAGGCATTCTTGGACAGTTTTACCAGTAATCTAGGCTTAGTTGGAATAGGGATGACAGCAAAGGGGCAGTGAAATTCACTGAAGCCAAAACCCTAGAAACATGGTTGGTGGAATTAGAAGATATTTTCAAGTGAGAAAGTAGGGGAGGGATAGATGTTAAATAAATCTAAAATATGATATTATATTATATTATGTTATATTATTTATATATATATATATATATATATATATATATATATATATATATATATATATATATTATTTGTAGAGTTTGCACTTTTAATCTATAATATGTGAACAGATTTTCAGATTTGTATATATGCAAATTTTTGAAAAGCAGCTCCACAGATGATCTTGTTTTTCTCTGAAAGTAGTTTTCTGTAAACAGTAACTCAATTACATGTCTTTACACCAACTGTATCTTCATCACAGTCAAAAGTATAAACAGGATAAGGGCAATTAATTATCATTTCCTATAGCCATGGTACAGTCCCATAAAGGCCTATTTTGTCAAACAGAAGAAGGGATTTCACAGTTCACACCCAGAACACTTGTTAAGTCAAATCAATCAAACAAACAAACACCAATAAAAATAATTACATTGTTTAATCTGTAATAATTACATTTAAATGTTCTTTTAATTTAAGAGACAGATTGTTACAAATAACAAACCAAAAGACTTGACTCCTTGATGTTGGCCCTCTTATCACCATACAGGATTTATTCCGCTGTGCTCACGTCACAGCTCTTTACATGATCAGGTACTAAATTTAAATCTGATCTTGAGAATGCAAAATTAAAACATATATGGGTTATGTGATGGCTCCACTTTATTTACAGTTTAACCATGGATCTGCTGCTTGTTTGACATTTTTGAGGTGTTGCAGGAATACTCCAATGTAATTAAGATTGATTACTTATTCTTTGTCTTAGTAAATGCATCTAGGGAAGGAAGTCAAGTTAGAGAAAACAAATGTATTGTTCCAGCATAAGGTTCCTGATAAAGATGTGTCAGATTACCGGGGTGACAGACGTCAGAGCAGCGAGATATCTACTGGACGTTCTAGCCTTGAGGCACTGCTTCATGCTTTACTATCAGACTTGCATGGACCAGTTCTTCAGGAGCTGAACAAGAAGATTGAAGAAGATGTGCTGGGGAAGATAAACAGTGATTGCTAAATACCATTTAAGGTGTTTATTCAGAATGGTTGGGTAGGGAATGTGAGAGTAAGCTCTGTCCCCTCCATGTTTTGGCCAAACATGTTACATTAAATACTTTCAAATGCTTAAGGACTCAATTTCATAATATTTTTAGAAGAGTAATATATTTTAATTATTTAATATATTTTCATTATTTAATAGTAGTTTAAAAAAATCTCACATATATTTAAAGGAGGTGGTATCATTAATCTTTGACTTCACAGAGAAACATACTCGATTTCTAGTGTTTAAATTGTCGAACCTATTGGCACTATTGAAGAACTGATTTTTTCTTGCTTTTCTTGAATATGCTTTTTTCTTTTTTCTTTTCCATGGTTGATTTGGTGAAAAGGTTCATAGTGATATTCTGGAGTTTTGGCTCATGTGACATTGCCATAATACTTGTACAACTGTTTTAGATTCTCTCATTACTTGCTTTAATGCTGTGGCTACTTTTGATTCTGATGGAGACTTGGATTGGTGTTGAGACATTATTCGATGAGAGGTTTGCACAATCAAAAGAGAAAATTGACAGGTGAATTGCATGATGTTTTATGCTGACTGATGTTAAAGACATCTTTATCTTGTGATGCATATCTAGT
Organism: Valencia hispanica; assembly: GCA_963556495.2. NCBI lineage: Eukaryota > Metazoa > Chordata > Actinopteri > Cyprinodontiformes > Valenciidae > Valencia > Valencia hispanica. Next base: position 30,199,352 of record OY747711.1, read on the forward strand.
AATAATACGCACACTGGAATGTTCCGTTACAAACTGTGCCATCTGTGTTTTGAAGCCCGTCTTTGTTAAACACCAGGAACAGATAATTGATTTCTTCGGAGCATATAGGATTAGTGATCAACATGAGCGTTGTAGTTTTCATTCAATTTTCTTTTTCTCAGTCTCTTCTCCGTTCTGCTGTGTAACCATTATACTAACATGTCTGTCCACTGGGGGATTTCTCTTCTAGTAATTTATGAGTGAATATAATTAATCACAATGGAAAGACAGGCGATATTAAGTTGATCCGTATTTATTTTTTGTCCTGGGGGGATACAGTGTGGGCTGGGGAGTCCCCTGGATAATGGCTGCTGGAGGAGGGTATTATAGCTAATCATCATTGTGCAGAGCTAGGAGGATTTGATTTAGTACACCTCCATACATTGTAAAAGCAAGAAGGCTGATTGCTGAGGGGTGTAAGGATTACTCCAGAGCTGAAAGATATATATATATATATATATATATATATACCCCCCTCTTTCACCAGAGAACAGTTTGCTTTGTCTCTATATGTGCTAAGGAGGTTCGTCACAGGCCTTTTCTTGCATGCTTGCACATACTGTAACAGCAACATGGAGAGATTTCACATTAAGAGGGAAATTCTTAACCCTGAATACTCAACATATATTCTCTTAACCATATGTCAGTTCATTAGTGCCAAGGTGGAGCTGGAGTAAAGCACTATGCATAAGCAGGAGAGGAGAAGTAGCCGAAAGCATTGTAACATATTGTCTTTGATGTACATTACTGTTAGGCACATTGAGGAATATGGTTATGAGAAACTGCTCCAAAAAGCATCTTAGTAGCTCGTCTGTTTGATTATTACTGCCAAACATAAAACCTATAACAATATGAATTTGAGATCATCTCATCAGAATTTTCTGGCTGATTTCAGTTTTTTGAATAGCTTTAACTCTCAGATAAATACTGTAACCAATTTTCATTACTCATTTAAGAACTACAGTAAAACAAGATACAACACCATCAAAATAAATCATTCTTTAGCTTTCCTGACTGATTATTAATTAATTAATTATTTATAAGTTACAAAGGCAACTCCATACTAGTCTGTGAGAGATTGGTTGATTAAAACAGGGTTTTGTTATTTTCTATTATATCACAAAACTGTATAACAGGGTTGCACAGTGGAACAGTTGGTAGCTTTGCTGCATTGCAATAAGAAGTTAGTAATTTTAGTTTAGTACATTTTACTTTTTATCAGATGAAGCATATTGCTTAATTTAAGAAATTACATTAAACTTGAATTTGCCAGAGATATGAATGTTTGTGTTCCTAATTATATTATATTACCTGTATTTTCTGTCTTATTTCTGACTCCCATCCGCTCCTTTAATGCAGAATAAACTGAACCCACTGAATGTGACCCCACCTATTCGGGCTGTGGACATGGACAGAAACATACAGCCCCCGTCAGAAAGACCTGGCATTCTTTATTACATCCTGGTTGGTAGGTTGCTTTCAAACCTTTACTGAAAAGCGTCCTTCTGTGTCAGTTATGTCATGACTTGCACTTTGAATGTTTACTCTGATCTTGCTAGTGTTGCTTCTTTTTTTCTTTTTGCAGGTCAACCAAACACATATTCAGAGTATTTCTTCCTGAACCGGACCACTGCAGAGTTGCGTATTCTAAAACCAGTTAGCAGGGACCTGTATCAGAGGTTCACACTGATCATAAAGGTAACAACTAAGACAAAATTTTACTTGCTCAGTTGGTCAATGTTACGCCTTTTGAACTAGTAATTATGATGTATTTATGTATTGTTGCAATACATAAATATACAGGACTTTCTAGGAGGGAGACATTACAAAATCTGTTCAAAACAACTATTTTCTTTATTCAAGCGTGTTCAGACCTTCAATGTTTCTGAAAGACAAAAAATCTGCAAAAACAAAACTGAATATTATGGAGTCTTTGTAGCATTCTTGGTCCACTCGAAGGCAAAAAAATATCTGTTGCTTTCCTTACCCTAAATCTTTATTATTGTCTTATACTATTAATGTGTTGCTATCAGAGCAAGTGTAACATACAGTTTATTTTATACCTTGGTGTTAATATTCACCTGCTCTGCCTAGATAACCTGAGTCCTGAAGGTCACTAAGCTTATATTTGTCTGCTTAGGAAACATGAGGGAGAAAGATGCTATGATTTATAGACTTAACAAGAGGATAGGCAGCTTTAACGCCCTGAATCGTAATTTCGAGCAGCAAGCATTCAGTGTTGTTAGGGCACAGCAGCAGTGCTGATGAACTTTCTATCGCTAACCTCCAGGCACCTCCAAGCATTTTACTACCTGCTATTTAACCAGGATGGCTGGTGAGCAAAGAGATGAGAAAGCAATGTTATTTAAAGATGAGACACGAAGGCAGGTTGCTCATATAAGAGCATTTACATGTGCGCAGGTTGTGCTGTGGATCACTAAAGGAAGAGAGATAGTTTAAAGAGGATGTAGGGGGAAATTATGATAGATGGAGAGTGATATGTATTGTGAATGTTGGAGGGCTTATCTATCTAAGTCATTTAGAGGAGATGGAGAACTCAGAAGATCAGGGATATGAGAACTGAGGGTTCATTGATACAGCACATTTGCTGTATGTGGCATACATGCCTAATGCTTCCTGTAAAACATATGGGACACTCGGATTCTGACTGCAGAAAACACATCTGTTATTCTTTAATGGTCATCACGAATCGTGATAGAGGCACATCCAACAATATGACTTGGGTGAAATGAAGACAGGTGTGAAAAGTACATGGGGAAGGAGAAAAACAGTTTGTGTGACACTTAAAGGATGATGGAATCAGGACAGGAAAATCAAGATTGATTGATGAATGGGGCCTTTTGTTAGCGTTGAATTTTAAATTCGGCCTGTGTGTTGTTGCTGCAAAGCGTGGCTCATTGAGCAGTGCCTCTGTAAAATAGGGACAGTGTTAAAGAATAAAAATCACCAGGGAACGGTGTAATAATATGCTCCGTCTTAGCTTTTATAGACACAAATGTATACATGTCTGTGTGCAAGTGCATGTGTGTGGATTTGGAGTGCACATCATGCCCATCAATAAGAGCACTTTCCCCCTCAGGTGTTTTGTGGACAGATTGGATCTCTGGTTTGACATGCTGTAAGTTTTCTGTTTTATCTCTGGGATAAGGGAAAAATGGCTGAAGATTGAGAAGCTTAGTCTGAAATAACATTGTGATGGACATAACAGATGTGATATTCACCTAAGAAGAAGTTTAATTGGATGTGCCAAATGTTGAGATGTAAGATTTCCTCATACAGTCCTGTGAAGAAGTGTTTGCACCCTTATAGATTTCTTATGTTTTTGGTTTTTCGTCACACTTAAATGTTTCCGATTATCAAACATGGTGTAATATTACACAAGGTAATGCAAGTAAATCTGAGAAGCAGTTTCAAATAAGTATTTCATTTCTTAAGGGGAAAAAAAACTATCCAGATTTTCTCCAAAATTACCGGCAGTAATCAAGCCTGGTTGTGTCTGTCTGTACTATCAAGGAATTACTTAAATTAAACCTGTAGCAAAAATATCAAAATAGATAAAAATCAACACATTTTCCACCAATCTAAAGAAATTCAAGGTTCGATGAGAAATTAGGTAACTGGCATCTTTCAATACGCAATGGGTTAAAAATAAAGGTCAAAGGCTTTGGAAGTCCACCGAACCACAATGAGTTCCAATATCCACTTATGGAGAAAACAGATAACAGTGTTGAACCTTCTCAGGAGTGGTCAACCTACCAAAATTACTCCAAGAGCACATTGAAAATTATTTCAGAATGTTCCAAAAGAACCAGAAAAAAAATGTAAAGCACAGACCTCACTTCAGTTCAGTGTTCATTATTTTCTAAGAAGAGACTGGCCAAAAATGGCACCCACTGCTTCCCAAAACAAATAAAATGGTCTGTTACATTTGCCAAAAAAACATCTTGATTACCAAAGCTTTTTTGAAAATATTTGGCAGGTCAAAAATGGAACTCCTTTCAAAATCTCCATCCCTTTACATATGGTGTAAAAGTATTCCAGGGAGAAAACATGGTCAAATGTGGTGATAGTAGGGTGATGGTCTAGTGTTGCCTTGCTGCTTAAGGACCTGGATGACCTGCAGTGAATAAAAGAGCCACAAATTCTGCTCTCTAACAAAAACGCCTGAAGGAGAATGTCCGTAAATCAGTTTGTAACCATGCACTGGTGTAATCCAGCAGCAGGACAATGATTAAGACCAAACCAACAAATACAACTTTGAATGATTAAAAAAACAAACACATGAGCAATTTTTCAGATTCTGGAGAGGCTTAGTCAAAGTCTGGACTTGAATCTGTTTGAGATGCTGCGGCATACCTTCATAGATGACATATACTTATTTGAAAGCTCCATCTTGGATTTACCTGGGTTATTTTGTTTTATGCTTTTCATAATGTGAAACATTTAAGTGTAAAAAAAAAATCTGTAAGAGAATATATACTATTACGGCGCTTCCTGGCAGCAGAGAGAATACTCGGCTCATATGATGCACAAGTATATTATCGTGCTGCAATCTACATTCTGGAACACAAGGGCACTGAAATCAAGCTAATTTGCAAAATTAGTTCCAGGTCATAACCTAAACTGATGTTGCCTCTCTCCCCCTCTCCATCTGGATTTTCAAAGCCTCACCATTTGTGAAGCTTCCCTGGTGTGGGAGGCGGTTGTGACATTTGTGCTTACAGTGGGGGAAAGACTTCAGCAACAGCTTAACTGTATCACATTAATTTGGTTTGGTCTCTGTGTTAGCGTCAGGTGTAATTTGCAGCTTTTTAGAAATGTTGTACAGCAGAGAGGGTATACCGTTTCCGATTTGTGCTAATTTATTGCTGCTGAAGCAGCTGTTAGCAGCCAGCTGTTCAGGAAGAACAGACAACAAAGTTAACATTTTGGTAATTATTACACATTGATACAGTTTTAGAACTTATATTTCTGTTTTGGAAGGTAATAGAAGTAAATGTACATTTTGTTAGAACTGTTTTCATAATATGCACAATGTGCTTAAATCAAATACAATGGCCACACACTGCTGATGAAAACTTTCAAAGAGGAGATTTATAGTATGTTAACAGCTTATTTTAGGTAAACTCTTCTGCAAACTACATTCTGTGGACTAATCATATTTATCTGATTCTAATTTATTTGAGTTAAAAATGCTTGTGGCAGCTAAAATGGAATTTTAACACAGTGAAGGTTTTTGCTTTGTTCATAAAGAACATGGCTTAAAGCATGGCATGCATTTAAATTTCATCCTGTTTGCTCTGATACCCCCAAATAAAATCCTGTGAAACCAATTGATTTCACAGTTCTCCTATAGAGCCCAGCTATGTCTAATTTTAGCTCAGTACAAATAGAGCTGTTCTGTAAAGGCCTCAGAAAGTTGTTATGGAACATTAGTGAAAGTCTTCCGTGAACACAGAGGAAACCACCTAAGAGATATAAAAATAGAAGTATTTAAAAAAAATTATATTAGAAAATAGTATCCCAGGCTTTAAACATCTTTCAGACCACTTTTAAGTCTATCCCCTAAAAATGGAAAGAGCATAGCACATGTGAAAACCTACAAAGACAGAGAGCAGGAAACATCGAACAAGCTAAGAGGCCAATGGTAACTCTTGATAACCTGTAAAGAACAGCTGAGTGGATCTCTTGATAAAAAAGCTATTTTTCATGCAGTCTGCGAGTCTAATCTTTATGGAGCTAAAGTTCCTGTATAATAATTACCTAAAATATAAAGCCAGAGTTCCATTGAAAAACTTCAGAACATTTTATATGTTAAAATCATCCAGTTAAATCTTTGCCTTCTGTAAAATTAATTGAGAATCTGTGGCAAGACCTGAAAACTACAGACACAACCCATCCAACCTAACTGATCTGAGACATTTTGCAGGGAAAAAAGATTGACTTCCATGAAAAATGGAGGTTTGTAGATGTGCAAAGCTGGTAAGACATGCTCTAAAAGACTTGGAGCCGTTTTTGCTGCATATTATTGGTTGTCGATGAGGGAGCAGCATGTATACAGATGCATGTTGCACCTTTTGGATTTATGAATTAATTAATTTAGTAATTAATCTATTTTATTTTAGAATTTGCCTTAATTTAGGTTGGTCCACTACGTAAAATACCCCAATAAAAAACAGAAGTTTGTAGTTGGGATAAAATATGAAAACATTCAAAAAGTAGGATTACCATACTGTAAAATAACTTTCTTTCTGTGTAACAGAAAACACGTGTTGTTACACATGCTTTTAAAATTGCACACAAAAATGCACCGAAAACAAATCTTTTTGAAAACTCCGACCAAAGTGAAGATCTGCGTTTTCTCCGTTTTAAGCGTTTGGATGTGGACAAAAATAACCAGGGTTTTGGGCTCCGCAATGTCACTTTCCGCGACAAAAATGCTCCGACATCATTTGTGCAACCTGTGTTTACACTCAGAAACAGGATTTTATGCCCTCAGAGATGTGTTGGCATTATCGATTGTCCAAGTGCTTTTTGCTTGCTTGTTTTTACATGCTCAATTACTGTTCTATGTAGAAGTTAGAACATAGAAAGTTACTTTGAGTGGATAGGATTTGGGGGAACTACTGCCCCCTACAGGTTTGGCAGGTCTATGAATGTGATTAACAATGCACTTACAGTACAGGCCAAAAGTTTGGACACACCTTCACATTCAATTGAGAAGGTGTGTCCAAACTTTTGGCCTGTACTGTATGTGTGGACTGAGTTTTTTTTTAAACGAGGTGGTGAGAATATTTGCTTTTTTTAAAACCCGGCTACGTGTGTACATGGTCTGAGACTACAGTCTCATAACTGACTTCATACACACAGGAGAGGCAGGGCTTGATGCAGCAGGAATACATTTAATAGTTAAGAGGTTAATTTTAGCTTTGATTCGGCTGGTTTTCCCTGTGACTCTCCTTCTATTGGTGCTCACTCATTTGACAGAGTGGGAGAGCCAGTAATTATGGTCTCTCTGCATCAAACGATGGTATTTGCATTAAATGCCCTGGTAATTACTAAGTACTAGTCCTAAGTGGACCACCTATTAAACTTTGTCAATATAGATTTATTTCTAATTGTAATGAAGCTAACTATTTGTTTTCTTTTATGCTGTATTTAGCTACTGTAAAAGATTGAACATATCTTTCCAGTGGAAATTTCTCACACTGTGACAGTTATCTCTTGTACTATTTCTCTCTTTTGTTCCTTTTTTTTCTATGCAGGCAGAACAGGACAACGGACATCCTCTTCCAGCTTATGCTGATCTCATTATTGAAATCTTGGACGAGAATAATCAGGCGCCTTTTTTCCAGTTCACCACATATCAGGGATACGTAAGCGAGTCCTCCCCAGTGGGTACAACTATCTCTGCCAGTGCCAACCTCACGGCCCCTCTAGGAATTATCGCTTTGGATAATGACATTGAAGAGGTAGAAAGAAAGAAAAGCCTTTACACATCTAACTATCTAGAAAACTACACTTTACATGTTTATGAAATTCAGCATTTTATGTATTTATTTAAAGGGGGCTGTATGCAATTTTCTAAAATTTAAACTCGCGACTGACACCTGTGGCCAAAAACGGAACTACTCTTCCTTTCTGCTCACTCTCGCAGGGCGCGCTCCTACGCCGGTCGCTCTCAATCTTCGATCTTTTTCGGGCACTTGTCAGGGGTTTAACTTTTTTAGTCTTATATGGAGTTACTGTTGGTGTCAAAGTTGTCCTTGGTCTCTTCTGTGTATTCGCACAATCCATTGAACTGCTTGCGAGTGCTGACTAGCGATGGTGGCAGAGTGATCTGAAACATTTAACATGAACGCGCTTGACGTCACATCCGCAGACAGCGCTGGAAAATCCGACCCGACAGAAAATAGAAAAAACTGCTTGCGAGTGCTGACTAGCGATGGTGGCAGAGTGATCTGAAACATTTAACATGAACGCGCTTGACGTCACATCCGCAGACAGCGCTGGAAAATCCGACCCGACAGAAAATAGAAAAAACTGCTTGCGAGTGCTGACTAGCGATGGTGGCAGAGTGATCTGAAACATTTAACATGAACGCGCTTGACGTCACATCCGCAGACAGCGCTGGAAAATCCGACCCGACAGAAAATAGAAAAAACTGCTTGCGAGTGCTGACTAGCGATGGTGGCAGAGTGATCTGAAACATTTAACATGAACGCGCTTGACGTCACATCCGCAGACAGCGCTGGAAAATCCGACCCGACAGAAAATAGAAAAAACTGCTTGCGAGTGCTGACTAGCGATGGTGGCAGAGTGATCTGAAACATTTAACATGAACGCGCTTGACGTCACATCTGCAGACAGCGCTGGAAAATCCGACCCGACAGAAAATAGAAAAAATTGGATACAGGCTTATAGGTGCACCCACTGTTTGCTGACAAGGTGTCAGTATGCTCATCAGGAGATGTTTGAGTCATAAATGGTCAAATAAAAAGGCTATTGTTACGTTTATTTTGGGGAAAAGTTGCATATAGCCCCTTTTTAAATAATTTAATAATTGCTTGTTTTAATTAATTAATTCAATAATAATAATTTTATTATCAATTCAATTGTTTTTTTTCATTAATAATTTTGTTCTTTATTTGATTTTAATTCATTCATTTCTTCCATTCATTAATTCATTCATTCTTGTGTTTTTTCAACATAGCTGGCTCCTGGTGGTACACCTGTGGGTAAAAGGGGTGCTGTTCCATAAAATAACATGCAGCATAATGTAGGGATGTCCTGACCCAATTTCTGTTGCTTCAAATTTCCCAGTGATTTAAGTAATTTTGAATGATTTTTAAGTGCCTTCTGATGAGTTTGAGCCAACATTTTTTGTCTCAATAATGATTCACATCTGCACTGTGTAGACCAAGTAACTTAATATATGCCTGTATCAGTATTAATTTCAAGGGATTTGATGGCATTAATAATACTGCATTAAATCTGCATCACTAAGCTGATTGATCATAGTTTGATCAATGCTGCTCAACAGTTTATATATCTTTGATTAGATGGTTTTTATTAATTTTGAACAAAATGTGGGAGGTTTAACATATTTTAGAGTATTTATATCCAAGTTTTTTTTTGCATTGCTCAGTGACACCATTTCATTGTGTACACCATACGTTGTTCTAGATGATGTCCCACGTTTTTTTTTTTTTTTTTTTTTCAAAGACTGAATTGCATGTTGTCATGAAGTGCAAGTTGCAATAAAAAACGAGATCAGATTGGTAAAAGCTTTACACAGGCAGCTCCAATCCAATTAAATGTCTCGGTCAGCTCTTTTTCTAGCAAACAACAAATCGAGTCAGGACATTCCTGCTGTTAATGCATGCATCACGTTGCAGAAACTGTAAACAAATTAAAGCCATACTTCATGGCTGGAGAGATCTTTAAAATATGGAAATTTAGGAATTTTATTTTAAAAAGGGGATGGAAAACCCTAGTAACTGATAAAGTTTCAAGCAAGTCTCCAGTTGTGATGGATGGTTTTTTTGTCCTGATATTTGTAGTTTTAAGAATGTTTTACTATGTTTTATACCAGTGAGCCTGCATGTGTTTGAAGTCCTTTTTTTTCTGCTCTTTATGTTTAGATTGATTTTTCTGTACAAACCTATTCAACTATACTCTTCGAATGTTAACTTTTCTATGGCATGGTTTTATGACTTGATATTTGGTTGAGTAGTTAGGAAAAAATATATAGTCATATTTGTTTTTACCAAGTTGACAAATTTAGCAGTTGGGTGTGTGACTGTGTTTGTATAAAAGCTCTAGTTGATCATTTAAAATATCCCTTTACTCAGCTGTTGGAGAAGATTAACAAATCAAAGTGGAGACACAGATAAAATCAATAAGCTACCCAGCCCTAATGTTTGCTAACCTCTATGAAGACAAGTCATTGTCGGCCATAAATCGAAGCTGACCAGCAGCAATGGAACATAATAAACTCCAGTAAAAAAAAATTATAATGGACACCATAATATGTCTTCAGTGCAATTGATTTTCTTAAAATGTTTTAAAGGATTTTGCCTCCATCTTGGTGTGGACTCTAAACAAAAGCAGCTTGAATTTTTCATTTAAATCAGTGCCTAATTGCTTTCTTTTTATAGAAAAATGGGAAACATTTTTTGTGGACGGAACACAGGCATCATTTTAGCCGGGGACGCCAGGGACATGTCCCCAGCAATATTTATGATTGAAGGTTTTGTCCCCACCCCATTTATAACCCTGATGTGGAATTTCTTACTAAAGCAGATCTAACTCCCAGCACAATTTCCGTGTAATCAGTGTCTGAACTGACAGATCAAATCTCGACCCGGCCGTTGATTTAAAACCCGCCATCAGTCTGTGTCCGCCGAAGCTACGTGCTCCAATGCCTTCGTAGCTCTCCATGGTGCTGTCAGGTGAGCTCTCCAACAGCATAGTACGGTCACCAGATCTGAGATGATGCTCAGTCAGATGCACTCATCGGAATCTTTTTTTGATTGATTCAGTTACCTGAACTCTGTGTGTACAGTTGAAAATGTCTGTCCGTCTGCACCAAGTGGTTAGGGATGTGAATTGTAACCTGTCAAAATGATGGAGACACTTCAAATTCAGAATTTTTTTTTTTTTAATTGTTGAAGATGGAAAATAACTCAACCCCTGATTTATATTACAATGAACTATTTCCCTTTTATTTCCCTGGAATGTTGCACAGCTGCTATTTATTTTATGCTGAGATTGCTGTGCTGAAACACACTTTCTCTTTCTCTCTCTCTCTCTCTCTCTCTCTCTCTCTCTCTCTCTGTATATATATATATATATATATATATATATATATATATATATTAGGGCCGGGAAAATTAGTGCGTTAACGATTTGCGTTATTTTTCTTATTTTAATGCGTTAAAAATAATTGACGCTTCAATTAATTGGGCCACCTCTCCTTCCTATGGCGCAGACATGCAGTACAAGTAAGCTCTATACAGAGTAGGGGCAGTAACGTGCCATAGACACTTGGGCGCTGTTTTCTCAAAGAAGAAGACATGCTTCCGCTTCACATAGCTAATGCTGCTACAGCCTGAGCTAGCAATGGAAAAAACCACACTTCTAAATGCACAGTTCAGCTTTAGATTATTGCCAGAAGGAGATGTGGACAAGACAAAGGTTATATGCGTGCTTTGCAAAAAGGAATTTAATTACCACCGCAGTAATTCTTCCTTAATGTACCATCTACGAGCGAAGCATCCGGGTTCGGCAACGGCATCAGGCGGACCACGACAAACAACTCTGGAGGAGAGATTTGATGGGAGAGGGGGACCGCTTTCCAAATAGGTTAATGACAAAATAACCAATGCAATTGCTTGTTGGATAGCTACAAATTGCCGCCGTACAAATATTGTTGAAGATGTGGGATTACGTCAGGTACTTCAAATTGCAACGGGGGACACCGCGTATAAACCGCCTGCCAGAAAAACTATTATCTCCAAAATCAACACACTGTACAACAACACAAGGGCTAAAAAACTTGAAATATTGCAGAAAGCACCTCATGTTACCTTAACTGGAGATCACTGGACTTCATGTGGAAACGAGAACTATTTGGGGGTTCCAGCTCACTTAGTTGACGATGACTGGCGTCTGCAATCATTTGCTTTAACGGTGAGCAAATCCAATGATCGCCACTATGCTGAGGCCTGCGCACAGCACTTTGAAAGAATTGCAAATGAATGGAATGTAGACAAAAAGATCTCAACGCTTGGAACAGACAGTGCACGCAATATGAAAGCAGCTGTGAGACAGCTTCCCTATGAACATCTGCAGTGCAATGCACACACTATACAGCGGTCAATCATTGTCGCACTGCAGGATAGTGGCTTTGACACAGTCTTGGCCAAATGCCGTAAAATTGTTGGTCACTTCAAGCATAGTTCATCCAATACTTGAGAGTTGAATGAACAACAAGCGGCACTTGGTCAAAAAGAAGAATATCTCGTTCAGGATGTCCCTACTCGGTGGAACTCCACCTTGGAGATGATCAAAAGAGTTCTGCAAAACAAGGCACCTATAGCTTCAACACTCAGAGCAGAACAGCAAAATCTCCATGCTCACAGAAGTTGAGCTTTCAAAGCTGAAGAAGTTGGCAGAGATTCTAGAACCATGCAGGTGAATATTCTACTTATTCATTTTTGTATATTGATCATTTAAGTTATTGCTTGTTAGAATGCATTTATGAACCATTTGTGTTCCCTAGACCAGTGGTTTTGAAATTTTTGTACATGTCTCACTGGTAATACTTGTGTATTATTTGGGTGGTACCGAGGGCCCTCTGGAATGTTAGACTTTGTTTTCAGAGATGATTTAATTAACGCTTTAGTTATACATTTTAGGTTAGGTGTTTTTCTGGTTTAGGCATAGTTTACACTTAGCTCAGATACAATTCAGCCACACTTTAGTCAATTTTAGAGCCTTTTTAGACTTGTTTTAATTCTGATTTGCTCTCTTTAAGTCTGGAAGTGTACTAGTGCATTAATGAGTTAACACATTATTCCTCTCTTTGCAGACATGTCACAGAAATACTGTCAGTTGTGCTGCCTGCCTTGTGCCACCTCTTCAGAGTCATGGAGCCATCAAATGATGATTCAGTGAACATAGTCCGGCTAAAAAAGGCCTTTTCTGAAGACCTGTCTCAACGAAAACAAAATGCCAATCTCAACTGGCTCAAGATGGCAACTGCACTTGATCCAAGATTCAAGGACTTAAAATGCCTGCCCAAATCTGAGCGAGGTGAAGTGTGGAGTGCTTTAACAGAGTTACTGAAAGAGCAAGAAATCCTCCAGACTCCTGAAACAACACATGTGCCAGCAAAGAAGAAGAAGATTTTCCTACAAGCATCATCTGATTCAGACACTGATGAAGAATCAGACACCATCCAAATTATGCTGAACCGCTACAAGTCAGAATCAAAACTTGAGATGGATGAATGCCCTCTGCATTGGTGGTTGAAAAGAAAGGATTCATACGGTAAACTAGCACAACTTGCCCGCAAATATCTCTCTTCTCCTGCCACTACTGTGCCCTGTCAGAGACTGTTCTCCCTGTCAGGACATGTAATTCAGAAAAGGAGGGCTTCCCTCTCATCTGAAAATGTAGAGAAGCTGGTTTGTCTCAGCAGTTGGCTCAGTTTGAAAGAGGAGTAGGTTTAGTCAAAGGACCTATACCTTATTTTACTTCTAGAAATGGGATGACATTTATTTTATCCTCCTTTATTATATTGTAAACTCAAACATTTGTGGGGAAAACGATGTGAATCAAACTAACATTTGTATAAATTGTATGATCGTTCAGGCTATTTTTCTAGCATTTTTGTGAAAGTGACCATACAAGTTCTGAACTGTGCCTATAAACTTGTACCTGTAAAGAATTTTGATCCTAAAAATATATTAGGAAAGTTACAAATGAGTTTGGACACAACTAATTTCATTTTGTGGGTTCCCCTTTCATTGTTTGCAATCAAAAAAATCTGTTGTGCCTTCAAAGTAACAAAGCAGATCTGTTCAGGTTCTCTGTTCTGCCAATTTTGTGCAACATTTGATTGAGTTGAGTTGAGCTGCTAAACTAATGCACTATGGCAGGGGTGCCCAATTCCGGTCCTCAAGTGCCGGTCTCCTGCATGTTTTAGTTGTTTCCCTGGTTCAGCACACCTGAATCAAATGATGGCTCATTAGCAGGCTTCTGTAGAACTTTGACATCCTGAGGAGGTAGTTGGACCATTTGAATCAGCTGTGTTGGAGCAGAGACACAACTAAAACTGGCTGGAGACCGGCCCTTGAGGACCGGAATTGGGCACCCCTTTACTATGGTTTTAGGTTTTAGAATTGTTTTAAGAACCTCAGAAGATGGGTGGTAATTTTGTTTTTGTACTACAAAAAAAGGAAAAAAATCCTGTCTTTGCATGAATACCATTGAATTTTGTTTGATTTTCTACTGCTGCTGTGAGAAATTACATTTACATTGAATAACATAAGCTAATTGTGCAAGATTTATTTTCTATTCATTGTTTACATGATAGAGTATTTCAAAAAAAAATTTTGTACAAAAACTGTATTTATTTTAAGTTTTCTCTTTTAAAGAGCATTAAGTTTTTTGTTACACTTCAAGAGGTTATGCACTTTCTAAATAAAAAACTTTTTGTAAATTTTTGCATGCTTACATGTTGACAATGTAAACTGCATTAATTGGTTGCATTTTCTGAAATAAGAAAATGGCAATTAATTGCGATTAAGGTTTTTCAGATTTGCGATTAATTAGTCAATTTATTTTAATCGATTCCCGGCCCTAATATATATATATGTTGTTTTCTCAACCACAACCCGACTGCAAACCTCCCCCCAGACTTGTGAAGTTTAATTTAGCCTTTACGCGGGTACCTGCGGGTGATCTGCCGTGTTGCAGAACTGTAGTGAAGATTCGATTGAAGTTTCTGCGCTCAGAATGAATAGGGTTGCAAAGGAAACATGTTTGTTTGCTTACATTACAATAAAAATGGCAGGTTGAAGATGATTTACCCTTCACAATAATCAATGGAAAAATTGTTATTGACATTACAGCAATAAAACCCTTCTTATAATTGCTGAGCAGCTTCTTGCATGTTTCCACAGATATTTTGATGATTGTTCGTGATGAGCTCTTTATGTTTGAAGATAGCAGGCCTCATTACCCCAATCATTAGCCCCCTCCACAAATTCCACATCAGATTCAAGTCACAACTCATTGGGCCCTTCGAAAATGTTAAGAATACTTTACATTTTGGTAAAATTAAAAGATTACTTGAACTAAAAGCTGACAGAGCTAAAACAAAGTGGGCATAGCTATACATCTTAAAACTTCTGTGAATTTTAAAAACAAGAATTAGAGGCACATGTTTTAGTTTAATGTTGACTTTCTATTCACCACAGTGTATTAATTACATATACACACTCAAATGTGCAAATGTTGCCACCGTTTATAAAGAATAAATGTCCTTAGGAAGATGTGAACAACCACACACTTATTTGCCTGTATTACAGGTCTGGCATAATTCTGGCTGCAAATCTTTTTTTACAGAATAAATAATGAGCAACTCACCCCCTACCAGATTCTTACTCCGCCCACATTTCTTGTTTGAAAAATGTGACAAAAGGAAGCGTTGCCTGGTGGACCAACGAACGTGCGCGGCGGGAGAGGGCTGGGCGTCGTCTGCGCTGTGATTGGCATGTTGACAGAAGGGCTGCTGCAGTGGCACAGAACACTCAAAAGATGCAGAGCAATAGAGATGCGAACTCCTTTGCTTCAGAGCGATCTTTTGAGGTGGATGATTTCTCTCCAGCTCCTTCACTAGAGGAAATAGAGGAAAGGGAGGGAGGTGTGGTGGAAAATTGTTATGCAATTAGGAATTAAGTGTATATTCTCTGTTTAGTGAATCCATCTAGGGTAAAGTGACAAGCGTATTGTTCCAGGTTAGTGTTATGAGAAAGATATATGTGTCAGGTCACCAGAGAGACAGACGCCGGGACAGTAAGATAACAGTCTGGCCTTCGGATGTGCTGTTTTATGCGTTGATTTGAGACCCGCATGGAGCAGCTGTCCCGAGGCGGGGCGTGAAGGTTGGAGAAGACATCTACAGGGATAAACATTGATTGCTGAATACTATTTAAGCGGTTAGTTAGAAAGGTTGGTTAGGGTGATGCACGAGTAACTGTCCCCTCCATGGTCTGGCCAGACATGTTTGAATTAAATACTTAAACGCCTTCTGGGACTCAAGTCTTCTTTATTATGGAAACCCTGAGATACTTTTTTTGCTATAACAGAGGTTCTGTGGAGGAGGCGTGGGGAGAGCTTCGGCTTATTTTATACCCCAGAGCTGCAGGGTGGCTGACTGGCTGATGTCAGCCCTCACCGCAGAGCGAATAGCAATGCCCGATTCAAATTCAAGGCTCTGCAGTATAGAGTTTTAAGTTGAAAAGGGTGCCACACTGACAGTTTTAGGCAGAAAAGTAATATTTTTTCTAAGATGCACTAAAATACCAAAATAATGACCAGACATGTAGACAGCACTATTAGACAATCAGTTGTACAGTTTATCAGCAAATAAAATTTGATTTGGCGGTGAGAGGCTCTTTGCTGGCACAGACATGCCTTTTTTGTTTTTTGATTAGAAGAAGCCAAGTTGAAAATTGTTGCATCTGGTCTAAGTTATAACTAGTTGGCTGTTGATGTAAGGTACAGTTGAAGAATTTAGAGGTAGTTATGCTGTTTTCATCATCCCACCTGTTTTGTGAAATGCATCAGTATAATGGTACCACCTCCATACTTCAAAGTTGCTCTAATGTTTTTAGGTTCAAAACTCCTACTTTGAATCCTTCAAACATTGTGTTGATTACAGATAACATAGTACTTAAATGCTAGACCCTAAAAAAGAATGGTTCAAATGCATCATTAAAAGTACAAAATTGTAAATTACAATTGTGTGGAGGCAGTATGTAAACTTCTAACCGGTACTGTAGCTGTACTTAAACTGACAGTTTGATGGTTTTGTCTTGTGCTCATATTTTATTTTTGTTGAGACACCCGCCAGCAGATTACTTTTTCCAACTCTTCAGCACTTCAAAATGTATTTTTTGATAGGTTTCTGAGTCCCACTGCTGCGACCTCAGAGGAAGAAAAAATGATAATACACCAGTGTCACCATGGTTACATGTCTCTTTTGGTGTCTCTTTCCTTCGGAAAGACCAAAGACCCTATGGTGAAGATTACCCTGGATGACTACACCACAATTTTCAGCCTGACCCCAGCTGGTATAATCCGCTACCTGAGGATCCTGAAACCTGTGGACCGGGAGAGTCAGATGGCCTATACTTTCACGGTGAGTCTCAAGCTTAGTGCAGGTATACTCAAAACAATCCTCGGGTCTAACATCTCTCATTCTGTGTGTTGACATGTTACTGCTAAACCAAGAGGCACTTAGAGAAGGGTACCAGAAGGCAGAATTTATACAGTTTATTATAACACTATAAACTTCATGAATTTATTTATTATGCTTTTAATTTTACATTGATTTAAAAATTACAAACATGTCATGAAGACTTTAAAATGTGATCAGGACCTTTTACCATTTACCATTTTACCAGGTATTTTACCAGCTATTTGTATAAATAAGATTATTATTTAAAAAACATTTTTATAGCTGACCCTTAATTTCAAAGGGAATAAAGGCTTTACACTGCGATGGACTGGCGACCTGCCCAGGGTATACCCCGCCTCTCGCCCCTTGACCGCTGGCGATAGGCACCAGCCCCCCCGCAACCCTGCATTAGGATGGAAGGGTATAGAAAATGGATGGATGGATAAAGGCTTTACATAAAGTCACAATAGTTCTATTTTTATCTTGCTGTCCTTTATGAGACTTAGTTGTATGTGCAAAACAAAAACACAAAAAGGTTTGTATCTTTGACCTCTTTCATAAGTTAATGCTGAGGTGATATTTGAAACCTTGAAAACAAAGCTCCTGGGCATTCAGGTTCTGGGATCTGTTGGTTAAAAAAGTACGCCATAGGCGCATTTCCATTATTGGAACTTCAGGGTAATTTAACCAGATCTTTTTCTGGCTGGGTTGTCATGCTGCCCTATTCACTCTCTCCTCATCATTGTCCTCACCTGTGTCTCAATCATCCACACCTCCTCACCTTCTGCCTTCATAACCCGTCACTTCCTCTCACTCAGCGCTGGATCATTATCGTTGTCTCCATGGTGTGTTGTGCTGCTGTTACCTGTCCCACTCGTTCGATGTCCTGTCTTTCCGTTCCTGCCGTCATCATCATCACCTCCTCCACCAACAGCACTCCAATAAACATCCTTGCACCTTTCCACAGCGTCTGCATTTGCATCCATGCACCACACCACCGCACTCCTGACAGGTGTAATCTGTCGGCCCGCTCTTCTCAGCCGGTGTGTCTCCATACACAATTGACCATTTAAGGAATCAGCTAAGACATCTGCATGTCACGGCCGTTTCAGCACTAATTAGAGCCAAAAGGTGCCCAGAGCAGCATAAAAATTAGACTGACATGGAAGAAGCAGGGCTTGTTGCCATTTTTTGTTGTTTTGTTGTTATAAACTGCTTTACCAGTAACTCATATTTTTACAAAGCCAGTTGTTTGACAAAGTCTTCTCATTTCCCTCTGAATTGCAACCAATCAGCATGACTTCCCCACAGCTCCCATCCAGCGACACGATCAGGCCATTCCAAGTACATACCCCCCTACTGCTACTCCGTTGGTTCCTGAAATGGCCTCAAAAATGGCCCTGTCTGTGAAGTGGAGACACACGCATACCGGGAATGTCTGGTAAAATTACCCTGAAGTTCTGATTGTGAACATTTGCCTTATATGTGCCAGAAAAATGAGAACAAACTATCAGAAGACAGTTAAGTTTAGTCTTGTATGAACAGCAAAAGAGTGAGCACAAGTGTATTTTTAGAGCAGAGCATATAAACTCAGCAAAAAAAGAAACATCCCTTTTTCAGGACTGTGTATTTCAGATCTTCATTGTAAAGGGTTTAAACAATGTTTTCCATGCATGTTCAACTAACCATAATTCATTAACATGCACCTGTGGAATGGTCGTTAAGACCTTAACAGCTTACAGAAAGTAGACATTTAAGGTCACAGTTCTAAAAACGCAGGACACTAAAGAGACTTGTCTACCGACTGTGAAAAACACCCAAAGAAAGATGCCCAGGGTCCCTGCTCATCTGCGTGAACGAGCATTAGGCATGCTGCAGAGAGGCATGAGGACTGCTTATGTGGCTAGGGCAATAAATTGCCATGTCCGCACTGTGAGACGCCTAAGACAGCGCTACAGGGAGACAGGAAGGACAGCTGATCATCCTCGCAGTGGAAGACCACATGTAAAAACACCTCCACAGGATCGGTACATCCGAATATCACACACAATCCCTCCATCAGTGCTCAGACTGTCCGCAATAGGCTGAGAGAGGCTGGACTGAGGGCTTGTAGGCCTGTTGTAAGGCAGCTCCTTACCAGACATCACCAGCAACAACGCCGCCTATAGGCATAAACCCACCTTCGCAGGACCAGACGGGTTTCGCAGGACCAAACGTGCTCTTCACTGATGAGTCACGGTTTTGTCTCACCAGGGGTGATGGACGGATTCGTGTTTATCGTCGAAGGAATGAGTGTTACACCGAAACCTGCACCCTGGAGCGGGATCGATTTGGAGGTGGGGGGTCCGTCATGGTTTGGGGCAGTATATCACACATCACCATCGGACTGAGCTTGTTGTCATTGCAGGCAATCTCAATGCCTTGCGGTACAGGGAAGACATCCTCCTCCCTCATGGGGTACCCTTTATGCATGCTTATCCGGACATGATCCTCCAGCAGGACAATGCCACCAGCCATACTGCTCGTTCTGTGCGTGAGTTTCTGCATGATAGCAATGTCAGTGTTCTGCCATAGCCAGCGAAGAGCCCGGATCTCAATCCCGTTGAGCACGTCTGGGACCTGTTGGATCGCAGGGTGAGGGCTAGGACCATTCCCCCCAGAAATGTCCAGGAAATTGCAAGTGCATTGGTGGAAGAGTGGGGTAACATCTCACAGCAAGAACTGACAAATCTGAGCCTCCCTTCATTCAAGGACACATTATTCTATTTCTGTTAGTCACATGTCTGTGAAACATTTTTAGTTTATGTCTTATGGTTTTGACTCTTTTAGTGTTCATACAAATATTTACACACATTAAGTTTACTGAAAGTAAAAACAGCTGAAAGTCAGAGGACGTTTCTCTTTTTGCTGAGTTTAGCTATAGCATGATTTGCATTTGTACCTATAGAAATAGAGCATGTAGATCCTTATGTTATTTCCAAAATGCCGCCAACAGTCACAGGTGAAATCATTCGGACTTTTATTGGCAAGCTATTTAGACCCGATTTGTTTTTCTGACAGATGGCTTTATCTAGCTACTGCTTTTAGCCATCGGTTACGACTCTTGAAGTACAAGCTATGGTACAGGGTGTAACACAAAATGTGTAAAATAATTTTACTTAACAAAATTTGGCTCAACATAAAAGTGATTTATTTCTTAAGTTTGAGAGTCAATTATTTTACAAGAAACACAAAAAGGAAGTAATAGACTTCAGAGTTCTTCAAGGCCAAAACAACAAACCCCCTTCTAACTAGAAAAGAACAGCTCTTACCTTTAAAAAAAAAAGTACACTCCCTAAGCTCACTGGCTGGCCACAAAACAGGAAATAAATATTTAAGGAAAATGGCAGAGAAACACCTACTAAACTTCCAATCTAACAAAAAAAAAGCATTTGAAGCCTCAAATGGCTTTGGCCCTGAACCAAAGCCACACACAGTCCTGAGCCAAAATCTACCCATCAGGGAGAGCGACCTGCATCCACCTGAAGTTCAAAAGGTTATCGTTGAACACATCGTAAGGAAAGATGACTTCAACACACATTCGCACTTTCCCATCAAGCTTCACCCATTTTCAGGTAAAACCCCCTGACCCAGCAGTGAGACCGACTCTGACACCTGGCAATCACATGCTGGGCTCCTAAGGAAAGATTCCAACCTCTCCAATCTTCAGAAGTCTCGAAAAATGAGAGCTTGCTCTCACCAGCAGCAGATATTGTCAAAAGGCTAAGCCCTGAAGCTACTCCTGAAACTTACCTCCAACTGCTGGATGCAGCCTTTGGAACCGTTGAAGATGGTGAACAACTTTTCGCTCAGTTCATGAATACTCTTCAGGATCCTGGTTAAAAGGCTTTGTCTTATCTCTGCCGCCTCCAGGCTGTCCTAAACCTTGCTGTTAAGAGGGGAGGAGTTGCAGCTGAAGAAGCAGACAGATACATACTCAAACAGTTCTGCCGCGGTTGTTGGGACAACATCTTGCTCTCTGACCTCAATCTAGAAGAAAAGAAAAGACACACTCCAGCTTTTGCAGAGCTCCTGTTACAAATCCGTACTGAAGAGGATAGACAAGCAGCTAAAGTCGCACGCATGAAGAAGCACCTCGGCCCAAATTGACAGCGAGCTGTGACCAACTCTCAAAGCGTGTATGCCTGCAGCCAGCAAGTAGCAATCCTACCCGAGTCCAACGCATTAGTGGAACTTAAGCAGCAGGTGGCGTCTCTTCAGAGCCAACTTACCACACTGATGTAAAAAAAGAAAAAAAAGACCTCCAACCTCAAAGGAAACACTGAGCATTCGTCCAGCCGACCAGCACCATCTAAGCTTGACCCTAGAGCACCAAGCTGGAAACCAGCCAACTCGAAACAGAACACCCGCCCAAAACCCTGGTATTGTTTCAAGTGTGGTGAGGATGGTCATATTTCCTCAACTTGTACTAACGAACCGAACCCCACTCTCGTTGATGAAAAAAGGAGTCAGTTAAGAGAAAAGCAGCGTCTTTGGGAAGTAACAGACCATCTACCTCCTAATGAGAATTTTTAGATAGAGCCTCAGTTCACTGAGGCTGAAGTAGCTCACCAGCGCCCTGCTAATAAATATGCTAAATCTAAATTCAGTGTTGCTTTGAAACAGTCTGTCACGAAACACCTTTTGAAGGTTCCTCCAAAATTGATAGGTACAAAGCGCACAGCCCAAATGATGATCCAAGACAAACAGTTTAACTGTCTGCTTGACACAGGTTCACAAGTGACTAAGGTTACCAAGTCCTTCTTTGATCGACATCTGTCTGAGAAACTGATAGAGCCACTGCATGGAAGTTGAAGGTGCCAATGGGCTACCTGTGCCTTATTTGGGCTCTGTTAGGATCACAGTCACCTTCCCAAAACAATTATTGGGGAAGGAGTATGAAGTCCCAACCTTGGCCTTAGTGGTCCCTGACAGTGGAACATCTGGCTTTCATGTACTGATTGGTACTAACACCCTTGATGTGGCATATAACATGCACAAAGAGAAAAGTCCAGTGATTTACCACCCCTCAACAGGTGGCTACAAGACGGTGCTGAAAGTGTTACAACTACGACATGAACAATGTTGCAACAGTAACATTGGAGTGGTGAGGATGCATGGGAAAGAAAAGAAGGTTGTTCCGGCTGGAGGGATTGCTGTTTTAGAGGGAACCAAAGCAATTAGGGAATTCCAGTCACAAAAGTGTGCAGTCGTAGAGTACCCTTCATCATCTCTGCCTGGAGGACTTCTAGTAAAGACCTGCCTCCTCAACATACCGCCCAGACCCCAATGCAGGCTACCAGTTGTGGTTTCTAATGAGTTTGAGCGCGACATCACTATTCCGGCCAGGAGCGTGTTTGCTGAGCTCAATGCAATCCAGTCTGTTCTACCTCACAAACAGAGTGCGACGGATGGTCAGGAGACAACCAATCTACCTGGATCCAAGTCCCCTAAAGAACCTGACCTGGTCTTTGACTTTGGGGAATCTCAAATTTCTTCACAGTGGAAAGACAGAATTATTAAAAAGCTGAATAGCATGCCAGAAGTCTTTGCCATGAATTATATTGACTTTGGGAGGACAGATAAAGTAAAGCATCACATCAAGCTGTCCGACCAAACACCATTCAAACACAGAGCCCGGCCGATCCACCCAAACGATGTGGAAGCTGTCAGGAAACATCTTCAAGAACTCATTGACGCTGGAGTGATTCGTGAGAGTGAGTCTCCATTCTCATCTCCCATTGTTGTGGTCAGGAAGAAGAATGGGCAAGTTCGCCTCTGTATTGATTACAGGAAGTTAAACCTGCAGACAGTAAGAGACACATACGGACTCCCAAGGATGGATGACACTTTCACAGCACTCTCTGGCTCCAAGTGGTTCAGTGTTCTCGACCTCAAATCTGGTTATTACCCGATTGAGGTTGATGAAGCTGATAAGCCCAAAACTGCCTTTGTCTGCCCGCTGGGTTTCTGGGAGTTTAATTGCATGCCTCAAGGAGTAACAAACGCCCCAAGTACCTTCCAGAGGCTGATGGCAAAGTGCATGGGTGACATGAACCAGAAGGAGGTTGTAGTTTTTCTGGACGACCTGAAGAACACGAAGCCAGACTCACCAAAGTTCTTAACTGTTTGAAAGAGTATGGGCTGAAGCTGTCTCTGGAAAAATGCAAGTTCTTTCAGTCTTCAGTTCGTTATCTGGGACATGTGGTGTCAGAGTTTGGAGTGGAAACAGACCCGGAGAAGACAGCAGCGTTAAAGACCTGGCCAGTTCCTCGACACCTGAAAGAGCTGAAAGCCTTCTTGAGATTTTGCGGGTATTATAGGAAGTTCATCAAAGGCTATTCAACCATAGTGAAACCTCTGTATGACCTGACATCTGGGTACCCACCTCTTGGGAAGCATTCCAAGTCAAAAGGAAAGAGTGAGCCGTACTACCACCCAAAAGAACAATTTCAGGATCGCTGGACCCCTGCATGTCAGCAGGCCTTTGAAATGATCATAGACAAACTGACAACATCCCCGATTCTAGCCTTTGCAGATCGCACGTTGCCCTATATCCTACACACAGATGCAAGTTCTACCGGCCTCGGAGCGGCCTTGTATCAAGAGCAGGAGGGGCAGCTGCGTGTCATTGCTTATGCGATCAGAGGATTGTCACGTACTGAATCCCGCTACCCAGCCCACAAGCTCGAGTTCCTAGCGTTGAAGTGGTCCGTGACAGAAAAATTCAGTGACTACCTGTGTGGCAATCAGTTTACAGTGGTCACTGACAGGAATCCTCTTACTTACATTCTTACTTCCGCCAAGCTCGATGCAACCAGCTATAGCTGGTTGGTTGCACTCTCCACCTTCTCTTTCAAGCTCCAGTACCGCCCTGGGAAACAAAATGGAGATGCTGACGCATTGTCGCGGCGCCCTCATGGAAGTATACATGATGACCTACCATCTCAGAAAGAGTGGGACAGGATATATCGCTTCACTCAACATCACCTATCTGACCCAGGAAACATTGAAGTGATTAATCCAGAGGTCGTTCAAGCCATCTGTGAGAGACAACTTATCTTTTGTGCCAACAATGAAATGGTCGGTGGTGGTAGTATCTCCCTTGTTGAAAGCCTGGCCATTTCTGCGGATGTTGTCCCTGACAGCTTTGAGCACGAGGACAAGCTAGGAGGACTACCCAATATCCCAAACCTTTCAGAAGAGGATCTCAGAGACAAGCAACGAGCTGATCAGTGCACTAAGCATATCATCTCCCAGATTGAGCATGGAATGAAACCACCACCTAGTTTGAGAACAGAACTTCCAGATCTGCCTCTCTTTTTGAGAGAATTAAACAGACTTCAACTAAGAGATGGCATTCTCTATAGAACGCGCCTAGAAGAGGGACATCCACATCATCAGTTAGTCTTGCCTGAAGAACTTAGGGATGTGGTCCTGACAAGCCTGCACGACAACATGGGTCACATGGGAAAGGAACGCACTGTGGATCCATTCAGAGCCAAATTCTACTGCCCAAAAATGGCTTCTGACATAGAGAAGAAAATCAAGAATTGTACCAGGTGTGTGTGTAGGAAAGCTCTACCTGAAAGAGCTGCACCTCTGGTGAATATAACGATGACGCGACCACTCGAATTAGTTTGCATAGACTTCTTGTCTATTGAACCGGACAGAAGCAACACAAAGGACATCCTCGTGATCACTGATCACTTCACCAAGTATGCAGTAGCTGGACCAACACCAAATCAAAAGGCTCGAATAGTTGCAAAGTGGCTGTGGGACAACTTCATCATCCATTATGGATTCCCAGAGAAACTGCACAGCGACCAAGGTCTGGATTTTGAGTCGGGGTTGATCAAAGAACTCTGCAAGATTGCTGGCATCCGCAAAACACGAACAACACCATACCACCCTAGAGGCAACCCGGTGGAACGCTTCAACCGCACTCTATTAGACATGCTTGGTACTCTAGGAAGTCAAGAAAAGTCCCACTGGAAGGACTTTGTAAAGCCGTTGGTCCACGCATACAATTGCACCAGGAGTGAGGTTACTGGATTCACACCATACGAACTAATGTTTGGACGCCATCCGAGGTTACCGGCCGATCTCGCATTTGGGCTACCAGTGATAGAACAGGAGCACAAGTCACACTTCCAATATGTACAAGACCTTAAATCTTGTCTTGAGCAAAGCTATGAAGTTGCCAAAAGGACTGCTGCCAAGGTAGCTGAGAGGAATAAAACCCGATTTGATAAGCGAGTAAGTCCCTCCGCTTTAGGCATTGGTGATAGTGTACTCGTCAGAAATGTGCAGATTCGAGGAAAGCACAAGCTCGCTGACAAGTGGGAGTCCACTGTCTATGTGGTGGTTTTAGAAAGCTGGAGACCTCCCAGTCTATACAGTGAGACCAGAGAACAGGGAGGGTCCCTGGCGCACACTACATCGTGACCTCTTACTCCCATGCGGGTTTCTCACTGCACCAATGGAAGAGCGTACCCCGCCCAAAGCACATAGGAAGCGTAGGACACGTCAGGAGATTCACAACAGCAAAATGGATCTTGACCAATCTTCAGATGAAGATGACATTGTTCCCATTGCCTAGTTCCAAACACAACCAGTCTCTGAGGGGGCTGGATGTGCTGCATCACCAGATGCCTCAAGTGACCAAGTTTCCAGTCACACCAACAATCTGACCACAAGCTCCACTGAGTCGACTGATGTTACGGTAATTGCCAATGCTGTGCCTGATGTCACTTCAGTTTATCAGGAAACACTCGATCAATGTGATGACGAACAGACTGGAGTGGATAATCAGAAGTCATCTGCTGCTGTCGACTTACCAACACCTGAATTCCATGAATTTGTGGGAGAAGATGGCTGACAGTGCATCCACTGAATCTGAGGGACAAATGACGTTGCTGGATGATAGTCCAATGGAAGAAGAGTTGCTTAATGGGGTGGAAGACTTATGTGAGGACCACCCTCAACAGCTCCCAGTCCTCCCAGACATGTTGGAAAATGTTGCGACGAATAATCCTGGAAATGAAACACACGGGGAGAGTACTGAAATGGAGGAACAAGCACACACTGATGTTCATGTCAGGAGATCCGAGAGGGACCGTCAACTACCAAGGCGGCTCGACTACACTGAATTGGGGAAACCGATTGTCACAGTAGTGAAGTCTTTCTTTCAAGGGTTGACCGGTGCTTGGAAGGACATGGTAAATGAAAGTGAGGCACCTGCTCATTCTCTTGCCTTTTCCCCCAAGGAACATCTGTGTGAACCTTGCCATGCACAGGGACATACATGGGTTCAGGGGGGGAGGGTGTAACCCACATGAGATTTGTGGGTTCTATGCTGCATATGAGGTCAGAGGTGCAATTCCCCTCGCCACCAGTAGGCGGCGAGTATGCCTTCAAATTACTATTTCAATTTAGTTCCCATTTTCTGGTTCTTGTAGCCATTACCCAGAAAGAAACCGCCAAGTTAACTGAAAGATCCTGCTAAGAAAAGTTAAAACAATAGTTTAAATTCACAATTAATCTACACTTACCAGTAGTTAATAGATGGCTGTTTATTAGGATCTGAACTCTGAAATTCGGCCGTGAGAAGCTGCGTCAGCCTGGCGAGCTGTCTCACCACGAGCTCCGATTGGTTTTTGATCAGGACTAGATCAATCGAGGTCTGAACATGTTGGGTTCAGTGGCGAGCCAACCGAAGAGAGTGACTGTAAATGGACCAGAATACGGTGTGATCAGCCATGGGATCCATCTTCAGAGAATCTCAGGACTATCACTACTTTCCTGACACAGATAAGACTAACACTTTAAAAATCTACCCGGGTAGTGTTAGAATCAGTGGACATAAATACACACACACACACACACACACACACACACAAGGAACTCTAATTTCTCTTACCAGGGAGAAGTAGCCTGAGCAACAGTAGAAGCTCCTTAATTGAAGCTATTTGGAGACATTCCTTTAAGGAATATTGATTTCTGATTTTATTTTATTTTGGGCTCATTTATCGTGCACTATATGAAGCCGGCTTTAGATAGGCAGGGTTTGTAAACGTAATTATTTTCAATACAGTTTGAATTGAAACTATCATTGTGTGGGTCCTTTCTCTGCTGATCTTTTTAAGGCTCCATAGTCTTATCTAGAACTTTCTGATACTGGTCCAAAGTTGACATTACTTAATGTGTACCCCATATTATTCAACCATAAAACCTGCTACACGAACTATTACTGTTTCTGGTACATTTTCAAATTCGGAATAATGTTTCTATTATTAAGTAATTCCTTGAGATTTTAACGTCATTTTTGCACTTGTGAAACCCCATCTGAAGTTTGTTATTAAACTGTTCATTCTAACCACATGAAGAATGCATGCTTTAAATATGTTAAAATCAAAAGTCTGGTCACAGTCATGACGGTGTTGCAGGACTGTGCCAAGTGTCTTATTTTTTAGAAATATAAATATGGTATCCCTAATTTAGGAGAATGAGGAGAGAGAGATAAGTGAGAGGATGGTGCCAGCTAGGAAGAGGAGGATTTCCCCTGTGTGGGAGCCAAATATTAGCAGGCTGGAACCCCCCCTGGAGTATTGGGAAAAGCAAAAATTGCAGTACCCCAATTTATATAGTCTACCACTTGTGTTTTTGTGTACGCCGGCATCTTCTGTGCCTTGTGAAAGAGTGTTTTGGAAGGGTGGTAAGGTGGTGTCAAGAAAAAGGCAAGGCAAGGCAAGGCAATTTTATTTGTATAGCACACTTTCAACAGCAGGGCAATTCAAGGTGCTTTACATGATTTGGTGATTTAAAAGAAACACATAAAAGAAACACATTATACATGATACACAATAAAGCAAGAGAACAATAAAAAAAAGCAAGAGAGCATGAACACATTTCATACATATAACATCAAGCATTTACTCAAAGGCAATTCTAAACAGATGGGTTTTTAGTCTCGATTTAAAGCAGTTCAGAGTTTCAGCAGCTCTACACTCGTCAGGAAGTCTGTTCCAGATAAGGGGAGCATAAAAAGTGAAAGCTGCTTCTCCATGTTTAGTTCTGAGTCTAGGGATGTTTAGTAGGGTAGAGTTGGAGGACCTGAGTGGTCTTGGTGGTTGGTACCATGACAACAGGTCTTCAACATATTTTGGTGCTAAGCCATGTAATGATTTATAAACTAGTAAAAGTATTTTAAAGTCTATTCTCTGAGCTACAGGGAGCCAGTGTAAGGACTTTAGAACGGGGGTGATGTGCTCTACTTTCCTGGTTCTAGTGAGGACGCGAGCGGCAGCGTTCTGGATCAGCTGCAGCTGTCTGATTGACTTTTTAGGCAGACCTATCAAGATGCTGTTGCAGTAATCAATCCAACTAAAGATAAACGCATGGATGAGTTTTTCTAGGTCGTGTTGCAAAATCAGTCCTTTAATCCTAGAAATGTTCTTCATGTGATAGAACGCTGACCTTGT
The DNA here is from genome assembly GCA_963556495.2 of Valencia hispanica. NCBI lineage: Eukaryota > Metazoa > Chordata > Actinopteri > Cyprinodontiformes > Valenciidae > Valencia > Valencia hispanica. The sequence continues at coordinate 30,227,909 of OY747711.1, forward strand.
TATTGCCTTTATGTGACCCTGGAGGTTCAGGTCTGAGTCCATTACTACACCTAGGTTACGAACCTGATCAGTAGTTTCTAGCTGTATTAATTGAAGCTGTGTGCTGACTCTTGATCGTTCCTCCTTGGGTCCAAAAATAATCACTTCAGTTTTGTTTCTATTCAGCTGGAGAAAGTTATGGCACATCCATCCATTTATTTGGTCAATGCATTGATTTAGGGTTTGAATGGGTTCAGAGTCACCTGGTGACATTGTAATGTAGAGCTGAGTGTCATCCGCGTAGTTATGGTAGCTAATGTTATTGGTCGCTATAATCTTGCCTAGTGGGAGCATGTAGATATTAAATAAGAGGGGCCCCAGGATGGAGCCCTGGGGAACCCCACATGTGATTTCTGTTTGTTCTGATGAAAAGTTTCCTATTGAAACATAGAAGTCCCTGTTCTTTAGGTAAGACTCGAACCAGCCAAGTACTGTACCAGAGAGTCCGACCCAGCTCTCCAGCCGTTCCAATAAAATATCATGATCAACAGTGTCAAATGCTGCACTGAGGTCCAACAGAACCAGCACTGTGGTTCTTCCACAGTCTGTATTTATGCGGATGTCATTAAATACTTTGACGAGGACAGTCTCGGTGCTGTGGTGAGCGCGGAAACCAGACTGAAAAGCATCAAAACGGTTTGTCGTTGTTATGAAGCCATTTAACTGCTGAAACACAGCTTTTTCAATAATCTTACTGATGAATGGGAGATTAGAGATTGGCCTGTAGTTCTGCATTAACGTGTTGTCCAGATTTTTCTTCTTTAGCAGTGGTTTAATAACTGCTGTTTTTAAAGCCTGAGGGAAGACACCTGATAGCAGTGATGAGTTCACTATTTGAACAAGATCAGAACCAATAACAGGAAGAACTTTCTTTAGAAAAGCTGTGGGTAGGATATCAAGACAGCAGGAGGAGGAGCTTAATTGGATAATGATTTTTTCAAGGCTGTTCTGGTTTAATTCGTGGAATTCAGACATTTTCTCTACATTGTTGTTGATTGGGGATAGCACTGGTTGTGGGTTCGATATTGAGGTACAGATTGACCGTCTAATTGTTAGAATCTTTTCAGTGAAAAAGCTGGCAAATTCATTGCAGGCCCTGGTAGAGTTTAGTTCTGGGGCTACTGTCACTAAAGGATTAGTTAGTCTTTCCACTGTTGCAAATAGAGTCCGTGCGTTATTAATGTTTCTGTTGATGATTTCAGAAAGGAAAGATTCCCTAGCATCTTTTATAGTTAGCTGATATCTATTCAGTCTCTCTTTGTAGATCTCATAGTGAACCTGGAGTCGAGTTTTCCGCCATTTTCTCTCGGCTCGTCGACACTCTCTTTTTTCACTACGTACCAGTGGATTACTTGTCCACGGAGACTTCTTTCTACCTGAGACTACTTTCACTTTAGTTGGAGCAATGGAATCCATGATGTCTGAGATTTTCGCAAGGAAATTATCTACCAACTTATTTACTGAGTTTGAGTTGGGAGATGAGGGGGATGTGGTGGAAGGATAAATACGTTTAAAGGTTTCTACTGAACTGTCCCCTAGAAAACGCTTTTTTATAGTGGTCTTACTTTGGCTGGGTAATTTAGCAGAGATGGTACTTTGAAAGAAAACACAGAAATGGTCAGATAATGCAATATTAATTACGGAGATGTCAGAAATATTTAAACCTTTGCTGATAATTAGGTCCAGAGTGTGTCCTTTATTGTGTGTTGGTTGTTTGACATGCTGGGTCAGGCCGTAGATGTGGAGAGTATCATCTAATGTTTTTGCTTGTCTATCTTGGGGGTTGTCGGTATGGATGTTAAAGTCCCCCACGATGATTAGTTGGTCATAGTCGATACATATTACAGAAAGAAGGTCATTGAAGTCATTAAAGAAGTTAGAGTTAAGTTTTGGTGGTTTATATAAACTTAGAAATAACGCTTTGTTAGGCTCATTTATCTGGGTGGCTAGGTATTCAAAAGATTCAAACGCGCCCAGAGTTACCTTTTTAAAGTTCATTGAGTTGTGAAAGATGGTGGCTACACCTCCGCCTCGTTTGTGTTTTCTGTTCTCGCTTAAGAAATTATAATTTGGAGGACTGGATTCTATTAATGAAGTTGTTTCGTTATTTTCATCTAGCCAAGTTTCTGATAAAAAAAGGGCGTGTAAATTATGCTCAGTGATGAAGTCATTGATGAGAAAAGACTTTCCGGATAGAGATCTAATGTTTAATAAAGCTAACTTAAGTATTGTGATGACGGGCAGCTGACCCTTCCGACAGGTTATCAATTTGAGATTTTGTTTAATATGAGAGCGTGTGGTTAACGGTTTATGTTTCCTGCTGCTGATAATCACTGATATAGCCTCAGGGGTGCCAGGTGAATTCTGGGAGACGGTAGGGGTGGATTTATTGCCCGGTTCCCTCAAATATCAGATATCTGTAATAATCAGTGGGGGGAAGCTCCCAGGCTTATGGACACTAGTCCCAGGCGTTTGGTGTAGTCTAAGTTTAGGTGTTAATTGTGTCCCAAGTTTGATTTGCTCATTCAGTCTGTCTGTAAAGTTTCTAAATGGAGACTCATTTGATGTGGCTGAGTCACAGGAAGATGAAGACTTAATCTCTGATGGTTGTTTATCTGTTCGGTCCTGTGGTGTCATCATGACTTGCTGTTTTTGTTCTCTGATATCCATGGGCGCCTCAAGGTCAGCTTTTGGGAGCAAGTGTTTTGCTTTCTGATGTTGATAAGAAAAAATGTTTGCTGCCAACAGCCTTACTCCGGACCTGTTCAAATAGCGCATTCCTGCTTTAAACAGATGATTAGCACTTCCAAATACTTTGAAATTATTAATAAATGTGAACGACTTCTCAGATGATTGTTTCTTCAACCATTTATGGAGCATGCGGAGTCTGCTATATCTTTCATCATTCCCTTCAGGGACTGGTCCGCTGATGAGGATGTTTACGTTAAGTCCATCAAGTCTCTGTAGGAGATCAGAAAAGTCTCTCTTCAGAATCTCTGATTGTCTCATCGCGATATCTGCTGATCCTGCGTGAATGACAAGCTTTTCCAAAGCTGGATGTTGGTCCAAGATTTTAGGGATTTTTTCTGATATTTCTCTCACTGTATTTTTGTAGCAGCTATAAACTTTGGTATTCTTGCTACAAAAAGCCTCAATTCCATTAATTGATCCGTCTTGTATGATAACAGTCTTTGCCGGGGGCGCTCTTACTTTATGTGTCCGTTTGATGCGGCTGGGTTTCTCCTGGTGGCTTTGACTTGTCCCGGGGGATGCGTCATCTTTCGGGGAACTCAAGGCTGCGAATCTGTTTTTCAGCGGGATTCCAGGTGGAGAAATATCTCTTGTTTTTGGCTGAAACCTCTTTTGTTTACTTTTAGCAGAAGCGGCAGTTCTGGGTTCAGAGGTTTCTCTGTGTCTGAGTTTCTTTTGTTTTTTCTTCCTCGGAGAACAGGCTGGGGTTGATTTCATGTGTTTTAAAGCTGGCCAGTTTTCATTGTAGTGCGGAGTTCTGCCGCTCAGACGCCTGTAGGGAGTCTCTGTGACACGGTTAGACCGATGTAACACCGGGCTGATAGGCTGTTCCCTGTTTGTATTCAACGGTAAAGTTGTTTCATTTTGTCCATAATCAGCGTGGAGATCAAAATTAATTTCCAGACGACGTAGCTTCGTTTCAATGCCCTCAATTCTGTGGAGCAGTTTTTCAAAATCCTCAGCTGAGCAAAAAGCCATGTTGATAAGTCCATAGAAAAGTAATCCAAGAAGAGATCTGGTCTAATACAGTAACTCCAGGGGCTGGGAAAATAAAGTAACTAAGAAAAGGTTAAGAAAGAAAACAAGAAAAGCAAACAGAAAATAAAATAAAAGAAAATAAGTGAACGGATCTGGAGAGAGACAGAGAGCAGCTGCTCCTCCTTCAGCAGACAAAGCAAGAAAATAAAAGGAATCGCTTAAAACCTAAAACTGTTGAGAAACTGCTATTTTTGAATAAAAATGTTTTCCCTTGTTTAGTACATCATTGCCCAAGTTCCACAATCATTTTCAGTGCCCTCTTCCTAGTTCCACAAGCATTTTCACTTTCCTCTGCCTGCTTAATCCCATACCTTTTGCCTCAAGTGACAGAAAAACATTATTACACAACCTGCCATAACATATGTTACTACCGTTTTGGGATAATTTACGGACAGAATACATTAAAAAATATTTGTATTATTCACATTTGTAATATTTTATGTAGAGAAAATTTTTTGGGGGAACTCTAGTCATTCCCAAGAACCATAGCAGACTTACAACTTTAATGCATCACACATTAAGTGGCTTAGAGCTACAGCTGCCTGTGATTATGTACCTGGCCAGTAGGGGGGTTTGTGTTCACATGAAGCCCCTTGAGCAGAACCCTTTCTTGAACCAATTGGCTCAAGTGGTTCAATGCCTCATGGGGCTTCATCTCACCATCACTACCATACACAGAATGTGATTCAACCACCAAATCATAAATGCCCAGGTCAAAGGAAGGGGCTTGGCATTGGATGTTTGGAGGCTTTTATACAGTCCACTGATGAGGGGAAGTGGGTCCAGGTGTGCACCAGGGTGTGCTGGCCGGCCTGCAAACAAACAAACAAAAAGGAGCCTCCATTTTGGTTAGAGAGCCCCTAGAGGTCAGTGTAGGTAACACAATCATTTTACCTTGTATATAAAGCATGTCAGCCTATGATAGCTTGAAACTGATTTACATGTTTAGAGGGATGTAACATTAAAGCTTCCTTACTGTTTATGACACGTTTTAGACCATTGGTAGCAACAATACTAGTGTTAGGAGCATTGGCTATTAAATTCGGAGGGGGTAAAAGCAGACCTTTATGCTTTTGCAAAAAGGCACAGTTTCCTGAGACCTCAGGAATTATCGGAGGTAAATAAATATTGCATGTTGTTATAATAGTAGCATTTCTTAATTTCTTCAATATCTTTCAGTCTGCAGTTATGCACTGTACTGGTGTGTCGTGGTGAAGAGAAAGCTGGGCTGAAAGGCGAAGCTCTCGGTTTACTGGTCGGTCTACGTTCCTACCCTCATCTATTGTCACGAACTTTGGGTAGTTACCGATAGAACGACATCACGGATATAAGCGGCTTAAATGAGTTTCCTCTGCAGGGTGTCTGGCCTCTCCCTTAGAGATAGGGTGAGAAGCTCAGTCATCTGGGAGGGGCTCAGAGTAGAGCCGCTGTTCCTCCACATCGAGAGGAGTCAGTCGAGGTGGCTCATGCATCTGGTCAGGAAGGCAAGGCAAGGCAATTTTATTTGTATAGCGCACTTTCAACAACAAGGTAATTCAAGGTACTTTACATGATTAAGATGTAAAATAAAAATAGCAACACAGACAAAGGATAAAAACAGCAATAAAGCAAGATGCATACACAGATACATCAAAGCATTACAAAGCATATAATGTAAAAACAGCAGTAAAGCAAGAAGCATACACAAAAAATACACAAACACAAAACAGGAAGCCTCCTGGACGCCTCCCTGGTGAGGTGTTCTGGGCACTTCCCACCAGGATGAGGCCTAGAGGAAGACACAGGACACGTTGGAGGGATTATGTTTTTCGGCTGGTCTGGGAACACCTTGGGAATCCTCCCAAGTGGGTTGGGAGAGGGAAGTCTGGGTCTCTTTGTATAGGCATCTGCCCCCGCGACCCGACCCCGGATAAGCAGAAGACAATGGATGGAAAGGGTGGATCATTCAGTTTATTCTGACATTCCATAATTGTGAAAAATCTAACAAAGAAAGCAACTTTAAACAACATTTCTTCATTATATTTCAACCGTTGTAAATTAGCCAGCATGCTGATATTACTTGCTGTTTATAATTGAAGTAGAGTAATTTCAAGTAATTTAATTTATTATCTTTAGTTAAGTAGTGCAGTAAATACATAAATAACTTTTCACAACCTTGGGGAATTGATTCAGTTGTAAGATGATTAAGTACAGCAACGAACAGATTTTGATGCAAATACCCTAAAATGAATTCCGTTAAAAGTCAAATACTGTCAAAGAGATGCAATTACTGTGAACATTTTAGCTATGGTGTTTCGGGTAGATTTCTATTCTTTTAACTTGGTTGTCATAAATAGTTCGGATTGTACTGTCATATTTCTTAAACAATATACAGAACAAATATGCTTCTATTGTAATCCATCCAGTTGTCTGTTCAGGCTCTGTAGCTAATTGTTCTATGTTCAGGTTTCACATAGGCGGAGCATTAAGTTTGTGTTTTTGTTTTATTCTTCTTTTACACAAGTGCTACTTAAAAGTATATTGATTAATGCAGCAGCAATACTAAAACTGAATGGATCTATGAGGAAGTCTGTGACTCAGCATTTGTTTTTGTAAAAAATATATTGATTACAGCATTGTTTTTAAAATTTCCATATAATTAGATTGCTGAATAAGAGCAACATCTTCAGCTGAAGCAAATATGTCAAAGGAAAAAAAAGTCTTAAGTGTTAGAATGGAAGGTTTTAAAGAGTTATTCCCTGCTAAATGAAAAAATCTGAAGCATCTGAAGGATGTGGAGTTGTTTCGATAAAGATATTTTCATTCTTGAAAGTACTATATAGAAAAATTGTCAATTGTCCTAAATAAAACGCTGATTAGCAAAAGCACTAAGATTTGAAGGAGAAGAAATAAATGCCAGGTTTATATATGAATGTCAGCCTTCGTTTGTCACTTTGATGTGTCTATGATCTGTGAGAGCAGATTACAGGCGTGGGCAAGCATCTATGACAATTTTTACATGAGTCAGTTCTCATGCAGGGAGAGTTATGGTCAGAGGTTTACATACAATCATCTTGAACCTGAGTGTTACACCAATTTTGATCTTTCGATTATTTATTTTAGCCCTTTATTTTGAAGGGTTGAATATTTGTGCAATAAACAATTTCAGTGAATTTAGACAAGATTTTGGCGCACACATTTTTGTTTATTACCGCTTTTATGTATTTCCCATAGGGCTTAAATTTAACAAAAAGGCTAGAATTTGAATTTGAAATCCCATTAATATTTGGTTCTAATGATTGTTAATAAGTTGGTGCTCAATCACATGCTTTGGTAATTCCATTTAGTTTGTGCAATCCACCAGTTAAACTGGAACAAAAACTGCCCTGCAACACGATACCACCACCATACTTAACATTTGGTCAATGGATTCAATGTTTGTAAGTCTCATCTTCACTCCTCTAAACATCCGTCTTCTATTATGGCTAGGTATCCCAATCTTTGGCTGATGTTATAACAAAGCTTTTCTTCAGAGAAAATTTGACATCCTCATGTTTTTTTAAGCTGCAGATTTCAGTCATATTCGAATGACGTTGAGGTTGTCGATTTGCATGGCAAGGGGCTTCTTTTGGGGTGCTGCTTCATTTGTATTGAGGTACTTGTGTTCCTGCAGTTTTCAGTTTGTGGTAAATTTAAGTTTGTGTCATTCTTCTTTCTCCTCATCTAGATAACAGTTTCATTCAGAAGTTTGAAATCTAGACACAATGGACTATTCTTAACACAGTAATGTTAGATTCATACCAAAACTGTTTTTTGGCCAAATAAATCAAGCTTTAAGAAAGACCTTCCTCTATTTCAATCCTTTTGAAAATGTGTGCACTGTACTTAAAACCCTATTATATTTACATACAGTAAAATTAAAGAATTGTGCACCTCTTGTTAGACTTTCTTTAAAACAGAACAAGGCTGTCAAGAGTCAAAAGCATTGCTATGTAATGTATATTTCTGAGACAAAAGAACACCTTTACTACAGATATTGTACTCCTTCAACAAAAAGCTGTTAATGTACATTGTGTTCTGCTAGAACTGTCATTTATATTCTTTTGCTTTTAAGTTTTGATAGAACGGATTTCTTTGCATTGAAACATATATTTTTATTGTTGCTGTCACGGTTATAGCTTCAATCCTTTCTGCTTTATGCACTTGATTTGTTGTTCTGCTTAGTCTTTTTTCTTGCTCCTTTCCGAAGCGCTGCAGATCAGAGCTGCCATAATATATATATATATATATATATATATATATATATATATATATGATATACATTTTGAATTAAAAAAAATCCTCTATGTCTCATTTGCAAAAGTGTTCTTTGTTTACAGATGGTGGCATCAGATGGTGTCCAGCAGAGTAGCCCAGTGACTGTCAACATTCTGGTTATTGATGCCAATGACAATACGCCCACGTTTGCTCAGGTCTCCTACAGCGTTGAAATCTTTACAGACATGCAGCCAGGGGAGACGGTGCTACAGGTAATCAATCCAATATGATCGTTCTCTTCCATTTTGACTTCCGTTTTTTTGTTATTGTTTTTTTTTTGTCTACCACTGAGACACTGCACTTTGTCCCCATCACACAGAATCTCTTTTTCAAATGCTTTTTCATGCTCAGTAAGAATAACCAGAGCAATCTTGGCCATTGTGTTGACAGGCAAAGCCCAGGAGCATATCCCTTTGTCTTATCTGCAGTCATAACAGACATGGAAGAGAAAATGTTTTTCTCTGGCATCAGTAAGTCATAGTGGAAGGTTTCTGTGATATCAATTTATCAGCCCTTCTTATAGCATGCAACAGGATTTGAAAAATAAAGCAGGATTGCTTTTTTATTACTTTAATCATTTTGGATTCCTCTGTGGATTTGGGTCATTGTTTTGATTTAATTACTACATTGACTTTAAATGTTTCCATTACTTTTCCATTTTTTCTCTGTCAAGCACAAACACCAAGACAGTTAAACATATATACATAGCATTGCAAAAGTATCCACACCCCTTGATAAGCCAAGACACAAACACAACACGAAATAGTTCATACTTGGGAGGTAGAGGTAAAATGATATAGGATTTTCAAACTTACTTATTAATGTTGTCTAAAAAATCTTAGAGGCCTTTGCAGAGCAGCTGTATTTATTCACACACACAGCTGGGGTCTATTTGCTAATTATGTGACTTCTGAATGCAATTTGTTGTGCTGGATTTTATTTGAGAGTATCAGAGTAAGGGGGGAAATGCAAATGCAATTCAAAGTTTAAAAAAAGAATGTAAAAAATGTTGAAGACCATGTATTATTTTGCTCAATAATTATACACTGCTTTGTCTTGGTCTATCACATAATATTGCAATAAAATTAAATAGAGTTTTTGTGTTTTAACATAACAGGCTGTGAAAAGATTCAAGGATTATGGTGGCTTTTGCAACTCTGTGTACACAAAGTATGTGTACGCACATAAACAAGTGCACTTGGATGCTTAAGGCAAGGCAAGGCAATTTTATTTGTATAGCACACTTTCAACAGCAGGGTAATTCAAGGTGCTTTACATGATTTGGTGATTTAAAAAAAACACATAAAAGAAACACACATTACACATGATACACAATAAAGCAAGAGAAAAATAAAAAAAGCAAGAGAGCATGAACACATTTCATACATATGACATCAAGCATTTACTCAAAGGCAATTCTAAACAGATGGGTTTTTAGTCTCGATTTAAAGCAGTTCAGAGTTTCAGCAGCTCTACACTCGTCAGGAAGTCTGTTCCAGATAAGGGGAGCATAAAAAGTGAAAGCTGCTTCTCCATGTTTAGTTCTGAGTCTAGGGATGTTTATTAGGCTAGAGTTGGAGGACCTGAGTGGTCTTGGTGGTTGGTACCATGACAACAGGTCTTCAACATATTTTGGTGCTAAGCCATGTAATGATTTATAAACTAGTAAAAGTATTTTAAAGTCTATTCTCTGAGCTACAGGGAGCCAGTGTAAGGACTTTAGAACTGGGGTGATGTGCTCTACTTTCCTGGTTCTAGTGAGGACCCGAGCGGCAGCGTTCTGGATCAGCTGCAGCTGTCTGATTGACTTTTTAGGCAGACCTGTGAAGATGCTGTTGCAGTAATCAATCCGGCTAAAGATAAACGCATGGATGAGTTTTTCTAGGTCGTGTTGCAAAATCAGTCCTTTAATCCTAGAGATGTTCTTCAGGTGATAGAACGCTGACCTTGTTATTAACTTTATGTGACCCTGGAGGTTCAGGTCTGAGTCCATTACTACACCTAGGTTACGAACCTGATCAGTAGTTTCTAGCTGTATTAATTGAAGCTGTGTGCTGACTCTTGATCGTTCCTCCTTGGGTCCAAAAATAATCACTTCAGTTTTGTTTCTATTCAGCGGGAGAAAGTTATGGCACATCCATCTGTTTATTTGGTCAATGCATTGATTTAGGGTTTGAATGGGTTCAGAGTCACCTGGTGACATTGTAATGTAGAGCTGAGTGTCATCTGCGTAGTTATGGTAGCTAATGTTATTGGTTGCTATAATCTTGCCTAGTGGGAGCATGTAGATATTAAATAAGAGGGGCCCCAGGATGGAGCCCTGGGGCACCCCACATGTGATTTCTGTTCGTTCTGATGAAAAGTTTCCTATTGAAACATAGAAGTCTCTGTTCTTTAGGTAAGACTCGAACCAGCCAAGTACTGTACCAGAGAGTCCGACCCAGCTCTCCAGTCGTTCCAATAAAATATCGTGATCAACAGTGTCAAATGCTGCACTGAGGTCCAACAGAACCAGCACTGTGGTTCTTCCACAGTCTGTATTTATGCGGATGTCATTAAATACTTTGACGAGGACAGTCTCAGTGCTGTGGTGAGCGCGGAAACCAGACTGAAAAGCATCAAAACGGTTTGTCATTGTTATGAAGCCATTTAACTGCTGAAACACAGCTTTTTCAATAATCTTACTGATGAATGGGAGATTAGAGATTGGCCTGTAGTTCTGCATTAACGTGTTGTCCAGATTTTTCTTCTTTAGCAGTGGTTTAATAACTGCTGTTTTTAAAGCCTGAGGGAAGACACCTGATAGCAGTGATGAGTTCACTATTTGAACAAGATCAGAACCAATAACAGGAAGAACCTTCTTTAGAAAAGCTGTGGGTAGGATATCAAGACAGCAGGAGGAGGAGCTTAATTGGAAAATGATTTTTTCAAGGCTGTTCTGGTTTAATTCGTGGAATTCAGACATTATCTCTACATTGTTGTTGATTGGGGATAGCACTGGTTTTGGGTTTGATATTGAGGTACAGATTGACCGTCTAATTGTTAGAATCTTTTCAGTGAAAAAGCTGGCAAATTCATTGCAGGCCCTGGTAGAATTTAGTTCAGGGGCTACTGTCACTAAAGGATTAGTTAGTCTTTCCACTGTTGCAAATAGAGTCCGTGCATTATTAATGTTTCTGTTGATGATTTCAGAAAAGAATGATTCCCTAGCATCTTTTATAGTTAGCTGATATCTATTCAGTCTCTGTTTGTAGATCTCACAGTGAACCTGGAGTCGAGTTTTCCGCCATTTTCTCTCGGCTCGTCGACACTCTCTTTTTTCACTACGTACCAGTGGATTACTTGTCCACGGAGACTTCTTTCTACCTGAGACTACTTTCACTTTAGTTGGAGCAATGGAATCCATGATGTCTGAGATTTTCGCAAGGAAATTATCTACCAACTTATTAACTGAGTTTGAGTTGGGAGATGAGGGGGATGTGGTGGAAGGATAAATACGTTTAAAGGTTTCTACTGAACTGTCCCCTAGAAAACGCTTTTTTATAGTGGTCTTACTGTGGCTGGATAATTTAGCAGAGATGGTACTTTCAAAGAAAATACAGAAATGGTCAGATAATGCAATATTAATTACAGAGATGTCAGAAATATTTCAACCTTTGCTGATAATTAAGTGCAGAGTGTGTCCTTTATTGTGTGTTGGTTGTTTGACATGCTGGATCAGTCCGAAGTTGTGGAGAGTATCATCTAATGTTTTTGCTTGTCTATCTTGGGGGTTGTCGGTATGGATGTTAAAGTCCCCCACGATGATTAGTTGGTCATAGTCGATACATATTACAGAAAGAAGGTCATTGAAATCATTAAAGAAGTTAGAGTTAAGTTTTGGTGGTTTATATAAACTTAGAAATAACGCTTTGTTAGGCTCATTTATCTGGGTGGCTAGGTATTCAAAAGAATCAAACGTGCCCAGAGTTACCTTTTTAAAGTTCATTGAGTTGTGAAAGATGGTGGCTACACCTCCACCTCGTCTGTGTTTTCTGTTCTCGCTTAAGAAATTGTAATTTGGAGGACTAGATTCTATTAATGAAGTTGTTTCGTTATTTTCATCTAGCCAAGTTTCTGATAAAAAAAGGGCGTGTAAATTATGCTCAGTGATGAAGTCATTGATAAGAAAAGACTTCCCGGATAGAGATCTAATGTTTAATAAAGCTAACTTAAGTATTGTGATGATGGGCAGCTGAACCTTCTGACAAGTTATCAATTTGAGATTTTGTTTAATATGAGAGCGTGTGGTCAACGGTTTATGTTTCCTGCTGCTGATAATCACTGATATAGCCTAAGGGGTGCCGGGTGAATTCTGGGAGACGGTAGGGGTGGATTTATTGCCCGGTTCCCTCAGATATCAGATATCTGTAATAATCAGTGGGGGGAAGCTCCCAGGCTTATTGACACTAGTCCCAGGCGTTTGGTGTAGTCTAAGTTTAGGTGTTAATTGTGTCCCAAATTTGATTTGCTCGTTCAGTCTGTCTGTAAAGTTTCTAAATGGAGACTCATTTGATGTGGCTGAGTCACAGGAAGATGAAGACTTAATCTCTGATGGTTGTTTATCTGTTTGGTCCTGTGGTGTCATCATGACTTGCTGTTTTTGTTCTCTGATATCCATGGGCGCCTCAAGGTCAGCTTTTGGGAGCAAGTGTTTTGCTTTCCGATTTTGATAAGAAAAAATGTTTGCTGCTAAGAGCCTTACTCCGGCCTTGTTCAAATAGCGCATCCCTTCTTTGAACAGATGATTAGCACTTCCAAATACTTTGAAATTATTAATAAATGTGAACGACTTCTCAGCTGATTGTTTCTTCAACCATTTATGGAGCATGCAGAGTCTGCTAAATCTTTCATCATTCCCTTCAGGGACTGGTCCGCTGATGAGGATGTTTACGTTAAGTCCATCAAGTCTCTGTAGGAGATCAGAAAAGTCTCTCTTCAGAATCTCTGATTGTCTCATCGCGATATCTGCTGATCCAGCGTGAATGACAAGCTTTTCCAAAGCAGGATGTTGGTCCAAGATTTTAGGGATTTTTTCTGATATTTCTCTCACTGTATTTTTGTAGCAGCTATAAACTTTGGTATTCTTGCTACAAAAAGCCTCAGTTCCATTAATTGATCCATCTTGTATGATAACAATCTTTGCTGGGGGGGCTCTTACTTTGTTATGTGTCCGTTTGATGCGGCTGGGTTTCTCCTGGTAGCTTTGACTGGTCCTAGGGGCTGCGTCATCTTTCGGGGAACTCAAGGCTGCAAATCTGTTTTTCAGCGGGATTCCAGGTGGAGAAATATCTCTTGTTTTTGGCTGAAACCTCTTTTGTTTACTCTTAGCAGAAGCGGCAGTTCTGGGTTCTGAGGTTTCTCTGTGCCGGAGTTTCTTTTGTTTTTTCTTCCTCGGAGAACAGGCTGGGGTTGATTTCATGCGTTTTAAAGCTGGCCAGTTTTCATTATAGTGCGGAGTTCTGCCGCTCAGACGCCTGTAGGGAGTCTCTGTGACACGGTTAGACCGATGTAACACCGGGCTGATAGGCTGTTCCCTGTTTGTATTCAACGGTAAAGTTGTGTCATTTTGTCCATAATCAGCGTGAAGATCAAAATTAATTTCCAGACGACGTAGCTTCGTTTCAATGCCCTCAATTCTGTGGAGCAGTTTTTCAAAATCCTCAGCTGAGCAAAAAACCATGTTGATAAGTCCATAAAAAAGTAATCCAAGAGATCTGGTCTAATACAGAAACTCCAGGGGCTGGGTAGATAAAGTAACTAAGAAAAAGTTAAGAAAAGAAAATAAGAAAAGCAAACAGAAAATAAAATAAAGTGAGTGGATCTGGAGAGAGACAGAGAGCAGCTGCTCCTCCTTCAGCAGTAGCAGAGAATTTTTCTCTGTTTAAGTATGTTTTATTTTTATTTTTCAGTTGATCTGTTCTTATATCAGAACCTCTCAAGAAAAGACACTAAAAAGGTCAAGTTTAATCTCTTCTTTTCAAACAGCCGTTTCACTCTGCCTGAAATGAGGCCAGGGGTTACACAGTGTCTGCTCTGACCCCTTAACCGAATTTATAAGCTGTTTATGAGAGCTGGAGTCCCCCCTGAGTATGCTGAAGCTTATTTGATCCTAAAATTTTTTACTCCAGTGTCAGTATCATGGAAAAAAAGAGGTCGTGGAAGTTTGGATTAAAGTTCCAAGCCTTTAAAGATATGAGGTCAGCTGCACCATGAAGGCTAATAATTACAAAGAGCAGAATGCTCTTTTTCCTTTTGAATTTATGCTTAGGAGAATTACTCAGTTTGAATAACATTTTTAATATTACCTTTAAAAAGTGTAGTTGCTGTTTCTATGCAGATTTATAATCCATTTTATGTTAAATGAAATGTGATCATTATTTCACTGTTTTTACCAGTAAAATTCACAGCTCTGTTTTTTCACATGAAATAGATGTCATATATCCATTAAAAATAATGCAGCACCAAAGCAATCGGTGCTATGAAACATCACAGCTCCCTCTGAGAAAACATATTCTTGCTTGGCTGTTTCAGAAATATGGTTAGCTGTAACCTCCTCCAGTTAAAAGTACAAACTGTGGAACAGAAAGCAGCCATATTGTCGGCATAATGTGTTCTCTTACAATTTTTTCCCATTCTGTTTTCTCAGTTAACTGCAGCAGATGCTGATGAGGGACTGAATGGTCTGGTTACATATGAGATTCTGGCTGGTGCCCAAGGAGATTTTGTTATTAATAATCGCTCTGGACGCATCACTGTGGCGCCTGGTGTCATGTTAACTGTGGGACGATCTTATGCCCTCACAGTCAAAGCCTCTGATAATGCACCTGGCACCCAGAGAAGGTACAGTAATACAACTTTCCAAAATACATACATGTGTGACAAATTGGTGATGATGAAACAAGGACTTTATTTTGTTGTTAATTATCAAATGGGTGGTCAACACACTAAAAAGGGGCAGATTTTCTCTTTATCTCAATGCTTTGAGATAAAAAGACATGTCACCCTTCACTGAATATTGTTTAACAAGTTGTTTTTAATATGCAATCTGCAGTTCAACTTTAACTCTGGAAGTCCTTTCAAGGCCAAATAATTTGAATACAATTTCTGAAGGGAGGCTTAGGGTGAATGTAGTTGTTTTATAGATCACACGTTCACCTTGTTTTACAGATCACACATTCACCCATCCTGGCATACATCAATCCAACTCCTGCTTGTCTGAAATTGTTACTTTCTCCAGGTCATTCTGGGGAATCCCAAGGTTTTACCGTCTGATCAGATGCCTGAAGCACCACATCTCTTTCTTTTCTGTACCAAAGATTAGTGGGCCAACTCCAGGCTCCCCCAAATGATTAAGCCTCTTACCTTATCTTTAATGCTCTGCTCAACAATCTTATGTTAGAAGCTCATTTTGGCCACTTGCTTCCGGTATTCTAATCTTTCCGTCATTAACCATATATAATGACAACATTTGAAGGTTGAAACATAGATTGACCTGTAATTTCAGAGCTTTGCTTTTTGGCTCAATGTTTTCTTTACTACAACAGATCAGAGCAACACCCACATTCCTGAGGGCCCCAATCTATCGTTCCTTTCCCCTGTCCATGATACCACTACTCATGACCGTGACACCAAGATATTTGAACTCCTCAGCTGGACGCCTCCAAGTGGGATGCCATGGTTCCCCATCAGAATTAAAGATGGACTGGTCCTTCTGAGTAACGGGTCATCTCTCTGCCTCAAGCAGAGATGTTCAAGTATCTCGATATCTCCTCTATATAAAAAAGCATGATTTGGCAATTGTATAATTTAGCCTAGAGATGGTGTTATAAAAGTTTGCAAGTAAATATACTAAAAATAATATATTTTCTAAATGTAATTTAAGTAAGTAATTTGTAATAGATATGTTTTAAAAAATCTTAAATGGAGAAAAAAATTAAAAGTATTATCTGCAGGTGGATAATTATCAGATTGTAATTAGAGCTTCAGAATACAAAGAAGAAACATGAGCAAAAGACAAAAAGATTTTTTTTAGGTGTTGTAAATTGCATTTAATCTCAAATTGGCAGTTTCTCAGTTGATAAAAAGTTCAAACAAACAAGGAAAAGGAGCAGAAAACAAATCAACGCACAGAGACGATGGGTGATGGCTTCCAGTAATTTTGTGGCAGATTTAAATGTTTTCTCATCACAGACTGAAACTACGCTCCCTTTCAAAGTATAGATAGACGTGATGTGATGTGGGATGAGATGTGGCCTTAAACTGTATTTGTTGTTCTTTTTGTTGTTCACATCTTTCAGAGATGCAATTAAATAATTATTGAGCTGCATCAGTTAGTTCCATAACTTTGGCCAAAGATAAGCCTGTTTCTTCAGAAACACCCAATCAAATTATCCAGCACAGTAAAAGTGAGATTTTCTGAGTCCATCTCTCAATGTTTTTCTTCCAAACCCCTCAGAACCCTTTAAGAAATTTGAAATGTCTGGCACCTAGCAAAAGGCCCTGCTTGGGCATTGGTTGGGCATTTTAACAATCCTGCAATGTTTAAAGATGAAAAGCCGTTCTGGTTTTATTATCTAAAGTTAATAACAGTATGAAGGTCAGAAAAAAGAATATCCTTAAAACCAAGTTTTTGTGCTTTTTTGTTTTTTAGCGCGTTAGACCTATACTTTTGTTAAGATGATAAACAGCCTGTTAAAGTTTAATCCAGTCAATTGCTTCTCTGTCTCTTTTTTTCTCTGCTTTTGTTTCTGTTGTATTTTAAAGCTCTACTGACAGTTTGGTCATGATCCTCTAGCACAAAATGCAAAGACTTTATTTTCCAGTCTTAAGACTTTCTTCTGGAGTGCATTTCCCTGGTTTTACTGTCCAATGTATGAAGAAAAATGTATAATCTCACTAGCAAATGAAGTGGAAGTGAAAGCTTTGAAGAAATGGTCTACACATAAGAGCTTGGATGAGAGCTCTGTATCTGAGTAAACTATCTTTAACATTTTCTCTGATATGTAGGAAATGAAGAACTTCCATGAGGTAAACTGTTTTTCAAACAAAAATTAATACCATTGTTGGGCACATGCTCTTCTATAATCTAGGAGCTCCATCACTACAGTCTACATTGAGGTTTTACCGCCCAACAACCAGAGTCCTCCACGCTTCCCCCTCCTCACCTACAACCTAGAGATCAGCGAGGCCATGAGGATTGGAGCTATTCTCATCAATCTGCAAGTAAGGCACAAATTCACATTCCCCACTTTTCCCATTCAGTTTGCATATTTCCCTACAGTTACCCAGTTTAAACATCACTCATAACATGTTTTGCTTTTATATTGTGGTTTAATATCCATGTCTGTATTACACTTATTTTACTTCAGTCCTATCCTACCTGTAGCCGTCATGTTCTTCCATAGGTTGATAGGATTATGTGACTCTACTGTCATTTTGCTTTTCCCCCAGGCAACAGACAGGGAAAATGATCCAATCACGTACCGGATTGTGAGTGGGGATACCCAGAAGGTCTTCAACCTCTCTCAATCGTAAGTGTAAAAATTTCCCCTCGGGCTTTCTGTACTTTTTTGCAAGTTGAGTAGTAGCATAAACTAGACTGTAGAAATAAAAAGGTCATGTTGTATGTGTTTTTTGCTGTCTTTATGTATTTTGTTCAAACGCTCTCTCAATAAAAGCTGATTGATGTAGAGTAGGTATGATTGATTAAAAATCATATTTATGTTCAAAGATAAAATATTCCACTGTATTTTAACTTCATAAGCTGCTGGTGATACATTTTTATCCTACAAAGGAAATCTTCAAACACTAATATTCCATTTTTTATCCACAAGAAAATCTTGTTGAATGTAGGTTGATTTAGCTACAGATCCAACTTATGGTATAAAGCAGTGGCGGCTTGCCAATAGAGGGCGATAGGGCGCCGCCCCCCGCAGTGTTTCCCAAGTGTTTTTTATTTTTATTTTAAAAAAATCTTCAACAATAATCACATATTCTAAGTTAATTGTGTGTTTAAATTCGTAACAAAGTATCATATATAAAAATATATATCATTTTTGGAGAAAAAGCTCCCGTTGCTGAGCGGCTGGGGCGACAGAAAGATCGCCCCAAGCAGTGCAGCAGCCAGCCAATTACTGACAAGAAATTCGCACATGGCAACAGGAATTTATCCAATCAGCATCGTTGATTGGGACGCTTGAAGGGCAATAGAGAAATCACCCCAAGGCTGGTGTGAGGATGGCCAAGATATCTGGTGGTGATATTGGCAGTACTTAGTTCAGGAAATAGTGGAGTTGTGCACAAAGCTCAGAAAGCACAAGTTTGATATAAAAAAAGCAAAAAAAAGCACAGCCCCACCAAGAATATTTTTCACCAGCCGCCACTGATTTAAAGGTTTACAAAAACCTAAATTGACATATATACCACAGTGATGCTTTTAATTGCAAATAATTAAGAACCAAATAGAAAATGATTGAGATAAATATTTTATTTTCTTCTATTGAAAGTGAAGAGTATCAAAGAGAAGAAAGTCAGGCAGTTTTGGGCAGTATTAGAGTCTGACTTAAGATACCGTGATTTTTTTTAGATACGTTTCCTTTTTTCAGATCTATTCCCTGTTTGACTATCTATAATAACTATTTCTTCAGATTTGTTTTTGTTTAACATACCCAAGATCAGAGATATGTTTTTTTGTCAGGCACTAGTTTAAAAATTGCTGTGTCATATTCAGCTCAGCTGTAGTCTTTTAAACCATAAATACCACAATGAGAATCACTAATTTGTACCAGTAATGTCAGGCTTACAAAAGCTGACATAGCTAGTATGTTACAAAAACTCAGAAGAATGTTAACAATGGTACTTGTGTGTGTGCTAAATTTTCACATGTTTCTAATTTTAAAACAAGATGCAAAGGCAGAACTGTTCCTAAAAAAGCTTTGCCAAGGAAGTAACTTCTCTCTATGTTGATACAGTTTACCTATATTTAAACGAGACATTTGGGGGAATTTCCGCATATGTTTATGTAACTCACATCTAGAGCAAATTATTTGCCATTACCAAAACCCAGAATGGCTTGTGTTGCGCAAAAAATAAGTGGAATTGTTTAAAAAAAATGCTGAAAGCTGGTGGTCATTTTGGCAAAGTAAAAACAAAAAACACGAACTAATTCTCTGCTTGGTTTAATAAAAAGAAGAGAAAAACAGGTCAGGGATGTCACATAAGGTGGAATTCTTCCTGTTTTCCAGTGGAGTAACCCTGACATTTTAGTAAATAATTTTCCCACTTTAATAAATTGTCTACATTGTGTTTAAAATCATGTTTTTTCTTAATCCCGAATTTAAATCTTAAGAGGACCTAGACCTGATGCAAAACAGGTACTGTCAGGGATGTGTGTGGAGTATGGACCCAAACGCAGACACTGAGGAAGTGCAGGATGTTTATTTAAAGGTGGAGGAGGTGATGATGATGGTGGTGGTGATGACGGCAGGAATGGAGACACTGGACATCAGGCAGGAACAGAGAGGCAGGAAGACGACACAACAACGCTAATGATCCGGCACTGAGTGGAGAGAAGTGATTGGTTTTAAAAGCAGGAGGTGAGTAGGATCAGGTGTGAATGATTTGGGAGACACAGGTGAGGACAATGAGGAGGAGTGAATAGGGCAGCGTGACAGGACCCCCCCTTTAAAGGCGAATTCTAGCGAGAGAGGAGCAAGAAAGAAAAAGGAAAAAAAAAAGAAGCACCCTTCCCAGGGTGGGTGGAGGGGGCCCACGGAAGGAGGGCTCCGAGTCTTTCTGGGTACGCCCCTGGAAGTCTGGCGGACGACCAGGTGGGTGGCCCCTGAGGACGTGGAGGTCGGGAGGACTGCCCCGGTGGCGTCCGCCCGCCCTCCCACGCCGGGTGAGACGAAGAATCTGGAGGCTCGGATGCCGGCTGAGACGAAGAATCTGGAGGCTCGGACGCCGGCTGAGACGAAGAATCTGGAGGCTCGGACGCCGGCTGAGACGAAGAATCTGGAGGCTCGGACGCCGGCTCGGAAGCCGGCTGAGAAGAGTCTGGAGGCTCAACCGACAGCGGTCGGTGGTGAAGAGGCTCCAGCGACGGGGACGGATCCTCCTTGACCCTCCCTGGGAGCTCTAGCGACTGGGACGGGTCCTCCTTGACCCTCCCTGGGAGCTCTAGCGATGGCGACGGGTCCTCCTTGACCCTCCTGGGAGCTCTAGCGACGGGGACGGGTCCTCCCTGACCCTCCCCGGGAGCTCCAGCGACCCATGGGGCAATGTCGGTCGCTGGAGAGCTGCCGCTGTGACTGCTAAGAATACAGCAGCCACAATAACGGCAGGTTCTGGGACTGGAGCTGGAACGGGCTCATGGACTGGAGCTGGAACGGAGCGATCCCACCTCGGTGGTGTCGCCGTCTGCGACGAGGTGCTGGATCTCCCCTGGAACAGAGGTAGGCTGTCTTGTCCCCATAGAAAAACTCGAACAGGTCCTCCTCCCTGATGTGAGGAGCCCCCGAAGAGCCAGCTGGAGGAGGGACAAAGACGGCGGGGGAGAGAACCGGCGGTGCGTGCAGCGCGTAGATGCAGCCGACGTTGGTGGTCCGTGTGGGAGCGCCGCCCTGCTCCCCGCTCCCGGAAACTCCGGCTCGGCGGCCCCGTCGCAGGCAGCCCCGTCGCCTGTGGCGAGATGGTGGAGCCGGAGAGGGTGGACCGGTGATCTCGTCCAACGCCTCCTGGCGAATCCTCTCCGCCTCGCGCCGCAGATCGGCGAGATCCCGGGCAGAGAAGTCACTCTGGAAGTGAGGGAGCAATTTGAGGATCTCCTCAGCTCCAGAGATGCGTACCGGAAGATAAGGGGAGGCCGCGATGTTCCCCAGGTCGGCCCAGAGGTCCTGGCGCAGGGCGGCGATCTCCCGGGCGAGTGCTGGGTCCATGTTTAGGGCCGGATCATTCTGTCAGGGATGTGTGTGGAGTATGGACCCAAACGCAGACACTGAGGAAGTGCAGGATGTTTATTTAAATGGTGGAGGAGGTGATGATGATGGTGGTGGTGAAGACGGTAGGAACGGAGACACTGGACATCGGGCAGGATCGGACAGGTGAGGACAATGAGGAGGAGTGAATAGGGCAGCGTGACAGGTACAAAGTCATCCCATCTGCTGAACTTGATGGCCTTATTTTCATCTGTGTGCAGGTAGTGCAATCTGGTTTGATAATCATGTACAGAAGCAAAGTAAATAGTTAGAGCAAAACAGTTGTAAAGAATGGAAATTGCACTGCTTCATGACCCCCACCAGTGTACATATTGACAAGAGTCAAAGTCAATGTAAAGCATGAAGATATATTCCGTCTCTTCTCTGTTCTTTCTTTCTCTACTCATTTAGGTTTAAGCCAGCATAAATAAACATGAAAAAAAATCGGCATTGACTAAATCCATCTGTGTTTTCTGCTAACATGGTGCAAATTAAAGGCCCCAAATGTCAAAGCAGTTTTGGTCTTTTTCAATCCATCACAAAAGCAAGCAAATATGAAAAGATGAGCCACAGAGAGACTGAAAATGCAGAACCCCCCTTAACAAGTCTCTCTAATTGATTAAAGCCTGTTTTTTCTGCACCCTTAGCCTCCCAGCTATGAAAGGACAAGCTGTGTTGCCGCTGTGCACAAGCAAAGCAAGGGCAGCCTGCCTTTGTTGGCATTACTATGTAATTGTCACGCTGCCCTATTCCTGCCTGATTGTGTTCACCTGTCTGTCTCATCATCCACACCTGATCCTACTCACCTCCTGCCTTTAAGACCCCTCACTTCCTTTCACTCCCGGCCGGATCATCCATCCTAGTCCTCCTTCCTCCTAGTCCTCTATTGTCTTCATCCCCATGGTGTGTCGTCTTCCTGCCTCTTCGTTCCAGCCCGATGTCCAGTGTCTCCGTTCACCACCATCATCACGATCTCCTCACTTTAATAAAACATCCTGCACCTTCCTTCAGCGAGTGCGTTTGGGTCCATTCTCCACACATCCCATGACAGTAATCTCCAAAACCACATATGACAGAAATCCTGCTGAAACAAATTGTAATCTTTTTTTTCTGTCTGATCATTCACTGTGTTGCAAAAATCAGCTAAATTTAAACACAACTTCAAGTTGTCACTGATACAGCACATGATTAATTAAAAATTATTTTCTACACTTCATGTAATGAATAACCTTCACAACCCGTAAATTCAGCCACAACACAGAAATGGGAGTAATCAAAAAGATTTATTTAAATATAAATCTTGCAGCTCAAGATTAGGAACACCACCAGTACTCTGTGGAAAAAAGGAAACAGGTTAGAAACTTGTGTTTCCACAACGAAACTGTGGTGCACTAATATTAACACGGCAATGTTATACCCAACTAATGCCAATGTAGAAAAAATGTCAAAATTCCATCAATTAAACCCAAAAAAACCTTGAAGAAATTATTAACCAATTAAGCTCCTTTTCTTGCTGTCTTGATATCCTATCCACATAGGCCTGGGACAATAAAAAATGTTGCTGGGCGATATATTGTCCCACAAATTATTGACGATAAACAATATTATTGTCGACATTATCAAGACCAAAATAACCACTTATGTAAAGTTAATATATCATAATAATGCAAGTACACCCACTTTCAGCCCATTTTTTTTAAGCTGCAGCCTGGGACTGACCTGTGAGGTGAGCACGCCTGCTTTGAAGAAGGTCACTCAGCTTCTTCTTCTTAGTGCGTGTAGGAGGTTCATCCTAATTTCCTCCAGCAGCAGCTGTGCTGCAGCTCTCACCACTGGTACCTTCTCCACTTGCTTCTGGCTCTTTTAAGTCCAGCAGCTCTTGCACAAGCTGATGTTTGACATCATCCAATGCCTCAGCCTCCTCCATGGTGCCACGGTATCTTGGATCCAAGATACCGTGGCCTTTCTCAGGAGGACTTGGATAGCAGGTGAGTTGTATTTTTCAGTCAGTACCCTGCACATGTTTTGTTTAACATTGGCTGTCAGTGCAGTCTCATTTGGCCCTGGAGAGAGAAGGTCACCTTTAAGCAGTTCCAGTACAGGCTTAACTGAGGACACTGTGACATATTTTTACCCTGAAAGGACATCTGTGAAGTCAGCCAGTGGCTTCTTTGCTGGGTTGATGGACTCCAACACAGAAACATCCTGCCAGGTGGGGTTGAGGTGTCCATGCTTTCTGTCCTGAACCAAGACACGTCTAATGGCTGGAAGCTGCTCGAGCACCCTCTCTACCATCTTTTGCTTAGTGCCCCATCGTGTGGCGATATCCTGTGGGAAGGATAATATTTGTTATTTTTCATTAGGTGGTCTATATCAACATTCAGTGTTAAACAAATATTACTATTTACATTTCTATTATTTATCATTAGCAATTCGGACATTATATTAGGTAACATGCAACACTATGCACTCTGCACTATACATACAGGAGAGAGAGAGAGAGAGAGAGAGAGAGAGAGAGAGAGAGAGAGAGAGAGAGAGAGAGAGAGAGAGAGAGAGAGAGAGAGAGAGAGAGAGAGAGAGAGAGAGAGAGAGAGAGAGAGAGAGAGAGAGAGAGAGAGAGAGAGAGAGAGAGAGAGAGAGAGAGAGAATCTAACCACTAGACTGTGTTGGGGGAGACTGGACAGGTCTCTTTTCTAAATCCAGCTCATTTGACATAAAATATGTTAACCAAACTTCTACAGAGTCTTATGGCACGGGCTGCCCGATCTTTGTCACTGTCCAGATCATGGGGGACAGCAAGATGGAGATTGTGGCCAAAGCAATTAAGCCATGGCCAGCAAAGATTCTTTGTTGCACAATGTTTGGACTATTGTCTCTAGTGATGGAGGCTAGTTTGTTCTCATCCAGTCCCCAGTCTGCTAAAGTCGCCTGAAAGTTTTCCTCCAGGGTGGCAGTAGTGTGATTTTCCCAAGCTGTGAAAACTCGACTGGGTGATTATGTTTCAGGTGGGAATGCAAGTTTGTTGTATTGCCTTTTTTTGTTACTACAATTTTGGAACAGAGTTGGCATACTTGCTCGTGTGTGTTGATTACCCCACCTCTCTCATTGGGCTTGAAGCCGAAATACTCCCACACTGTTTCCATAGCATTTGGTTTTGCTATAAGGTTCTCCATTCTCCTCACGAGGCTCCCTTGCTGCTTGCGGCTCTGGTTCCTCCCAGAGATGCAAAGATCCTGAATGACTGACAGGATGTTTGACTCCCTTCATTTCATTTCATCCAATCCATCAATGACTTCTTGTTAAGTGCCTTGAGATGACATCTGTTGTGAATTAGCGCTATATAAATAAACTGAATTTAATTGAATTCCGCTCAGTCACTAACGTTCCCAGGTGCTGAGACCGATGCACAAAGAAAACCCTCTTGTCATCCAGCGTGTTTAGAGGCGAGAGACGAGGAAAACAAATACACGCATGCACATGGCGATATATCGAGGCCGGACAAATTTAGTTAATTTTCATCTATCGTGCGATTAATTGATTTATTGATTATTGTCCCAGCCCTACACCCACAGCTTTCCTTAAGAAAGTTTTCCCTGTCATTGAGTCTGATCTTATTCAAATAGTGAATTCATCGCTCCTGTCAGGTTTCTTCCCCCAGGCATTAAAAACAACAGTTATTAAACCACTGCTAAAGAAGAATAATGTGGACAACATGTTAATGGAGAACTACAGGCCAATTTCTAATCTTTCATTCATCAGTAAAATTATTGAAAAAGCTGTGTTTTAGCAGTTAAATAGCTTCATAACAATGACAAACTGCTTTGATTTTTTTCAGTCTGGTTTCCTTGCCCACCACAGCACTGAGACTGCCCTCGCCAAAGTTTTCAATGACATCCGCATAAATACAGACTGTGGTAAAACCACAGTGCTGGTACTGTTGGACCTCAGTGCAGCATTTGACACTGTTGATCAAGATATGGGAACAACTGGAGAGCTGGGTCGGACTCTCTGGTACATTACTTGGCTGGTTTGAGGTCCTACCTAAAGAAAAGGGACTTCTTTGTTTCAATAGGAAACTTTATATCAGAACGAACAGAAACCACATTTTGGGTGCCCCAGGGCTCTATCCTGGGGCCCCTATTATTTCATATCTACATGCTCCCACTAGTAATCACTTTTGGACCTAAAGAGGAATGATCAAGAGTCAGCACACAGCTTCAGTCAGTTAATACGGCTAGAAAATACCGATCAGGCGCCAAATTTCGGTGTAGTCATGGACTCAGACCTGAACCTCCAGCGTCACATAAAGGCAATAACAAGGTCAGCCTTCTATCACCTGAAGAACATTTCTAGGATTGAAAGGCTGATGTCGCAACAGGACCTCGAAAAACTCATCAATGTGTTTATCTTTTGTCAGATTGATTACTGCAACGGTGTCCTTACAGGTCTGCCTAAAAAGTCAATCAGACAGCTTCAGCTGATCCAAAACACTGCTGCTCGTGTCCTCACTAGAACCAGGAAACTAGTGCACATCACCCCAGTTCTAAAGTCCTTACACTGGCTCCCTGTAGCTTAGAGAATAGAGTTCAAAATAGTGTTACTAGTTTATAAATCATTGAATGGCTTAGCACCAAAGTATGTTGAAGATCTGCTGTTACTATACCAACCCCCCAGGCCACTCAGTTCCTCTTATTCCAGTCTACCCAGCATCCTGAGTTTTTTTTTACATCACAACTAACTAAAACTCATCTGTTTAGAGCTGCATTTGAGTAATGTTTTCATGTATCATATGTTTTGTGTGTGCTTCTTGCTGTATTGCTGTTTTTACTTGATATGCTTTGTCTGTGTTTTACTGCTATTTTTATTTTACACCCTAATCACATAAGGCCCCTTGAATTACCTTGTTGTTGAAAGTGTGCTATACAAATAAAATTGCCTTGCCTTGCCTGACCTGCAGCTTATAGTTCTGATCAGAGAGATTTAAGCTGTGATGACGTCAGAGCAGACGTGAGCAGGGAGACTAGGGCAGGTATGTCATCACATGGGGCATTGGGGGCGCGTGACGGCGGATATTCCAAGCTTTCCTCTCCTGTCTGCATATCACTCCACTGTGAGCTTCGCCAATACAGCAATCACAGATTTAATTCAGTGTGGAATTCACGGAATGGGAAGAGGTCTCAAGTAACCAGCTGGTGGTTGGCAAGAGGATTTGGCCTGGCAGCACACCCGACAGGCAGAAACAAACTCCTTAACATCCGTAGGCATAGACCTCCACCAGAAACAGTCTTTGATAACTGCTAGGGCCTTTTAAAACTCCTGGATGACAATACAGTCGTGAAGAATGACATAATGAAAGTACCTCAGCAACCAGTTGATCTGGGACAAATGGATGGTTGGTAGGACAACTGTCAGGGGTTGGATATTGTTTGTGGACCTCCTTGATCCTATTCTCTAGGTCAAGCTGAGTGACGACCAATCGGACTGACTGTGGTAGGATAAAATCCTTACCTCCCTTTGTCTGCTCCTCCTCTGGGGTTTCATGAAGTCTGGATAGAGAGTCCAGGTATTCCTGGATCTGGGTCTGTAGAATAGGGAAAAGTTAAATCTGCTGAAAAGTAGAGCCCACCTGCCCTGCCTGAGGTTAAGTCTCTTCGCTGACTTGAGGTACTGGAGGTTTCTGTGGTTCGTCCACACAATCAATGGTTCCCTTGACCCCTCCCACCACTCCTCAAATGCCAGTTTAACTGTCAGAAGCTCACAATTTCCAACATGTTAGTTTTTCTCTGCAGTGGAGAGACTCCTGGAAAATAAATCACAGGGGTGAATCTTGCCATTGGAAAATCTCTGGTTAAGTACCACACCAACTCCTGAGTCTGAAGCATTGACCCCAACAATGAACTGACAGAAGCGGTCAGGTAAGTGAACAACAGGTGAAGAGACAAAGAGTTTCTCTAAATGTTTGAAAGCTATATCGGCTGGTAATGTCCAAACAAAACGCGTCTTGGATAAAGTTTAGCGCATGTAAAAGGGAAGCTGTGGAGCTGTAATTTATAATGAACTTGCAATAGAAGCTGACAAACCCCAAAAATCTCTAGGCCAGTCCCTAGCTGCTATGACCTCGCTGGGGTTTATAGATATCCTTTTGGGGGAGAAGATGAGGCCAAGAAAAGATGTAGTTAACTGGACACAGGACACTCAGAGGTGCGGATGATAAGAAAGGAGATTAATTCATGGTGGTTGCCTCCAACTGCCAACCTGACAGGAACTGTCTGCTGGGTAATCTGTTGAAGGATGTGGCCATCAATGGCTAAAACATTTAACTTGGCAGAGGTGGGTTGTAGGTCAAGATTCAACCCCTGGGCTTGTTATACATCCATAAATTCAGTGTCAGCCCCAGAATCAATAAAAACACTGACCTGTTTTGAAAGACCATTGACAGAGACCAGAGCAGTGAAGTAACTTAGTGGCGAGGACTTGCAATCCATCTTATGACTCAGTAGGTACCTCTCCTTCCCTACCTAGTCTGGCCTTTTAACGGGCATTGGCACAGCTAATGGTTCTCTCCTCCACAGTAGAAGCACAGCTTCCGGCTTAACCTCCTCTCTGTCTCTTGTGGCCTCAGCCGGATTCATTGAATTTGCAAGGGCTTTACAGGGTCAGATGCAGGTTAGGGTGAGGAAAAGGTGGGACGTGGCTTGGTTTCAGGGTTGAAACTGGAAACACGATTCCTTTCAAGTCTCTGTTCATGAATTCTTTGGTCTATTCTGGTTGCTGGTCTTGAGCTCCGCCAGGTTCCTAGGGGCAAGCTCATCCTTGATGTCATCATTAAGCCCCTGGTGGAAAACATCACTAAGAGTATCTTCATTCCAATGACTATCTCCTGAAAGAGTGTGGAAATCAATTATATATTCAGTAACTCTCCTTCTGCCTTTCTTAAGCTTTATCAATCAATCAATCAAACTTTATTTATAAAGCGCTTTTCATACAAAATTGCATCACAAAGTGCTTTACAGATTAAAATGACCCCACATAAAACTACATTCCCATCCCTCCCCCACAGATTTAAAAGCATGGTCACAGTTATACCCCCCTCCCCCCAACCCAACTCCCATGCACACACACAGTTAAAAGCAAAGGTAAAAGAGGACATTGGGCCGAGTGCAGATTAACCATGCAAGGAAACGCCATCAGAGGAGCCATCTGCACCGGCAGCAGTAGATCAACAGCAGCAAATGAGGCACAGACACAGGGCGCCCTGTGGAGGCAAGGCCAAGACCCCCACCTCCACCTAGGCGGCCGCAGCCGACCACCGCTCCCGGGGCAGAGGGCTCCCACAGAGAAAACACTGGAACAGGGATTAAGATAACAAATTCAAATATAAAGATAAACAGTAAATAAATGTGATAAGATTAAAATGTATGAAATATAATCATTCATCACATCATTTAAAAATATTAAAATAAAGAGTAAATAAGTATGAGTTTATATAGTAAAATACTGATTAAATTTTAACACTGATAAAATTAAGAATCAATTAGTGTAAAACATTGATAAAGTTTGATCAGGTAAAACATGCGGAGCAATCAAGCAGATACTTATAAATAATCAATTAAAGGTAGGCTAAAAAGGTGAGTCTTCAGCCTGGTCTTAAAAACAATAAAGTTTTCTGTGACCCTGAGATCCTAAGCCAGCCTGTTATAGAGGTGAGGGCCATAAAAGTGGAAAGATACCTCGCCATGAGTGTGTCCCCTGACTTTTGGGATGACAAGGAGACGGCTGCCAGAGGAGCGCAGAGATCGTGAAGGTTCATAAGGTAAAAGTCGTTCTGAAAGATAAAAAGTCCCAAGACCATTAAGACACCTAAAAACCATTAAAAGAACCTTAAAATCGATCCTAAGACACACGGGGAGCCAATGCAGTGATTTTAAGACCGGTGTAATGTGCTCCCGCCTCCTGGTCTTCATCAGGACACGTGCTGCTGGATTTTGTAGTAGTTGTAAACCTGAGATACTCTTTTTGGGAAGACCAGAAAGCAGGGCATTACAGTAATCAATTCTACTGGTGATAAAAGCATGCATTAATGTCTCCATATTGGCCCGAGAGAGAATGGGGCGGACTCTGGCAATGTTCTTTAGATGATAAAAACCTGTTTTAGTAATATTTTAATGTGAGGGATAAAAGTCAGCTCAGAGTCAAAAATCACAGTGATTGTAGTTTTGGTAAAAGTTTCTCTCTCTGAGTCTCAGGACCGATGACTAAAACTTCAGTTTTGTCCTGGTTGAGCTGGAGAAAGTTTTGAGAAAGCTTTAATAAGCTACTGGAAGCCTCTTTCTCTGGTGGAACTGGATCAAAGACACTGACAAGTCCCCTGGCAAAATTGTTGAAACTATAGCAGAGATGTGAGTCTCTTTGTCTGCTCAGTAGGAAATGAAGATGGTTGAAGCTCAAAATGCATCTCACATTGAGTGATAAATGGGCGGCACTGACTTTGTTCCCCTTTAAAGACCTCCCGGGAGGTGTAAATTCAGCCACAACACAGGAATGGGAGCAATCAAAAAGATTTATTTAATTATAAATCTTGCAGTTCAAGATCAGGAACACCACCAGTACTCTGTGGAAAAAAGGAAACAGGTTGGTGACTTGTGTTTCCACAACAAAATGTGCAGCAAACAAACTCCAGTGCACTAACGTGCAGTTTAGATTTCTGATTAGAGAGATCAAGGCTGAGGTGATGTCAGAGCAGGCGAGCCGGGAAGAATAGGGCAGGTTTGAGATCACGTGGGGGTTTGGTGCGCCCGATGGTGGATATTCCAAGTGCTCCTCATCTGTCTGCGCGTCTCTCTACTGTGATCTTCGCAGACACAGCGATCACAGATTTAATCCAGTCCGAAATCCTGAAATGTAGCAATGGGGCAAGCAGTGCTCATACACAGAGAAACAGGAGGCAGTATACTTATTTGTGGGGCAAGGCTTAGTTCCCTGGTCGGAAAGTTGAGCCGGTGGTGGAGGAGACCAATGCCCAGAGATCAGAGAGGCAAACAGATCCATCAGGGGCAAGGCAAAAAATAGGGAATACGGGACTGGACACAAGTCACAAACACGGCGGAAAACGTGAAACTTGAAAGAATGCTGGACTTCTACTGACAGAGGCTTTCGATAATCTGGCAGGGAAGTGGAGATTTAGGGGAGTTTAAGTAGTGAGAATCACAGGTGAAGACAGAGAGGTAATCAAGCAGGACACAGGTCACAGGATGAGACATAATGACAGAAGGAAAAGTGAGGCAGAAATGCAGGATAAACATTGTATGGGGAAACATAGCACTTAATGAAAGATTAATGTAGAGGGCTTACTCTTGTGAGACAGCGAGTGTGTTAAATTTCTGGTTTACATAACCATCAAGAATTATGATCAGTAATTTAATCTTAATATAATTACTGATGAAGTTAAAATTTTAATCTGTTAAATAACAGTTCGGGGGACCAGCTCCTTTGGGGGTAGCAATTCATGGAACCAGATATTCAGTCTCTTCTGAAAAATGTGTGTTCAAACGTCATGGACCAGTAATTGGATACACACACGAGACAAAGCACAGAAAGCTTCCCATTAAGATATGAGAGTTTATTAAGAAAATAGATCAATCTTACAGCCAATGCATTTTGTCAATAACTCCCATCTATTCTACAGCATGCAAACAAAACTATTATCGATCTTAAAACATTTATAATATGCAAATGGAACAAACAATAAGTTTCAGAGAAACACTTCAAAACCCTGTTTTATCATAAAAGAAAGTGGGTGGAGGGATTGCGTGTGTGTTTGTGTGTGCCCGAGTGTGAGTTGGAAAAAGGGGTTCGGGTTCTTACCAACCGAGCATGCTCGTGTTAGCTTTTCCACGCGGGCAGAGCTAAGGCACTAACAAAGGACCACCTGGGGCGGAGACAATGGAGTTAGCCTTGGCTAACCATGGAGTTAGCCTTGGCTACCAATGGAAGTCGTGTGGAGAACAAAGAACAATACAATTAGCCTTGGCTAACGATGGAAGCCACACAGTCCAGCTGTAGTGGGGCCGACAAACTGAATGCAAAATGCTGCAAAATTGTGGAACATGACTGGGCGAGAAACCCTGCACATGGCGAGGTCTTTCGAAAACGCGGTTCTGTTGC
Source organism: Valencia hispanica (assembly GCA_963556495.2). Taxonomy (NCBI): domain Eukaryota; kingdom Metazoa; phylum Chordata; class Actinopteri; order Cyprinodontiformes; family Valenciidae; genus Valencia; species Valencia hispanica. The sequence continues at coordinate 30,259,216 of OY747711.1, forward strand.
AGACCTAATAGGGTGCGAATCGACGTCCGAGGCAGCCGGGGCCGGTCTTCTAAAAGAACTGTCTTGGGACAGTTCTGTCTGAGGTCGGAAAGGGAAGGTGGGGTTCAACATTGCCACGTCAGTTAAATAAACTCAGTGACGTCATCATTGGCCACAGACCAATGGGAATGCATTGGGGGCAGTACTAGGAATGCTGGGAAAGGCAGTCTGTTCAGTTTGTTTGTGAAAAATGAATCCCAACACTCTATATAAGTGAACAGTTGAAATAAACGACCTTATTTTCAGGAGTTTTAAGTTGCGAAAAAAGCAAGACTTAAGAACATATTTGAATCAAGCATCAAAAGCTTTAGGACAAAATGTTACTCACACAGCAATCTCAGTTTTATTAACTGATATGTATCAATTAATGCACTCAGTTTCTGTTCATATTTTAAATCCAGTGTTTAGAACTAGTGTTTTTAAATGAAATCATATGTACAACAATTATTGAGATTTGTGGTTTTAATTCATTTCACTACCCTCTTTTGGCATCAAGACAACTCTTAGCCTTCTCCTATAAAGTTTGACTCCACAAGCTTTCTGTAGGATTTAGGTCTAAGGACTGAGAATGCCAAAATCCTAATCTTAGACTCATCTGATGACAGCACACAGAAATAAAAACTTCAAAATTCCTTTCAAACAACCAGTCTTCATATTGTGTCTGTAGCTTGTTATAGAAAGGTAGTGACCGCCAGGCCATCTGACATCCTTGCCTGGAACAAGCACAAATAATCTGAGATGGGCCCCCACCCATGACATTCTGAAGCTGCTAGAAAATGTTCATCTTCAGGACATGACTGATACTGCATTTCCTCGCTTGCTCTTTCTTTTTATTTTCTCTATTTCCTCTTTCCTTATTCCTATTTTACCAGCTCCATAATTAGTATCCTCAGAGCAGGTTGTAGATTATATTCCTGTCGTAGAAAGCTAACAGTGCCCCCCCCCACCAACACCACCACCAAAAATATGTGGCTGTTGTCCTTTCGACACATTCCTCCATTGAGTTGCCACTGCACAGCAGCGTCCCCCACTCTACAGCTGTGTACACATGGACTTGGTAGGTGTTTTACACCAGATACATTTCCTGACGCAACTCCCCTGAAGATAACCAGGAAGGAATTGCTATTTTTTTCTATACATTTTTAAAGTTTTAATTTATCACTCAATGCAGTAATTTAATTGAGGAATCTAATATAAATGTGACTGATTTTTTAAATACATTTTTTGCTTCCTGTGCTAAAGTATATCATGAGATATTTTAATTGCTGCTGTGTCTCACTAAACAAACCTTAACATGTGACTGGTTAACCTCCACAACAGCTCAGCTGCAGACTACTTTAAAGCGCAAAATAGAGGGGCTAAGAGTGCATTCACACCAGCCCAGTGTAGTCTGCTTGAATCTAACTCTAGTTCGTTTGCCCAGAAAGTTTAGTTCATTTGGGGAGGTGTGAATGCGCAATCGAACTCTGATTTGGACCAAACAAGCAAACTCTAGTCCGTCTAAAAACGTGGGTCTTGGTTCGATTGAAACGAACTCTGCTGCGGTTTGATTTCATATGTGAATGGCAACCAGACCAAAACCGCACCAAAAGCAGGAAGCAGACTATTGTGCAAGGTATTCTGGGTAAATAAAATCTAAACAACCACGATGCTGGATAGATAGATGCTGGATCTTGTACATACTTTGCTCAACGTCTGTATAAGGAGGACATTGCACGACGCCTCATAAGAAGCCGTCTCAGCCGCCTTGTGTAAAAAACAGCATTCTACATAGTCCTCTGCCTCTTCTATGCTCATCCTGAGCCCATTGGTGCAGTGTTTTATCTTGGACTTTTGCCAAACACAACAGAGCAATCTTAAAACCGCTACAATCTGCTGCCACTCCATGTTTGTTTACATTCCACTGTATGAGAAGTGTCCCCCGCGGCACCAAGAATGCAGCATAACCACAGCGCCATCACAGGCGGGGATGTAAACATGTTGCTCAAAAGCTTTGGTTCGTTTAAAAAAAAGAGCAGTGTGAATGCGAATTGCACCAGCTAAAAACAGTAACAATGTTGCAATTTTTGTCCCCAATTGAACCGAGTCTACCAGACTATCAGATGTGAATGCAGCCTAACTCTACTTTTCTTTAGTAGTGTTAGCACTTCTGACAGATTTAGATTTGTAAGGTAGATAGATGATGTATTTTCACGTTATCGATTTTGAGAAGATTTTCATGTCTCACACATAGGTTTAGATTGCCATAGGTTTGAGCTGGAACTCTGAGTAAATATATGCAAACGCAACAGGGTTCACAGCTATTTAATGTGTTTGCACAACAAAAGCAGGAGGACAATGGGTAGGGCCGGAGTGGGACTTATTTTCAACCCTGGAGCAAATAAGGGTTAATTGCTTCACAATGTAGATTTATTTCAGCATGTCTTCACATCTACATTATTCTTTACAACAAATCCATTAACAATATCAGAATCTATATTTTGAGCTGCTGCCTCTGTAATCAGTCCCTGGGTAGACTCTCCTCTCCCTTTCACACTTCCCCCAGTTTCCCTAAACCCACCTGCTGCAACTGTGTCACAATAAAAAACAATATTCTGTAAAGCATTAGTGCATTTGACATCGAAAACACATTTGACTTAACCAAATAAGATATTTTCAATGGCAAAAAACAATGCGGGCTTATTATGTATTACTTTCATTCTATTCTCTTTCAAATGTGGGCTTTGTGTATTTATTGTCTTACTTTTAAAGAAAAAATATAAAAGGTCACACTGTCATTTGGGCATATAAAGTGGTTATATTGAAACTAATGCCTGCTTGTTCCCACACCTACTGCTTCCATACTGACAAGAGAAATCCCCTAATCACTACTGAGTCCTGACTCTGCTTATGAAATTAAATCAAATTTAAAAATGGTCAAAATTCTCAGCACAACTTTCCCAATTTTACAAAGCCTCTCATTAATTCACATCAGTTTAATTATTGTAGTTCTGAATCAGCTAGCAGGGCACTTTTCATATGGAACAGGTCTACACCATGTTCTTCATCATATTGATAATAATATTCACTCAATAAGTAATCCTGCCCACTCTAGACTTGTAGGCTCATATTGCTTGACGCTGATTTTTCCTTTTGGATGTCATTCATCCATTTTTCTGTACCCGTCCATCCTTTGCTTGGTTGCGGGGGGGCTGGTGCCTATCTTCAACAGTCACAGGTACACCTGGACAGGTCACCAGTCTATCGCAGGGCAACACTGAGACAACAACAAGGGACCAATTCACCTAACAGTCATGTTTTTGGACTGTGGGAGGAAGCCACTTATTTCACTTGTTTGAAAAGAACCCATGCATTTATGGGGAGAACATGCAAACTCCATGCGGAAAGACCCCAGGCTGGGATTTGAACCCAGGCCTTCTTGCTGCAAGGCAACAGTGCAACCAACTGCGCCAGTGTGCAGCCCCATGGAATCACATAATTAATAAAATTATGTTATGCAAGTTGCCACGACGTCACAGAATTCATTGACTTGATAATGAATTAACTCGAATGGTGGTTTGCAGGCAAAGTTCAACTTGTTGTCTTACCCGTTTCATCATCCTCGTTTGTTGTCACAAACCACAAGCTTGTTTTAGTGAAAAAGTTGCCAATTTTTGCACATTTAGCTGCGTCTGTTTGAGCTTTCCTCTTTCTTTAATTCTAGCCCTCTCCGCACCACCCTTGCTCTTTCAACTTTCAAACACCACTGGCTGAGTGCTCTGATGTTACATCAAGGTGTGCTGCAAAATCCCCCCCTGCCCCCCAAAAAAACCGAGCTCCCAGTGGAACCAGACTCAGTATGGCAAGCCGTTTCAGTAAAAACTCATTATCCTTTATATCAACTGCCCACTAGTATGCGACTACACGGAACGGGTTAATCATTTTCCCCTACTAGTTCGAACTTTTGCCAAACTAGTTCAGAAATACTCTTACTTGTAACTCATTTTTGCCTAGTGGCACCTTTGACACACTGGTATGACTTGGCCTGTCATAGTACACAGAGCCTTGCGGCATCAGTCACATCCGGAATTGTCCAGATTCTCCCAATTACCCACTCCAGGCCTAACGATGGGGCTCGAGGTTTGCCCAAATCTGTGGTGGCTTTGTAGTTCTAGGTATTTTTCACCAGAAAATGAAAAGCTCAGTTGGGCTAGTGTTGTATCAAAGGGAATGTAGCTGCCTGACCCAGAGCAGAGGGACCTACTGAAGCTGCAGTTTTTTTCTCCCTGCCTGTAGAGCACCAAGATTTTTCGACAGCACTGGAGCACCCTAATAAACTTCAAGTCAGAAGGTGTCTCTGCAGCCACACCATTTTTGTCTTTTGGAAAGGGAGGTCTACATTTTTCTTCACAAACAGATATATATTTGGAAATACATATACTTCCGTATCATTTGATAGTTTGAAGGCCCATTTTTCTCTCCACACACCCTCCACCTCACACCCTATGTTTTTAACATGACAGATTTCCCCCCCCACCAAATAATGGTGATCTATGTTAATGTAATGTAAATGATCTATGTTATCTGCATGAAAAAAGGGGATGAGATTTATTGACAAAAAATGACAGAAATATAGGACAGAAAAAGCAATGGACTGACCTGTGAGTGACACAAGAAGTCAACTCTACCATAAAAGCTAAATATATTTTGCACGGCGTAAAAGGTTCTGCTGGAGAGAAATTAGTCTAAATAACTAAGGATGAAATAATGCCTTTCGACATAGGTATTTTTTAAGATACTGAAGAATGATGTAATCAATAGTGTTAAATTTGTTACATCTATTGAAGGAAATAATTTCCCTCCCAACTTTAGTTCATATTTCATACTCCTTTAGCCTTCCGCCTGGCCTCACATCAACCTCACACAAAGTGTGTTAAAGGAAAGAATAGTTTTATTTCTGTACTCACAAGGTTTGTGACACACTCAGTGGAATCAGCTGTCCATGGCTTTAAGGCAAAATGTGTCATTGGACCTTCGCACACTATTCCAGAAAAAGACAGAGAGGGTGCTTACGAACAGGTCACAGCTGTGCCTCGATATCTCACCTCCTGTAGAAAATCTTCCCCTACAGCTAATCTCAAACTACACTTCCCCACATGGACGAAAGTAGACTTTCTGACAACACATCTTGCTGCTGTTTTAACTGCCACCTGTACATTTGTTGGACTAAAGCATCAAATTTCAATCGATGATCTTTTATCCTTCTGAGACCATTCAGGCACATTCATTTGTGTCCTTTATAGTGGACATTTTGTTTGCCTTTATCTTCTTCCACTAATTTCAGTTATCCTAAGCCCTACAGTACTTTTTAGAGGACATCCTGGGCTTTCCAGTGATGTTTCATTTGATAGGTTTACATGCAGCAGAAATAAAAAGAGATCGACATGGAAGAAGCAGGGCTTGTTGCTGCATTTCCGTTTGCTGTTGTTATTAACTGCTTTGCCAGCAACTTTTCTTATTTTTACAAAGCCGGTTGTTTTGCGACGTCTGCTTGTTTACCTCTAAATTACAACCAATCAGCGAGACTTAACAACAACTTCCACTGAGCGACTCGATTCGGCCATTCCGAAAATGGCCCTGTCCGGATGCAGTGGAGACACATGTATGTCTGGAGGTCTGGTCAAATTTCCCTGAAGTTCCGTGGAAACTCGCCTATTGACTTTTTAGAGAGACCTGTGAGAACACTGTTGCAGTGATCAATCCTAGTAATTAGACAGCTGCAGCTGATCCAGAATGCTGTTGCTCATGTCCTCACTAGAACCAGGAAAGTAGAGCACATCACCCCAGTTCTAAAGTCCTTAAACTGGCTCCCTGTAGCTCAGAGAATAGACTTCAAAATACTCTTACTAGTTTATAAATCATTAAATGGCGTAGCACCAAAGTATACTGAAGATCTACTGTTACTATACCAACCCACCAGAACACTCAGGTCCTCTAATTCCAGTCTACTCAACATCCCTAGAATTAGAACCAAACATGGAGAAGGAGCTTTCAGTTTCTATGCTCCTCTAATCTGGAATAAACTTCCAGAAAACTGCAAAGCTCCTAAAACACTGAATTCTTTTAAATCACAACTAAAAATGTATCTGTTTAGAGCTGCCTTTGAGTAATGCTTTGATGTATCATGTGTTGTGTATGCTTCTTTCTTTATTGCTGTTTTTACATTATATGCTTTGTAATACCTTGATGTATCTGTGTATGCTTCTTGCTTTATTTCTTTTTTTGCTTTATATGCTTTGTCTGAGGTTTACTGCTATTTTTTGTTTTACCCCTCAATCATGTAAAGCACCTTGAATTACCTTGTTGTTGAAAATGTGCTATACAAATAACATTGCCTTGCCTTGCATGCCTTGACTAATGATATGGATGAGTTTTTCGAAGCCCTGTTGCGACATTAGTCCTTTAATCCTAGAAATGTTGTTCAGATGATAGAATGTTGACCTTATTACTTTTATGTGACCGTGGAGATTCAGGTCTGTGTCTATTACTACACATAGCTTGTGTAGTAATAGAGCTTTATTGACTGAAGCTGTGTGGTGACCCTTGATTGTTCCTCTTTAGGTCCAGATTACTTCTATAATTACTTCTATCCAGCTACAGAAAATTATGGGACATCCATTCATTGATTTGCTCAATGCATTCAGTTAGGGTTTGGATGGGTTCAAAGTCACCTGGTGACATTGTAATGTAAAGCTGAGTATCATCTGCATAGTTATGGTAATTACTTTTATTGGTGGTTATAATCTGGGTTAGTGGGAGCATGTAGATATTAAATAGGAGAGGTCCCAGGATGGAGCCATGGGGTACCCCACATGTGATTTCTGTCTGTTCTGATGAAAAATTGCCTATTGACACAAAGAAGCTCCTGTTCTTAAGGTAAGACTCAAACCAGCCAAGTACTGTACCACAGAGTCTGACCCAGCTCTCCAGTCGTTCCAATAGTATATCATGATTGCCTTGCCTTGCCTTGCTTTTATGAATGTCTATTGTGGAGGACACCATGACGGTTTTAGTGAATTGAATGAATTCATCGTTATAGGAGAAATACATGAAGCAGAATAAATTCTATACACGATAGTAGAAGGAGGTTCAGATTTGGAATTTTCAGATGAGGAAAATGATTAGGATTATTAGTCATATTAGTTATAAGAGTATTAGCCTGTGATAGGGGAAGATGGTGAAATCAGAGAGGAAGAAGATGGAGGAGAAACTGATGAAGGGACAGACTCAGAGCCAGAGAGGGAGCAGGAAAGTCGCTCGTGCTTTGTGGGAAAGAAAAACCTAATGAATAAATGTGTTTTTTGATCAAATTGAATATATTCTTGGGTTAATATCATAAGATGGTGTTCATTTTTTGTTTTAAATTCAGTTGTATTTTGAGGTGAATCGTCCTGTTGTCCACTACAGTGGACATGCTGTAAAGTGATCTAATTCCTTTTATTTAAAGCAGAAAAAAACATTATTGATTGTCTCTATTGGAATATTATAACATTGATTAATACAGTTAAAATTATATTTATAAATTTTTATATATTATTTTGACACAGTGTGCAAGACCGAAACTAGTTGTGGTCAAACTCACTTTATTCAAAATAAGACTCACCTATTCCATGTATTCATGATAATTTAACAATCAGTTTCTTTCAGCTAAAAATATTTTAAGAAACATGTAATAATGTATATTTCAGTCACAAGTAGTGACATAAATAATTGTCAGCAAAAACAGGAGTTAAAAAAAAAAGATTTAGCTTTTTATATTTTATTACTTTTTACAGTTGTATGCAGTCGTGGATGACTTAAGTGAAATATGGAATAGTGTTTTTAGGTAGTAAGTCGTTATTTAACAGAATATCTATTTTAGGTCATTCTGCTCTTTTAGTAACACTGGATGTTGAGCTTGTTTGGTAGCTAGTTAATTAGGCTATTTGCTCATGTAGCAAAATTACATTCTGCTGCTAAGGAATGACACTAGCCTCTTAACTTTCAAACTATATTTTAAAGTAAGCATAATCTCAACAATAACGAGTGGTACTCTTTTAGCATTCACACCATGGCTTTCTCAACTTTCATTCATCTTTCTTGTAAACAAAAGAAATGTGTAGAAATGACTGGTAGTGCACCGAAACAGGTAATGTAGGAGCAGTATGGGGTGACTCCAAAAAGCAAGAGACAATTCCAATCCTTCAGTTACTTTTCTAGCATCTTGTTAAAGGAGTCATAACCTAGTATTATCTTGGATACCCATGCTCTATTATGGTCTTTCAGGCCCTTCTAAAAAAGAAAAGTTGAAAAAAAGTGAAGAAAATTAACACAGAGCTCCTCTGACCCTTATTTCTGAAGGGCATTATTGTCTCGCGAGATCTGATGCGATACTTTGGCTGTCGTGGACGGGCATTGTAATAATGCAAATGAGGGGGGCGTTGATTGGTGGCAGGAAGGAGGGGGGTTGACACCGCAGGTAACGCTTCAGCATATCTAACCCATATCTACTACTCCCGCTAGCATACAATAGCCACATTAGCAGTTAGCTGCTGTTTGTTACACACAGCAGAGCAATAAAAACACAGCCTTACCGTTTCAATTGCAGGCAAGTCTCTGATTGTTGGAATGGCCCCTTTTTCCAAACGGAGCTTCGATGCCAACTTCGCCCGATATTGTCCCAAATTTGTAAAGCATCCCGGCGTAAAAAAAATAGAAAAAATATTTCCATGTTGATTCTGGCAGTCAACAACAGAGCAACTCACGTGTGCACTACGTTTCTGGTAGAAATGGTGATGCTGGTAGGTGATTAAAATAAAAGGCTGACACGAATATGTCTTCTTAATGCATCATTGCGTGAAGAAACTTTCTGGATCTTTCACTGTGGAGTTCGTACTTCGAATCGGTGATGTGTCAGTTGCGAATGAACCGGCTCTAAGAGCTAACTCTTTGAAGTGAACGATCGGAGCCGGCTCGTCATTGGGAGCCGTTTTTTTTATTTTTTCATTCCCCCCTGCTTGTTTTGGTACATTTGGTACACATCGTTTTGCATTAATTTTGGTAATCAATACACTTTAAGCAACAGAAAATCTGAGCTGAAAGAGCCGGCTCTTTATGGTGAGCCAAGCCAAAAGAACTGACTCTCCAAAAAGAGCTAGAATTCCCATCACTAGAATTCAGTAATGGGGGCGCTCGACTGAATATGAGGGGGAGAGGAGGGAGGGGGAGAGGGGAGAGAGGGAGGGCGGGCTTCCTACAGCATAGGTCTGCGATGTCTATATATGGTATATCCTGCGCCGACTTGACGTCAAGTCGGCCAGAAATTAAAACCACGTATTTGAGTGCGCGTGCACGTGGGCTGGTTGACAAACCCAGGGGTAAACAAACGCTTCACTTTTAAATATCGGCTTCCCGGGCAGTGTATAATCTTAAGGCAATCATAACATACATTTTTTCACATGGAAAAGTGAAAATTACAGGTCATAACTCCTTTAAAAGAACTTTAAACACCGATATTACAAAGTCTTCCAAGTACCATCATATTGACACATTTGACACATATTGACACATTTTAAAACAATATCACAAAGGGACCTTTCTTATTTCTTGCAATGTTACTAACAAAAAAAGATAAACAACGCAGAAAAAATATTCTTATCCATTTGGCACTGCATTATTGGTTGTAAGTTCCAATTTTTTATTTAGAATAAAACCCTAGAAAGTCACTTGGAACTACAATTACACAAAGTCTGACATTTCAAAAACAATTTTTAACACAAAATCCAACATAGCTACTTTGCATAAAAAATTGTAAAACTGCGCTAAAGTAGTTTATATCTTGCGCACCTTGTATTATACAGCCTTCTTTAGTGAATGTGTTGTTACACTGTTTTCAAGTACAAAATGCAGACAAATATGTTGTTATTACTTTGGTTTGCTGTTCATTGAAGCCTAGTGCCTGATCTTACCAATAATATAATCTCACCTGTGTTTTAATTTGAAGGGAAAACATGGTTAATTTGGGTCAGAGGTGAATGAAAAACAATATTATTAGCCATCAGCACTTGTTACTGGTTGGTTGTTGTCAACTAAAGCACCGTTATTTGTTTAAGTTTAACTTTCATATGAGTTTTAACAACATTCCTAATGATTACTACTAAAGGCACCTCAAGTAACCCTAGTAGTACTTGTGCCACAGCTAGATGCCCATACTTTAAGTGCTTTTCAAACTGTGACTGTTGTAACCTTAATGTATCTTGACATTAGTAACCAAGCTAAGCCTAAATCAAACATATACGTCACTGATTCTTAAAGTGTGTTTCAATCAGCACAAGCTATCTGGCTTCAAAGTGAAGCAAAAAATATGATTTTATAAGGAATGTGAAAAATGCTTCTTCTAATGTAGACCTTTTGGTAATAGTTATTTTGAATTAAATAAAGCAACACAATTTTTAAAATTAAATCTCAATTTTATGTTTTTTTGAAAATCTGTTTATTGTTTTTAAAATATATGATGCTGTCTGCTCCTGCATGTGAAAACTGAGATTTGGTGAGTCTGAAATTGAATTTCAGCTTTGTGACTTATCTTGCTTGCCTTGCCTCGAATAAAGCATTTATGCCACTGGGAACTCACACCTTCTGTATCAAGTTCAATATACCATAGAAAGACATGATCTGACCAGAATGAAAGATCAACTGTTAGTGTGACGGAGGAGGATAGCCTCCAGACCACATTGCCTGCACCCCAGACAATGCTGTTAATAGTGTCCCATACATCTGACAACATCTTTTCATTTATGGCGGCTGAGCAGAGGAGGCGGGATGAAATCGCACATGATCAGTGAACCTCTCAGACTCATCCCCTTGAGTGTAGTGCAACTACCCAGATTTAGTGAAATATAAACTCCCCAGGTTTGCATTGCTGCATTAATCATCTTGCTTGCTGCCATTATCACCCATCAAGATAATCATTATCATGATTATTTATAGGATGTCTTTATAGGCTTAAAGTGCATTTTTCTTCCCTTCTTTTCATGTATTAATACTCATCCGTAAATTTAATGTACCACATTTATTGTGTTTTTGCAAACCTCTTTTTTCCCTCTTCAGTCAAGGATCCTTGGTTATGGGGAATTTAAAGCAGTTCTCTACTTCTAACCTTGTGGCATCTGTTTAGAGAAATAGATAACATTGACAGAATTTCAGTAATTTGCCTGTCAGAGTTTAAAATGAGGCACTGCTGTATAACGGTCAGGGTCTGCAGAGGATTGTAGTGGCCAGGTTTTGCTTGGACTGCTTCACCACAAGAGCTTTAAATCAGAAATGGGAAGGAGCAGGGGACAGTGGGGAATTGCTACGGGCATTAATTTAGCACCAAGTTCAGAAGCATTCATCTTTCCTTCTGCTTTTCCTTCTGGCAGAGGCTCTCTTGAGTGCAAGAGCAAAATTGTTGTCTCTGAGTTTGTGTGTGGCCTGACTCACCCTTGCATGTGTAGTGTGCAAACAGAGATAATTTAGCCTTATGCATAGGAATCCATCTACACTTTGTGTTTGGAATACCAGGGCCAAATTATGTGGCATGAATGAGCAGGAGGGCCCATTTGGTCCATAAGAGTCATTACAAAGAAAGGAAATCTTTCTGTCTGTTGTCCATTTGCCATGGCCCTGAAACATGGCTACCTGAAGGGAAAGACAAAGTGAGAGTAGTTAACCTCACATCTGTTCTTTACTTATAACCAATGTTCTTTGATCAAAGACCATGTTTTAAAAATATTTAATTATACAATATGTTTTATATTCTCCTCTTGTTGACACTATACTATATCATAGGTTACATATCTGATAAAGTTCTGCAATAAAGTTGTTTTGCAATAAAGCAAAGTCGAGAAAAAGTCAAATCTTAATAATGTGCTGATCTGTAATACCTGCTCTGACCTCTCTCAACAGGATTGGCCTTTTACTTCTCAGCAAGCCTCTGGACAGGGAGTCCACAGACCAGTACCGTCTGATTGTCACTGCTTCAGACGGCAACCCTGGAGGGGTGAGGCATAACTCTTTTTACTTCTCAACCGCATTTCTTTAGAGAGCTGAGCTCTTAAGAATAACACACATAAACCGAATACATTTAGGAGAAGAACTTGGGATTATGTCAAAATGCCTTTTGTAACGTTAAAGGTCAAAATAAACCAAATTAAAGCTGAGGTTGAAAACCATTCTGATTATTTGCTCCACCACAGCGGTTTACAGGCTTTATATAACACATAGCACATTAAATAGATTTTTCTGGTGCCACCATTTAGAGAGATAATTAAAAACACTTGAACTTTCCAATTTGTTATTGTATGCCAGAATAACAGTAAAAAGCATCCTTATTTATTTTTAAAGTGCTGGGTTTCGGGTAATAAAGAAAGTGTTTTTCTGTAGTTTATTAAAAGTGTTTTATTCTTTTAACAGTTTGAACATTTACTGTCTCCTAATGTCCTCCCATCAGACATTAAGTCACCCAATTTTATTTTGCATTTCATTTTATTCAGAACTTCACAGTTTCAGGTTTGTAGTTAGAAACAATTAAGACACATGTCGCATAAAGGTAATTTTTTTCACCAATTTTACTGCAAAGTCCAAAACAAGTAGAAAGTATAAAATGTAGATACTTTATGTTATAATCTTGGATTGGTATTAGTCTTAAACCCAGTCTATGAGCCTTTCAATGCGCAAGTCCTTTAGTTTGGAACCTAGAGCATAAAATGGGTTCATTTGGGTTTGTTGTTATTCCCAGATCCAAAAGGTTAATTGAACACAAGTACCACTTCAAACAAGTGGTACTTGTACCCATGGTTTGAAGACTAAAGGTTCAAAACAAAACCTTGATTTTGTTACATTGGCAAACTTTTATGATGCCTATTGTATAATAAATGGCAATTAATAAAAGTCTTAAGTCCTTTCATATTATTTAAACAAAAAAGACAAGACTCACCTAGTTTTAATATTGGTTCAATTCACTTCCTGTAAATTGTTAAAGCTCTACACACAGATGAAAAACAGATACTAGACTTGTGAGACTGTTTGACCTAGAAAGTGTACTTTTTCAGGTTTTATTTTTCTATGTTTACTTGCACTTTGTTTTGATAATGTTTTCTTCACTGTTTGAAATATTTCTATTTATCAGGCCTTTTTTATGCCGCCTGCTTAGCTGGCTTCAGAAAGAAGAAAAAATCATTAGTTCATACCTTTAGCGGCAGCGGTGTCTCCCTTCGGGAGCTAAGAATAACATAAACGGTCTTAATTTAATTAGACCTCACCTCAGTTGGCTCAATTTTGAGCAGCTGTCTTCATTCCAGGCAGAGGTGAAAGGCAGTTCCCCTTTTAAGATGCAGTGTATGATAGGCAATGAACATTAGCTGATGAGCTGTCACAAGACTGATGTTGATTGCTGCCCCTTCACCTGCACACTCGTAATTTATTGGCAGCCATAGTGCATCGGACTCTATGTTCCTGTGTTTATGTAATGCATCACAGAGTGAAAGAGGTACAGGGGAGGGTGACTTGGTAAGAGTGAAAATAGGAAGTAATTGAGGTCCATGTAGGTTGAGGCTTCAATTCCCAGTGTGAATTTACAGTCTAAATGTTGTGCGCACAGCTATATAAAGAATATTTTTCTGTGTTGCATAGAGTCTTTCTTGCAGAGTGTATTAATGTTTGATTTGTGTAGGTTCTATGTCACAGCCAGGGAGTAATCCTGTTACAACAGTAGGAAAATTAAATGAGAGAGGAGGAAAGGCTTGTGGGAGTGTGGAGGTGAGAAACTCATTCAGAGCTGTGATTTTGGCCTGAAACACAAATAGGATCAGCACTGCAATGTTGTTTTTTAAGGACTTCTATTTTGTTTTGCATCGTTTTTAAGTATGGCAAGTCAGAAGAAGAGCATGCAAAGTTTAGGTGCCTCATGAAGGTTAAGAGTAAATTACATGTACTACTATCTCAGATCTTAATTTACATGCAGGAACCATTACTTCCTCAAAGTAAAGGCTGATGAATGTGAATTCTGATGTTTATTAACAATTACACCACTTTTTGCCTCATATCATAAATCAGCAGCCGCAAGCTACACTAAGCTGTTGCCTTGCTTTCTGAAAGTTTAAATAATTGATGCACACAATGCAGGTGATGCATTGACTGTAGATGTTCATTCAGTTTGCTTTGTTTGTGCTGTACAGATGAACTGTTAGTCACTAAAGAGGAATTGATGGTCACATTTATAAAAGATAAAGATGCACTGCAATCAACTGGCAAGAGATCATACTTTGCACATTTTCTTTTGGTTCTGATCATTGATGGGCTGGTTGATTACTCACCCCTACCCCGGTCTATAAACACATCAACCCCAGAAATGTACATTAATGCACTTTTTTGAGTACGCCTTGATACGTGAATGGGGTTGATTCCATTATATCTATATATTTATTTGGGTTTGAATCTACGACCTCTATCAAATGACCTGCAGCACATTTTTTATATTTGTGTTATAGTCCTTAAAATTTTAAATCAGTGAAAATGGGAATTGGCTGGTTTGACTTTAAAGAAAAACAGAAATTGTTATCAGTCAGGAAAAGTTTGATTAGTGCAACTCTGGTTAAAGATTTTTGTGACCCACCCTGTGGCCTTTTGATTTGCTCACCATTGATTGATAAAAACTTACTAGTAACTGGGGGTGTGGCAAAACAGGTAGCTCGTAAGATTATATTGGTTTTCAAATTAAGATTTAAGTCATTAAGGAAAACAGCTATCCATGCTAATGTGGCTTTATGTGAAAAAGTATTTGCCCCTACACCTAATAGCTGTTTGCAATTACCGGTGCTTCAAGCATGAACACCAGTTTCCAAGCAATAACCACCTGTTTAAGGTCATGGTAAGTATGGAAATTGACCAGGCTACTCCAATTTATTTTGTTAATTTGTTTAGTTGAGTCATTATTAATTTTATACTTAAATATGTTTGTAAGATTGTCTGACCACTCCAGGACTGATAAAGTTAAAAGAGAACTTAAGGATGGCAGCAGGCAATGTAATTAAAACTATAAACGGTTCCAAGGGGGAAAAAAATCAAACCATCTAAACTTAAACTGTTTTTTTTTCTCTCAGTTTTGCAGACATGCATGGATACATAAATATGTGTGTGTGAAATTAACTCTTCCATCAGCTAGTTTTGCACAAAACAAATCGAACTCCTCTTTTCAACAAATTTCTAAATTTGTATTCTCTCCAGACTTTAGTGAAACTACCAAACTGACTTGCATCCCATAAATTCACTCTAGCAAGTTGGATCGCTCATGGCAGGAGTGAGAACCGGACTTCTAATAGTCTGATCGTATCAGTCTTTGCTAAACAAGGTTTCTGGTCAGGATTGTCACTTAAAAGCGAAGTGTCACCAACCACCTCTATATCTATCAGACAGCTGATTTAGAAGATGAGACATCACAGATCATCATCTATTTCAGGGTAAATCAATAATAACAGCTTATTAATCAGATTAAAGTCCAGTAGGTTGTAATGATTTTGTTTTTTTGGCATAGATAAGTCAAACCACAGTTGGAATTTAACCCTAATTGGCCAAATGAAATAAAAAAAATACTTGAACTTATCCCCAAATTACAACAATAGCAGTGAGCTGCATTCATTCACAATGTATTTTCCTTTGGTATGAAGACTCCTGTAAACAATCTCAACATTACCTTGTCATGTATTTTAAAGATCTTACTGTACCAATGATAATTAACAACAAAAAAACAATAATAAAGGAGTCCACAACATGTGGTGAGGTTCACATTAACTATGGACGTTCTTTGTGATATGACAATTGTCTCGTTTGGTAGACAAGCTTCAAACAGCTGTCTTCTCTCAAGTATTTTCTCCCTCTGGGGCCACACCACAATCACACATCTTTCCATCCCCAAAGAAAGACAATCCATACTATTGTTTTGCAGGCTTAATTGTCCCATAAAAATGCAAGATTATAGGTTGGTCAAATTATGCAATTTTCTATGTTGACTTATAGAAGCACCTTATGGGTTTGAACTATGTCCCTATTTGAAGGTTTTAAGCTATACACTTTTCCTCAATGGCGCTGCTAATAAGTGATGCAGTGGGGAATTGGTTTAGTCAAGTGAGCTATGGGATCAAAAAACCCACAGAAATACTCATTGGAAACACTTAACAAGATACAAATGTAATTTGATTCCATGTAAAAAAAAGATAAGATGAGAAAAACTCAGACTGTTATTATGTAATCCTCTAATGTACTAAAAGCAGAGTTAATTATAATACTTTTTACTGTTTACAATTTTCACCTTTTACTGTTTACAATTTTCACTATATAAATGTAAATGCATATTTCTCTTTAAACCAAAACACAAATGTAATTAAATTCTGTCTTGGACACAAACTAGAATACATCATTAAATCATTTGTTAAAAATGTGCAGTTATTCTTTTTTTAAATCGACAAACAGCAATATTTTGGATGTCTTTTTGCAAACAGTGTTGTGTTTGGGAGTACAGTTGAAATCAAATATTTACATGCACAGTATATTTTTGTATTCCTTTTTCTCTCTCACTGTTTGACATCAGACTAAACCTTTCCTGTTTTAGGTCAATGGGAATATCCACATTATTTCTGTTTGCTCCATGCCAAGATAATGAGAGAGACACCGTCTTGCCTTTTAACATTGTGGGACAGCACAGATTATGATAGGATAATTAAAAAAATTTGAGTTAAATTAAGACACACCTGTTGATGTATTTTAAGGCACATCTAAAACACAAGGTTCCTTTGTCTGACAGTATAAGAAAATCAATAAAAATTTGCCAAGATATCAGTTTGTCTATTTTATGTTTTTTTTTGTCATCAGATCTAACATGGCTTTTAGCAGGAGGAGGTAAAGAATAATGTGGCTGCCATATGTGAAGTAAACTTTAGCATAAATTCTGTCTGAACCCCTTTCCTTGAGAACATGATACTAAACAGCAGTGACTCCTAGACTCATTCTTTCCAACCAATAAGTAATATAGGGAGGCAGTTTAAATGAATTTAGATTTTTCAGCCAGCACTCAAAAATTGTCTCTTCAGTGGGATAAAGATTGCAAATGGACAGCTGGACTTGGAGCAATCTGTAATGTCAAGTAGAATAAGGAATTTAAAACAAATGGTTTGGTTCTTATATTTTTTTTTCTCCGTAAGAATACACAGAAAGGCAGAACATTTTATTTAGGTTTTAGGTCAATACATAAGTAGTCCAAGTGTTTTTAATTCTTACAGGGATGCTTCTAATAACCTTTTGGGCTGAGAATTTTTACAAAATATGAGCACACATACCTGTGAGGCCCTTTTATTAGGAAGTACTTATAGTCCAATTAAATGTGGTTTTTTTTGTTTTTGTGTGTTATTTGTTCTATCATATCTCAAAATTCTCAATCATCCATCCATCGACTATACCCATTTATACTTGCAGAGTTGCAGGAAGGGAGGGGTGGGGGTGGAGCTGGTGCCTATCTCCAGCAGTCATTGGGGGAGAGGCAGGGTACACCCTGGGCATTTCACCTATAACAGAGCAACACAGAGACATACAGGACAAACAGCTTTGCACGCACACACTCACACTCAAGTGCAATTTAAAGAGACCAATTCACCTACTGTAATTCTAATTCTAACCTAACCTTAATGTGCAATGGAATTAATTCAGCTTAATAATTTATATAGTGCCGATTCACAACAGATGTCATCTTAAGGCACTTTACAAGAAAAGTCATTTCAATACAATCATACAAACATTCCAATCACTTTAAAAGTCTTCTATTTAAGGGATCCCTGCAGATTGCATCGAGTCATTGACTTGAGGTTGTACCCGATTTATGCAGACTCCAACCACAGCAATCCCTCATACTGAGCAAGCATTAGCGACAGTGGAGAAGAAAAACTTGACTTTAACAGGAAGAAACCTCCAGCAGAACCTGACTAAGTATGAGTGGCCAGTTGCCACTACCATCTGGGGGTTCAAGAAGACAGAGCAGAAACATAGAACTTAAAGAACATAAGTAATGGTCCTTTCTATATTAAAGAAAGTAAAAAGTTGATAACAGGACATGAAGGACATTCAGTTACTGGGAGCATCATCTCAGTCAATGCCCCCTTCCATTGTAGTTAAGCATTGTAGCTAAGCAGGATACCAGACAGGTGTAGCTTCTATGGAGAGAAAAACACTGAAAAAAACGTTAACAGTTAAAATAACAACAAAAGACATATGACTGGAAAGTAGTAGAAAAGAAAAGTAGCGGAGTGAAGTAGCAGAGTGAAGAAAATTAGTCAGTCTGTCCTCCAACATTCTAAGCCTATAGCAGCATAGCTACAGAGATAGCTCAGGATAACCCAGCCTGTTAAAATGAGACATGAGAGAGGCAGAGCCCGCAAACTAACAATTGAATATATTGGCTTTAAATTTATTTCCCTCTTTCAATCAAATAGTCAGTTAACTAATAGTCAGTTAGCAAACAGGCCCCCGTGTGTACGGTGTGCATGTATTGGGATGAAGGGTGTAAATGTTAATTTTTTTCGATTGTCCAACTGCTTTAGGACAAGGTACATTCCTATTTCCATAATGTCATCTTCTCATTTTTATATTTTTCCATGCCTAATACATTGCCCTATACACAGCCCATGAACAAGTGGTCAGACGTTATTAGCTGCATTATTCCAAAAGTAGGTCACATGGAGCATTAGAGCATTCAGTGTCCTAGAGTAAATGTTCTGCAATGTAGACTGAGTGTCTGCATAGTACGAACTTGAGTAAGATTACTATTGTTTCATTGCTGTGACATCTTGGTAGCGTTTGTATCAGTTCAATTCTCAGGTCATGATCATGTGACCACTCCACTTCCTATTTAAGGAGGATTCACTCACCTGCATGATGCTCTGACAACGTTTCTCTCATGTCGCCGAGCCTCTTCTCTTTCAGTCGGGGTACGCATCCGAGGAGCGTGGATCTATCCTTCAATCCTGAATCTGTCCATCCGCCGCGTCCTCTCGGTTCCAATAATCCCAGATCCATCTGGTAGCCCCATTCCTGACATCCCCGTTGTTGCCAGAACAAATAGCGTGGTTCTGTTTTTCCATTCGCTCGCTTTCACCGCGTTTGAGTCAAGTTAGCACGGAACCCCTCTCACACTATGTCAGATTATATTCCTGATATCAATAGCTGTAGTGCATATGAGCTGTCAGAGTTGTGATGGTCATCCTGAATTATTCAACATGTCCGTAACATCTGTGACAGCCTGATTTAGCTGGTGATTAAATTGTGTATCCCATTGTGCCAAATGATTAGGAAGGTGATGCTGGACACATCTTGCTACACAACTGAAATCCAAGACAGATATGCAGTCATGTTATAGGGTTAATCATGTCTTTCATTGTGATTACACTAATTTTTCTTTTAAATAATCATTCTTTAAGGAGACATTCTTTTTAATGTTGCCGGGGGTTTTTTCTTCTGCTTTAGACATCCACTGCTACTGTGAGCATAGTGGTGACTGATGTCAATGATAACGACCCAAAATTTGACATCACCCTCAGGACCAACTTTACTGTTCAAGAAGAACAAGCCAATCTCTTTCTTGGACAAGTCACAGTAAGTAAAATGTTATTTAACAATATTATTTTTGGTATTCCTTATTTAAATGTAATAATCTTTGTATGTTTTTAAAATTTTAGCTTCTATTAAGATTATTGCTGCACAGCCACAGGTTTCATAGTGACTACCAAGTAAAAGCTATAAGTTAGTTATTATTGTCACTGGCGACTGAAAATGACCAGATTTTATTCAACATAGTTGACCCACAGCTTCTTCCCTGATTGCTGCCTTGGCTGAGCTTCAGTGTGCAGCCATGTTTTCTAATTACTGATGTAGATTAAAATGGCTTGATTTCTGTCTGTGGAATAATCAGGAATTTAGAGATAGATGACATTGTCTGTACTATGATCCAGAAGAAGAATATAAAACAGCCCATTATTCTTGTTTGTATTGTTATTGTTGTTATAGAGGAATCTGCATCTATTCTACAGATTACTCACAGACATTCTTGTACATATTAAAGTGCAAAACAAGTAGGAGTTGGTGAAGAGATTCAGGTTACTATAGGATCTGACATTGGTTATTTGGTTTCTAGTCTGTCCGTTATTCAATTCAGTTTATTAGTATAGCGCGAATTCACAACACATGTAATCTCAAGCCACTTTACAAGTAATTTCAATATAATCATACAGACATTCAAATCAGTTTAAAAGTTTTCTATTTAAGCAATCCCAGCAGATTGCATTGAGTCATTGACTTGCAGCATTCACTCTTCCTGGACGAACATTTAGCAACAGTAGACAATTCCCTGCATTGTGTTGTTGACTTCTCAGCAATCCCTCATACTGAGCAAGCATGTAGCAAAAGGGGAGAAGAAAAACTCCCCTTTAACAGAAAGAAACCTCCAGCAGAATCTGGCTCAGAATGAGCGGGCATCCGCCCTGGAAGTTTGAGAAGACAGAGCAGAGACAAATAAGAACAAAAGAGCTGATGCAGGAGTACTTTCTATGTTAAAGAAAGTAAAAAAAAAAATTGATAACAGGAGAGGGAGAACATCCAGTTACTGCTAGAATCATCCCAGCCGGTGCCCTCCTCCAACAAGGCATCACGGCTGAGCAGGATGCCAGACCAGGTGTATCTTCTATGGAGAGAAAAAGAAAGTCAATAACATGCAAAAATTCAACTGGAAAGTAGTAGTAGAGAAAAGTAGCAAAGTGAAGAAAAGTGGTCAGTCTGTCCTCCAACATTCTAAGCCTATAGCAGCATAACTACAGAGATAGGTTATGATAACCCAATACGTTAAAATGAAGCATGAGAGAGGCAGAACCAGGGAGAATCTTCTGCCTGAACTGCATTCCCCTCCAACCGGCATACAGGGTGTCTGTCTCATGAACTAAAACTGGGAGCTGGTTTCACAGGAGAGGAGCCTGATAACTAAAGATCTGTCTCCCATTCTACTTTTAGAAATTCTAGGAGCCACCAGTAAACCTGCAGTCTAATAGCAAAGTTTTCCTTTAGGAACATAAGGAACAATCACATCTCTGATGTATGATGGAGCTTTATTATGCAGGGCTTTATATGTAAGAAGGATGATCTGAAATTCTCCTCTGGATTCAACAGGAAGCCAGTGAAGGGAAGCTAAAACAGGAAAAATTTAATCTTTCTTTTTAATGTTAATCAGATCTCTTGCTGCAGAATTTTGAATCAACTGAATGCTATTGACTACATGTTGTGGACTTCCTGATTGTAAAGAATTACAGTAATCAAATCAAACTTTATTTATAAAGCGCTTTTCAAACAAAATAGCATCTCAAAGTGCTTTACAGATTAAAATGACCCCACATAACCTCCCCAACAACAAAAACATAATGACAATTATACCCTCCCCTCCTCCCAACCCATCTCCCATGCACATACACACTTAAAAGCAACAGTAAACTAGGACATTGGGCCGAGCACAGATAAGCCAGGTAAGGAAACGCCATCAGGGGAGCCATCTGCAACGGCAGCAGCAGCAACAGCCGTGGCACTGGCCCAGGGCCCCCAGTGGAGGGAAGGCTGAGGGCCCCACCTCCACCCAAGCACTACCTGGAGAGCACCCAGGCAGCCGCAGCCGAACCACCGCTCCTGAGGCAGATGGCTCTCACAGAGGAAACACTGGAGAAAGATTTAAAGGGGGGGTGTTATGCAAAATGGACTTTCTGAAGCTTAATATCCTGAAAACCTTTCTTTCCCTCATTAAAAACATGCCTGACATGTTGCTCTGACCCATTCACTCATGTTAGAATAATCTTTGAGTCTCTGCTGGTAGTTCTCGGGGTTGCTGAAACGCCTGCTCCCACCCATCCCCGGCTTTTCCACCCATCTCCTCTACCGACCTTACATACTCAGCCGAGAGCCTCGCCCCTACAGAGCTCCCCTACCCCTCCCCTGTCTTCCAGACATGCCTGTAATCTACCTAACTGATTGGATTCTTCAGGATTTATGGATAAAAGTAGTTGTGTGTCATCGGCATACCTGGAAATTTGTTCATTGCTAACTGAGGATTTTACCATTTGGAAGCATATATATAGTAAAAATAATTGGTCCAAGCACAGAACCCTGTGATACTCAACAGGTAATTCCTGAGTGTGAAGAAGATTTATCAGTTACATTAACAAGCTAGAATCTGAACAAATATGATTTAAACTAGCCTAGTCCTGTTCCTTTGATCCCTCCAACATGTTCAAGCCATTCTAAGAAAATATTGTGATCGACTGGGTCAAAAGCAGCACTGAGAACAAGACCAGAACAGTCACAAGTCCATTGTCTGAGGCCATGAGAATATCATTAGTAACTTTCACCAGAGCTGTTTCAGTGCTATGATGAGCTCTAAAACCTGACTGAGACTCCTCAAACAGGTGATTACTGTTTAGATGCTCTAGCACTTGATTAGCAACTATTTATTTTAAGGATTCTAGATGAGAAAGGACGATTAGATATAAGTCTATAACTTATTAAGTCATATTGATCAAAAGAAGGTTTCTTAAGGTTTAATTACAGCAACCTTAAAATCCTGTAGTATGTTTCCATTTACTAAGGGTAGATTCAACATATATGCAATAGAAGGCAATAAAATTTGAGATAAGGGTAAACAGACAATCAAATATGTAAGCATTTAGAGTATTTACAGCTTAACTATACACACTGTTATATATTTCTTGAGTAAACATTACGAGTTTATGAAGTGTGAAAGAGAAAAAAGGATACATGAAGGAAGCTTGGTGTTTGCAAGCATTAAAGCTTTCTTGAGTCTCCCTCGCAAGTGTTTCCTCAGAAATACTGTGAGCAGCTAGAAAGGGGCTTAGTAAAGTGTACAAACTCCCTACTTCTCACCCTGCTTTGAAAGTCTTTCTAAACTGGCACCTCACCATCTTGAGCTGAGATTGTCGCTAAATAGAAAAGCACATTAAAGTACTTAACTCACTGCTATCCTGCTCTCTGTGTGCATTGGGAGGACGCAGTTTACCTTGCTGAAGCTGAATGAGAAAATGTGAAGGGTTGGATTACAGTAAAACATTTTTCTTTTCGAAAAATCACAAAGTAATCACTAACAATCAATGTAAACAGCATGGCTATGGTGAAAATGTGAAATAAATTAAAGCTGCAAGCAGCCTCGAAGGGCCCTCGCAGAAAAGCGTCGCTTCGGCATGTTTCGCGACCGCGGGACCCACACACCGCCCCCACATCATTTTCATTGAGCCTGCTGATCAAATTTGCATGACAAAGTGTTCAAAAGGCAAAAAAGGCAGCTTTGGACCAAAATGGCTGACTTCCTATTGGGTATAGACTCTGGCTTCAAAAGACTTTAACAGGTCTTCATAAACTGTATATATACTGATATTCCCAAGCCTAGTTGAATGCATTGCTTGAAGGGGATAGTTTTAATGATTCTAGGGGGCGCTGTGCTGGAATTACGCCACACCCACCCAATATTTGCATACATATGGTTTAGGGGTTGGACGAATATCCAGGTTGTTGAATTTGGTGCAGATCGGATGATGTATGTGGAAATTAAAGGCAAACGTATTACCATGCCATGACGCCATGCCGCCGGAACCACACCCTCTTTTGAACACCTTCAGTACTGGACAAGAAGTCACCCCAACTTGTTTTCAGTCACTGACCACCACCAGATGTTGATTTGGTAAAAGGAGGCAAATACTGATTTTTCTATGTAAAACATTGCAGTTCCTGTTTTCAGGGGGCAGGGCCTAGGTGACATGAGCAAAAGAGCCTTTGGGTGTCTTGAGTGGTGGTATGTTATGAGAACCAGGAAGTTTGTTACAGCTGTGACCTTGTATGTTGAAGTTAATACACCATGTCTGTCTATGGCAAGAAGCCTTAGTTTGAGGCTTAGCCACGCCCACATGCTTTGATGGAGCAAAATTATTTTGATAATTTTTGATCCCCAATGTCTTAAGTCTTTACTCGCTCATTTTGAAGTCTGCAAGTGAAAAGCTCTATGAGGAGTTTGTTCAAATACTATGAATATACATGGGACAAAAAGGTTGGGCTGGATTCAAAATAGCCGACTTCCTGTGGGGTTTGGACCATGGTTCCAAGAGATGTTTTTGTAGGTCCTGAGACACTCCATATGTATTCCATATTTCATAATCCCCTGATGAAATATGGCTGGGGGCTGACTGTTTTAAGGATTCTAGGGTATGGCGAGAAGCCTTACTTTTAGGCTAAGGCACGCCCACCTGCTTTCATAGAGCAAAATTATTTTGAAAACTTTTGATCCCCAATGCCTTAAGTCTGTCCTCGCTCGTTTTGAAATCTGCAGGTCAAAAGCTCTAGGAGGTGTCCGTTCAAATACTACCTGTATGAATTGCACAATTTGATTTAAAATGGCTGACTTCCTGTGGGATTTGGACTTTTCTGTAGGTCCTGAGACACTGCATTAGTATGCCTGGGTACATAACCGTCGAATAAAATATGGCTCGGGGTTGGCTGTTTTAGTGATTCTAGCGGGTGCTGTGGAGAAGTTTGACCACGCTCACCACATTTTTGCATTAATATCTCTTAAGGGTTGGATCAGTAACCATCCTATGTGATATGGTGCAGATCAAATACGTTTTGTGGAAATTAGAGCCAAACGTATAGCCGCGGCGTGACGCCTCACATCGCCACACCGCTACAGCCCCACCCTCTTTCTAAACTCTCCGTACTGAATATAGACTTACACCAACTTGATTCCAGCCACTGTGCACCAGATTATGTTGATTAAGTCAAGGGTGTATAATCTGGACCTTTCACAGCAAAACATTACACTTCCTGTTCTGAAGGCTTAAGTGATGTCAGCATTTGACCATCAGAGGGGAGGGCCCAACGGATAGTCGAACCTTGGATCCAGGACAAAGAATGCGGTTTTCGTCCTGGCCGTGGAACACTGGACCAGCTCTACACCCTCAGTAGGGTCCTGGAGGGTGCGTGGAAGTTCGCCCAACTGGTCTATATGTGTTTTGTGGACTCGGAGAAGGCGTTTGACCGTGTCCCTCAGGGACTCCTGTGGGGGGTACTCCGGGAGCATGGGGTAACAGGCCCCTTGATACGGGCTGTTTGGTCTCTGTATGACCAGTGTCAAAGTTTATGCGGGCACTGTACCGGTCTGCCGTGGTGAAGAAAGAGCTAAGCCGAAAGGCAAGGCTTTCGATTTACTGGTTGATCTACGTTCCCACCCTCATCTATGGTCACAAACTCTGGGTAGTGACCGAAAGAACGAGATCATGGATACAAGCGAATGAAATGAGTTTCCTCCGCAGGGGTGTCTGGGCACTCCCTTAGAGAAATGGTGAGTAGCTCGGTCATCCGAGAGGGGCTCAGAGTAGAGCCGCTGCTCCTTCACGTAGAGAGGAGTTAGTTGAGGTGGCTCTGGCATCTGGTCAGGATGCCTCCTGGATGGATCTCTGGTGATGTGTTCCAGGCTCATCCCACCAGAAGGTGACCCAGAGGAAGACCCAGGACACACTGGAGGGACTATGTTTCTCAACTGACCTGGGAACGCCTCGGATTCCTTCCGAGGAGCTGGCCCAACTGGCTGGGGAGAGGGAAGTCTGGGTCTCTCTGCTTAAAGTGTCCCTGGCATCAAATTTGCATTTTTCAAGTTTTTGGTCATATTTTTTAGTTTCCCCAGCCTGCCTATGTCCCCTAAGGGGTTAAAATGACTGATTCGTGTTTCCTTTGTCCCCGGGTATGTCTGCCTACATAGTGAAATTAGCACTCAGAAACGGGCTGTTTTGCAGTTCGACATATGACGACACGTTTCGGCATATGTCGTCACTGAGTTCCAGCCAATTACCCCCTTCTCTGAACTACACTCTCCAAGTCCCTCCCCCTGCGGCGCGTATTACAACCTAAACAACGAGAACTATGGTAAAAGGCAAACAACAAACCGACAGCATGGAGTCCAGACCGCAGCGACACTGTCCTCCCCACTTCCGAGGGACTGTAAAGCTTGTGGAGGGACTTTTTTTATGCAGGAAATGTACCCGACCGACTCCCGAAGCGCGTGGTCTTTTGTGGCAAACATTTCTCTGACGAATGTTTTATTAACTTGGGACAATACAGCAGTGGATTCGCAGATCGTCTTAAACTTTTACCAGGATCAATACCAACTCTCCTTGAATCAGCAAATATAGATATACAAGTAAGTATATTTCCGCAATAATGTCCTTCAGCTGTTATATACCAGTGTTTCCCCCATATAGACGAATCTGTGGTGGTGCGCCACAGATTAAACTCCGACCGCCACAGATTCAACAGCGACCCAAAAATAAATAAAAATAAATCAACACCGACCGTCACATATCGCGTTTCGTTTTTTCTTTTTTACGCTATTTATAACACGCAGCGTATTCATTCCCTGCTCTCTCTTCGTCTCTGTCACTCAAGTCTCTCTCGCACACTCGCACACACACACAGCCCCTCCCCTCCGTGCACAGCACGTCTGTCTGGATAACCTGTGGAAGACGTCCTCTACCTTTCTGGTTCCTCCTCAGGTGCCTCGCCATCCGGATCAGATTCTGGATCAAATAGAAACGCCATTACATAGTTACAGTAGCCGATAACTGAGCCATTACTGTCGTGGTGAAGCTAGAGACGTAATAAGGACGGATGGATGTGTGGATGGATGATCAAATATTTTATTAGGCCTGTAATTTGTAAACAGATTATTGTTCAACACACAATATAATTCGGCCTAAACCTAATTACATTTCATACATAATTTTGGAATTTGGGCAATTTGTGGTGCGCAAATGCATGTCTGCCAATGTTTCATCAGATGCGGACGTTAGAGACTCAATTGACAATAGAGGTGCATGGCTTGGGCCCCACCCACCAAAACTCGGTCATTCTGTGCTAATGCTAACAGAAGGGCCACCTAGCAGGGGCTGCAATTCTACAACAAGGCTGAGCTACGGCTAACTATCCTTTGAGACAGTATTAAGGTACTTAGAGTGTGACTAAAAAGGACCCAAACGCTGCGGGGAATTTCATGCCAGGTCCACTTTAAGCTGCTGCCCCCGACCCTGGATAAGCAGAAGTGGATGGATGGATGGATGGATGGATGGATTGATTTCCTGATATATCAAAACAGAAACTGAGCCTTGTTGAGCTTTCCTCAAAAATAAACAACTTAACATATTGTATAATGCAAACAAAGCTTGATCAGTCTTGGTTTTGATTC
The DNA here is from genome assembly GCA_963556495.2 of Valencia hispanica. Lineage (NCBI taxonomy): Eukaryota > Metazoa > Chordata > Actinopteri > Cyprinodontiformes > Valenciidae > Valencia > Valencia hispanica. The sequence goes on from OY747711.1 coordinate 30,286,622, forward strand.
GATTGGACAAGGTATCTTGCTGGGTTGTCTCTGAGTCTCTTAAAAATCATTAGTTTTTTGACAACCAGAGGCTTTGTGGAGTGAAGGTTTAATGAGAGACTCCATAGCCATTAAACATGGATTGTGGTGTAACCGCAGGAACGTACTTGACCAAATATGGACTTCTTTTAGTGCATGCGAGAGACAGACATTGTGCAAAAACATACAATTAACAGCGGCCTTAGTCACATTAATGGTAGCTTTTATGTAAGCTCAACAGTAAAACAACAATTTGGATGGTCAAAAACAAGGCAAGGCAAGGCAAGTTTATTTGTATAGCACAATTCATGTTACAAGACAATTCAAAGTGCTTTACATAAAACATCAAAAGCATTACAGCAGGGTGCAGAAAAAAGCAAAAGTACAGGAATAAAAATCATGATTTAAAAAAAAATTGAAAAATATTTTTTTTAAATTTAAAAATATGAAAAAATCTTAAAAGAAGCTGTGCAGATTTAAAACTTAGAATAAAAATCTAATCAAAAGCAGCTGAGAACAGGTGGGTCTTTAACCTGGAGTGTTTCAGCTGATCTGAGGATTTCTGGGAGTTTGTTCCAGACATGTGGAGCATACAAGCTGAAACGCAGCTTCTCCATGTCTGGTTCTGACTCTGGGAACTGATAAAAGAACGGATCCAGATGACCTTAGGAGTCGAGTAGGTTCATACTGGGTCAGGAGATCACCGATGTATTTTGGTCCTAAACCATTCTGAGCTTTATAGACCAGCAGCAGAACTTTGAAGTCTATCCTCTGACAGACAGGCAGCCAGTGTAAAGACCTCAGAGCTGGACTGATGTGGTCCACTTTTTTGGTTTTAGTGAGAACTTGAGCAGCAGAGTTCTGGATGAGCTGCAGTTTCCTAATTGATTTTTTAGGTAAACCTGTAAAGACGCTGTTACAATAATCAAGCCGACTAAAGATGATTGCATGGACTAGTTTTTCCAGGTCCTGCTGAGACATCAGATCTTTTATCCTTGAGATATTCTTAAGGTGATAGTAGGTAGATTTTGTGATTGCCTTAATGTGTTTTTCAAAGTTTAGGTCTGAGTCCATCACTATACCCAGATTTCTGACGTGGTTGGTGGTTTTTAGGTGTATGGACTGAAGCCCTGTGGTGACCTTCAATCTTTTCTCTTTAGCTCCAAAGACAATAACCTCCGTTTTGTTTTTGTTCAACTGCAGAAAATTGTGGCACATCCAGTCATTAATTTCCTCAATGCATTTGCCAAGAGCCTGTACAGGCCCTTGGTCTTCTGGTGACATTCTAATATATATCTGTGTGTCATCTGCGTAGCTATGGTAACTTATATTGTTGTTATTTATTACCTGTGCCAGTGGGAGCATATAGATGTTAAACAGAAGAGGTCCCAGGATGGAACCCTGGGGAACCCCACATGTAATTCCCGTCTGCTCAGATGTAAAGTTACTTATTGACACAAAGTACTTCCTGTTCTCTAAGTACGTTTTGAACCAGTTTAGTACAGTGCCAGAGAGACCCACCCAGTTCTCCAGTCGTTTGAGTAAAATAATGTGGTCAACTGTATCAAATGCAGCACTGAGATCCAATAAAACTAACACTGACATTTTTCCACTGTCAGTATTCAAACGGATGTCATTAATGACTTTGGTCAGAGCAGTCTCAGTGCTGTGGTGCTGTCTAAAACCTGACTGAAAGACTTCATAGCAGTTGCTTTGTCTTAAGAAGTCATTTAGCTGATGAAAAACCGCCTTTTCAATTATCTTACTTAAAAATGGAAGATTGGATATGGGCCTGTAGTTGTTCATTTGTGTCTTGTCCAGATTGTCTCTTTTCAGCAGGGGTTTAATTACAGCTGTTTTCAGGGGCTCTGGTAAAACACCCGACATCAAAGATGAGTTCACAATCTGTAACAGATCTGACTCCAAGATTTTGAGACCTTTTTGAAAAAGCCTGTGGGCAGGATGTCTAAGCAGCAAGAGGAGGAGTTCAGTTGACATAAGATGTCCTCCAGATCTTTGCTGTTTATGAGATAAAACTGTTTCATGGTGTTTAAACGGATTTTCCGTGGACACTGTACATAACCTGAACCTGGCGTTAATGAACCAACCGCTTGTCTAATATTTTGGATTTTGTCTGTGAAGAATTTGGCAAAGTCATTGCAGGCCTTGGTGGAATAGAGTTCAGGTGCTACTGACACAGGAGAGTTTGTTAGCCTGTCGACAACAGCAAATATTGTGCAAGCACTATGACTATTTCTGGTGATGATGTCAGAAAAATATGACTTCCTTGCATTCCTCAGTTGTAAGTTATAAGAGTGAAGTTTCTCTTTATAGATCTCATAATGAACCTGAAGTTTTGTTTTTCTCCATCTGCGCTCGGCTTTCCGACACTCCCTTTTTTCATTTCTCACCAGTGTGGAATTTCTCCATGGAGACTTTTTCCTTCCAGAGATAACCTTCACCTTTGTGGGAGCAATAGTATCCAAAACATTTAATATTTTAGCATTAAAGCTGTTGACAAGTTCATTGACTGAACCCCCTGACAGGGCAGGTGTTAGAGAGAAGACCTGGTTAAAGATCTCACTAGTGTTTTCAGTTATACATCGTTTTGTGATAACCTCTGTTAAAACATTTATGTGAACCGAAATTATACTCTCAAAGAAAACACAACAATGGGCAGACAAGCACACATCACGCACATTAATCTTGGAAATGCCCAGACCCTTCGAGATCAGTAAGTCCAAAACATGACCCTTATTATGTGTGGGCTCTGTTATATGCTGAGTCAGCCCAAAGTTGTCCAGAGTGTTAGTCAGGTCTTTAGACCCTTTGTTCTGGGGATTGTCAACATGGATGTTAAAATCACCAACAATAATTATACAGTCATAATCAACACAGATTATAGACAGCAGTTGACTAAAATCATCATTAAAGTCAGCACAGTAATTTGGAGGCCGATAAATGTTAACAAACATGGCTCTAGATGAGGCCTTCAGCTGTACAGCAACATATTCAAAAGAAGGAAAACTTCCAAGAGATAACTGCTTACACTGGAATGATTCATTAAATAAAATAGCAACTCCTCCACCTCTCCTGTTCTGTCTGGCCTGGTTGACAAAACTAAAGTTGGGAGGGGTTGATTCGATAAGAGAAACACTGATATTCTTATCTAACCAAGTCTCAGTTAAAAACATAAAATCAAGGCCATGCTCAGTGATAAGATCATTGATTAAAAATGTCTTCCCTACTATAGACCTGACAATTAATAAGGCCATCTTAACAGGTTTAAGAGTATTATTGTGCCCCTTGTGTTTTGGGGCGGGCTGTGTACAGCGTATGTTTACTTTACTTAAAAACCTTTTAAATGCAGTGCTCTGTGTTTTGACATAACTACATTCCTTCTGTTACTTATAAGTACAGAAATGATCGAACCTTCTAATGAACAGGGTCCCAGCTTTTCCTGGGAAAAGTTCTGACTGCTGATATCCACGCAGCCTGGACCCTTAACACATCATACATCAGACTGTGGAGATTGTACATGCTTACGTGGTGGGGTAGGAGGGGGCCGGGCTTGTTGCCCTACCTTTGATCGTCCTGGTGTGGGGTTTATGGGTTAAGAAAACAGATTGGTCTGGGGGGTAGATCTGAGCCCAATGTTGACCCGCTCCATCATCTGCTCAGTGAATTTCAGATGGGGGGAGTGCGGGGAGGGGGGCGGTAGGGAAGACTGTGGGTTGTCAGGGGTTTGCGGGGGCGATGGAGGTCCGCTGTCCTGTTCTTTAGGGCTGTTGAGGGCTTTTGGGGCAAATAAAGATCCTTCTTCCTGCTTCTGTTCGAAGCTTCCCATGAGTGAGGGCAGAAGAGGTTCCTCCCCCTCTGCACTTAGCTTTGTTTGGTCTTCCTTTTGAGATAAGTCTTTGTGTATATCCTTTTTGGCTCCAAGCACAGAGGGATGACGCAGGAAGTAGAAAATATTGGAGGTAAACAGTCTTACACCTGACCTGTTCAAACTAAATCCATTTGCCTTAAAAAGATGTCTACGCTCCCAAAAAATCTGAAAGTTGTTAATAAATTGCAGTTTGTTGTCAGCACATGTAGATAAAATCCACTTATTTAATGCCAAAAGACGGCTAAATCTTTTTTCTCCTCATCTGATGGGTGGTAAAGGTCCACTGATGAATACTGCTGCATCCAACGAGCTCACGGTGTTCAATAATCCAGCGAAGTCCCGTTTTAGAACCTCCGATTGTTGCTTGGACACATAATTCGACCCTGTGTGGAGAACGATGTTTTTCACTGTTGGATATTTAGTCACAGTTTTCAGAATCCTCTTCTTCATGTCACTGACCATATCCTTTGGAAAGCAGAGGACTTTGGTGTTCTTTCCACACATCCGCTGAACGTCCTTTACAGAGGAATCACCTACAATCAGAGTTTCAGGCCCAGTCTTTTGCTTTCTCTGTGGCCTCTCACTCTCTGACAGGTTATCAGTCCTCATCTCGCTGCCTTGGGGTGGATGGTCGTCAGATAAATATCCAGGGTTCTCCAATAGTGGAGCAAATCTGTTCTGCAGCTTCACATTCCGTTGTTTTGAAGTTTGAGGCTAACTTTCCCATTTGCAGCTGTTCTGTCCCGTGTTCTCTCATGTACGGGAGTAGAAGAAGCCCTCTCTCTTGTAGGGAGTGCAGGCCAGTCGGTCTCATCACAGATTTCCGCTCGCTGTGTCCAGCCTGCACTACGTCCTCCCCGTTTCCCAGAGACATGATTCAGTTTTTGGCTTAGCACCAAGACAGTTCCAGGGAGGATTATCACTCGGTGATTTAATGTAATGAGCAGAGGCTCCTTCTTTCTTGGTCGTGTTATCTCTGCCTCTTAGCCGTGTGTTAGCTTGCTCATTTCCACTGTTTTGAAAGAGTGATAAGGTTGTTTCATTTCCACACAATCCATTTACCTCCACATTAACTTCTATCCGTTGAACTTTCCTCTCCAGTGCTGTTATCTTTTGTAGAAGGTCCTGGTAGTCCATTGTGGAGATGGAACGCATCTTGTTGTTGTAGCTTAGCGTTAGCAACCTTACGAGCTATATCTAGCTTTAGCTAAATGCTAAGTACTTAGATGCTGTAGATCAGGCTTCAGCTTTTTATTTGAGAAACCAGCTTTTTTGTAAAATAACTCCTTTAACGGTTGAACTAAAGGTTCATTTTTGCTAAATTATCAAATCCAGCAAGCTAAAGGCTAGCTAAAGTGGGAAAGTAAAAAGTCCTGCTGGAGATGAAAGGTGAAAATTAAGTGCTGCGTTGTTACACAAGGCTTTATGTTTTGTTTTGTTTTTCTCTAAGTATGTCATACTACTGCTCGGAAACATCAAATGCCTTGATTTTTTGGAAATGGAGCACTGAGTTATAGTGTAAAGACAGAAACATTCATCACTATACCTTCAGAAATTACGCTACAAACATCACCGTGTCAGTGTTTTAAGATAAAAAAAAGTGATTTCAGCTTAGGGTACAGTCTTAACTAACCCCATTTAGCTGTAGCTATCCAAGGCATGGTACATAGCCCGTGTATGGTTTAGCGCTTTAGAACTGTAATACATAAAAGGACAAATTTGGCTCATACTTGTGCTGAAAAAAAATCGTATTTTAATGCAAATCTGGGCTTCATACAGAAAATGATATATTTTGTAATTCTACAGAGACTTTCATTAACTTCTTTGAACCTCACGATCGGTTTATTACCTCACCTCAACCAATTTACAACTGCATAATCCCTGTCATGTTTATATAAAGTTAAATAAAAATTTTTATGTCCAATATAAATGTGTTTATAAAAATATGAAGGACTCAAAATATCTTCAAATGTATGAAATTGAGCACATTTGCAATACAACATATACCAGAATCTGCCTTTAAATGTGTGTAAACTATTATTTCTTTCTGCCTTGAATATATTTTAGTTTCCTTCTTGTTTATCTGCTTGAGGTAATCCTTTCATGGCGAAGACACATATTTCTTGAGAGAGATGCCATTTTTCATGCAGGGAGCGCAGATTTGCATTTTAAGACATCATGCTCATTGCACAGCATTTGAAGAGACCGTTCCCCTCGGGATGCAGCTTCTAAATAATCTTGACTTGTAGAGTTAATTTGTGAAGTGTGTTATTATGTTGCTAAATTATTGCCTCTTGCCCTAAGATAATATACAGGGTATAGATATAGTGTGCCCAGATCCCAGGATAGCAGTTCACAACATAGTGTTAAACACACCTGAACTGGTCAACATTTGGTAAAAGCTGTGAAGCCTGATTGATTTTTTGTTAACTGATAGTGTTACATGAATACCAAGCATAACTCTCTGTTTCATCATCCCTTTCTGATAAACTGAGAAGTGATCAGAAATTGCTAAGTGCCTTTTCCCAAGCTCGAATAACATCTTCAGATGAACAGCTTCTGTCTAGCTGAACAAATTTTGCTCCTTTTAAAACAGTAGCCTACAGCTCCCAGTTGCATGACATGTTAAGTGACTGTCCAAGTGAGAGAAAAGCAAGCTGATGAGAAGCAGAGTGTTGATATTAAGCTAGTATTTGTGTCAATTTACGCATTTCCTTTTTAAATATGATAGTATGTTAAAATAGGCTCACTTTATCCGATGCTGCCATGAATTCACCTGCAGGGTGGGAGACATAATAGAGGCAGCCACGAGGCTCCAGGCAGCTGCCATCGGTTTGGAGGACTGGAGTCTAAATACATAATGCTACTAAGTAGCTTAATGTTAGCCTTAAAGTGCTTTGGATTATCGTGACAGTAATTGGAACCAGTTCCCACCTGTTCTTTTTTTACACACACTCGAACAGCAACAATTTGGCTACCACAACTGACAGTCGTTCTGGAACTGATAACTCATGCAACATTTAAACCTATTCTCTCTGCTCTCAGCAGGGGGGCCATAGACTCAGCAATGCTGACAACTGGTAGACAAATCCATGAGAGCTTATGTCAGGAACATCATAAAGGCATCATGTAAAATTATATAGCAGTTAGTTAGGCTTATGAGCATATGAGTTATGTTTTGTTAAATTCTGGATAAACTGAGTTTGATGATTGAAACCATGTCCAACCACCTCTGGATGTTCATGCAATACATAACACAAAGTGAACATGTCTAATATAAAAAAAAAAATCTAACAATAATAATAACATTAATAAAATCATCCTAAAGCTGGGACACAAGTAGCATGCAGCGATACTAAGTAAGGCCTGGTTCACACCTCAGGATTTTTAGGCCGATATTTGCCCAGATTTATTTACCTTCCGACACACACCCCGATTATCGGGATGGCTCTTAAGATATTTCTAACATATATTCCTGCCGTGTGTGGTGTGTTCAGAGGGTCTGCTCGGAAGGATGACGGGACCGCTCCGATCACAAATCGGGGATACTCAACATGTTGGGTTGTTTGGCTTGATATCACATTGTGTGTGGTGTGTTGCGAAGACAAATGAGCATGCATCCAGTTGAATTTGACGCCTAGCCAATCAGAAAGCAAGGTGACAGGCAGCGATACACCTTGGAAATGTCTATTTTATTTCCAACTCAGTTGACCGCAGTCCACAAATGCATAGAAACAGAGATCAGTCAGAGCAAAGGGTGTAACGAGGTTTCCCAGTCAAAAAACCCCCCAAAAAACAATTTACCTCCTTATATTTGTATAGAAAGTATAGCCCCTGCTTTTATTTTTTTCTCTGTAAATTAGTCCACAAACTTTTGCCAATGCCTCGGCATCCATATTTATTTACTCCTTTGACTTTAGTCCAGTTTTATACCATGAGTTTTTGTGAGAGTTCCTGTCTGAGTTCTCACGTTTGTGAGTAAAATCGGATCGTGTGTGCTGTCTCGTCATTGCCGTGTGGTTGCACACCACACACTGTAGGACCAAAACAGGGATATCTGTAATTTTTTATCGCAATGTGTGCGGTCTGAAACTCTTGCGACAATTAGAAAATCCTGCCATGTGAACAAGACCTAACACCAAGCTCTAACTAGGCATGGGCCAGTGGGTACTCCAGCTTCCTCCCACAGTCCAAAAACATGACTGTTAGGTTAATTGTCTTTTTTTTCTTTTTTCTTTTTTTGACGTGTCCTATTTGGCAGTGTGGAGCTCAGTATTGGTGTCTGAGTACTAAGTAGAAGCCCAACAGATTTACTTTCACAAGCGGAGCAGTACAGCTTTTGCTATAGTCCATCCATCCATCCATCCATCCATTTTCTTCCGCTTATCCGGGGTCGGGTCGCGGGGGCAGCAGCCTAAGCAAAGAGACCCAGACTTCCCTCTCCCCAGCCACTTGTTCCAGCTCCTCGGGAGGAACCCCAAGGCGCTCCCAGGCCAGCCGAGAAACATAGTCCCTCCAGCGTGTCCTGGGCCTTCCCCTGGGCCTCCTCCCGGTGGGACGTGCCTGAAACACCTCACCAGGGAGGCGTCCAGGAGGCATCCTGACCAGATGCCCGAGCCACCTCAACTGACTCCTCTCGATGTGGAGAAGCAGCGGCTCTACTCTGAGCCCCCTCCGGATGACTGAGCTTCTCACCCTATCTCTAAGGGAGAGCCCAGACACTCTGCGGAGGAAACTCATTTCAGCCGCTTGTATCCGTGATCTCGTTCTTTCGGTCACCACCCAGAGTTCGTGACCATAGATGAGGGTAGGAACGTAGATCGACCGGTAAATCGAGAGCTTCGCCTTTTGGCTCAGCTCTCTCTTCACCACGACAGACCAGTAGAGCGCCCGCATAACTGCAGATGCCCCACCAATCCGTCTATCGATCTCCCGCTCCATTTTTCCCTCATTCGTGAACAAGACCCCCAGATACTTAAACTCCTCCACTTGGGGAAGGACCCCATCCCTGACCCGGAGGAGGCACCCCACCCTTTTCCGGCTCAAGACCATGGCCTCGGATTTGGAGGTGCTGATTCTCATCCCAGCCGCTTCACACTCGGCTGCGAACAGCTCCAGCGAAAGCTGTAGATCACGCTCCGATGAAGCCAACAGGACCACATCATCTGCAAAAAGCAGAGACCCGATCCTGAGGCCACCAAAACGGATCCCCGCAACGCCTTGGCTGCGCCTAGAAATCCTGTCCATAAAAGTTAGGAACAGGATCGGTGACAAAGGGCAACCTTGGCGGAGTCCAACTCTCACCGGAAACAAGCCCGACTTACTGCCGGCAATGCGAACCAAACTCTGGCACCGGTCGTACAGGGACCTAACAGCCCGTATCAAGGGGCCCGGTACCCCATACTCCCGGAGCACCCCCCACAGGGCCCCCCGAGGGACACGGTCGAACGCCTTCTCCAAGTCCACAAAACACATGTAGACCGGTTGGGCGAACTCCCACGCACCCTCCAGGACCCTGCTGAGGGTGTAGAGCTGGTCCAGTGTTCCACGGCCAGGACGAAAACCGCATTGTTCCTCCTGGATCCGAGGTTCGACTATCCGTCGGACCCTCCTCTCCAGAACCCCTGAATAGACCTTACCAGGGAGGCTCAGAAGTGTGATCCCCCTGTAGTTGGAACACACCCTGTGGTCCCTCTTTTTAAACAGGGGGACCACCACCCCGGTCTGCCAATCCAAGGGAACTGCCCCCGATGTCCACGCAATATTGCAGAGCCGCGTTAACCAACACAGCCCCACAACATCCAGAGCCTTGAGGAACTCCGGTCGAATCTCATCCACCCCCGGAGCCTTGCCACCGAGGAGCTTTTTAACGACCTCGGTGACCTCGGCACCAGAGATTGGAGAGCCCAACCCCAAGTCCCCAAACCCTGCTTCCAGATTGGAAGGCGTGCCGGTGGGATTGAGGAGGTCTTCGAAGTATTCCATCCACCGACCCAAAACGTCCCGCGTCGAGGTCAGCAGCACACCATCCCCACTGTAAACAGTGTTGGTGGCAGACCGCTTTCCCCCCCTGAGACGCCGGATGGTGGACCAGAATCGCTTCGAAGCCGTACGGAAGTCGTTTTCCATGGTCTCTCCAAACTCCTCCTTTTGCTATAGTCCTCCACTTGATATATGTGTGAAAAATATTTATTATGAATTGTTGGGGTTTTTATTTCCTGATGTTATGGACACGGAGACGGAAAATTAAGGGGAAGAAAGAAAGAAGATGAAGAAGAGAGGTAGGAAACAAAATGTCATGAGAGAGGGTGAGTTGAAAATACAAGAGAGGAAAGGGAACAAAGAAAAGGGGAAAGAAGAGAGAGGGGGAAAAACAAAACAAAACATGAAAAAGGAACATCGACAAAACAAACCAAACATTGTGAACTAAGAATTACACAACCACATCACACAAAAATAGATATAAAAATACAACAACAATGTCACAGAAAAACTCATTGTACCGATTAATCAAGCTCTAGTAATGAGAACCTCAGCCCAAGAATATATCCTTAAACACCAGAGACCCCACATCTATGTGTGTGTGTTAGCATGCTGGTGCATATAAGGTTTCTCCATAAGAGTGTTCGATAGTTAGTGTGAGCAGGCATCAATCCGTCTCCCAGGAATCGATGCAGACATGAAGGAGATCGGAGCAAAGTAATTGTCTTTTTCTAAATTGCCTTTAGGTACGAATGTTTGTGTGTGCGTGCATGTTTGTTTGTCCTGTGTTGTGTCTCTGTGTTGCCCTGCGATGGACTGGTGACCTGTCCAAGGTGTACCCTGCCTCTTGCCCCATGACAGCTGGAGATAGGCACCAGCCCCCCAGCTGTTCTGCTCTTAGTTGAGTAACACAAGTATAACCAGGTCATATTAGGTGGTTAATTAAGTTGAAATCAGCTTATCAGGTCTTGTAGGGTATGCTAACTGTAGTTTTTACCTTAAGCTCAGTAAACACTATATGATTTCAAAAATCACACCAAACTGGAAAATATCAAGCTTTACCAGTTCACTATGGGTGTAAGACCTAATTCATACCACACTCTTTGCTGTGTTGTCCACTCGAACGTTATCTTGTTTTTAATACAGTGAGGGGCGATAATTTAGCCTTCGACCATTGATCGTGTCACTTTTTTTGTGTGTTTTATTTCTTATTTTATTTGTTGTTTTATTCTGTTTTACTTGTTCAGCACTTCTTGGTCAGCTGACATGCTGATTTTAAATGTGCTATACAACTAAATGTGGTATGGTATGGCATGATATGGTATGGTATGGTACTGTTCTTCCACTGTGAGGCAAGGCAAGGCAAGTTTACTTGTTTTGCGCACTTTCAACAACAAGGTACTTCAACGTGCTTTATATGATTAGGGGATAAAGTAAAATTGTGGATAATTTATCTTTCAGGGACAACAACAATAAAAAATATTTCATTAATATTCTGGTAAGAAATCACTTTACCCTTTATTTTTCAGTTGCATTATCACCCTCTACTTGTGCATTATTACATTCTAAGAGGCTGTAGTGGAAACTGTAACTCTTGAATGGAACATGGGTGTTCAGCTGAGCTGAAAATGTATAGGGTCAGGGCCGGATGGAACTCATTTTAAGCCCTGGAATTGTGTCCAATTCAGTGCAAATAAGGGTTAATTGCTTCACTGGGTAGATTTATTTCAGCATGCGTTCACATTTACATTATTTTTTACAAGACATCCATTAACAATATCAGAATCTATATTTTGAGCTGCTGTCTCTGTTATCAGTCCCTTGGTAGACTCTGCTCTCCCTTTCACACTTTCTCCACTTTACCTAAACTCATATGCGACACCTGTGTCACAATAAAAAAAGAATTATGTAAAGCTTTAGTGCATTTGTAATGGAAAACACATTTGACTTAACCAATTAAGATGTTTTCAATGGGAAAACATGCAGGATTATTTTATATTACTTTCATTCTATTCTCTTTCAAATGTGGGTTTTGTGTATTTATTGTCTTACTTTTAAAGAAAAAATAAAAAGGTCACACTGCCATTTGGGCATAGAAAGTGGTTATATTGAAACTAATGCCTGCTTGTTCACACACCTATTGCTTCCATAATATCAGGAGAAATCCCCTCATTACTACTGACTACTGACTTTGTTTCTGAAAATAAATCACATTTAAAAATGGTCATAATTCTCAGCACAAATCTCGCAATTGTACAAAGCTTCAGGTTAATTCATGTCAGTTAAATTAATGTAGTGCTGAATCAGCAAGCATTGCAGGGCACTTTTCATATGTAGGAGGTCTACACCATGCTCATCATTATATTACTACTAAAAACATTCACTCAATGAGTAATCCAGCCCACTCTAGACTTGTGGGCTCATGTTGCTTGGAGCTGGATTTTCCTTCTAACTCTTAGGAGCTACAAGTTTCCCAGCTATGTGGCGTCACATCATATTATTATTATTAAAATATGTTATGCTAGTTGCCACAACGTCAAACAATTCATTGACTTGATAATTAATTAACTAGAATGGTGCTTTGCAGGCAAAGTTCAACTTACCCATTTCATCATCCCCGTTTGTTGTCACAAACCACAAGATTGTTTTAATGAAAAAGTTGCCCCATTTTTGCAAATTTAGTGATGTCTGTTTCCAGAGCTTTGCTCTTTTTAATATTAGCCTTCTCCGCACCTCCCACACCACTGACTGAGTGAGTCAGGGGTGAGACTAAGTGCTCTGATGTGTTACGTCAAGGTGCGCTGCAAAAAACAACAACAAATGTTAAACATTTTCCCCTACTAGTTCGAACCTTTGCCCAACTAGTTCAGAAATACTCTTACTAGTAAATTATTTTTGCCTACTTGCACCTTTGACACACTAGTACGACATGGCCTGCCATAGTACACCGACCCTTGCGGCTCATACATCAGTCCGGCCCATCCGAAATTACCCCGATTCTCCCGATTACCCACTCCAGGCCTGTATAGGGGGCATGCTTCTCCACAAATGCAAGTGTCTCGCATTCATAGATGCAGAGTGGTAGGCTATGTCATAGCCTTAACTCCTGTCACATTGCACGATGGAAGCCAGCACAACACTTGGCCTAACAGGAAAAGAGGAGGAGCAGATGGAGGAGGATGATAAAGAATAAGGTAAGGACAAGGAAAGGTAATATCAACAAGCTTTTTCTTCGCCTTAAATCCACATCACATTCTTCTCCTATTAGGTCAAGTCTTGTGCAGGCTGTCACTGGATTTGAACTAAAAAAATCTAACCAATCTGATTAATCAGTAGCGTCACCACCCCAACCTACAAATACAACCACTAAACAAAGAGTTAGAGCAATTTTTTTGGCCTGAGTGTATAGATTGGTGTAAGGAACATGCTTTGTTGCTCGCCATGCTGCATTCATGGGCCCGCAAATAAATGGAAAACAGCTATGCCCTCTCTCAGTAATTAAATACAGTTTTGATCAGAGGTTTTCATTCTCTCGATTAATATATGCACTGTTGTGATTGCTTTATACTCTCCTCATGTTTTTGTCAAAAATGTGATGCCATAGTATCTGGTTACAAAATAAACATGTTAAATCTATTCAAAGCAAGCAGGATGTAATTCTCAAGTCAAACACAGCTCATCTTTGAGCTGCTTGGATAATAAAAAAAATAAAGCACTTCTCTAAGATAAAAGCAATCACAACTCTGGCTATTAGGTTTGCTCGTTCTCCCTGGATTATCTGATCAGACCCTTTGCCAACAAGTATATTCATTGTATAGTTTGAAGCCACTTCCATGCTAAACACACCAGTCTCTTGCTGCCTATTTTGCAGAAGTAGAAAGGATTTTTACTCTAGTTAAGGAGAGAAGAGTTAAAAATATTACAAAAAAATGAATTATAGGAAATTAGGAAACTACAATGGCATGCTAGGATCAAAGAAAAAAAAGTAAAATGGCCGGGGAGGAGTAAATGTTTGCCCAAAAACTCAGAAGTTTCTGCATAAATTTTACAATATTTACTGGATAACTTGAATTTTCTCTGATGTTGCAAAGCCATAAACCTACCTTAAAAACATATGTTTTTGTTGATTAGAAACATTATGAATTCATACATTTGCAACAAAAAATGCCAGAGGTCCTCTAGATTTAAAGTGGTAAATTTAGGAGATGCACAAGTTCCCAAGTTTAAGTGGTACATCCAGGCTTTCATTCCTGTATCAGAACATCTCCCAGGTTAGACTTGGCATGAAGGCCTTGAACAGGAAAAGGTGACATTGGTCTGAGGAATTCACTCCTCAGACAGTAAAGAAGAAGCTGCTACAGGACTGAATCGAGTTTGCACCCTGGAAAGAGCAGTACCACATACACGTATTCAGATGCACATCTCCTTAATGTACCACTTAAACATTGGAGGACTTATGACACTATATGTCACAAATTTACTCTTCCTTGGCTGCATATTTTTTTAATATTTTGTCATAGGAAAGTACTAAACATGTAGAATGGGAAATTATTTACAGTCATGACTGCATCACCACTGAGTTGCTTATCGTTTCTTTTCAGCCCTAAATCTCTTTAACTTTTTTGTGTTCATGTTTGACTTTATTTGTTTATCTAATGTATTATACAGAAATGTTTGTTTTCAACGTTACGGTATTAATAGAGGGTTTACAATTACATAAAAAACACAACTTGCTTTTGTCTGGCAAATTACACATTTGCTTGAGTTTCAATATCAAGAGGAGAAATGAGACTCAAACACTGGAGTTGTTTTGGCTCGGCTGCATCACTGAAGCTTAAGGGGCTTTGTTGTTGAAAGCTTTGTAAATATGCAAGGCATCGAGATGAAGCCAAGCTCTAACAAATCATGTAATGGATCAAACTCAAAGCCAGTTGCTGTTTGCATGAGGTGAAATATGTGTTCAGTTCTCTTTTAAAATCTGGTATTCATCTGCTATTTCCTTGTGAATATTTCCATATTTCTTATTACAAGTGCATGCAAATAGATTCTGTGTTCCTCACTGTTTATGAGCCTACTTGAACAGCTTTAGGAAGGAATCAAAGTTATTTGAATTTATTTTAGTGATGTTCAATTTTCCAGATGGTTACCTTTCTCTTATTGGACTTCCATCTGATTATTTGATATCTGAGTATCTACTTATCATCACTTCTTTTCAGTTTATTTTTAAGTTGTTAGTCCAATAAACAGAGCTAATTATGGTCACCTTGCTCACTTTAAGAGCCTGCCAGCATTTAATTTAAAAATTAGCAGTTGCAACTGGCTGACATGAAGTGAACCAAACTAAACAAATCAACTCATCTGATTTTTCTTGTAAAAATTATCTCATTTAAACACTCTTTCATTTTCTTTCTCTTTAGGCCACTGATCCAGATGCAGGTGCCAACGGACAGGTTTACTACAGAATTGTCAATCATCCTGACTTGTTTGTAATCAGTGCCAATGGAAGTATCTACACAAGACGACCTCTAGACAGAGAGTTAAGAGATCAGTATAGCCTGATAGTTGAGGCCTCAGATGGGGCGGTAGACCCTAGAAGAACTGCCCTGACGCTCTTAGTCCAGGTTCTGGATATAGACGACAACAGCCCAGTCTTCTCACAGCAAGACTATGTGGTGAATGTACCTGAGAACAGCCCTGTGGGAACTGTGATTCTGAAACTAAGCGTAAGTTTTCATTGTCAAAGTCACTATATTCCCCTCCTGGATCCAGTACTAGTAAATCTGTGCAAACCAAATAGATTATTCCTGGAAAAGACACTTTCTCTCTTACCACAGGCACTTTTTTGACAGAACAAGACCCAAAGCGTTTTTTCTTATATCACATTGAAAGTTTCGTTGATTAATCCATCTTAACTGGCAAACATCCACATACTCATAAAAAAATTATTTTAAAAAAGAACTAAAGGTATTTGCATCTGGCCTGAACCCGTCACATATCAATGTAAATGTTTGCACTGAAGTGTGGGGTAAAGAAGCCGTGTACATGTAGAGCAAACATTAGCAGGGGGGCAAATAATTGCTGGCATATAGTGAGTGACATCTCCCAGATAGGGATATAGCAGGAGGTCGGGAGATTGATAAGAAGAGAGAGGTAAAGAAGGCGAGAGATTTGAGTGACAGTGGCAGTATGACACTGTCATAAACTTTACAACAACACCTCAACCCTGAACTGACATTGGTGGCAGGTTGGATACCTACTCGGGAACAGGAAAACTAACCAGTCAAATATGTACAGGGTTTACATTAGCGTTAGCAGCATTTTTTTAATTTTCAACGATACAAAGATGGCTTATATAAACCTAAGTAACATACAACACTTAACTATTAATGAAAAAGTAAATGCTTTTTAAAACATTTTTGTTACAACTTTTTGTATAACTTAATAGTAAACCCTTCATTTGACATTAGAACAAGTATTAGAATTCTTTTCTAAGAAAATATTTACTTGTTTCATTTTGGCTTGGAAAAGTTTAAAAAAGATGATTTGACTTCTTGAAAAAAAAACTTTAAAAGCTTTTCTTTGATTTATATCCTATCTTAACTATAAACCTCGACCAGCTTTCCTGTGCCTGCTGATAAAAGAATCCCCAAAGCATGATGCTGCCAACAACATGTTTCGTTATTGAATGGCTGGGTTCAGAGTGATGTGCAGTGTTAATTTTTGTCTGCCACAGATTAGCAGTTGTATGTTGGCCAAGAAAACACATTTTGGTCTTATTTGGCCAGAGAAAGTTCTCATTCATGCTTGCTTTGCCCCAAAATTATTTGTAGCAAATTGCAAACAGGAATTCTTATCCTCTTCTATCTTCTTAACATTATTTTATAAAGGTTGGTGGAGCACACAGCTAATTGCTGTCTGTCAAAAATGTGCAGCTCCACCAGAGTTACCATAGGCCTACTGGCAGCTTCTCTAATTAATGCTGTCCATGCCAGGTTTGTCAGTTTAGGTGGAATACTAAACTGGTAAACTCAGAAGAGACCTAGTTGCACTCAATGTTCTTTAGATTTATCAGAGTAAAGAGGAATGTTTACAGATACACACCATTTTTTTCTTGTTCTGTATGAATAAACAATTCTGAAAACCATGAATAATGTTCCTTTTACTTCAGAACTATGCAAAACTATGACTTGGTCTTTCAGATAAAGCCCCCCCCCCCCCAAAAAAAAAGTAGACTGAAATTAGTGGTGGTAACATAACATGGGAAAAAGGTAAAGGGATATGAATATCTTTGGAAGAAGCTGTATATATTCTTGAATCAATTACATCAAATCGAAATTCAAGGTTCAGCTTCTTTAAAATGTCAATGTTCTAATGTGTTCAGGATATATTGATTAATTTCCATGTATTTACACTAATTTCAAAGTCTAATGCATTCCAAAGTTATGTTTTTGTGTTTGTTTTGTGTTTTATTTTATTTTATGTAGATTCTAAATATAGGTCACTTTCTTAAGCTTGTTAAAGTGGCAATATAAGGGAAAAAACGACAACAAAACCCCTTTTCAATATATTTATTTATTTCATGCATTAACTCTTGGGGATTTATGCATGTGCGTTCTTTCATTAATAAAAGCTATCATTTAGGAAGTCTGACAAAATATATTGAACTGATTGAGTTGTTTTTTGCCTGTATAAACCTATAGACCTAGTAAACATTTCCAATAAATCGAATTTGGCCTGGGTTTGAATAATTCCTATCCCTGCAGGCTTAATCTTATAATATATTGCACTAGCTTTTGGAAATTATATCTGCTTTGTGATTTGTGATTTCACTCTATGAACTTTAGCTTTCCTCAGTGGCTTAATTTAATGAGAACCTGATTAATTAATGATTGGGATAGTCCCTGGAGCGTAAAAATGTCAAATTTAACACAACCCTCACTCTTGTGAACATCCTGCTTTTTTGCACTTACAGACCCTTTCCAAGAAAAAAATAGAATATCATGGAAAAGTTTATTTATTTCCATAATTCCATTCAAATGTTAAACTTCCATAGATTATAGATTCAAGGCCCACAACTTGAATGATTTCAAGTATTCAGTTGTTTATTTGTATATAATTTGGGCTTCCAGCTCATAAAACCCACTAAAACAGGAATTTAAAAAAATTAGAATGCTGTAAAGAAATCACCATTTACTTCCCAGTTTTGCGGAAAAATGAAAGAAATTAGGATCACATCAAATCAATCAATCAAAATATGTTACTTTCAAAACGATATGTCAATCTTCAATACTTGGTAGGGAAACCCCTTGCCTTAATCCTTAATCTTCTCCTTGGCCCAGTTGAGACTGATTGTGGTGATTTTTGAAGCTGGGACTCCCGCCTCATTCCACTCTTTCTGGATCTCTGCCAGATTCATGAATCTTCTCTGTTTGATAACCCCCTAAAGCCCACCGTAAGCTCTTCTGCTGGTGCATCTTCTTCTGCCATATTTTGCCCTTCCACTAGACTTTCCATTGATATGCTTGGACACAGCACTCTGTGAACAGCCAGCCTCCTTAGCTATGAACGTTTGTGGCTTACCCATCCTATGGAGGGTATCAAGGATGGTCTTCTGGCCAGTTGTCAAGTCTGCAGTCTTGCCCATTTTGAACCTAACTGAGACAATTGAACCAAAGTGAAGCAATTTAATGACACCTGGGAATACCTCTGCAGGTGCTTTGAGTTTAGTAGATGAGTAGTGTGTGACACTCAGTGTAAAATATTCATGCCCTGGAAAATTTGGGCTGATTTCTTCACAGTATTCACATTTTTTGAATTCCTGATTTTGTGGGTTTTATAAGATGGAAGCCCATATTATGTACAAATAAACAACTAAATACTTGAACTCGTTTAAGTTGTGGACTCTGAATCTATCATCTATGGACGTTTAACATTTTCATATGAAGGAATTTTCAATTTTCCATGACATTCAAATTTTTTGGAAAGGGTCTGTATATTTCTTGTCTTTTAGAATACTCATATCTCTGCTTCTCTTCATTCTTCTCGCAGGCTGTGGATGCAGACCTCTTCTCTAATGTCACATACCGCATCAAGACTGAGTCAGCCAGGCAGCTGTTCTCTCTTAACCCTATCACTGGGGAGCTATCTGTGCTGCAGGCCCTGGACTTCGAGGGTCTGGCAGCTATGGGCATGGGTGCTTTATACACTTTCCAGATTGAAGCTGTCGACCAAGGAGGACTAATGCCTCCGGGACAGGCTACCGTCACAGTCCGCATCACAGTAAGAGCCCAAAGACTATCTGTGTAGCATTAAATTTCAGTGCTTTATTCTTTGCCCCCCCCTCCATTCCCCTCCCCCGACTTCATTGTTGCTCTGGAGATGCAGCCTTGATAAGCGACTATGCGGTGAGTCATTAGCTGGGTTTCGCAGTAGTAATATCTTTCAAAGGGCAAAACACAGAGACAAAAACACCAAAGCAAATTGAAAACATTAAAGTATTGCAACTGCACTGTCATTGCGATATGTCGCTCACTGCAATGGGTGATTGAATTACCTTTGTAAAACACATTTTAGCCTCCTGACCTACTCACCCATACTGCAACACCACAAAGAGAGCTTTGATGGATTGGTGTTTCTGCCTCGCATGCACTGCTATTCACGATCTGAATGACTCATTAGCTTTGTGACAGCAATTATGCCAGGCTTTGCAGGAGCTTGTCTTGCCTTTGCAGCCTTTATAAGCTGAGCGAACAAAAGAACTGTGTTGAGACTGTGTGTGTCTATTTAACAATGTGTATTTTAACTCTGATTAATTCTTCTAACTGTGTGCACATTTACTGTATCTCTGCTCATGAATTCAGTCCACCTTCTTAAGGTTTGCAGAATTAAGCTGTCGGTTTTGTATGAGAAAAACAGAAAGTTTCTTCTTTCGAGCAGGTTTTCTAACTTGTTGAGTGAGCGTGTCCTAATAAGAACATGTTTTGTCGCATTATTGGTGCTGTCACCAAGGAAAAGTGTCTGATAGGGTAAGGGAATGGAACAGGCAAACCAGTTTCCGCCATTTGAAATGACTATGAATGAGTCTAATGGATTCAATCTAGCCACTAGGAGACTAGAGATTAAGTTGATACCACTACTTTCACTTCCACTTTTATGTAACACCTCAAGAGAGTTATTTGAAGTAATTTTTCTATCTTTCCTTTTATGCTGTTGATGTTATCTCTTTTTTATGGATTTAGTATTGTACATGTCTTTGGTCTGTCAATGTTCCCTTTGCAATTTTTTCTGTCTCAGAAATGTTTAGGTTTACACATACTCATGTTTATGATCGATTGAAGTTAGAGGATTTCGCATGTAGTACAGGCAAATCTGAGACAAACATACCGTTCCATTGTAAAAAAATTTTGTTCAAAGATCAAGCTTTTTTGTTCAAAGCATAAACTTGATCATGGATTTTCTGCTACAAAAACTCCAAAAACAAACAAAACCTGCGTAAAGATCAAAGCCAGAAACTATTGCTCACGGTTCTGCCTCTGCAGTGGAGAAATATCAAGAAAAGTACAACTTTACTTATTGCATGGGTTGAAATATTTCTAAGAAATATTTTATTTGGTTTCTGATTTTTCCTATTTTCACATGGCAAATCAAAAGTGCATGTAGCAAGATGTTTATTTTCATAGCCTTTATGTAGTGTTTTGGAGTGTTTGATGTTTTTAATTTAAAAAAAGCTGAAAAAAACACACATGTCTTAAACTTCACTATCCAGGATAGCAAACAAAAACTTAATCTAATTGGACTGCTGTTAGTTTTTCTGAGCATGCCTTAATACAAGTTGTGGAAAACGGATATGCAAATTTCACTCATCTCATCTTGCTACTACTTTGAACCCCCGATCTTGTTCAAACTGTCTTGATTGTGACAGCATGACATATAGCAAACACTTATTGTCATATCTAAGCTGCCAATTTGATGACAAGATTGGTTCCTTTTTACAAAACTTAACTGTGGGATTTGGATTCTCTGTTAAACATCGCATCAGCTAGATTTAACAAATCCATCTAGTCTTGTTTTCATTCTCGTCTAATAAGACAGGGGACTTAATGCTAAAAAAATAATTAAAAAAATTTCCTTTTTGTGTTTTCATTTATAGCGTAACAGTTTCATAAATTCCAAATTATGTTTTATGATTCGGAACATCCTACCCATATGCCATCTCTAGCACTTTTAGAGATTTGCCATTGTCTCACCATTTAGTTTTATTTTTTTACCGGGTACTCAAAATGTTGCCACACAAATTATTAAAAAGTTGTGGAGGCTTTTTCTATAGTTATGCTGCAGTTTTGTTGGCCGACACGACAAGTCATTACAAGCCATTTCTGCCAACACAACACAGCACTTCAAGAACCTCTGTCTCAAACATACAGTAAATAAAACATAAATGTCAAGTGTAAAGTATTTTTAATTCACTGAATACTGGATATCAAATTGGGAGAAAGACCTTCTTTAATATCCAAAAATATCATAGTATTGCATTACACATTGTAGATGTTCGTCACCGGTACTAAGGTATGCCAAGGCGTTAAAAAGTTATATTTTCACAGCTGTTAAAATCTTCAATTTTAAGGTTCCTACAGGTTAAACCCCCTTTTAATACAATGTTAGAGAAAGTTCTGGTGTGCCTGGAATTTTCTATGGACTTGTCTCTAAATTCACCTTTTCAGCATATTACTGAATACTCACTCTGACACATCTCTGTTGTTCACAAAAAAGTTATGCCTGTTAAGCAGCAGACTGCAGGCTAGCTAAGTGAACCAATATCCCTGCTTTTTAGCCAGCTAATATCAGCATGGTCTAATCCCAGGTATACAATCAAAAATGCAGCAGGACAAAAAGGAATAACATACTTTGAGATAAGTACATTAAATCAAAAACTCATTCAACATTTAGTAGGTGTTGACACTGTATTTAACTTCTAGAATTAGTTAATGTTATACATTTTTATTTTAAAGTTGTATGTTAAGTTGCATGTTATCATGCAGTGAGATTCTCTACTTGCTCTTGCCGAGTTGTACCTGTACTACTCACTACCTGTTTATTACTGTCTGTGTGAGAGACCAGTTCAAAGTTTTATGCTGAAATTTTTTCCTGCTATTTCAGGACATGAATGACTTCTCACCCATCTTCAGTCAAGACCTGTACAAGGGATTGGTGGCACCTAATGCAGAGAAGGGAACAGTCATCACCACCGTTTTTGCTGAGGACCAAGATCCACCAGTGAGTGCAGATTAGAAATTGAACCAGGCTACAGATTTATGTTTTATACAACCCCTGTATACAGTTTTGGTGAAATTAATAGGAAGCAAAATCATTCCTAGTGACTGCATGTCTCTGTCAGAATAATCATTTTCAGCAGCAGCATAATTACACAAGCCATTTTCAGGATGTTTTCAAGACTACAATCCTCTCATTAGAGATACAGGGCGGTGTGTACATTCACTTTGCATTGTTAACCCCCCAGTCAGTTTACTGCCGCTGATATTTATTATATCATTTTTGTTTATTTATTTTTGTATCTGTTTTTATGTGTACCCTTTGATAGTTAACTACAATTGTGTTTCATAGTTAACCGTGCAATGAAAATAAAGGCATTGAATTTGAATTTAGTTCTAAATGCAATGGGCTCTTCTTGTGCATCTCTACTAATATGAGTCATCTACTATTTCTAAGATTGCTCAGTGCCACTTTCACTTTTACTTTCACCTAAAACCTTTGTTTCAGGGTAGTGTCACTACCATTATTTAACTTTTACATTTATTGGCTTTTTTCAGGTATGTTATGTTAAAAAGAGGACTAGAAAAAGTGTCTTCAGTTATGAGTCGTTTTTTTCTGTAAAGTTCTGCATGACTGGACCCTCATATTATTAGTAGCCCTCTTGCTGGTGGGATCTCACCAAGGCTGAATAAGCTTGGATTCTCTCTATTGCACATGAACACTGAGGGAAATGGATGGCTGTCAGTTCTAGCTGTGGGTGGTAGAACATCTTCACATTGTCACTCTGGCTGTTGTATGTATCATTTTATCTGAGAAGGAGGCTCTTTCTCCTCTTGCTTGCCCTTGCCCAGTTGTGGTAACTCCAAAACTTTTCCTTTTTAATTTGATTTTGGACATTGTTACCATTATCACTCTGAACCTCATGTGGGAAGTTTTTCACGACAGAAAATATCCAGTTGTGCTAAAGCCTGAAAAACAAAGGCAGAACAGTGACTGTGAAAAGTGTAATAGAGACAAGAGAAAATGGGTTGACAACCCAGGTTCCCGAACTAACCCAGATTTTAATAGGCCTGGATTTTGTATTTAACTGACAGTATGACATACACAGATACGCTTGCCTTTAAAACACCAAGTAAGAAATAGTGCTCAGTGGCTCACACAATCACACAAGGTCATAAGCAAACTGTGCTCACAAAAAAAAGAAAGTCTTATAGGAATATGCTGTATGCAAGCAATAAATACTGAAGATTACCTCCCTTCTCATTACCTGTACCTTGGAAGAGTTGGCACTTATGACTATCTGAACAAGAGGTTTCCATGGAGACAAATTTTCATTTTTTCTTCAGAACAAGATGTAAGGAATCTGCTATTTGTAGCTGAAAATGAAAGTCATTTTCTATCTATTGCAGCAGTGTAAGTTTACTATAATTGATTTTGGCAACTCCTATATTCCCTGTAGTCGTTTAGTCACAAATCAAATTAGTCGATAATCCATTTACAAATAAAATAATAAAATAAAGATTTGTCACTTGCTCAGCTTAAGCCCCACTGCTGCCTCTGAGAAATAATTGTTTGAAATTTATTGGATGTGTAAGATCAACCCATCTTTTTATTTCCATCTGGCTATCTAGGGTCGGGATGGAGTGTGCCACATCTGGGAGGAAACCCAAATATCTCTCTCTCCCTCTCTTTGGAGGTGTTTTATGGTCAGAAGGAATATAATCAATATAAGCTTTGATAACTGTTCAACCAGTAATTGGAAAAACGTAATACCTTCATTCTATGAGAATGAATTCTAGAATTGCGCTGCTCTGGGTGGCTGCATGTTGGAGTGGCTCTGTTGGCTACATATTAAGTTTTGTTTTTTTTTGTACATTGGTTCCTCTTTTTTCTTAAAGAAGATTGCATTTTTTTGACCTGTACACTTTCTAGTTTTTGGTGCTGTGAAGCTGGAAGGATTTTTGCTGTAAATTTTTCCCTTTTTCACAATTTGTTATGATGCGTAACCATGGCAACAATGTGGTTTACAGCCGGGAGCAGCTGATTAACATCGCAAAAGCTGAAATAATACCTCAACTGAAACCACAAATCCCCGATGAGTTGATAAGGAGGAGACGTGGATGCAGAGCAGGAGCGAAAAGGAGACAGAGAAAGAGGAAGTTCAAGCCATCTCTTCCATCGATCATAATGGGTAACGTAAGATCACTGGCTAACAAGATGGATGAACTCCAAGCCCTTACAAGGACTCAGCCAGAGTACCGTGAATGCAGTGTTATGTGTTTTACGGAGACGTGGCTGCTGGATCATATCCCCGACTCCAACGTCTGTCTGCCAGGCTTCCTGACTGTACGAGCAGACAGAGATCTGAAGACGAGCAGAAAAAGGAAAGGTGGTGGAGTAGCAGTGCTTGTAAATAACAGATGGTGTCATCCAGGACATGTTACTGTGAAGTGTCGTCTCTGCAGCCCAGATCTCGAACTCTTGGCAGTGAGTTTTCGTCCATATTATTTGCCAAGAGAGTTCACCAGTGTAATTTTGGCAGTTGTTTACATTCCACCTTCAGCCGTTGCCGACAATGCATGTGATGTCATCAGTTCCATTGTTGCTAAGCTACAGACACAGCACCCCAATGCATTTGTGGCAATATCTGGTGATTTTAATCATGCCTCGCTCTCTACTACACTTCCAACATTTCAACAATTTGTCAGCTGCTCTACAAGAGAAAATAGGACCTTGGATTTGTTTTATGCAAATGTAAAGGATTCATACACGTCCAAACCAAGACCTCCTCTGGGACAATCAGATCACAATCTTGTTTTTCTCTGTTCAGAATATAAACCACTTGTTCAGAGGCAACCTGTGACAAAACGAACTGTGAGAAAATGGTCACAGGAAGCTGAAGAAGCCCTGCAGGATTGTTTTGCAACCACAGACTGGATGACTCTTTGCCAAGCACATGGAGAGGACATCAATGAAATGACTGAGTGTGTGACTGACTATATAAACTTCTGTGTGGACAACATCATCCCCACCAGAACAGTGAGATGCTTCCCTAATAACAAACCCTGGATCACCAGTGACCTGAAGGAGCTGCTAAACAAGAAAAAAAGAGCCTTCAGGGAGGGAGACAGGCAATTACTGAGGAGTATACAGAAGCAACTTAAGGTCAAGATCAGAGACAGCAAGGAGGCATACAGGAAGAAGCTGGAGAACAAACTACAGAGGAACAATATCAGAGATGTCTGGTCAGGAATGAGAAAGATCACAGGTTTTAAGGATAGGAAAGATTGGATAGATGGAAGTCTGGACAGAGCCAATGAACTGAACATATTCTTCAACAGGTTCAGTTCTGGAACTACCTCAGCATCCCCCTCTCCTGTTCCCAGCCAAACAGACATCCCACTATCCTCTGATCAACAGCTTTCCTGTTACACCTCGGATGTTTTATCCTTCACCTCAGCCATGGACTCTTCTAATTCCACAAGTTTGACTTCAATCAAGTCAGGAAATGCTGCTACCCCCTTTGCCTCCCCCTCCCACTTGTCTGTCTCCAAAAGTCAGGTGAAGAGGCAGCTGGAGAAACTGAACCGGAACAAGGCTGCAGGTCCAGATGGTGTCAGCCCCAGAGTCCTGAAGGCCTGTGCAGAGCAGCTCTGTGGGATTCTGCAGCACCTCTTCAACCTTAGCTTAACTCAGGAGAAGGTTCCAGTGTTGTGGAAGACATCCTGCCTTGTTCCAGTACCCAAAAGAACTCACCCATCAGTCATCAATGACTATAGACCCGTTGCCCTGACATCCCACATCATGAAGGTCCTGGAGAGACTCCTGTTGGCACCCCTGAGTAAGCAAACAAGAACGTATCAGGACCCACTGCAGTTTGCTTATCGCTGTGGAGTTGGAGTTGAAGATGCCATCATCCACCTACTTCAACCAACCCACTGTCATCTGGACAAAGCAGGCAGCACTGTGAGGATCATGTTCTTTGATTTCTCTAGTGCATTTAACACAATTCAGCCTGATTTGCTTTGTCAGAAACTCCTGAAGACACAGGTGGAGCCCTCAACAATTGCCTGGATCAATGACTACCTGACCAACAGACCACAATTTGTGAGACTGAAGAATTGTGTGTCAAACCAGGTGGTCAGCAGCACAGGAGCACCACAGGGGACCGTACTCTCACCATTCCTTTTCTCTCTGTACACCTCAGACTTCCAGTACAAATCAGAGACCTGTCATCTGCAGAAATACTCAGATGACTCTACAATTGTCGGGTGTATCAGAGATGGACAAGAAGCTGAATACAGAGAGTTGGTGGACCGCTTTGTGACATGGTGTGGAAACAATCGTCTCACCTTGAATGTGAACAAAACAAAGGAGATGATTGTAGATTTCAGAAGAAACAGGGACAAGTCAAACACTGTTTCCATCATGGGAGAAGAAGTGGAGGTGGTTGAGGAGTATAAATACCTCGGAGTTCACCTTGACAACAGACTGGACTGGAGGCGCAACAGTGAAGCCGTCTACAAGAAGGGACAGAGCAGACTGTACTTCTTGAGGAAGCTTAGGTCCTTCAAGGTTTGCAGCAAGATGCTGCAGATCTTCTACAAGTCTGTTGTGGAGAGTGTAATCTCTTCAGCCGTCATCTGTTGGGGTAGCAGCATCAGAGCCAGGGATTTAAAAAGGCTCAACAACCTGATAAAGAAGGCTGGTTCTGTTCTTGGGACAACTGTGGAAAATCTGGAGATGATAATGCAAAGAAGGATTCTTCATAAAATCAAAAAAATTATGGACAACCCTGAGCATCCTCTTCATGAGACAGTCACACAACAACAGAGCATCTTCAGTCGGAGGCTTCTTCAGTTTCGCTGCAATACAGACCGCTACAGGAAATCCTTCCTGCCCACAGCCATCATTATCTACAACAACTCCTTAAAGAATTGATCATATGAGCTATACCAACACTTAATTTCCCTCTGGGATCAATAAAGTATTTTTGAATTGAATTTTGAATTGAATTTGAAACTAGTAGTCACGTGGGACTAATCAAATGCATTTAATTGATTAATCATCAGTAACAGTAACCTCCTCTACAAACTCAAGAATTGTTACTGTTTGCTGGTGTCAAAGTTAAAGAGAAAAAAACATCAGCAATGACTTTATCGAATTTCTGCTGTTTCCAAATATTTTAAGCCCATCATTCTGCATCAAGAAAAATATTTACAAGTTAAAAACATTTCAAATGACTGCCATTCTTGCTAGGAGATGACATCCCGGCAAATTCAGGTCTGACCTTTCAGTGTTTAGAGAAGCTGCAAAGAAACCCAAAAGCTACATTTAAGATTCCATATGCATCATTAGCATGTTAAATTACAAAACCACAGTATTTGTGCAGCAATGCCATTTTGAGAGATGTGACCAAAACAGGAATGTCAAAAATGTAAACAGCATATTGACATAAACACCAAGCACCCGTGGTGGAGACATGATTATGTGGGTTAGTTTTACAGTTACATGACCTAGGCATGTCACGGTCACTGAGTTGAGCATGAATTCCTCTGTATATCAAAAATATTATGTAGTGAAATTATTATGATATATATGTATATATATATTATGATATATATATATATATATATATATATATATATATATATATAATATTATGTATATCTGCATTATGTAGTGAAATATAAGGTAATATATCTTATTACTAAATTTTTCCCAATACTGTTTAAATCTCTCCAGTGATTCTGGGTGTCCCTAAAAGGATTTACCTCCGGTGGGACATTCCTTGAATACCTTAGAGAGAGTTGTCCAGTATCATTATGAGATTCTCCTAAGTTTTGTAGTTTTTTTTTAAGGTAGTCCTATAAATTTCTAGAACATGTTTGTGCCTGCAGGTCTCCCAAAGGAGCCAATGTTAATTCAGGGTTCATGTCTACCTAACTTGTTGGTTTTTACCCTTTTCCTGATCATCCCATGCAAAAGAAGACATTTTCAAATGGCAAAAAAATGAAACCAGGCTTCCTTCTTGGTACAGAGGGATAGGTTTTGAATAACATTGGGTATAAAATGATTATTATTCAGGATCCATGATTAATCATAATCCAAGGGTCATATTAAAGTCCCTATTGTCAGTAATGAACTTTACTATGTTGGACAAAGCAATGAATTTTAAAGGGATGGAGGTTTTTTAGTCTTTTATGTTTCTCATGAATAACATAGCTGATTGAATCAATGTGAGGATATTTCAGGATGTTTGGTTAGGGGCAGTCTAATGGTGGACATAATAAGCTAAGAGGTATTTTTAAGATAAGAATATGATGATGCATAAGGGCAGCTCCTCAGAGGAAAGACAAAGAGCAGACCTCTTTTTTTTCTTCATAATCTATTCCAGCTCAATACAAGTTTATTAAAAGATTCCACGAATTGCATTCCAAAAAAAACAATAATTTTGCATTTCTGTGGCCTAAGTCATAACATCTCACTTTGACACTGCCATTTACAAAAGTTTTTTTTGTACTTGCGAAGGCTTTTGTTGATAAAAATACACTGATCCGTTATGCTTTCTTTCTTTTTCTTACAGGGCACTCCAGCCAGTTTTGTGCGCTATAGAGTGGACTTGGAAAGGTCCCCCTACAGTGGGAGCATCTTTGATGTAGAGGAGGAAACTGGCATAGTAATAACCAAGGTCAACCTCAATGAAGAGCCCAGTGTCACCTTTAAGGTAAGTTGCTGTATTTATATATATATATATATATATATAGAGAGAGAGAGAGAGAGAGAGAGAGAGAGAGAGAGAGAGAGAGAGAGAGAGAGAGAGAGAGAGAGAGAGAGAGATATATATATAGAGAGAGAGAGAGAGAGAGAGAGAGAGAGAGAGAGAGAGAGAGAGACTCAGTCCATGTAGTTGTCATGTTAACTAGTGCCCTCCCAGATTTTGACACAGATATTCAGAAAGTGGTGCAGTGATATATTGAGGAGGAAAAGAATTTGATATTTAAGAGAGCTCCATGGAATCCAAGTTGACTCATAGTAGGTATATATAGCACAGAAGGAGAAGGCTGGGTTGGCTGTGTTGCAGGCAATCATCTTGTCTTGAAGTTATAGGTGTGATAGTGAAAAGTTAAAGGTTTAAAAAGATTTGCTTTAGGTAGCTTAGTCATTAGTTGTTGAAGAAGCATCACAAAAATGTATGAAATAATACTGATATATTATTAATCGGTAACACAATTATTAAAAAATGATAAAGGTTTATTTACACACAACAATCTGAAGCACTCACATAAAGCACTAGGTGACCATGCCTAAACATTCTGCATTTATCATATCTGATCAGTTTTTAGTCACCAGTGGAAACTAAGATAACAAAAAGAAGAAAATCAAGTAACTTTTATACAAATGAGGCAAACTGTGAGAAGCTTTCAGCAAAGTTTTTATTTTTTATTTCTTAACATACATTTTTTAAACATGATTTTGTCTTTTTAAAATGACATTGTGTGCACTCAGAAATACTGTTTAATTGTATGTGTATTTTGCCTTAAGTTCTGTATTACACGTCAATTTGATCGAGTAAATTCAAAACAAACTGTATCTAGATACACAATAACAAATCAAAAAATCAGGTTTAAATCCAGTACTACAGTCTAGTTCAGCTCATCCATCCATCCATCCATCCATCCATCCATCCATCCATCCATCCATCCATCCATCCATCCATCCATCCATCTTCCGCTTATCCGGGGTCAGGTCGCGGGGGCAGCAGCTTAAGGACCCACGCCGATGGAAATTGTGTTTTACGTGTTGTTAACATGTTCTTGTGGCATTTTTCTGAAACTAGAGGACATATCTTAAGAAAATTAAGCTCAAAATTGCATTTCTGAGTATTTCTGGTTTCAAATCGCTGTGAACCAGTAGCACACGCTAAAAGGCAGTCTAAAACAGACTGTGTTTGTGACGTAGCAACCACACTGGGCGGGCTACAAGCTCCTGCTCCTCTCTGCCCCGCCTGCTCAGGTTCTGAGGCGATTCTGACGATGGCGGATCAACACCTGTGTGCTGTAGCGGGTTGCAATGCTAAGAAGAATGATATTATTAGCTTTCATACTTTACCAAAACTATCTGCGGTGAGAGAGAAATGGATTAAGTTCTGTGGTCACAGCAAGATTAAAAACATCGGTTTGCAGTTAACATTTCAGAGAAGACCGTTTCACCAACTGGCAGGGGGGGGAATGGGCTTTGCTAGTAAACTACTTTTGAAGCCGGGGGCAGTTTTTTCCATCAAGGCACCATCAAGTGGACAACCTGTATCTTTACCAGTAAGTTTATTTTTTCTGTCAGGAGCTAATTCAACCATCCACTTGTTTGCTAGGATTACGTCAGCTATTAATGGGTCAACAGCCACTGCTGCATGCTGCTGTGTTAAAGTGATGTAGATTATAATATAAAGAAATGTGTTTTACAGGGTTCTTTTTTAAAAATCTTTTTATTTTTGTTTGATTTTATACAAAAGCAGGGTCAGATGCACACCGAAGCCATTGCTGGGGGGAGAGAGGGAGGGGTCCTTCACGCCAACCGTTCCACCCACAACACAGAGGCGAATTTGCAAATGAGCTACTGCAGCTGTTCTGAAGCTATGTCTTAGAAAACGGCACAGGTTTTGTGATTTTGGCTAAAAAAGGGCAATATCAAAATATAAAGACCTCTGAGAACACTTTAAAATACCTCAAAAAGATCATTCGAATCCCAAGGCGCTCCCAGGCCAGCCGAGAAACAGTCCCTCCAGCGTGTCCTGGGTCTTCCTCTGGGCCTCTTCCCGGTGGGACATAAAGTAAGTAAATTAAAACTTTATTTATATAGCACCTTTCAAGATAAAAATCACAAAGTACTTCACAATAAAACACAACACAGGAGACAGAAAAACAAATAAAATTATTCAAAGGCAAGTTTAAAAAGATGCGTTTTTAGCTGCTTTTTAAAAGAGATCACAGAGTCCACAGATCTCAGGCTGAGAGGAAGGGAGTTCCACAAGGAGGGGGCCACTGCTGCAAAGGCTCTGTCACCTTTTGTTTTCAGCTGAGTTTTCTTTGTAACCAGCAGGCCCTGATCACTGGATCTCAGGGACCTGCTGGGGACATATGGCTGCAGAAGTTCCAACTATAACTAGACTGGACAGCTTCATGGTGGAGGATAAAAAGTCGCTAAACTCCTTTTAAAACTGTCCGTTTGGGCCGGGTGGCCGATACACGACAGCACAGTACAAGGGGTTCCTATCCCCGACTTTAATCAGCTGAAGTTCAAACAAAGAAAAGTGATCGACGTCTGCAGCGCAACAGGAGAGACAGCTCCTAAAGACCGCAGCAACACCTCCTCCTCGGCCAGATGTCCGAAGCTGACCGATGAAGGATTAACCAGCTGGGCAAAGTTCAATGATGGATGAGTGGTCCGAGGCGCGCTGCCAGGTTTCAGTGAGAAACAGTATCTCCATATTCCTGGAGAGAATAAAATCGTTCAGCAAGAAGGATTTGTTTTCCGCAGAACGGACGTTAAAGAGCGCCATGCTCAGAGGGGCAGCATATTTTTGGAAGCGGCCCAAGCCATGGGACTCAAAAGCTGGGGGTTAGATCCCTGGACCTCGGATATTCCACTGACCACAGGGAAAGGAGACCAAGCAAGCGAACAGTAAGGATAAACACTCCTCAGGTAGCACAGCCTCAGAGACCGGGGCCCTGTGTGTCCAAGCAGGGATGCGGGAAGAACCCTCCCACCCTTGGGAAATGTCTGCGAACAGCTAACCAGGAACGCCCGACGTCGCTTACGAGTCACTCCACAGCCTGATCTTGACCTGGATACCAGCTCTTTTCCCTCTTCTCCTCCTCCGCGGTCTGCGTAGCCCGGGAAGGACGTGATTTAGGACGCCGGATGAGGATCCAGCCTCCGGGAGCAGAAAATGGGGAACACCAGCGAGGGAAGATGAGGTACCTTTTCCGATCATCGAAGATCCGATAGACAAGAGTGTCAGGTGATCCTAGACTAAAACAGCTAAAGCATCATTAAAACCAAGTAAAAACAGCAGCACACATAAAATCAGCACCGCATATTTACGGGACAGGCCGCTACCGGCAGCGGCTAAGCCAAACACAGGCGCCCTCATACCGGAAACCAGTCAAGTGACAGCACAGGGGCGACCTCGCATGCAAGATCTTCAGTGAACATTCAGGCGTGCCTGAAACACCTCATCAGGGAGGCATCCAGGAGGCATCCTGACCAGATGCCCGAGCCACCTTAACTGACTCCTCTTGATGTGGAGGAGGAGCGGCTCTACTCTGAGCTCCCTCCAGATGACTGAGCTTCTCATCCTATCTCTAAGGGAGAGCCCAGACACTGCGGAGAAAACTCATTTCAGCCGCTTGTATCAGAGATCTTGTTCTTTCAATCACCACCCAGAGTACGTGACCATAGATGTAGTTAGGAATGTAGATCGACCGGTAAATCGAGAGCTTCGCCTTTCGGCTCAGCTCTCTCTTCCCCACGACAGACCGGTACAGCGGACCGGTACAGTGAACAAGACCCCCAGATACTTAAACTCCTCCACTTGGGGAAGGACACAATCCCCGACCCGGAGAAGGCACCCTACCCTTTTCCGGCTCAAGACCATGGTCTCGTATTTTGAGGTGCTGATTCTCATCCTAGCCGCTTCACACTCTGCTGCGAGTTCAGCTCAGTTGTTTCTGATTTACTGAAGTGCAATTCATTCCAAATATAATCAGTACACTCAATTTGGGTAAATTGGCAGCTATAAAAATGCCAATTTGTGACAATGTTTCTCTAATATAGCCAATGCAGGGAACTGACAATCATCTTTCATTAAATTACCTGTTCCAAACATGAGCAGGATGGGTGATGGCATTGGAAATCATTTTAATTGGAAGAAAGCTCTGGTAGAACTTGAATTGGTGAGGGCATCCAAATTCTTCAACTGGCTGGGAGATCAATGGGCAGAAATTAGATGCAAAGAAAAATAAATTCATCAGATCATGAACACCACTTTCCATTTTAAGTGTGAGAATACACACACACACGCACACACACAAACACACACACTGAGTGACATCATATCAAATAGGACAGGATAAAAATAATCTGGGTACTAAAGTTATTTTAAACCTTGTGCACAGAAACAAGCAACAGATTTTGTAATATTATTAGTTATTTGTCAATATCGAAAGCACTATGTGGGAAACTAAGTTCACCTAAGGACTCCATTGATTGTTGAATCATCTTCAGCAGCAATCATTTTGAGATCCAGTGGCTCAAACATGTACTCACCTCGGCAAAAATGTCAGGCTATTTTTGATTAATGATAAATCATTTAAAATTTTTTGTCACCTTTGATTTAAAATGCATCCTGAAATAAATAAAAAATGTTTGAGAAAAAATCCCAAACAATATAAAATATATATTAGTTTTTCACTTGTAATTTTCATTTGTTTGCATGTGTGTGCACGCCCGTAGATAAAAACTATTTTATGTAACCTCTAATCTAATTTCAACATTCAATCTTCTTGGCTACACATCTTACAATTTTAGTGAATCTAAAAGACCATGTATAAAATTCAACTGTCCTTGTAAAAAATTCCTGACATTTGCTCTTTTGCATCCTTTTGCCAAAGCCATAGTTTATAGAGTGATTTCAAAGGATCAAAATTACCTTATTGTACCAAAGTATAAATCAGGAGAGCAATACAAAACCATTCCATAGCAGTGATTTTTTTTCCAAAACAGTAAAAAAAAAAAAAGGAGGTAGAAATCAGTAAGGAAGCCTGCCCAGTGATGGACACTAAACACTAAAGTAGCCAAACAAATGTATATGTTTACTTATTGTGTTCTACATGTGACAACAATTTTAAGTATTCTCCATATGTCTGGACTAAGAAGTAGTTTTGAAGAAAAAACATCCAAACTGCACTAAAATCTCTCAAAACATATCGAAGAATATTGTCTGACTTGACCAAACCTGAAAAGCAAAATTTGGCACAAAAACAGCTGATGGATATTTCTAATAATTTTGTCATAATGTTGGTGGAAAAATATCTGGAAATTATTTATTTTGTTCTCATTTTTTACATTACTAAAACTTGTCATTTTAACCTGGGTGTATAGACCTTTTATCTACATTGTCAATGTTTTGTTTTTATCACCCTGTCTCGTCTTTACAACAGTTCATTGTGTTTGGCAGACATTAGGCCTAGACTTTGACTGGGCCATTACAGCACATTATTTTTTTTCTTTTCCACCGATTTCAGATGGATTTTAAGATAGCTTTGTCTGCCAGAGACATTGCCCCAAATTTGACTTTGGAATACCTTGGTATATCAAGCAATTCATGATCTACTCAATATACGCAAGATGACCAGGGTGTGTGGCTCCAAAACCGGCCCATATCATCACCCCTCCACTACCAGTGCTAATAGTTGGATTGGTTTCTTTGTGGTGATATACTGTGTTTGGGTTTCAAATACCTGTAGCTTTATGTTATGACAAAACATTTCTCCTTTAGTCTTATTTGTTTAGAGGAACATGTTCTAAAATTCTTGTTTATTGAAATCCAAAACAAGAACCAAAATCATGCTTTGTGTCACACTTTGTGTCAATCAGCTGCAGTGTTGCAGGTTGTTAAGTGCTTTTCATTTTCCTTACCACTTATTGCTTCTGTTTATTTTTTCTATCTCTTGTCCTTAGTATATTTTTTCAAAAGTTGTATGTTTATTTTCTCTCTGCTTATCTCTCACAACCCACTGGCTCACGGTCTCAGCCACTTTGCACAGTCTATGAATGTAGATCAGTACAATCATACTTTCCCTGTATTAGTTTTTCACAGTTTTGCTATCATGTCTTTATTAGGATGCTGAGCATGTCTACAAAAAAAACACCTGGCAAGAACTTCAAAAGAGGAGCTAGAGAGAAGCAGTAGGGTTTGGAGTTGTTATAATTATATATTTGCTCTTTCATGAGTATGTTGTTCATGTGTCTCTTTGTAGCTGTTTGTGATTGCCTTTGATAACGGGGAGCCGGTGAAGTCAAACAGTACTTTGGTGGAGATCACTGTCCTTCAGCCCTCTCTCATCCCGATCTTCACTGAGGAAGAGTATAGGTGAGTATCACTGACATGCTTCTGATGCAGCTAACTTCTTCTGTACACTCTCACCCTGGAGCAGCTTTGGAGGTGCTCCTAGAAAAGAGGGTAACTGACCATGATTATAAAGAGTGGACAAGACACCTTAATGCAATTTATTTTAGGTCCAATCCTCCATTCCGCTTCTCTGGCTATCGGAAAAATATTTAATGACCTCATAAATTATATACTCTGCTTTGAGCTGCAGTGAAGCCACTTCTCATGATGCATTTATTATGGTTAAGATGATGATAGCTATCTGTATGTGTCTCAACTCTTGTTGTCAGCTTTAGTAGCTCAGAGTCTGTTTTTATATGGCTCTCTTTTTAGCATGACTGATCTAGTTTTATATGTATATATATACTGGAGTAGAGTGTACACTTTCAGCACCACTTTAAACTCCATTTGTTTCTATCTGACAAGATAACTGGGCTACACTCTCAGTCCATAAAGAGTCACTTTTAAAAAGATAAACTATTTAGATGGTTAAAATGGCAGAGAGAGAAGCAGATGAGGAAAACATTCTCCATACTGCTCTGAAATGCAACACGCAGCTTTACTGGGCCATGGTTGGGTGGAGTTTTTCTTTAATGATGGTACTGAAGCTTGGGAGGATGCCAAGAAAAAAGGTTTTATTAAATATAAACACATTATTAACAGGCCAGTTTAAGCTGCTTGGTAAAATATTATGTGATGAAGCAACAGAACTGATTCTTGTTAGGTATTATGTCGTGCTGCCGTAGGTACCCATCTGCAAAGATTTAGAGGATCCTTGCCAGATTTCTAAGCTTTTGAGGTCTCATGGCAAAGTCATCTGGTGTGTAGTTAGTCATTAGGAGCTTAAAGTACAGCTTACTTTAAGTGGATTGATTTAGTAGCTTGTATGTTTAAAAGTCCTGGCAGACAGGCTTTTGTTTGTGAATGTAACAAGTCTCTCTATCAATGCATGAGAGAGGAAATGTAAGTGCGGCTTAACTTGTCAACACGTCATCCAAGATGTTGCATCTTTTTTCACAGCTTTATTTTCCTTCCCATGTCGCTGCTATGAGTTGAACTATTCCCTGTTAACAGTGTCTGTATGTGTGCACTACAAATTTTGTGTGATTTCATTCGGGTTTAAACAGTGCATTAAACAGTAGTTATACCACTTGAACTCTTCTACATTTGTGACATTAAAACCACAAAGTTTAATGTATTTAATTGAAATGTGATGTGATAAACCATTATTGTGAAGTGGAAAGAAAATGATGCATGGATTTCAAGAATTGTTACAGATAAAAACTCAAAATAGAGTAAATAGAGTTAATCTGTGTGTAATTTGTTCTCAGTTTATATGCAGCTGTTCCTTGTAGGAATCTAAAATTTGTTTTAGAAGCTAAGGGAACACACAGTATCATGAAGCTGAAGGAGCCCATTAAACATGTCAGGGACAACGTTGTGGGGAAGTTTAAAGAGGATTAGTCTATTAAAATATTACTGAGTTTTGAACATGGAGGACTGCACAATTCATTATCTGAGAAAGGAAAGAAATTGGTACTACTGTAAACCTTCCAAGACATGAAATTCAGAAATGCAGCCAAGAGGTCCTTGGCACCTCTGGAGGAACTGCAGAGATCCACAGCTCAAGGCGAAGAATCTTAGTACAACATTTATGCCTTGTCCACACGTAGCCGGGTATCTCACAAAGCAAAGATATTTTTCTACGGTTTGGCCTGTCATCCACACGAAAAAGCAGATTTATGGCACCAAAAACAAATCTTTTTGAAAACTCTGGCCAAAGTGAAGATCTGTGTTTTCTCTGTTTTTAGCGTTTGCATGTAGACAGAAATAACCAGAGTTTTCGGGTCCGAAACTTTACTTTCCACCACAAGAATGGTCCGACATAATTTGTGTGGCCTGTGTTTACACTCAGAAACAGCATTTATGCCCTCAGATGTGTTGGCATTATCGATTGTCCAAGCGCATTTTGTTTACTTGTTTTTACAAGCTCAATTAGTAGACTATGTAGAAGTTAGAACGTAGAAAGTTACTCTGAGTGGATAGGATTTGGGATATATATATATATATATATATATATATGTATATATATATATATATATATATATGTATATATATATATATATATGTATATATATGTATGTATATATATGTATATATATGTATGTATGTATGTATGTATATGTATATCTATCTATCTATCTATCTATCTATCTATCTATCTATCTATCTATCTATCTATCTATCTATCTATCTATCTATCTATCTATCTATCTATCTATCTATATATATATATATATATATGAACCTTGATGATATTATCTCCTTCTTACCATGATTATACAGCTTTGTGTTGGTCATTTTCATATAATCCCAATAACAAATAATAAAGTTTGACATGATGAAATGTAAAAAAAAAAAAAGCGATATGAACATTTATACAAGGCACACTTGCCCTTGGTCGCTTGGTTTTATTCAATGATTAATCCACTGGCATAGCGACATAGCCATTGAAAAGTCATTGAATAACATTTTCATCTAAAATGCTTTGCAAAAAGGTTAGGACCAAAGCCCCAGACCTCTGTGAGGCATCACACTGGCAAAGCTAACCACACACAGTGGCAGGTCTGCTGTAATTTATGAGCATGAAAGCATTATCCAGGTGCTCAAGCCTCTCCTGCTGGACAAGCTTCTCTCCAGTGGAGAGTATCCAATCTGCTTTCTTTGCGATGAACTGTCTACTCATTCCTCTGCTCTCAATCTCTCATGATTGTCTTTTCCCTTAAGAAACCTTTCCAACACAAATCACTTTTTAAATGTCCACAGAATATCTTGTCTGCCCCAGTTAGTTATAGCAGCAATCAGGTAAGCTATGCCCACTGCTCTGGGGGTACACAATTAAAACTTCTCAGCGGGACCTTGGCTGACTTAATGATTTCTTCTCCTGCTTTATGGTTGCTCTTCTCCATCTGTCAGAGGGAAATTAGGCACTCTAGTCATTGTTAGCTAAAAAAATTACTTGTGCTGTTGTTGCTTATTTAGCACTGTGTTACCATTTGCTTTTTTGGGAATTTTTGAACAAAACTTCCTGTACATATTTTTATAGTATAACAAATGCATTAGATGTTTGCTTAACCACAACAAACAGTGCCTTAAATAACTTACATTAGAGTGGTACTGACACTATTAAGTTGGGTTTGATGACATTCTGAGATTCATGTTAGGTCTTGTTCTTTGTTCATTGTAGTCCCCCTTTG
Source organism: Valencia hispanica (assembly GCA_963556495.2). Classification (NCBI taxonomy): domain Eukaryota; kingdom Metazoa; phylum Chordata; class Actinopteri; order Cyprinodontiformes; family Valenciidae; genus Valencia; species Valencia hispanica. The sequence continues at coordinate 30,325,209 of OY747711.1, forward strand.
TTAACACTGTGAGCTTTTGAAATATTTTCCACTGCTATTCTCTTTTGAGAAGATGCACACATTATTGTGCTTGAAAAACTCTTTACCTCTTCCTACTTATTAGTTCAACGTGGGATTTCTTTTGTTTACCTTGTAAATTGTTGATTTTGAAAATGTATACTAAGTGCAACTAAAACCAACCCAGTTACCACCAGTGGCACTTGTATACCAATTCAAGAGCCATTGTCGACCAATTTACTGTTTTGTAAACATCATAATTTAACCTTTACCCATAATTTGCTTTGGGGCTCCTTTTCTGCGAAGGGGAGATGACGACTGATCCATATTAAGGAAAGGATGAATGGGGTCATGTAACGTGAAATTTTGGGCAAAAACCTCCTTCCATAAGTGAAAGCATTAAAAATTAAACGTGGCTGGATCTTCCAGCATGAGAGTGATCCCAAACACACCGTCCGGGCAAAATAGGAGTGGCTACATAAAAAGAATTTCAAGATTCTGGAGTGGCCTAGCCAGTCTCCAGACCTCAATTCACCAGAGAATCTGTGGAGGGAGTTGAAAGTTTGTGTTGCCCAGCGACAGCCCCAAAACATCACAGCTCTAGAGAGGTTACATTACAAAGGATTGAGGTGAACTTTTGTTATTGGCCAAATACTTATTTTCTGCACTATTATAAAAAATAAATTCTTTAAAAATCCTACAAGGTGATTTCCTGGAATTCTTTTTCACATTCTGTCTCTCACAGTTGAAGTGTACCTATGATGAAAATTACAGTCATCTATCATCTTTTTAAGTAGGAAAACTTGTACAATCTGTGTCTGCCAAATACTTTTTTGCCCAACTTTGTCTATGTGCTTAAAGTATAATGTATCAGTTTATTTTTGACAGACGTTTTGGATTTGCTTGATTTTGGAGAAATAAAATACCACCTGTCTACAACAGCGCATTCCTTTACAAAATATGTAGAAACTTGAAGAAAGTGAGTTGGTGGTTTCATCACCTCATCTTATTGCTGATCACTGTCTCAAACCTTAGGACTTACTCTAATTAGTGTACGCCCCCCCTACTCTACGAGAATTTGTCAGGCAAAAGACCCTGGCACTCATCCCTAAGGTGGACAGAGGTAGCTCTGGTTTGGCCATGCAAATGTCTGTCCGAAATGCTGGCAAATACTCACATACCCAATTAAGTTACACCAGCTATTAATTTTAACTACCCTCATTGATCATGCATAATGTTGAAGGGTGAAATGTTTACAGTATCTGCCCAACAAGAAAAAAAATAAAATCTGGTGAATATTGGAAGAGAAACATTTTTTTTTTCTCAGATTGTCTCAATCTTCCACATGTCTGTAGAAGAGTTAATTCCCCTTCTGTGTAACTGGAGATGGAGGGTTAGCTTGCCCTGTAACATAGACCACATATGTAAGTCCCTCCATACCTTAAGTTGCTCTAAGGCTATGTGTCCGGCCTGGTGTTACAAACCTGCTATCTGAGCAGTTTTTTTGTGCTGCTTATCTCCCCACGGCACTTCCCTTTCTAAATCTACTCTAAATCGCTTGAGACTTTTGCCTGACTGATTCTGAGTATGTCATTTTATGTTCCCCCTCCTTATCCACTCTGTTCACTCACAGCCAAGCTTCTATGTCCCCTGAGTTTTTCTTCTCAGCCTGTTACTGTTTTGCTTTTTCTCCCCTTTGTGTTACTCCACTCTTTACAGTCAGAGGACCTTCACTTTTCTGAAGGGGTGTGAATAAACGAGTTTTTTCTACATAAAATGTCCTCATCGTTGAAGTCAATTCTGCTCAACATACTTAAATGTTCATTGACGTTATTTTTTACTGAGGTTCACGGAGTGTTTAAAAAAAAAACAATTATTATAATTCTCTACTGTTGCCCCAAGAAGCTGGGTGCATCTCAATAAATTAGAATATCTTCAAGATATGGCTAATTTCGGTAATTGAGTTCTGAAATTGTAAGTTTTATTTTGTATAATTCAATTAACAAAGAGTGATAATGTTTCAAGTGAGTATTTCTGCAGGTTTAATGATTTTGGCAAAAAGTGCAGGATAAAAAGATGTGCAAGCAACAGGAATGACTGTAGCCATAATAGGATTGTGGAGCAAAGTACATTCATGAGTTTATGGGCAACACACAAGTCCTGAACTCCGTGGACTACAAATTTCGGATTACTTGTGTTAAACCCTTCCTGAACCAGAGTCAACCATTGCTTGGTGGTCCAAAGCTTTTTCTTTAGATTAAAATAAATGTTTTATTTATTTTAGAAATCAAGTCCAAGGGCAGAGCAACCATCTATCAGGAAATATTACAGCACTTTATAATTTGAGATGTATGTGATTTTATCAATCTAGGATATTATATGTCTCTTTTCTGTAGTATCTTAATGTCCATTGACCACAATGACAGATTTCATCAAAAAGAGCAATATAAAATGTGAAATGGGTCAAATTTAGAGCTACATTAGATTAGTCAAGTTTTTTCTACTAGTCAAGAGGCAAAACATTACTCAATGAAAATGTATTCTTGAAAAACATTCCTGGATACTTTGCTTTAAGTAAACTGATCTGTAGCTTTTGTAGAGAAGGATCACCTCTCAAAAAACAACACGGTTGTAATTCTCGCATAAATCACCCAATGACAGATTTTCATAGATCTCTTTTACTGGTATATTTAATGTTTTGCCAGATGTTTATAAAAGTTATAGGGTTGCTCTGAGCCCACATATTTATGCTCATTGCCATGCATTTTAAGGGTGAGCTGTGAACCTTACAGTGCCTTCTCCCACACATTGGCATCATGCCTCGCTGCAAATCTACATTTAAATAAATCAACTTCTCTTACTATCTATCTGTCAGTAAACATTTCTCCTTCAGTTCTTTCCTTCCTCTCCTGATTCGTAGATGTAAGGTGTGGAGCTTCTGCATGCAACTGAAGGGCATGATTGATTTTTAGCTGCAGGTTTAAATCTACAGCATTGAGCTTTAAACATGTAAACGCCAGAGGCTTGCTGACCTTTTGCTCAAATCTGCTCAATAGACAGGCATCACATAGCTGTCTAACGGACACAGTCATCATTGTACACATCGCAAATATCAGATAAAGGTCAATGCGGAGAGACAGAGAAGACAAGCAGCATAACCTAGCATTAAAGGTTCAACCTAGCTTTTTAGATAAGTACTTCTAAATATAATGTTTACATAGTATTGCATGGAGATGAATAAAAATAGCTTGTAAAGTCAGCTCTGTCTTATTATTTATTCATTTTGAAATAGTTATTATGCTAGGGGCTGCATGGTGGGAGAGTTGGTAGCACTGCACACTTGCAGCAAGAAGGTCCTTGGTTCCTTTCTCAGCCTGAGGTTTTTCTGCATGGAGTTTACATGTTCTTCCTCTGGGTACTTCAGCTACTTACCATAGTCCAAAAAAACATTTAAAAAAACTTTTGGTCAATTGGTTACTCTAAATTGCTCCTAGGTATGATTTTGTATGGTTGCCTGTTCTGTCTCTTTGTTGCCCAGTGACGGACTGGCTACTTGTCAAGGGAGTACCCTGCCTTTAGTTTATATTCTTTAAATAGAGATGGTCATTCATATTAGGAGTTTTTGTCTGTGCTGTTTTATAACTAAATAGCTTAGAGTCCCTGAGCAATGAATGTTTGTTAGTGTTCAGGACAACATATGTTCAAAATTTGATAATTACTTATCACTATGTTGATACACTAAGTCATGTAACCTTGTCCCCAAAATAATGTTCAATTTAATTCAATTCAGTTTATTTATAAAGCGCCAATTCACAACAGATGTCATCTCAAGGCACTTAACAAGAAGTCATTTCAATACATTTATACAAACATTCCAATCAGTTAAAAAGTTTCCTATTTAAGGAATCCCAGCAGATTGCGTCAGTCATTGGCGTGAGGTTAGGCCCCGTTGATGCAGACTTTCCAACCACAGCAATCCTTCAGCAATCCCTCACACTGAGCAAGCATGTAGCAACGGTGGAGAGGAAAAACTCCCCTTTAACAGGAAGAAACCTCCAACAGAACCTGGCTCAGTAGGAGCGGCCATCTGCCACGACCGTCTGGGGGTTTGAGAAGACAGAGCAGAGACACTGAAGGAACAGAAGAGCCGATATAAGAGAACTTTCTATGTTACAGAAAGTAAAAAGTTGTTAACATAACAGTGGATGTTCAGTTACTGGGAGGATCATCCCCAGTAATCATATGTTGCCTCAATTCAAGTAAAAATGCAATTCATAAACCAGCTCGAAGTTAGTTATTCTCTCTATTTCTAATCCAACCTTCTTCTTGATCGTCTTTCCTGTGTTTTTTTTTATTGTGTTGTTCGGATTGGGTTTTAAACTCGTAAACCAACTAATTTGGTTTAGGGATTCTACTTGGTTAGTAACATACAAAAGCTTAGACTTTAGCACTGCATTAAGTAACTACCAATTAAATTACACTATTATCGATGTCATTTCAGGAGTTCAGAATTTGTACATCTGAATGGATAAAATAATTTCCTTTTTGCCTATGTTTGATTTCCTGCTATTTAATCTGACTATGTTAAAACATAGATTTTACAATTGGCGCTCCCTGAGGCACTCAAAATGAGTCAGTCATTATTTTGACCATTCCATCTCATACTCCCTGTTATTAAATTGCTTCTATTTGTTTTATTTTCAGCTGAAGTTGTTTTGGGTGTATATGGCACAGCTTGAATTCACATTTTAAAAGCCTCTTTGGTTGGTCTGGTTTGATTCACACACTTCACATGCAGCACTGAAAAACTGAATAGCCAGGTTTGTTCTTTTTGTGCTAAACGGCTCTGTGGAGTACATGTTTGTGAGGTCCTGTGGGTTGACATGGTTAAACCTCCAGACATTGTTTAGCTGCAAAAGTAAATCACAGCTATAGTAATAATTTTCAGCTAAGTATACACATACTGTATTTACCTTAAACTTAGTCTCTTGCTTAGCTGGTAAAAACTGTTCAATTTAAAATGTATTTATATAACTATTTAAAAAGTAAAAAAAGGAACACTTGCATCAAAAGATTGTAAGCACAGTTTTTTATCTTCTCATGACAGTGTTCGTCACTCCATAAGCACTGCTTAATGTTATTTTATCATTGTAACCATTAATGTTTTATGTGGCACACAACTGAGAATGAATTTTTTTTCTTTTGTATAACGTGTTCCCTTTTTCAACCAAGTTCTTGTTAGCACTGTCATTGATTTTGGGCCTGTAAAACAATCTTTGAGCTGATCTTTGAGGGAGAGGGGTCATGCAACACAGAACTTTATTTTAAAATCATTCTGAAGTTTTTGGGTGTACACGTTTACATTTTTCAGTTTTCCTTGTTCCACATAGAATATTTGCCATACAGACTCCAATATATATTAAAAAACTGTATTTGAAAAAAAAAATACCACCTAGCAAGTTGCAGAGTACAAGGTACTAGCATAATTATAGCTGCATATTTGGCTATTCTCCTGATTAGAAATTTTAGAGTAATCATTTTTTGTTTTGTTTTTCCTGACAGATTTGACTTTTGAGGACAGTCTATGTTCCATCAGATTGAGGGTGGGGCCATTGTAAGACTTTAATGCTAGAAGACTATTTAAAAGATAGTCTCTTAAGATTGTGTCCACTTCTCAAATGAATAGATTTTGATTTAAGGTGATGTTGAATAACTTACACATTTTGTTTCATCCCATCCCCTTTAGGTAATGCACTAGTTGTATTTGCATTGAAACATAACCTCAGCATGACAATACCACAACAATACTTGAAATAAGATGCAGTGTTAAGTTTGAAAAACATTTGGACTTCATAAACCCAACAGCTAAATTATGCGTTTTTCAGAGTTAGCCGTGCTCAATGTTGTGAATTTGACATGATTGCAGGTGGCTCTAATTTCAAGCAACAATTTCAGACAGGAACACAGTTTAAAGATGTTTATTTAAATGCGGAAACCTGAAGAAGAACTGACTGGTAGCTGCAAAGGGGAACCAGAAGGAGGGAGACTGAGCTGGGAGGAAAACAGGTAAGTGATTAGAGTTTGTGATTAGATTGGAGGTTCTTGTCTAAATAGATTGATTGTGTGATGGGGCTTCGGAGATCTTACTTGGAGTGGAAGGTAAGGTTGCTGGGGGGAGGTAAGTAGGCTGACTGCGACTGGGGTCCCTTCCTTTCTCCTTCTGCAGATGGATCGGGGGAGGGTGGAAAAACCGACGGCAGCGGGGAGCGGCGATGGAGGCGAGTATGACGAGTCTCTCTTCTGGAGGAGTGGAAGGAGGCTGACCTGGGTGGGATCTGAAGGAAAACTCAGTCAAGGAGTGAGGAAGGTCTGCGAGGAGCCCAGAAGGCAAGACTGGGGACAAGCAACTTGGCCTGGATGGATTCCAGAACAGGTTTAGAGTTACCGGTCGAGTCAGGAGCCTTTTTCCAGGAGCTGGTCTGATCTGTCAGGATACTACGAGGGAAGAACCTAGGGAGAGCAACAAGAAGAAAAACTAGGTGGGTTCTTCAATCTTGAAACATCAAGGATATCTGATCTAAGATCAAGTTAAGAATTAGTTGGCCTTTGTACCACGCTGGGAGTGAGAACCATCTGGCATCAGCCTACTGAATCCCTTCTCCTTATATGCAGTAGCACTGATGAGGTCTAATGAGAGGCACCTGTGGCTGCCACCGCCAATCACACCCTGCAGAAGGAGGTAAGGAAACAAACACAGATAAACAGAATTCTGATGCAGGTGCTTTTGTTATTGTAGATGTTACATTGGCTTCTCTCTGGACTGTGACTTTGGTGTTCTAGCCTCTTAGTTTGTCACTCACTTCATCCATTGGTTGTTGTTGGGGAACATCCTGAACAATTGTCTTTCATCTGAATGTGACATTTTGGGTAAAATGCCTAAAAAAACTAAAGACAATGATTACAAGCATACATCATAAATATTTTTGGAATGCCCTAGATTCAGTTATTTTGAAACGTGGACTATGTTTGAACACAAAAACTGTGAAAGGAAACCAACCAGTTTAATTGATCTCAACCATTTCTAATAAGAGTGATCCAACTTCCATTCATAATTATGCCACAAGCTTGTTGATGGGTTTGAATCTTTCACCACTATGTTCTGATGGACATTTAACTAAATGTTAGTAGAGGTATATGGATATATTGGAGCTTGCATCATTTTGACATTGTGTGTATTAGAGGATCTTGTTTTTTTTAATTCACTAAAGTTATTTTTTGTACGTTCATTCCACCCACAAAAAATGGTTTAAATAAATATTTTGAGACCCCCAAATTAATGGAGTTATCTCAATGATTAGTGTATGCAAACTTCTGACCTGTACTGTATAGTAGTGTCATGTTTCTTTTCGGATGACTCTAAATCAGGCACAACTCCAGACAGCAAGGTAACAGTTCTTAGAAAGGATTTATTATAAAGTAAAATAAGACTGGAGCTTGGAACGGCCAGACAGGAACTCGGAGAATGGGAAAAAAAACTGAAAAGGAGCAGGTAAGTGGTTATTGAATAGTTTGGATCTGGTGACTGAGAATATGAGAGGATTTGTTCTTACTTGGTGGCCAGGAGAAGAGAACTTGGGGAAGGGTGTAGAAGACTGTCCACTGAGGTTGGCTGGGGATGAATGGTGAAGGTGGTGGATTCCGGTCTTGTAGGTTGTGAATATGACTCCACTCATGAATCCGTTCTTTGCAGGTGTTCCGATGTTTTGTAGGAGGGTGGACAGACAGGTGGCTGCGATGAGGTTAGTGCTGTGTGTTACGCGTTGCAGGAGGAACGAAGAAGGCTGACCAGGAGGGGATCCGGAGGAGCTCGGTCTTGGTGAGGTGAGCTGACTTGAATCTTGAACTAGAGAGGATCTCAGGAGAGGACCACGTTAGGCAGTGGAACCATCTGGCATCAGCCTCCAGGAGCCGCTCCCCTTTTAAACTGGAACTGTGATGAGGATGATGAGCAGCACCTGTTGCAGCACCTGCCAATCACACCCTAAGGAGAGAGGTAATGGAAAAAACACACCGTCCATCCACCATTACACAGCAACAGACTCCTAACAAGTAGTGTGTATTTAAAACATATATATTTTAATAAACACACTTGAATTTACCTGATTCAATATTATGTTTGGATGCTGCATTCTTTTTATATTTTTCATAAGATGCGGGAATATCGGCCCCTGGAAGGAAACTTTGTACTTGCAATAAAATACATGAATTTACCATGTCTCAAAAGTTAAAAAATATATGGTATGTATCTTTGTTTCAAAGAAGGTTTGGACAAATCTATTGCTTTCAGATTGTCTTGTTTTGATAAATAACCTAAATCGCTCAATGGATCTGAGTCTCCATTTTCATACCTTTCATTTTTACAACGAGTCAACAGTTTTCAGTAAATGAAACTTTTGGATTATTAATTGGGCAGTTTGGCTCATAATATAACTATAATAAGTGTTTGATAATTGGCTTTAAGAAAAAGCAAACCCAATTATACATAAATGGAGAAAATATGGAACAATGTTAAACATTCCCAGGAATGGCAGGTCTACCAAAATTGCTACTGTACTGCATCATCAACTCATTCAGGAAATTCATAAAATAACCCAAAACAACATCTAAGGTACTGCAGACCTCACTTGCCTCGTTTAAGGTCATTTTTCAGAAGGTGTGTGTCTTGTTGGGGTTGGTAGTGTGATGGTCTGGGGCTACTGTTCTTTTACTGGACCTGAATGACTTGCTTTAATTCATGGAACCATGATTTTTGCTTTCTACTACAAAATTAAAAGGCATGTCTGACCATCAGTTTGTGACTTTTAAGCACAGTTGAGTTAAGCAGCAGGTGAATGATCCAAAAGACCACAGCAAGTTCACCTCTGAATGGCTCTGTCATGCCTTAGTTTGAGGAACGACCCAAATGCTGCAAGATAACAAAACTATATTTTAATTGAACAAAGAATAAGGGGACTTACGTGTAAACGCGGGAGGACCAGAACCACCAAGATTGGGAAATGGGAAGTAGAAATGACTAGGAACCAGCGAGGAACTAAGAAAACGGTAGAGCTTAAATATACTGAGGAGAAATGAGGAGTGACAAACCAGAGAACCAATTAGTGACAAACGGATGCAGGAAAGAAAGAGAGAGCTGGGGAAGATTGGAAATGTGTAGTAGCTGGGCAAAGAAGAAGGGGAAAAACAGGAGAAAAACAGAAAGGAAGGCAAAAAAACAAAGCATAAGGAATGACTAGACAGATTAACCTAAGAAGGCGTAAAGAAAGACTGAACACAAAAAAGGTGACCAGAAATAAAGAAGCACTAATGGACGTAACAAGAGAGGAAAGAAAGAAAGAACTTAGAAAGAACTTAAGTAAATATATAAGGAATGAACAAAATACGAGAAACTCAACATATAATCACCTGAGGGTAAATGAGAGTGAGAAAACGTGGTGGAAGGAAAAACTCAAGTCACAAACTTTAACTTAACGAGACTACACAAACAACCACAAACAATGACAGGCTCTATAAAAAAGAAAATGAAGGTTTTGAAGAGCCTTAGTGAAAGTATGGAATTCAATCTGATAGAGTTGCTGGCACATTAGTTTAAACCGGCTGTTCATGCTCAAAAACCATCCAATATAGCTGAAATAAAACAATTCTACAAAGAAGACTGGACCAAATTGCAATTGTTGGATTGATGAATGTTTTAGGGGAGAATTATTGTTTCACATAGGACCAGGTTTGATTGACTTTTTCTACGTAATAAATGAAATCATATTCCAAAAAGCAAAAAACATTGGGGGAGGAGAGTTATCTAATTTGAGAATTATTTCTTAGGAGAGTTATCTAATATGTTGAAACAACCTTGCCTTTGTTACTGTTGTGTCATATTAGCACTAGCTTATATAATAATTCTGCTTCTTATTATTTTTCCCCCTTTGTCTAATTTTTATTCCTCTCCTCCTCATGCAGTAACTTACCAAATGAATCTGTCTTGCCAAGTATAACATAGGACACACTAATTTTGTCATTTTGCCAAATATTTTCAATGTGTCTATGTTCTTGTTCTCCAAAGGCATGTATTTATGTATATGTATTTATTTTCTTTTTACAGTCTTTGGTGTCGCCAAATATAACCTCTAGTCCTCACAGTTCAACCTGCAAACAGCTCACAGCACTCTGAACTAAAAATTATTACATTGTAAGCAACAGCCATACAGCTCTTATTTCCACTTGACAGCATGTTAAAGACAGAAATTACATTGACCTTTGAATTACATTTAAAAAACACAATATTGTTTAGTATCTACAAATAAAGATTCTTTGGATTACTCTTTTCACATTCTTTTGTAATCATAGTAACAATATTTTTAAAATAGTTTAATAAAAACAAACTTTAAATGCTTAAAGGAGTCATGACCTGTAATTTTCACTTTTCCATGAGAAAAATTGTATGTTATGATTGCCTAACGATTATACACTGCCCGGGAAGCCGATATTTAAAGTGAAATTAATTAAATTAATGCAAAACGATGTGTACCAAATGTATCAAAACAAGCAGGGGGAATGAAAAAAATAAAAAAACGGCTCCCAATGATGAGCCGACCCTAATCGTTCACTTCATAGAGTTAGCTCTTAGACCCGGTTCGTTCGCGACCGACACATCACCGATTCGAAGTACGAACTCCACCGTGAAAGATGCAGAAAGTTTCTTCACGCAATGATGCATGAAGAAGACATATTCGTGTCAGCCTTTTATTTTAATCAGCTAAGTCAGCTAAAACAATTTCTACCAGAAACGTAGTGCGTACGTGAGTTGCTCTGTTGTTGACTGCCAGAATCAACATGGAAATATTTTTTCTATATTTTTACGCCGGAATCCTTTACGAATTTGGGACAATATCAGGCGAAGTTGGCATCAAAGCTCCGTTTGGAGAAAGGTGTCATTCCAACAATCAGAGACTTGGCTGCAATTGAAAAGGTAAGGCTGTGTTTTTATTGCTCTGCTGTGTGTAACAAACAGCAGCTAACTGCTAATGTGGCTATTGTATGCTAGCGGGAGTAGTAGATATGGGTTAGATATGCTGAAGCGTTACCCGCGGTGTCAACCCCCCTCCTTCCTGCCACCAATCAACGCGTCCCTCATTTGCATTAATACAATGCCCGTCCACGACAGCCAAAGTATCGCATCAGATCTCGCAAAACAATAATGCCTTCAGAAATAAGGGTCAGAAAAGCTCTGTGTTTATTTTTTTCAACTTTTTTTTTTTTAGAAGGGCCTGAAAGACTATAAGAGAGTGTGGGTATCCAAGATAATACTAGGTTATGACTCCTTTAAAATCATGTGAGGGAGATCTCCTTCATAGCAAAGAAATTGCGGGCTATGTTTTCTTTGACCTGCACAATCCGTTAGAAAGTGACTGGATAACGGCAAATTTTAAAAACCTCCTTTGCTGTGAAGACAATTACGACTCAGCTACACTCTTAGTACTAGTACTTTTCATTTAGATTTATTCCTGATATTTTCCACATTCTTGAGATGCTCTCATTATTCCTAAACAGGCCTTAGGTCAGCAGTGTTTCTCTCTTTTGATCTTACCACCTGCACTCCCACATCATACCACATTCTGGCCTTGTTCTGACTCACTCAGCTGTGCTCTGAAAGATCAAGCCATGCAGCTACAACACTACTGCCATTTAGGTGATAGTATAGGTGAGTGTTTCCATGAGCTTGTCATAATATTTTGAATTTTCACACTGACTCAGTTGTTTGCAATCTTATTGATAGCAGCAAAATACTAAATGATATAAAAGCTTGCCTAGAAACTAGGGTTGCACCTATTGAATAGATTGGTAACTGAGTACTCTTTCAAATAATTCCTTGTTTTTATCAGGCAATCAGATATAATTGTGCTACTGCAGGCATTCCTTGCCTTTTTTTCTGGGGCCCTTTATTAAGTCTACAATAAGACCTCTGCTCCCTCTTCATAAAAAAGTGTGCATTCACCTGAACACACTTAAGCTACTGTAGCTTACCATCTACATTCCGTTTTTTTATGTATCAATTTTATTGCTGAAACTCTTTCCATTTTATTTTCTTTACGTAAAAATAAAAAGTTCACATTTGTTTTACATTTTCTATGTTGCCAAACGGTTTTCACTCACCTGCTTTTAGCAGATAAAGTTCAGGTATAGGGTTTTCTATTTTCTGTTCAGTTATTACTCTTGGGACAACCATTAGTGTGGGTTCTGGGCATCAATTTCAGCTTTGCTGTAAAGATGGAAGTATTCATCCATTCATGGAGGAAATACAATCCGTATATATTTATCAGCTCCTCAATGGTATGAAAGGATGCAAGTGAAGGGGCTTTCAGTACAGAGTGCCGTACAGTGCTGATGGAGTGCTAATGCATGCTGCACCATGCGACACAAGTAAAATTTTAACCTGGTAAATTATTTAAAGTGCATACCTCGTCAGTTGCAGTCAGAAGGAATCATCCACATAAAATTTAAAATGTTTGTGTGTTTTTGAACAGAAACACAAAAATGGCCAGTGTCAGCTTATCGCACTGAGCCTGAAGTTGTATTTTGTTTTAGTCAGTCCAACTGAGACTATTGTAAAATCATATCATAAACCTTGAGTTGGTGCTTGCACCTCACCTTGTCCTTGTTATCTTCATGGGTATACTAAATGCTCTCAGTCTGAAAATAACATCCTGCATTAAAATGGAAGCCTGAAAAACTCAACTTGTTTTGACCCCCCAGTAACCAGCATAGCTGGATTAAAGTCCACGGGAGGTGTGCCTACTTGTTCCCAGCTGGGTGCCCTACTCCAGCACACAGCACAGCACATACCAGTTTTTTTGTCAATTTGTAAGCGCCCTGAGCATGGCACTGCATGGACTGGAGTGAAGAGTATGGATATTCTATGGCAGCTTCTTGTTTAAATCCTTTTGGTTGAAGGCAGAGATACTGTATACAGTCGTGGCCAAAGGTTTTGAGAATTACATAAATATTGGAAATTTGAAAAGTTGCTGAGAATGTTGACTAGCACAAGGCTGGAGATCATTATGTCAGGCTGATTGGGTTAGAATGTCAGACTTGACATGTTAAAAGGAGGGTGATGCTTGAAATCATTGTTCTTCCATTGTTAACCATGGTGACCTGCAAAGGAACGCGTGCAGGCATCATTGCGTTGCATAAAAATGGCTTCACAGGCAAGGATATTGTGGCTACTAAAATTGCACCTAAATCAACAATTTATTGGATTATCAAGAACTTCAAGGAAAGAGCTTCAATTCTTGTTAAGAAGGCTTCAGGGCGTCCAAGAAAGTCCAGCAAGTGCCAGGATCGTCTCCTAAAGAGGATTCAGTTGCGGGATCGGAATGCCACCAGTGCAGAGCTTACTCAGGAATGGCAGCAGGCAGGTGTGAGCGCATCTGCATGCTCAGTTAGGCGAAGACTTTTGGAAGATGGCCTGGTGTCAAGAAGGGCAGCAAAGAAGCCATTTCTCTCCAAAAAAAACATCAGGGACAGATTGATCTTCTGCAGAAAGTATGGTGAATGGAGTGCTGAGGACTGGGGCAAAGTCATATTCTCCAATGAAGCCTCTTTATGATTGTTTGGGGCATCTGGAAAAAGGCTTGTCCGGAGAAGAAAAGGTGAGCGCTACCATCAGTCTTGTGTCATGCCAACAGTAAAGCATCCTGAGACCATTCATGTGTGGGGTTGCTTCTCATCCAAGGGAGTGGGCTCACTTACAATTTTGCCCAAAAACACAGCCATGAATAAAGAATGGTACCAAAACACCCTCCAACAGCAACTTCTTCCCACAATCCAACAACAGTTTGGTGAATAACAATGCATTTTCCAGCACGATGGAGCACCGTGCCATAAGGCAAAAGTGATAACTAAGTGGCTCGGGGACCAAAACGTTGAAATTTTGGGTCCATGGCCTGGAAACTCCCTAGATCTTAATCCCATTGAGAACTTGTGGTCAGTCCTCAAGAGGCGGGTGGACAAACAAAAACCTACTAATTCTGACAAACTCCAAGAAGTGATTATGAAAGAATGGGTTGCTATCAGTCAGGATTTGGCCCAGAAGTTGATTGAGAGCATGCCCAGTCGAATTGCAGAGGTCCTGAAAAAGAAGGGCCAACACGCCAAATACTGACTCTTTGCATAAATGTCATGTAATTGTCAATAAAAGCCTTTGAAACGTATAAAGTGCTTGTAATTATATTTCAGTACATCACAGAAACAACTGAAACAAAGATCTAAAAGTAGTTTCGCAGAAAACTTTGTGAAAACTAATATTTGTGTTATTCTCAAAACTTTTGGCCACAACTGTACATTACAACTACAAAACCAACAACGCTGAAATAATTGTGGCTATTTTTAGGTTGTAGCTATTGTATGGAGCTTGCATGACAAATTCAGCTTCAAATTATTCTGGAACAAGCCAGGCAGGTCCTTGGAGGGCCTGAAGGGCCTGCTTTATATTTTTGTTGACATTGCTGGCGCATCACTCCCCCAAGGACCATTCAAATTTGAACTAACCTTTAAAGTTGTAGCACAACTTCAATCCAGTGGAAAATGCTTTAGTAAGCTGGATTTTTGTTTTTGTTTTTTAAATTTGGTTTGTCTGAAAACTGAAGCTCTTGATAAACAGGTATTTTCCTTTTTGTCAGTTTATACATAAACAAAAGCTGAAATGTATTCCCAAAGTGTAACCAGTGGAATCATGTTCATGTAATCTGTTGTTGTTTATCACTTTGAAAATTTTCTTACAGGCAGAGACAAAAAGGTTAACACCAAGGGGATGTATCAGCTAACTAACAAAACTTACAAGGCGTCAATTCATCCATCACAATCATTGCATTGGAGTGATTTGTAAATGCAGAACAAATGTTAAGCATAATAAAACAGAACAGTGTACACTACATTCAAATGATCCTCATCTAAATTCAGTGTTTTAAAACAAATTCACGAAGCATAGTGAAGTTACATCTGATTCTTGCATGGTATGCCCATTGCATGTTTTTCAGTCTGCTGTGCACTGCCAAAAAGGAGCCAAGTTATAAAGCTGCATATGGTAGACAAAGCAACAGCTGCCCCTGTGGTGTGTAACAAGGTTTTTCCGCCTCTGCCTTGTCTCGTAAGCATCACTCTGCCATTGGCCCTGGGGCAGAGTGCTTGCTGACACATGTGAGCCGCCCGCACTTCCCAGCAGCATGTCATTCACTCTCTGATGTTGACACCGGGACCCTCTGCTCTCTATAGTCATGTCTGGTTTCTCCTCTGTCTATGCCACTCATCTTGCTCTAGATTAGTTTTTTTCGTCTCAAATGAAAAGTAACTTTGTCGCTACTTAGGAGAAAATATAATGGGATAGATTCTATAGAATTGCTTACCAATTGGCTTTTTCAAATAGCTTTTTATTCTTTAAATGTCGTTGTTTAAGCCAGCTTTTGTGCAGATATCTGGGTTTAGCAACAATCTATCAAAGCTACCAAATTTTCTGTCCAAGATCCTGTTTACATGTGGCTCCACAATAACAACAATCTACTTCAGTCAAATTCATATCCACCCTGGCATTTCTCAGCAGTTTACAACCCTCAGGCAGAGCCACTTTGTAGAAAGGATGATATCAGTGTTGCCTTCTCGTGCTGTTCAGTGTCTGCTTCAGACTGTCTTATTTTTTTCTTAAATTGAAAGATAACCCTAAGAAAAATGTTCAGGTAGGTCAGCATACCTCACTTAGCCATGCTACAGAATGTGTTTTGACAAACAAAACTCGTTCTTTAATCTGAGCAGACTGAAAAAGTTCAATCTGAAAGTTGTATTCCCTCTTTTCGCTATGTCAGAAGCCTCTTTCAGGCAGGCATTTTTCAGTTGTAGCACTGTGGGGGTCATTGCACCTCATTATTTTGTGTGGAAATTGCAGAGACAGACATTTGTTGCATCTCCAAAGCAGCAAAAGTAGTAACTGAATCAATGTCTTGAAAACAAGCCACACTGGAAACCACTGTTATCATCAAACTGCTGATGCTACCGTGTCTGTGTTTGGTCAATCCAAAAAAGTATGGAAGATAAAATGTTCCCCAAGCTGCCTATTTGCATTTACTGTCAACATAAGGAAAGTCTTTAAATTCTATTATTTTTCTCCTATTGTGTTCTTGTTCTTTGGGCTGTACTTTGAGCAGGAATTCAGCAGGTAGGACTTCCATGTTTTCCTCCATTTCCGGGTCTGTGCTCTGTGATCTGCCCTAGTCATTGCTGTCCAATGGCAGCACCAATCATCACATGGGTTTACAAAATATAGGTTACTTGTAAAAAAGTACAGTGTGAATGCGAACTGCGCCAAACGAAAAAAGAAATTAAGGAATTAAGTTCCAAATTTTGGTCGGGATGAAACAAACTGATCAAAGGGCTTTTCTGGTCTGAATACACCCTGGTAAAGGATTCACAAGGCATGTGGTACAGCTGCAGTCAATGCTTCAAGAGTCACCACACACAGATGTTTTCAGGACATGCGCTAGAATTGTTACATTCTTTGTGTTAAGCTACTCCAGAACCCAAGGCAACATAAGAAGTTTCCTACGTGTTCTACGGTAAAAAATAAAAAAGGGCCAGACTGTTGCTCAGTATTGCAAAGTTCTCTTCCAGATTAAAGTAAATTTAGAATTTCATAGAAGGTCACAGAATCTGGTGGAAGAGGACAGAATCCAAGTTCCTTTAGGTATGGTGTGAAGATTCTATAGTCAGTAATGATTTGGGGAGTCATGTCATCTTCTGGTGTTGATCCACTGTGTTTTATCAAAACCAAAGTCAATGCAGGATTTGAGTTATTCAAGCAATATGCTGATTTCATATTCCAGCAGTACAAATCCATTCCATGTATATTGTGTAAATATGTATTCTGTTAAAATAAACTACATTTTAGCCAATATTCTAATTTCATAAGATGAAACTACATTAGACTAAGACATTTTTATTTATTTATAGTTTTAATTATTCTTTCCAAAACAGTGGCCCATATCTTTTGATATTGTTGTCAAGTCTGGAATTTAAACAGGAGTATATGACACTATGTAAAGTAAACACCGAATCTTACTTTACATGTAATGATGAGACAAAAAGGGAGAAAAAGCAGTCACAATAGCATAAACAGTTTTCCCAGTGAGATGATATCATCATAAATCATTTTTTATCACCTATTGCTTTGCTTTATCTCTATGGTAGCTATAATTCATGTGTAAAACAGGGAAAAAAAATTCAGCTGGAAATTAATACATACTTTTTTACATATGTGTATTCCAGTCTGTGAAGCTTGATACTGTAGACATTTTAAGGGCATTTTAAGACCTTTTTAGATGTAGATATTTGAATGATGTCTATTTCAAACCCTTACATTTAAAGAGTTTCTTGAATTAATTGGTAAATAGATACTTCCATCAACATGTTCAGAATTCATTAGGAAACAGTGTTGTTGCAGTCTCTTGTGAAATAATTAATGAATTTATTCATTGATGAACACATAAGTACAACTAATGCCTTCCGTCAGTTATTATGTGACCTCCTTTTTCCAATACATATTGGAGTAGACAGAAGCCAGACATACCTTATCCCTCTGTAATTTTCATTTGTGTCTCTTAGTGAAAACCCCTAAAATTCCTTGGGGATTTACAGTTAAAGTTTTCCATAATATGAAGACTATATTGCAGTCCCCTTGCCACAAACCGGGAACATTATCCTCTCCAAAGTATTTTCCTATAAATAAGAGCAAAGGCAGCAGAACAGACAAGCAGAAAAGATTGTTGCTTTACAGCTCAGCTCTCTTTTTTGAGCTGCTGTTCACACTCTTACAGACTCCTTTGCTGAGGTTTTTGAATGCTCTGTTTTACTATGCAGCAAATGTGTGGTATGCACAGACATATGGCACCGATTCAAGAAAGATTCATTTATTTGTTTATTTTTTTCTTCAACCACATTTTGCACCAAGAAGAGAAAAAAATAACTAATTGTGCACCTGTGAGAAACATTGTGTTTGTTTGGTTTAATCCGGAGGAGAAATTATGTTACATGCCAAAAGCTATTAAAGCATATGGAGAGTATTGGAGCAGTAAGTGAATTTGGATGTTTTCTTTCTTCCTTCCAAAATTTCACTTTCATAATGACAGTTGTATCTGTTGTCAATGTATTTGTTCACATGGTTCCCTGTGTACAAACCTTCTCTTGTAGATCCCCACTAAGGGGCTCACCAGAAAATGTTTAGTAGTACAGATATAGAGAAACTGCATTTACTTTACGGTAATAGTGTCAATACAGATGTCCGTAAAAAACAACCATCCAACAGCAACTCATACAAAATGCTGCTGCCAAAGTCCTGACCAATAGCAGGACATTTTATCATATCTCAACAGTTCTTAAATCTCTACATGTTCTCATCGATTCTGTGTAAAATGATTTACCTTAAAATCTGCTATTGGTCTACAAGGCACTGAATGGACCTCCATTAATCTCAGTTACTTGTCAGGTATCAGCAATGACCCCTCAGATTATCAGTGGCCCTTTTCTGAACTCTTAGCATGCATCTTGGTTGATAGACCTCGTGTTAAAATACATCTTCAGGAACCTGATCACCAGGGCTAAGTTTCAGTAAACTGATTTTTTTCCCCATAAAATACTTTTTAAGAATATACAAAAACTTGCCTTTCTTAGAGCTCATCTTGCATAAAACATGCACTTTGATGCATGTGGAACACTAAATGGTATTAGACCTTAACAAATTTTATTGTTGCCTGTCAGGTATGAATCACTTAGACTCCTCAGGTCCATAAAGACAGTTTTACTCTTTCTATCCAATAGTCATTGGGAGGCAGCATTGAGTTCCAATTCTTCTTAGCTCTGCAACAAGCTCCTTGGAAACCTGAGATGTGCAAAAACTTTGGATCCTTTTTACTTTGGACCAAAATTATTTCTATCAAATGCAACTTACGTATAAAAGTCATAAAATCTCATGATTTCTTTAATGTCTTAGCTTTTTATTTGCTTAAATGTTTTGGCCACACTGTTGAACGGTACTGGTTGCCTTATTAGTTGTTTGATGTCTTTTCAGGTTTCCTCCAGTTAAAGAGTTATCTCCAGTTGGCACTGCAGTGGGGACCATTCTAGCGGCTGCTATGAATCAAACCATCTTCTACTCCATTGTTAGAGGAAATGAACTAGGTATGGCCTACAAATCAAATACCCTACAGGAAATGAAGAGTAATTGACTTCTTTCTCTGCCTAAGACTGTCTCCTAATGTGACACAGACTGTGGCTTTGAAAAACAACAACATTGTTTTTCTGTTTTTTATTTATTTATTCAACATAAGAAAAGCTCCTATTTTAGGTGTACAATTGTTTGTACTGCCATGTTCTGTAAATTGAGTTTTTGTTTTTAAAGTGTTCCTGAGAAAAAAGCAACAGGATTATTCTTCACATTGGAGGTGACATAGTTTGTCTTAACTATGTTCTTGTATAGATATAGAAAATACTGTTATTGTTGTATTCAACCTTTTAATGGCTTCATAAGCTGGCTTCTTACTCCTAAAATATTTTACATTTGAAAAGTGGCAAACAAATCAAAAGCAGAACACGTGTGTGAGCTAAAATGATAAAAAGGATAAAAACAACATTTTTTATATTCACTACTTATTCTTGTTTTCAGGTCACTTCAAAGTGAACAGCAGTACTGGTGTCATCTCCATTGCCCAACCCCTGGACTATGAGAATGTAACGAGTTATATTCTAAGGGTGCAGGCAGATTCTTTGGGAGTTGTCATGTCCAACCTGCGTGTGCCTTCTAAAAGTAAGAAATATTCCCTTTAAATGTAAATGTCTTTCAATGCTTTTGTGATAGACTCCAATAGTAAATTCATATTAAATATTGTTTACTAGTGGCCATTATTTGCAACAATCAAATAGGAAATAGCAGAAAAAAATAGGGAAGACAACCACAAAGGTCACAAGGCTGAGGCCCAAACCCAGGATGGTTGTGCCAAAGACCAGCAGCCTCCACACATTTAGATTTTTCAGCCAAATTTATCTTAAATCCTAATTTCTTGTTGACCAATAAAAACTGAAAGACCAGAGCAGGGACAATCCCTTTTTTTGATGCATTTTTTAATGCACTTATGTTGAAGACAATTTAGGCTTTGTTTGATTATACTGTATGTGGTGCCACAAACAAAGTAGCTGGAGCAGATCTTTAAAGGCAAGGCAAGGCAAGGCGATTTTATTTGTATAGCACATTTTCAACAACAATGTAATTCAAGGTGCTTTACATGATTAGGGGATGAAGTAAAAACAGCAATAAAGCATGAGACACACACTAAACATATGATACATAAAAACATTACTCAAAGGCAGCTCCAAACAGATCGTTTTTTTAGCCTTGATTTAAAAATCTCAGTGTTTCAGCAGCTTTGCAGTTGTCTGGAAGTTCGTTCCAGATTAGAGGAGCATAGAAACTGAAAGTTTTATCCAGCACGAGACCTCTGTGAGAACTGTCAGGAAGCGCCATCTAACCCTTGAAGTGGCTGCAGGTTTTCTGGAAATTTTTGAAAAAAATCCTCCGATTGTTTTACCCGCCCCCTGTGATTTTATTGTCAATGATTTTAACAGTAGGCTTCAGTACGCTCTAGACCTTCTTGCTCCACTTAAAGTTCAAAGTTTACACTCTAAAGCTGCACCGCCGTGGAGAAATGAAAACATCAGAACAATAATGAGAAATTGTAGGGCGGCAGAGAGAAAATGGAGGAAAAATAACACCCCAATGAAACATCAAACATACACAGATCTTCCCAAATTATACAATAATGCAGTAAGAAATTCAAGAAACTCATACTTTTCCAAAATCACCTCCAAACAAAAATAATTCCAAAATCCTTTTTTCCACCATTGACAAACTTTTTAACAGAGCTACTACTGCATTTCCTAAAAACCCCTCAAACGCTCTTTGTGAGGAGTTTGCAGACCACTTCAGAGGGAAGGTAGACACCATCAGATGTAATATTTTATCTTCACAAAGTAAAAGGGTTTTACACAAATCTGAGTGTGTGTCTCTACTAGAGGAAATGCTGGACAGTTTTGTCCTGGTGGAAGCTGGGATTCTTGCTAAAGTTTTCTCCTCAGTGACCACATGTGTTTTGGACCTGATTCCCACTTCTTTTTTAAAGCAATTTTATGAATCTTTTAGAGATGAGATGTTAAGCATGATGAATTGCTCCCTTCAGACGGGGGTCTTTCCTGCCGCCTTTAAAGGGGCGGTGGTGAGGCCCCTGCTGAAGAAGAGCAATTTAGATTTTAATGATTTTAACAATTTTAGACCGGTATCTAACTTACCATTTTAAAGCAAAATTTTAGAAAAGATTATTTTAATTCAACTTAATGATTTTATTAATGAACACAATGTCCTGGAGAAATATTCAGTCTGGTTTTAGGGTGGACCACAGCACAGAGACGGCCCTCTTGAGGATTTTAAATGATTTTAGATTAAACTATGATGCACAGGAGGTTTTTTTAATGGTTTTTAAGTGTCTTAATGGTCTTGGGCCTTCTTATCTCTCTGAACTGCTTTTACCATATGAACCTTAGCGGTCTCTGCGCTCCTTTGGCAGCCGTCTCCTTGTCACCCCAAAAGTTAGGACACACGCTCATGGCGAGGCGTCTTTCCAGTTTTTTGGCCCTCACCTCTGGTCACCTCTGGAACAGGCTGCCAGAGGACCTCGGGGCCGTGGAGAACGTTCATGTCTTTTTAGCCTAGCTTTTAACTGATTATTATTTATTATTGTCTGTTTAATTGCTCTGCATGTTTAATATGATTATATTTTATCAGTGTTTTACCATTTAATCTTATCACATTAATTTACTGCTTATTTTATATATTTTAATTGATCTAAATTCCTGTTCCAGTGTTTCCTCTATGGGAGCCCTCTGCCCTGGGAGCGGTGGTCGGCTGTAGCTGCCTGGGTGCTCTCCAGGTGGAGCTTGGGTGGAGGTGGGGTCTTGGCCTTGCTTCCACTGGGCGCCCTGTGTCGGTGCCTCAGCTGCTGTTGTTGATCTACCACTGCCGGTGCAGATGGCTCTTCTGATGGCGTTTCGTTGCATGGTTCATCCGGACTCGGCCCAATGTCCATTTTTACTGTTGCTTTAACTGTGTGTGTGCGTGGGTGTTGGGTTGGGGGGAGTTTTTATAACTGTGACCTGCTTTTAAATCTGTTGGGGAGGGCTGGAAATGTAGTTTTATGCGAGTTAGTTTTATCTGTAAAGCACTTTATAAATAAAATTTGATTTGATTTGAAAGTGGCTTCTCCATGTTTGGTTCTGATTCTAGAGATGTTGAGTAGACTAGAATTAGAGGGCCTGAGTGGTCTGGGGGGTTGGTATAGTGACAGTAGATCTTCAACATACTTTTGGCACTAGGCCATTCAATGATTTATGAACTAGTAAAAGTATTTTGAAGTCTAGTCTCTGAGCTACAGGGAGCCGGTGTAAGGACTTCAGAACTGGGGTGATGTGCTCTACCTTCCTGGTTCTAGTGAGGATGTGAGCAGCAGCGTTTTTGATCAGCTGCAGCTGTCTAATTTACGTTTTATGCAGACCTGTGATGACACTGTTGCAGTAATCAATCCGACTAAAGATAAATGCATGGATGAGTTTTTCGAGGTCGTGTTGCGACATTAGTCCTTTAATCCTACAAACGGTCTTCAGGTGATAGAAGGCTGACCTTGTTATTGCCGTTGTGTGACCCTGGAGGTTCAGGTCTAAGTTCATCATTACACCTAGATTTCGGGCCTGATCAGTAGTTTCTAGATGTATTAACTAAGGCTGTGTGCTGACTTTTGATCATTCCTCTTTAGGTCTAAAAGTAATTACTTCTGTTTTGTTTCTGTTCAGCAGGAGAAAGTTATGGCACATCCATCCACTGATTTGCTCGAGGCATTTACTTAGGCTTTGGATGGGTTCAAAGTCACCTGGTGACATCATAATGCAGAGCTTTGTATAATCTGCAAAGTTATGGTAGCTAATCTTATTGGTTGTTATAATCTGGGCTAGTGGGAGCATGTAAATTAGATATTAAATGAGAGGGGCCCCAGGATGGAGCCCTGGGGCACCCCACATGTGATTTCTGTTCGTTCTGATGAAAAGTTTCCTATTGAAACAAAGAAGTCCCTGTTCTATAGGTAAGACTTAAACCAGTCAAGTACTGTATGAGATAGTCCGACCCAGCTCTCCAGTCGTTCCAATAGTACAACATGGTCAACAGTGTCAAATGCTGCGCTGAGGTCCAAAAGTACCAGTCTGTATTTATATGGATGTCACTGAAAACTTAGAAGAGGGCAGTCTCTGTGCTGTGGTATGCACGAAAACCAGACTGAAAAGCATCAAAATGGTTGGTCATTGTTAGGAAGCTATTTAACTGTTGAAACACAGCTTTTTCAATAATCTTGCTGATGAATGGAAAATTAGAGATTGGCCTGTAGTTCTGCATTAACATGTTGTCCAGGTTGTTCTTCTTTAGTAGTGGTTTGATAACTGCAGTTTTTAAAGCCTGGGGGAAAACACCTGACGGAAGCGATAAGTTAAATATTTGAATCAGATCAGACCCAATGACAGGTATAACTTTCTTAAGGAAAACTGTGGGTAGGATATCAAGACAGCAAGAGGAGGAAATTAATTGGTTAATGATTTCTTCAAGATTTTTTTGGTTTAATCAATGGAATTCTGACATTTTCTCTACATTGGTGTTGATTGGGGATGACATTTGTTGCCACATTAAAGCCACATGTCTGTAAATGTCTGAAAATGTGAATTATCGAAGCAGAGCAAAAAGAAAAGACTTAGTTAAACTGCAAACCATTTAGTTCGGAAATGCAGCTTGCTATTGTAACTTCTACTATCTTACCAGAAGTTGCACTCTCACTCAATCCTACAGCAACACCACCAGGAACAAGTTGGATAATTTTGTCATTGCAATTTCATCAGTCACATTAGTGAAAAGTTGGCAAAGTAAGGGTTGCATTTCTTGAGAGATAGAATGGAGCTATACTAACAAAACCTGTGGTTGCCCTTGACTGAATAAGAAAAAGTTGTGAAAATAGGAAAAAGTTGTCATACTAATGCCAAATTTAAGTTTGACAGTTTTTTTGTTTTGTTTCATTAATGTGTTTTAATATTTTTTTTGACTTGTTTTTTATTTTACACAGGATGTTTTCTGAAACACAAAAGCAACACCTTCACATAACCCTATGGAAAAATATATAATCAGATTTTACATAAATGTGTCCATTAAGATAATTACCTGTGTGCCCTTGGGTGGCACGGCTTCTTTCAAAATCTAAATTCAGAAGTCTAAAAGTTTTCTGTATAGAGAACTGCAAAGATGGAGAAATTGAACTGATGTTATTGCAAACTTTTATAGCCTTTACACCCATGGGATGTCATTGGTTGCTCACCCTCATCTCAAAGATTTCTACGCCAAAATTTCCTGCACACTGCAACATAGAAAGAAAAAATGGAAGTAGCAGCATTGTGTCTCTGCTTGGAACTGAACTATAACACCATTTGTTGTGGCATAACAGAAGTGAGATGGGTAATTTGGTGTGAGTTTGTAAGTTAGTTTTTGGCGTATTATTTTAGATGGGCCATCCAGGTGTACTAGAAAATACCATGGTGGTTTAAAATTTTCAGCAGTAGCACAGACTACTGCAGAATATTTGCTTAATGCAGAGCTATAATACATATTCATCGTGCCCTGGTTTAATTGTAGTTCAATGCTTTTTTCTCCATCATCTGTTTTAATTTGTTTTTTTTTCTATATATGGAGGGATGAGTGTACAAGATTATGCATTAAGAAGAAAATCAAATTAATTAATCTCTTGCGCTTCGACTTTTAAGGCCAAATATAAGTAAACAAGTATTTGCTTGTTGATTTAAGGGTTGTGCTTCCCATGTTGCTTTTCTTGATTGGTGAGTTTGGGTTGGTCCAAATGCATTGATTTATAAATAGCATAATAACCTACAGTCATTTATTTTAAATTTATGGTTATCTTTAAAAGGACACTTTGATATTATATCAATTCCTTACAGACAGAGTGACATGTTTCAAGTGTTTACTTATGACAAGTTTGTTCATTATGGCTTAAAGCTAATGAAAACCCAGTTTCTTAGAAAATGTAAATGTATCATAAGGCTAGTGAAATAATATATTTTTAATAGAGAGGCATTATATGGCATGTTGTTCATCACACAATCATATGCTAGGCTGTTCATTTGAAAGTTGTCCTCCAGGCTGTCATTGTAACCCTCCACAAGGAGCTTAAACCCTAAAGTTGTTCGGCATAGATATTGGCTCTTCATAGTTCTGGTGACTCAAGGTGCAGTTGAGTCAGTGGTTAAAGGGCTGCCACACATAAACATATGCAGCACATGGGCTACAATGGCCATTGTGCTGAAGGCTGCTAATTTAGCAACCAACACTTTCCTAACACCTCAGCACGGCCACAGGGTGCATCAGTGTGGCATAGATGGACTAATTCATTCAGAAGAAGACTCAACAAAATATTGTGCATATACTGTACAATACTTGTTCTATACTTTTAAACATTTCTGAAATTAAAATCTTATTTTTGATCGTTAAGCCAACGATATTAAAAGTTAAGCCAACAAAAACAAATTATGGAAATCTCATAAAGATAAATACGACTTTGAATGAACAGAAAAATAAATCTATTAAATGTGGTTTATTAAACATAAGATCTCTCTCCTCAAAGACTTTGTTAGTAAATGACTTGATTTGTGATAATCACATTGATTTGCTTTGTCTCACAGAAACCTGGTTGCAGCAGGAGGATTATGTCAGTATAAATGAGTCAACTCCTTCCAGTCATTTAAATTTTCACATTCCAAGAAATACTGGGTGAGGGGGAGGAGTTGCAACCATTTTTCGTTCTGATTTACTAATTAGTCCCAGACCAATTGATGGCTACAGTTCTTTTGAACATCTAACCCTTAATTTTCCTCATCCAAGTTGCAAAACATTAAGACCATTTTTGTTTGTGGTTTTATATCGTCCACCAGGCCCTTACTCTCAATTCTTGGATCAGATCTCACATTGTTTATCTGATTTAGTATTAAATACTGATAGGGTCATTATAGTGGGGGACTTCAATATTCATGTGGATACTGAAAGTGATAGCCTAAATGCAGCCTTTAATGCTATTTTAGACTCAATTGGCTTTACTCAAAAAGTACAGGGATCGACCCACTCGGGCAAACACACTTTGGACCTTGTACTGACATACGGTATTGAGTGTGAGGAAATAACAGTCCACCCACATAACCCGGTCCTGTCTGACCACTTCTTAATGACTTTTGAATTTACTTTAACTGACCATCTTAAATCTGAAAGAAAATTTCATTATAGTAGAGCTTTATCAGACAATGCTGTAACAATTTTTAAAGAATCTGTTCCATTCTTACTTTCCTCAGTGTCTCAGAGTAACACAGTGGATGGCAGCAATTCTATCTTTAACCCTTCAGAAATTGATGGTCTGGTTCACAGCGTTACTTCCTCATTGCGTTTGGCATTAGATAGTGTAGCCCCCTTAAAAAAGAAAGTGGCTAACCATAGGCGGCTGACTCCTTGGTTTAACGCAGAGTTGCATACTTTAAAGCAGAATACTAGGAAGTTGGAGAGAAAATGGTGCTCTACACATCTAGAGGATTCCTATTTAACCTGGAATAACAGTCTACTGCTGCATAAAAATACCCTTTGACAAGCTAGAACAGCATATTTTTCATCATTAATAGAGGCAAATAAAAACATAGCTCTGTTGAGCCAACTATTCCCCCAGTTCTTAGCAGTGATGATTTTATGGGATTCTTCATAAATAAAATTAATTCTATTAAAAATAAAATCATTGGCATCCTCCCAAACATGATTACTTCTTCCTCAGTAAATGAGGCAGCATCGGAAAGAACTGTAGAACCTCATTTGTGCTTAGGCTGTTTTGATTCAGCCGAGCTTTCTGAATTATCAAAAATATTAGCCTCATCTAAACCTTCAACTTGTATGTTTGGACCCAATCCCAACCAAATTATTTAAAGTAGTGTTCCATTTGGTTCCTGGCCCCATTTTTGATATGATTAATCTATCCTTGGTAAACGGATACGTACCACAGGAATTTAAAATAGCTGTAATTAAACCTTTACTCAAGAAACCTTCCCTTGATCAAGATGACTTAGTGAATTACATACCTATATCTAACCTTCCTTTCTTATCCAAAATCCTTGAGAAAATTGTTGCTAATCAAGTCTGTGAGCATCTAAACAGTAACGACCTGTTTGAAGAGTTTCAGTCAGGTTTTAGGGCTCATCATAGCACTGAAACAGCACTGGTGAAGGTTACTAATGATATTGGCCTCAGATAATGGACTTGTGTCTGTTCTGGTTTTGTTAGATCTCAGTGCTGCTTTTGACACAGTCTGTCATAATATTCTCTTAGAAAGGCTTGAACATGTTGCAGGGATCAAAGGAACAGCACTAGGCTGGTTTAAATCATATTTGTCTGATAGATTCCAGTTTGTTCATCTAAAGGATCAATCTTCTTCACTCTCAAGGGTTACTTGTGGAGTTCCACAGGGTTCTGTGCTTGGACCAATTCTTTTCACAATATATATGCTTCCAATTGGTAGAATCATTAGACAGCATTGGACAAATTTCCACAGCTAGGCCGATGATACACAACTATATTTATCCATAAATCCTGATGAACCCAGTCAGTTAGGTAGATTACAGGCATGTCTGGAAGACATAAAAACATGGATGAATCTAAACTTTTTGCTTTTAAATTCTGACAAGACAGAAGTTGCTGTCTTTGGACCAGAAGTTCTAAAACAGAAACTGTTTAGTCAATCACTTCATCTGGATGGAATTAAATTGGCCCCCACTAATAACGTAAAGAACCTCGGCGTTATTTTTGACCAAGACTTGACATTTAAATCCCATATTAAACAGGTTTCTAGGATTTCCTTCTTTCACCTCCGCAATATTGCTAAAATTAGAAACATCCTGTCCAGGAGTGATGCTGAGAAACTAGTGCATGCATTTGTTACCTCAAGGCTGGTCTACTGTAATTCTTTACTATCAGGTAGTCCACAAAATGCCATTAAGAGCCTTCAGTTGATCCAAAATGCGGCAGCAAGAGTTCTGATGAATATTAAAAAGAGAGATCACATTTCTCCTGTTTTAGCTTCCCTTCATTGGCTCCCTGTTAAATCCAGAATAGAATTTAAGATCCTTCTTCTTACATACAAAGCCCTTAATAATCAAGCTCCATCATACATCAGAGATCTAATTGTTTCATATGTTCCCAACAGAGCACTTCGCTCTCAGACTGCAGGTTTACTTGTAGTTCCTAGGATTTCTAAAAGTAGAATGGGAGGCAGATCTTTTAGTTATCAGGCTCCTCTCCTGTGGAACCAGCTCCCAGTTTTAGTTCGTGAGGCAGACACTGTTTACTTTTAAGGCCAGGCTTAAAACTTTCCTTTTTGATAAAGCTTATAGTTAGAGTGGCTTAGGTCATCCTGAGCCAGCTCTGTAGTTATGCTGCTATAGGCTTAGACTGCTGGAGGACAGACTTACCAATTTTCTTCACTCTGCTACTTCCTTTTCTATTACTACTCTCCAGTTGTATTACAGTACATTCTGCTATTTCAACTGTTAACTTTGTGTTCTTTCAGTGTTTTTCTCTCTATAGAAGATATACCTTGTCTGGTATCCTGCTTGGCTGGAATGCCCAGTTGGACGGGGGGCATCGACTGGGATGGTGCCCCCAGTGGCTGAACATCCACTGTGTCCTGTTATCTACTTTTTACTTTCAGTAACATAGAAAGTTCTCTTATATCAGATCTTCTGTTCCTTCTGTGTCTCTGCTCTGTCTTCTCAAACCCCCAGACGGTCGTGGCAGATGGCCGCTCCTACTTAGCCAGGTTCTGTTGGAGGTTTCTTCCTGTTAAAGGGGAGTTTTTCCTCTCCACCGTCGCTACATGCTTGCTCAGTATGAGGGATTGCTGAAGGATTGCTGTGGTTGGAAAGTCTGCCCAAGCTCATGCCAATGACTGACGCAATCTGCTGGGATTCCTTAAATAGGAAACTTTTTAACTGATTGGAATGTTTGTATAAATGTATTGAAATTACTTCTTGTTAAGTGCCTTGAGATGACATCTGTTGTGAATTGGCGCTATATAAATAAACTGAATTGAATTGAATTGAAATCGTATTTAATATTCAAACTTTTTGAAGATTATTCTGTTTTGGGGTGTAAAATATGATCAAAATCAACAGGAAAAGAAACCACCAACCAAACAAATGTATAAAATGTACGAGTTTCACTTTTTTACTTTGAATTGCTGAAATTATTGAAATTTTCTATGTTCTTATTTATTGAAATGCACCTTTAAACTAAAGACAGAATGCCACATTTTAGAATACTAGATCCTTTCCTTGTAGAGTTTCCACAGGTTTTAACTGTAGATTTTATACATCTTTGTATATACTTTCCTGTGTCCCCTCTTTCACAAATACAAGTTTTTAAACCTTTTTTGGATTTGCTTTTTTTGTAGCTAACAGAGACTTTATATAACACTTTATCTAATATCCCTTCTCCATCTAGATTTTCCTTAGCCAATTTAACAAGTTCCCTATGATGATGAATGAAATTATGCCTACGAACCTGGTTCAAGGAATAATCGATGGTCTACTCTTCTTGTCACTCCTCTTCTCACACTGTGGGGCCCTTACATTCTAATGACAGTGATTACAAGTAAACAGTAGTTAGTCACAAACCATAAGAAATGGAGGGCTCTTGTCTCACGCATAAGGGAGCATTTTTGAGTGGGTAGATGTATTTTTCTTTTCTCACTTGTAACCCGTATTGGAGGCTTCATGATAAAGAACAGCTTTTATCTCAGTTATGTGGTTAATTAAGTTAGGTTTCACACCATTGGTGTAATTTTGGGTCAGTGAAATAATCTCACCTCCTATGACTAGTACACATTTTATGTGTGTAATAGTGTCTGTATACACACGTTAATTTATCGTAAGGTCAGAATGTAGCACAGTCATGCTTTCTACCCCTTACTGCTCTCCAACTTGCTTTGAAGCATCCCTTTCTTTTAATGGGCCTCTTTTCATGTGTTTATGAGTGTGTACTAGAGAAGGGCTCTTGCTGTATTTATGTTTTAAAGGTCTTGGGGGACTATAGGTACTTTTTAAAGGTATGAGAGAGAAACGCATCTCCTTGAGCGCTGCTAAAATGTGATTCACACTGCAGCCAGTATGTATGTAATTTAATGTGATGTGTTTTAGGAGTTTTTTTCCAATTCCCTTGATGCATCCTTAGTTTCACTGTGGGATGACTTTACATTTTTTGTATTCCAACAGAAAAAAAAAGGTCCTTGACATTGCATTTATCCAACCTGCACACCTGGAGGGATTTTATACAGAGCATATGTGTGCTGACTATTGCTTAAGTGAAACTGTGAAAAATTAGCCAAAAAAGCCTTTTATTCACTTTCTGCACTTTATTCGCTTTAAAACACAGGGCATGAAATATGTCAGGCTTCTCAAAAAGGCCAGTTGTTCCATTGTGTAAGATTTATGGCTATCGGGTGTCAAGAGGCTTGTTATAATATTCATTGCTAAATTTAAAATTTTGTGAATGTAATTGTTCCAATGTAATGTTAGAGACAAAGAAATCATGGGAAAGAAGGTGCTCTTGGTCAGATGTGACCAGACCTGAACTGTTTAGCCTACATTCAAAATGGTTTGTATAAAGTAAAATGACTACTGGACATAACCTTGAACTAAATTTCCCAAGGTAAAACATAGTGTTGGTAGCATCATGTTGTTTGAATGCTTTGTTTCAGTGGGGACAGGGAAGCCTGTGAGAGTTGATGAGAAAATTGATGGAGCAAGATACAGGGAAATTTGGTTAGAAACTGCAAAAGACTTTCAACTGACATCAATGTGTATCTGCCACCAAGACAATGACCCTTAAACAAATACATCCACAATATGGTTTAGATCACATAAGACTAATGCATTAGAATGGCACAGTCAAAGTCCAGGCCTAAAAACAATTGGACAGTCTGTATAAGCCTCCCATCCAATCTGACTGAAATTGAGCTATTTTGAAAATAAAAATGAGCAACAATGTCAGTTTCTAAATGTGCAAAATTGGTAGACATACCCCAAAATACTTGTAATAATTGCAATGTGAGGGGGGTTAAGACTTGTATTTCTAATAAATTTGAAAACCATGTATCATTTCTATTATCTATACAAGTATGTTAGCGTATTTCATAAAATACCAGCAAAATGCACTAAAGTTTGTGGTTGTGACAAAATGTGAAAACGTTCAGGTATCCAATCATTTGTAACGC
Organism: Valencia hispanica; assembly: GCA_963556495.2. Classification (NCBI taxonomy): domain Eukaryota; kingdom Metazoa; phylum Chordata; class Actinopteri; order Cyprinodontiformes; family Valenciidae; genus Valencia; species Valencia hispanica. Next base: position 30,356,741 of record OY747711.1, read on the forward strand.
ACTTCAGAAGGTTATCATAGCCAGTTAGAATTAACTTGATAAAAAGTGTTGCTTTTCATGTTTTGTTTTGTTTTGTTTTGCTTCTTGCAAAAGCAAGAAGTCAATCTCTTACCACAGTTTCAAAGCTGATTGAAATAGTTTCAGAAGTGACCATCTTTGAAAGTGTAAAATATAAAAAAGATTTTTTTCTTCCCAATGTGATGATGGGCTTTTCTTTGTAAAAAAAAGTCTTTCTGGGTTATTTATAATAAATTTCAGAGTAGTCTTGGGAACAGAAGAACTTACTCTGATCTGACAGTTCCAAGGCTAGATTATGCAGCATCTGATCATCTATGGCCCACATGACTGAATAAGCTTTTGGCTGTTAAAGATGAAACTTTCCTAACCAATATTTCTCATTTATAAATGTATGACGGTGTAGCAAAGGCACTTGAATTACAGTGACTCACTCAAATTGGTGTTACACACAGTACATGCCAAACTCTTTTGGTTACACATTAACTAAAGCAAATGGAAATTAGACCTGCATTTTTGCCTCAAGTGAAAAGCTGCCCAGAACTTTATTTATTTGTTTATTGACATTTATCTTGCTGTCTTTTCTTTTTGCAGCTAACACAGCCAAGGTGTTCATTGATGTACAGGACGAAAATGACCACCCTCCTGTCTTCTCCAGAAAACTCTACATAGGTGGTGTGACTGAAGACACCAAGATTTTCAGCTCTGTCCTCAAAATAGTGGTAAGAGAATAGAAAACTTAACATTTTGGTGCAAGCATATGTGGAGGGGATTGGCTGAACCAGCAGTGCCTGATTCCCTCCCCTGGCAGCCTTGGTGTGACAATTCATCTGATCAGATTTACTCTGCACAGTTTGATCTGTTCCATCATCTCTGCTTACAAGAAAGAGGAAGAGCAAGAGCAAAACTGGTCAGTTTTGCTCTTTCTCCTGTCTACTTTCATTCACAAGCAGGTGCCACTAGCACATTGTCTTCAACAGGCAACAATAAAACTATGGGTGTCAAATTATCACATTAATTGCGATCAATTAATTACCGCGCTATGTTTTATAATTGCCATCCATCCATCCATCCATCCATTTTCTTCCGCTTATCCGGGGTCGGGTCGCGGGGGCAGCAGCCTAAGCAAAGAGACCCAGACTTCCCTCTCCCCAGCCACTTGTTCCAGCTCCTCGGGAGGAACCCCAAGGCGCTTCCAGGCCAGCCGAGAAACATAGTCCCTCCAGCGCGTCCTGGGCCTTCCTCTGGGCCTCCTCCCGGTGAGACGTGCCTGAAACACCTCACCAGGGAGGCGTCCAGGAGGCATCCTGACCAGATGCCCAAGCCACCTCAACTGACTCCTCTCGATGTGGAGAAGCAACGGCTCTACTCTGAGCCCCCTCCGGATGACTGAGCTTCTCACCCTATCTCTAAGGGAGAGCCCAGACACTCTGCGGAGGAAACTCATTTCAGCCGCTTGTATCAGTGATCTCGTTCTTTCGGTCACCACCCAGAGTTCGTGACCATAGATGAGGGTAGGAACGTAGATCGACCGATAAATCGAGAGCTTCGCCTTTCGGCTCAGCTCTCTCTTCACCACGACAGACCGGTAGAGCGCCCGCATAACTGCAGATGCCCGACCATTTATAATTGCATTAATCTTATTTTTAATCTTTAATTTTACAGTTTCTGCATGCGAGTTCATTTTAAATAAAACTGGTTTCATGCACTGGGCTTGTTTTGTGCCGGAGTTGTTCGGGGTTAACCACACCCTAAAGTGGAGATTGATTGGCTGTAAACTCAACAGAAGATGACTGGCTTCCATCGTGGTGGGGAGGGCGAGGTGAGGAGGAACCACTTTGCTATATTTGCCGAGTTTTTAGACCCCTCTAGCTATTCTTTCTCAAAAAAAAAAAAAAACTAGCGGCAGATCTAGCAACTTTGTATGGGGTTTTCGGAAACTTTTGAGTGAAGCATGTAACACAGTTTCCTGTTCTCACCGAGCAGTGGGACGCTTTCCCGTATCAGAGCTCACAGCAGCTCCACCCGGCCGCCCAGGTCCACCGGTATGGCAAGCCATCGGTATCAAAAATAATGCGTACATTACGTGTTGTTTTAACCCGTAATTCAGCTTAAGATATTTACCCCACTGCGTCCAGAACACTAATGAATCGCGCATGCTCGAAGCAGAAGGTTGCAAGCGCCACTTGGGACTAGTCACAAAAACAATGAGTAAATGAGTCGTACTGCATCTGTTCAAGTCTGTTAAATACAATAAATGAGTTCATAAAGCAAGTTTGTTAAATTATGTACATCAAACTTTTGTTCTACCACAACAATGTAATAAATTTAAAAGAAAAAACCTCAAGATGAGGGCTTTTCTCAGCAATTATTAGGTGAGATTAAAAAAGAGATTAAATAGATTAATTAATTACAGATCATAATCAATGAATCTCAAAGTTTTTTAATCTCATGACAGCACTAAATAAAACCATACAAATATGTTGCAAGAATATATGGCTATGTGTTTTTGTTATTTAGCTCCATGTGATATTAACCTTGTGAAGCTTTGGCCTTTTTCTAACACAATGTCATTGTTCCTAAAGGCTGTTTTAAATACATCAGTTAACTACTGTTGACATGTTAGCTGGTATCAGTAGACAGTAAAATTGTCATCATTCTCTTATAATTACCCACTATAATCTCCATAAAGCTTTATTCTTAGACAAATAATGTTTACATGATTAAAACTTTAAAATTTTTATGAACAACCTTAACATGTACACTGACGTGAAGTGAATAACACAAATTATCTCCCCATCATGCTACTTGTCAGTAAGTGAAGATTAAGCAGCAAGCAATATTTTGTCTCCAAAGCCGATGTGTCAGCAGCAGGAAAATATGGAACCATGAGGATTTGAGAAAGAGACTGTAGAGATCCAGACCAGTCAGTATAATTATGCTTACCCCTGTCCACCCCCGGAAGCACTGATAGTGGGTCTTTGACCATCATAACTGGGACACAGAGGAAGGGAAAGTTTCCCCTGGTAAAAGTGAATGGTCACCTATCAGGGGACCATAGCAACAGAATGCACTATAGAAAGAAATCGTGCAGATGAAGTGTTATGCTAGAGCAATGTTCTTGAGAAACCTTGGTTACTTTTACACCTACCACCTTCTTAAGAAAAGACCATGTACACCCTTTCATAGAAAATTTTTTTCCTGATTGCTTTGGCCCCTTTTAGCTTATAAAGGGACTTTGCCACAGGGAATTTTCTTCTAAAATTGAAAAGTGGCACAGTGTTGATTTGGCCGTTACATTCTCCAGGTTTCTAGACCCCTCACAACTTACAGGAGGACTGAAAGGATCTGCTGGCAACATATTGTTCTCAGATACTGGAATAATAGTCCCATTCAGACCATTGTTTTGTTCCATGAATTACAACTTCTTTACCCATCAACTGAAAGTCCTGATTTAGAATGGCAGATTGAAGTCAACTCACCAATATTACTGAGCTGATCCAGCTCAGTAAGTAGTCACAAACATGTGCACTCTATAAATTGTAAGGTTAATACAGGATTGCTGAACAAATATGAATTACTAATATGATACAAAGGAAAGGCAGATCAACTTGTATGATGTGATGTGAAAGGACGGTGATCTGTAATGGGGACTTTGTGCTTTCATGTTTATGTCATGGTGCAGGTTTTAAAGGATCCAAGTGCAGAGAACTTATTGTTGAAAAAGGATTATTTTATATGAAAAAACTTTAAACATGAAACCTTACAGCAAAGACACTAGGCACAAACAGGAGGATCTGACGGAGAGTGACTGAATGAGAGGAGCTTTTTAAGTGGGAGACTTGATTGCAGGATAAGAAGAAGATGGCTGATTGAAACAGGTTGCAGGTGTGAATTAGATCAGAGAGAAAGCAGGTAGGCTGAGGAAATGTGGCCGAAGGAATTTCCTTTTTTTTCTCTTTTTCTTTTTTTGACTGACGTTCCAGTCGACACTCCACACCAGTTGGTGGCGGTAATGCACCATTTTGTTGTTTGTCAACAGCCAATGAAATTTTAAAGAATAAGAAAAAGAAGGTTGCAGAATGGCAGGAAGAAAATAAAAAAGAGGAAGAAAACAAAGGTTTAAGCATAAAAAAGAAGACAAGACAGAAAATATTCTTATAAGGTAAGACTAACACAGAAGGATAACTAAGAAAGGTGAAATCTAAGTCAATAAATAAGAATAAAGAAGCACAAGAGAAACTCACTGCGATGGACTGGCGACCTGTCCAGGGTGTACCCCGCCTCTCGCCCCTTGATAGGCATCAACCCCCCCCGCAACCCTGCATTAAGATGGACGAGTACAGAAAATGGATGGATGGATGGAAGAGAAACTCAAACTGAAAGCACTAATGGATACAGCAGGAAGGAGAGGAGGAAAATAAAACAGAAGAAAACCTAAGTATAAACATTAGGTAAAAAGAATCTAAAATCAGAGAACAGTAACTGCCATGAGAGAAATAAAGTAAAAAAAGAACTTACACCAAGGAAAATGATAAAATAAGAAAATAACTAATAGCAAGATCAAAGCAAACCAAAAACAATGAAACAAGAATATAAACATCTAAGGATCATAATAGTTTATTGCGAACCTATGATCTGAAAGGCTCTTACAGTATGCCTCAACAGGTCAGGAGTAACTTGCCTTCAAAAAAGGTACCAGTCATCAATATATATTAGACTAATTGTAGAATATGTCATAATAAGTTTGTTGTACAAATTTGTTAACATTTATATTTTGCTTTGCCTGTCATCTAACTTAAATGATATTCTTGCAGTTAAATTCAAAATATATTTCTAAATAAGTAGGTAATTTAAGATACAGAGAATCATTTGTAAGAAAATAGTTTCAACATGCTTCTCAACCTTTCTCAATATGACATGTAAGGGATAATGCCCCACAAGGTGTCCATTATCAGAAATTAACGGACGACGCGGAGACGTGAACCGTCCAACGCGAAGTCCATTAATTTCTGATAATGGACACCTCGAAGGGCATTATCCCGTTTATACCGTGGTCACTTAGAAAGAAAGAAGTATTTAATCAACTAATAACACTTTAATGTGTTTTAGAGTTAAAGTCGTGAGGGTTTTTATTTTTACAAGTCGAGCGCACTATTTAATATCTCCCGTATACAGGCGTTGCCAAGCAACGTGGCCACAGCGCCCCGACCGGAGCAGTTGATCAGTGATGGGAAGTGAGATTGTACGTTATGTGATACAAAGTATCATTTCAGAAGGCCAGTGCACTACTTACCACTTGGGTGTGTCCAGAGGATGATGCGAAACTTTATTTCAGCGTTAAACTCACATATAGTTTCCTAAATCGCTTTTATTACAGCAAAATATTGTCAACCATTCACTCGCGTGTTGAAAGGAAAGCAAGCAAGTAGCCTATATACAAGACAGAAAGACAGGCAATAGCAGTAGGCCTATGAAAGACGTAACTTAATTAACACACTATTTAAAATTAAATGCTACATTTCCATTAATTGTGAAATTTGATAGCGATATTGACATGTCCATCGTCGTGGCATTTGATGGACGGAGATTTAAAGTTTGTGGCTCGCTACCACCACTGCTTGGGACATTGGGAGACGACAAAATGTTGCTCCATTCTTGTCTGTCCTATACTGACGGAGCCCAGTAACCCTGCAGGCTGCTCTCACAATGATGCCCCGTCACCGACATGATCTGGTGAGTTTCCAGCGTCAGAGAGACAACCGACAGCTGTGCTCCGGAGGCTGTGGTTGGTGTAAACCCGCGACAGACCCACCTGAAAGAAACAATAATAAACAGGCTATATTAACGAGGACAGAAGACGGGTTATATGGCTACATTATTATTAGAATGTAGGTAGTCTACAGACCTCCTCGCTGATTTTTTTCAGCATGTTCCCCAGGTAGTGGACACCCGTCGGCTCCCTGGAGTACCACACATCAGATGCCATAGTGATGGAGTGCTTCGGGTGGAGATAAAAAGATTTTGCATCTGGTGGACACTTGGAGATGTACCTTTTAAAACTATTTACTGGACACAATGGATCCCCGGGCCTGGAGAACATGAAGCCTCGTAGGTTTTCCTTGTGCGGGTCGTTCGGATCTTTATGGTTTTTTGTCTGAGGATTATGAGCTAAACTGACGTGTTCAACGCCATGCTCGTCTCTTTGGATTATGAAAGATGTCAGTCAGTTCTCGGCTCCCCTCCCTGAAACGCCGAGCAAAATACAGCTGGATGTCAAACCACACCTTTCTGACGAGGCCGAAGGGCGTATCGGTAGACAGCGCAGATGAACATCTGATTTTTTGAAGATCCGACTCAGTGATGCGAGGATGGTGGAAGCCGGTGTCCTTCTCACTCTTTCTGTAACGCTTCAGTATCGCCTCAAAAACCGCATTACTGGTCTTGAACACAGTGTCACTAATGATGTTGACATCACTTAAATGGCGGTTAATACCGGCTCTCAGACTCCTCAAACTGGCAACACTGTATTCTCCTCCTTCCTTGGTCGACTGGACAGACGCATAAAACCGTCGCAAAACGTCGTTGAGAGTAGCGGCAGTGTAGCTTTCAAAGTTGATGTCCATGTTTTTGTCAGCCAGGAAGTCTTTTAACGTTTTAACTGCCCATTTCGTGGTTTTCTTTGTGTTTATCTCGTCCTTGTCATCCTCTAATTTGTTCAATTCCTTCTTGTGTCGCTTCTCCTTTTTCTTTTCATATTCTCTTCTCTCTTTTTCTTCTGGTGCATCCCAGTCTTCAAAGTTATCAAACTCACCAAATAAGTTAAAAGAAATGATCAAATCACTCATATTTTGTCTGTCTTGCTGTTATGATGAGTCGACTCTGAAATAACGTTGTCTCCGTTGCCATGGTTACCATCTAGCGTTTGAGCCAGCGCAATAATTTAGAACTGTCATCAGGCAGCTTGACGGGACGCCTTTCCTAGGTGTACATTATCACTTTTTAACCTACACCCTCCAGCCAATCAGAATCGAGTATTCACCCAGGCCATGGTATAAATATAATTATTTTACATTAATAATAATAAAAATATCTTAATAGTTACCAATTTTGACTGAAAATATGTAGTTTTCTTACTTGTATTACTCAAGTGTCCAAGACTAACCTTCCTTTTACAGACAAAACAACTATATATAAAACTATATATATATATATATATATATATATATATATACACACACACATACATACATACATATATACATAGATACATATATACATATACTTTATATACTTTTTGGATTTTTTTAAAGCTAAAAATGACCTCATTGTTAGACTGTCTGGTCAAACATTTTTGTTCAGTCCCCACACTCCCATTATTAAGCACAAGGCTTCTGTCTTCTCTGAAAATATCCCTCTGCCCTACCTGATCAACTACAGGTGCCAGGCACATAGCTATAATTGGATCCACATAATGTCACTGGAGATTAATTTGGATTTGTTACTAATAAATACCAGCAAGTTACTGTGCCACTGTGTCAATCGGACTTTTTCACAGTATACATTAAATGTATTCAAGCAGGGAATTGGTAGGTATATTACTAATGGCTCTATTCCACCTTGGCACATGCTAGTCTTTCATTAGGGGGAATTAGAGCACTTAAAGCAACATTGTCATTTTACTAAATATTATGCTGAAAATTTATAATTTCTTTTCTAATTTGTTATTACATGATGCATTTCTATTACAGGCCACTGATAAAGATACAGGGAACTTCAGCGCCATGGCGTACCGCCTAATTATACCTCCCACAGCTGAGGGTCAGGACAGCTTTGTCATCGAGTCCTACACTGGAATCATTAAGTCAGCCATCATGTTTCGAAATATGCGCAGGTCCTACTTCAAGTTTGAAGTCATTGCCACTGATGATTATGGGAAAGGTTTCAGTAGCAGTGCTGAAGTGGTGGTGAGTATTCTATTTAGAAGTTTTTGCATTTTACACTGTGAGTGTTTACACATTACTGAACAGTTTTCAAGGTGATTATGTACTCTTAGATGTTGGCTAACATGTCATTAGTATGGCAGAGACCTATTGATTTATATTATGAGTAGCTTACAGGGGAAAATGATGCAGAAATTGTAAGGACTTTTTTTCCTCACAATTCCTGTACAATATAGTTGTCTCAGTATAAGATTTGTTTTACAAAGGGGGTTTGCTTGCCTGATATTTTCTGTGGAATCTTGGTTAAATACCACAGAATCCTACCATGTTATTTCTTCATGTGTTTAATACTTATTCCACTTTGTCACTCATGATTTATAGGCTAATTTGTTTTAAATATATAACATGTATGGATTACTTGTGTTGCTAAGCGTTGCAATGTCCTACGGGCGGGACTTTGACTACTTCCGGGTTTAAATCTGCCGATCCTCTCAACCAACTCCTATGTACATACACATATTTTATGTTATTGGAAAGCTAAGAGTCTTGTGATTCCAATGATATATGTCAATCAAGGATAAGATCATAACTGTATACACAGCATCTGCTTTTGGCAAACCATACCCGAAAGAAATGTAATGTCTGACTCACCATTTAGCCTAATATAACTGACAAAACCAAGCCATATGGAACAAATATGATCTTTTTACGTCCACAAGGGTCTGATTAAAGTCCGTTTCATTCCTTTTCCGCATCCGGTTCCGATTTGATAGCTTTTGCTAATATGCTAACAAAAGCCTACATGTGGATGCCTGGAAGTGTAAGCTTTTGATTGACACCTTACTTGATCCTGATTTTGCTGTGGCAAATCTTCAACCAATAGCTAATGGGGGAAAAGTCTGTTCGTCATTCTTCTGTGTGTAATTTAAAAGAGAATTATGATGATTGACGCATCGAATAGCCAATGGAATGCTGTAAATGCAGATTTCTCACATAACAGGGTGGACATTATTACTGTAAATAGTGAGCGTAAAAGGAGTTATCCAAACATAGACGTTATGTTTTTGTATACAGTTACACACCAGTAAAAGATCCTTTTGGCAACGTAGCAAAACACACTTCTAAAACAAATAACAGCACAGAGGAAGCCGTGGAGCCTTGTTGGAGAAGAGAAAGTAATGATTCTGACTATTCTTTTTAAATCAGAGGAGAATAGTGATGTGTTATGCATTCATCCTGGAGAGGGCGCTTCTTCTGTCACACTTTTGGCACCTTTAGTTAGAAGAATATGTGCAATAATCTCATTTTCTGGTTTATTGCTTTCAAATTTGGTGTGGATAAAGGTAATACTTTAGACCCAAACTGTCTTTCTGGTCACCACTTCGTTCTCAAGTCATTTTAAGAACATTCATGTATAGAAAATAAATAGGCAGACATAAAATGTCATCTTTTCCAGTGTATTCAAAATTATATTATTTGGTAGCAATAGCACTTTGCCATATTCTCACTGTTCTGAGGGAACTTCAGAGTGTTTTCTTTCCAAAGAGATCCCAGCCATGTCTCTACCCAAAATGGTTCAAGAACAGCTTTAAATTTAATTTGGGTATGTGTTTTTAAAACATTTAGGGGAAGAATTGCAGGAATAAAAACATCTGTTGTAAATTTCATCTCAATAGCCCCATTAGATTTAGCTTTATGGAGGAAAAACATTGATGTGTTAATACTTTTTTGACCTGCTTCACTCTTGAATGGATTTTTATTGAGTGATTGTTAAGGGGATAGAACATAAAGCAATTATGTGTCGATTTCTTCTAGTCAAAAACTCTTACTTACCAATAGATCATTAATAGTCTTAATTGTGGTTTGCAAAATATGAATAAAAATTACATTTACAGTTGAATGAATTATGTTTTACTTATGCTTGTGAGTAAAAATAGTGGCAAAAAAATGCTAATCACAATCACTAAAAACATTATGAAGAACAAATAGACTGGTTATGTGTAAGGGTAGAATTGGCTTACCTTGGTTAAAGCTGCTCTGTTTGTTTTATTGTTATAGCTTGTTAAAGGACATTTATCTTTTGCGCTTTATAGTTTAGTCAACTGAATCATTCACAGTTAGTAAAAAACATCTAATGTGTGGCCTCTGCCACTTGCTGATGATCCAATTAAAATCATTTGTTGTTTCAGCATAGAAATTATCTCAAAATATTATGTGCCTTGCTTTATGTTTGCCCACCCACCATCTATTTATTTTCTGATGTTCCCCGAATACAGTGGGGGGGGGGGTATTTGCCCTGAATGTGGGGAGGCTTTTTTTTTTGTCTCAGTGAAATATGTCTGGCTAACAAGTCTCTAATGAGACAGAAGGAGGGTCTGGGACATTGCCTGAATATGTGAGAACAGTGAATGGATAAGCATGGCACTCGTTAATTTTCAAGGGGAAACCTAATTTTCCAAGAGCCACACGGGAGATTTGGCTTCAGAGCACAGAGGCCATTGCCTATGCACTTAACTGTGGCATTAGAATTATAAACCTGCTAGGTTTGCCGCATGGTACCAATACAAGCAGGCAATTACAGGCTCTGACTTGCTGCATCAAAAGGATCATTTAAAAGAGTCGGCCAAACTCACAGTGGGGCACATGAATAACTCGCCTAATCACAATTTATCTTGATTTCCTGTGGTCTTTTTAACTCATGGTCACATTTTTTCTGCTTTTGTTCCCCTTTTTTGCTCTGCTCGTTTTTTTCTTCAGGTTTCTGTAGTCAACGCATTGGACATGCAGGTTGTTGTCTCCACTGTCCCTTCCACTTTAGTGGAAGAGAAGAAGGAGGAGCTCATTAGGTAAGACATAAATCAGTCGGAAATTTGAAAGTAAAATGACATGTCACTTTCACCTGAAAATCCAAGCGTAGTTGTGGGTGTGAAAATCCATAGAATTATTTCTGGGCACATTTTTTATGATGCTGTCTGATGTATAAATATATTAAATTATGAATAACCTTTTACAATATTATACATATACCTGTACACCTCTGACTACTGTCATATAATGTGTACTTAACCTGCAAAATGGCACATTTTCTTGACCTGTAAGTATTATTTTTCACTACTTTTTTTGCTATATTTATTCCACGAATCCCTTGTGCCTAACTGTGACAAACGTTTGATATTAGAGTTAGAGATTTACAGCCAAATCTGCTGAGAAACAGTCCCTCCAACATGCCCTGGGACTTCCTCTGGGTCTGGTCCAGCTGAGACATGCCTGGAACACCTCACCAGGGAGGCATCAAGTAGGCAGCCTAACCAGACGGCCGAGCCACCCTTAACTGGCTCCTCTCGATGTGGAGGAGCAGCGGCTCTACTCTGAGCTCCTCACGGATGACTGACCTTCTCACCCTATCTTGAAGGGAGAGCCCAGACAGATAGATAAGGGTAGAAATGTAGATTGTGACCGGTAAATCTTTGTCTTTTATTCAGTTATCTCTTTACCACGACCGGTACAGCACTCGCAACACTGCATACGCCACACCAATCCCCCTATTGATCTCCCACTCCTTTCTTAATTTATTTGTGAACAAAACCCTATAGTAATTAATCACAAAATTGAAACTCGTTAATTTATTACACACAGTATTATACTTCAAGTAGGTAATTCAGTCAACTTTGATTATTACTGCTTACAAGCTAATAAAGAATAATAAAGAAGCTGGCTGTTAAGACTCCTGCATTAAAGGATGTTAACAGTTGAGTGGAAAGAAGTGGTAGAAAAAAGAAGGTGCACAAGCAACTGGGATAACACAAATCAATTCAAGAGTTTTTAGGAAATTTACAAGTTGTGGACTTCAACTGAGAATGTTATAAACAATCAATGTGGTAATTTCAGGAAGCCGATGAAAGGCACCAGACCCAACAATGCAAATTTTATTGGACTTCTGTTATTTCCAAATTTTCTGAGAAAATGAGTAGTGGGTTTTCATTAGCTGTAGACCACAATCATAAAAACCAGCAAAAATAAATGCTTGAAATATATCACTCTGTGTGCAATCAATCTACAAAACATGACTTTCACTTTTTGAATTGAATTATTAAAATAAATTCACTCGTCAATGATATTCCAATTTACTGATGTGCACCTACATACTAATAAATTTGTAGTCAAATCCCTATTACAGTATATAATGCAGGGTACTGTTAATTTCTTTTGTACCCATTATCTTTGTAGTTCAGTTAGGTGTGTGTAAATGTTTTCAGGGTTGGTTTTTAGACTCAGAGTGACAGACCTGACACATGACAGTTATATAGAATGAGCTGATAAAACTGGTAGAACAAGACCCTATAGATTATGTTACTTACAGCCAATTAATTTGGTGAATGAGGTCCTTTGGCATTCTTGGTTTGGATGCCTTTGTTGGACTTAACTTTTCTCCCTTTGCCAACATCCAACTTCGTAACATCTACCGTGTACATGGTAAAATAACATTAACAGGTGTTGGGTACATTATCATCTGCTGTCATCCAAAATTGGGGTGTGGAACATTCTGAATGGCAGGTTTGGATTTATACTGGGCTGCTAAGGTCTATTTAGGGAAATCTGTTAATTTCAAGTGGGCTGCACAGTGGTGCAGTTCTTAGCACTGTTGCCTTGCAGAAAGAGGGTCCATGGTTCAATTCTCAGCCTGGGTTTTTCCTTGTCTGGTGTTTATATGTTCTTCCTGTGCATGTGTTGGTTCTCCAGGGGTACTTTGGCTTCCTCCCGCAGTCTGTAAATTAATCTGTGTTTATAAACTCTCCTTGTTGTTTTTTCTGTGTCCCTGTGTTGCCCTGAGATTGGACTTGTAGGCACCGGACAATATTGGTCTGTATTTAGTGTTGTGGATTTCTCCCTGCCTGAAAAAGAATGTCAGAGCATAATTTTTTTCGACAGGCCCAGCGTTGAGAAGAAAATTGCTTTCCAACAGGACAATCATTGCTAAAGTGTGCTACTTAAGATGAGTCGCTGTCATATTACTGAGGGCACCAAGGTGTCAACTATGCTTATAAATTAAGATAAATCCATCTTTTGCCCTATATTTGTCTAAAAATTTTTTTTTTTTTTTTATAAGTGAGCATTTTTTTCCCCTCTGTTCATAAAGTTGAACTGAGATTTTTCTTTGGTTAACTTTAGCATTCTCGAGCGTCATATCCAAGACCAGATTCCCGGTGCCAAAGTGATCGTTGAGTCCATCGGTCCGCGACGTCACGGTGATGGCTTTGAGCTGGAGGACTACTCTAAGTCAGACCTAATGGTGTATGCCATTGACCCACTAACAAACAGGGCCATTTCACGGCAGGAGCTCTTCAAGTAAGTGGGTAAAATGTATTACCAGACTTCTAGTAAACTATTTTGTGTATGCTAAGGTCCAAATGCCCTTGGAGTGTATTGTGTTTTGCCTGAGGTCTCTATTTACCTTCGTCTTTTTTGAACAACAAAAATGTCTTTCTCAGGCTCATCTTGGCATTTTCTTTACAGTGATTTTCTTCTACTGCCTCTTTGTTCTTTTTCACAATCCTGCAGGTGTACAAGGTTTGTCAATAACGGAATACACAGTATGTTGGTGAAGAGGATAGAGTGAGGTCAAAGTAGTATTAACTGAGAGTCCAGTGGAGAGTAATTTCCAATCTGTTGAACAACACATCATTCCAGTACCTCAAAAGCTCTTAAAGAATCTTAGAGCTGGGAAATCATACCAGCATTGAGCCCTGTGAAACTTAAGAGAGTGTCCTAAAACACAACAATGACCAAGCAACACAGACAGATGGGTGCAAGAAATTTTTGCCTAACTATAAGAAAATAAGAAGGTAAAACTTTGGGAAAACAAAATATTTATCTTCACATTGCTAATGCAAGAATACATCAATACTATCGGGATCCATTCTTTGGTCTCCAGCTCTTTCCACATAATGTGTGCTACATAATGTGTGCTATTTCACTGAGCTGTTCAAGGAATATTCCTTCATGCTAAGATTTAACTTTGTGACATTTGGCACAGCATTTTGAAGTAGTACTTCTGTTTAGCTTTAAACTTTAGCTGTTTTTCTTTTTTTTACTAAGATTTAAGCTATCCAATATTTTTGCAATTACAATTTTGGTGGATTTCTGTTTTACTCCAGCTAATTTCAGCTTAAAGGTTGAATATGGAACATGAACACCATAGCAACATTTAGTGGGTCTAAGTTGTAGCTACAACAATAAAAAAATAATTACCGCTGTTGGGTTGCCTGGTTCGCTGATGATATGCCCAGTGTCCAGCCTGAACTGTGTCCAGTGAGGAATGTATTTTAGAGCAGTTTAACTGACAGCTAAAGTTAGCAAGTGACTTAGCTTACCAATCCAGGAGGAAAGTCGCTGTTTCCGCGTTTGTTTGATGCCGTGGACATGTTTTATGCGGGTCCATCTAGTGTAGGCTTCCCCTAAAATTACTGTAGTTTCTGTTGTTCTCCGGTCACTCCTCTCCTGAGACGGATATCTCCTCCAGGGCTCTGAAGCTGCTGCTTGACTTGTAGATTCAGCCATTTTTCCCATTACCAGCCGAGCTGTACCAACCACATAGTTGGATCATAGAGACCGTATCTGGCACCCCGCGGCCGCTACTGGTGGTAGGTGTAAACATTACGTCATTGTCGTGCCCGTTAAAATTTATATTTTATTATATTTTAATCCTATTTTGTTATATTTTAATTCAGATTATTTCATTTTGCACCACTTGAAACACCCATGGAGGTATTATTATTATTATTTTTTAAATAGCTTTTTAAGAAAATGTTCCATAGTCAACCTTTAAGTGTTCATCTTGTAGAATTCACACAGAAAACTGAGTTTTTCTATTTTCTTGTATAACTTGCATTTACAAACCTGACATGGTCTATATGTATTTCTTTTAATTATTGTTGATTGTCATTACGGTTTTTACCTCGAACAAAGCCACTCAACCTTTAATAGACAAAACAATAATTCAGCTAATTTAGAACATGCTTTGCCATGTAACATTTACAAATGTTTTTCATTTGTACTGCATTGTTGAAAAATACTTGTGGGCTTTTGACAGTGTAAGCAGCACTAGAGACCTTTCTTGAGGACAAGACTATGTTTGGTGCTATATGGTCATTGTTTATTTGTCATACTATCAGTTGCAATGGTGGAGACACCAATAAACTGAGATTCTAGCTAATTTTAATATTATCGTCCTGCTTTATAAGCATCACATTCCTTTAAATACTATCAGAAACCTATATGGTTTCGAAATGAAAAGCTATTTATGCATGCAACACATGTCTGACAGTGCTGAGGGGTAATTGCATGTTACATGGCTGTGACTTTGTCGCAGAAAGAGAAGACAGTGTTGTTAGTGGGTTTTGTATTACAGCCTGTCCCTGTTCCACCTTGAATGCAGCACTCACAACCATTTCAGCTGTCTAGAGGATAGATTGCCACAGACCAGTTAATAACATTCAGCTACACTTATTTATCCACCTATGGAAAAACAGAAATGACAGTAATTGGACTTGGCTCCACTTGTGCCTCTTTATGATGCAGAATGTTTGAAATCTATTATGTTTTTGCTACTTTAACAATATGCTATTTCCACCACAATATTGATGCTAATTCAGCCACATGTATGGTAATAACACAGAGAAGTGGTGGTCCTAACTAAAAATGTAAAATTTTGCTCATGTAAAGGTTTCAATTTATGTTTACAGAAATAAATAGTGATATTAGAAATAAATAGTAATATTATTTGTAATCAGTTTCAGATTAACAGTTGTTTTTTAAATTATATTATTAAATGTCAGTGTCACTAACATTAAGAATGACTTATTTGCAAAAAAATACGAACTTGGGGAAAAACTGATAGTTCGAGTGTTAATATTCTAGAAATTCAACAATCAGAATATTTTGGCCAATTTCCGATCTCCAGTTTTTGGAAAACTCTGACCTTCTGATGTCAGTTTTGGCCATTTCCTATATAAACAGTTTTTACGGGGTCCTTTGTGGCTCAGTGGTAGAGCTGGTATATCAAATAAGAGGCTTCAGTCCTGGGCCCTCCTTTATCAACCGTACTTACACATAGATCTGTGTGTATTTCATGCATAGGAACACTTTTACGTATTGTGTGGGATTTACCATCTTGTACTTGTGTGTAAAAATTTTCCTAAATATAATAACAATATAAAGAAATGTTAGAAATTTCCCAAGGAGTAAATGATTTAAATTTTGGGGTGATCATGCATTGAGATCCTGTGAATCGCAATCTGGTGGGATAAAGGGGTGCGAGGTGCTTTTTTAACTTGTCATACCAAGCACTTCAGCTTAAAAGGATGTTGTTACACTAATAAATAAAAGGTTTTCAAACTGTACTGTGGAAATTGGATGGCTCTGCTTATCGGTGAAGCAGGTTGTCGCTGTCTCTATGTGTACTCATGCCAGCCAAAGCAGTGTCTCTAATGAGGCATGGCCACACGCGTGTCAGATGTGGTGATCTGTGCAGCCCCAGTAGAGGATCTGGCCCAGCTGTGTGCTGAGGAACATTTTATTGTATACAGTTTGATATCAAACCATTTTTTTCCTTTATTTCCAACAGGAACCTCTCCACTGTCCTGACTGCATTTACTGTCACTTTCTCCCAGGCAGTGTTCTTTTTTATTGGTTACCCCTGAGCTGTTGACAAATTTAACTGATTTATTTTGTTTAAAGTAGTTAAGTATTTCCACAGAAGTGAATAACAGCAAATGAAGCGATTCTTTGCCACATGTTTTTATGTCTGCAACAGGAATATAACTGCTCTGTGCTGGAGGGGAGACATGAAGCAGAGGAACTGCTAACAGAGGGAAAAAACTATCAGTGTTAAAATTAATTGGCTTTAACTATGACAATTTTCAAAAACTCTGTTCATCGTGACTTTTTTTGTGCGTATGAGTGGCCCCCAAATATTTTTATTTTTATTTTTTTTATCCCACGGTTTTTTCCCATTATTTAATCACCCAGTTCTCCTACCAAATGGTAGACACCGGCCCTTTGCATAGCATTATTTGTGGTTACCTTGCAGTTGCAGTGTTGGTTAGCAATGTTAGCTTGTTTGTTAGCCAGGGAAGGCTTACCCGATAGGAAGTGATCCCTGCAGATGCATTTTTTTTCATCTACTCCTTTCAATCGCTTTCAACCAAAGACGTTTTTTGTTTGCCTTGAAAGGGGTGTGAGTCGATAGAATTCTATAGAACTCGCAAATTTGGTTGTTTTTATCAAAGCAATTTGTCTAACCAACAGCACAGGACATGATCGTGTCTATTTCTGCACCCGACACTCGCAGTATAGCAGGGAGAAACGTAAACGGTTAATCCCTATGTATATATGTATATTCTATATGGCCTGCGACTGAGAAGAGACTTTCACATGGAACTGTGGATGCAATTCTGGTCCGCCAAGCTCTTTACATAATGAGGACTGAAAGCAGTGCGATCTGCAATTTAGGATAAATAGGGCACGTTATTCTGTGCATGCGTCAATACTTTAAAAAAGATTTATCGAGTTAATTCTACACCACGTCCTCAGAAGCGAAACCGCTTTCAAAAATACAAAAGGGGGTCCAGAGTTGTTGGCTCGGTCCACACTCAGCCATCGTTGAGTAGCTTGTTAGCTTTAGCTTCAGTAGCTGTAGCTGTAGCAGTAGCTGATCTCTTAACTTGATTTGTTTTGGTTTCTTACAAACTTTCAGTTAGGGTAAAAAAAGGTGTTTGAATAAAGGGCTGAATTGAATTCTTTATTAAAATTAGTTCATTAAAGAATAGCATAAAATAACCAGGGCTGCACTTGAAATAAATGTTCAGCATTTTTTGATAGTTATCATTTATTATCGATATCGATCGATATGACTATTCCCTTTATCGATATGCTCTTTTTCTATATCGTCCAGCCCTAATTCTACAAATTAATTGACCTGCGTTAACGCGTTCGTTTTGACAGCCAGTCAAAGCCAGTCAAGCCAGGTCAGTATTTCTTATATTAGGACCAGAGTATGTGTATGATTGAGCAGTTGCTGCAAAGCATTATTTAACTAGTTTAAAATAAAGTCAAAATTATTCGAATTTACTCTTTTTTATGTTTAGATTAGCAATTAGCACAGTTAGGTTGGGTTACTGTAAGATCTTTTTGTGTGTGTATTTTCAAGAACCTGCAGACCCTTCCCATAGGCCAAAGATTTCCAAAAGGTTGTCAGCTTCTCCAATACATTGTGTTCCATAACAAACAGATTGAAGGCTAAAAAAAAATAGAAAAAACAAAGCTACTTTACTGTGAGAAATTCAGCCATTCTGTGACGAGCTGAGATCAGCTCTGGATTATTCACTCTTTCAACAATTTAACAAAACATCTCTAAAGCCTACTTCATGCTTCGGCGTCAGCAAGTTTGCACCCACACGCACACGTATTGACGGAGACGTTTTACTTTTTTTCTTCTCCATTGTTGCAAAGCAATTCCCCACCTGGACAGCAGGGGGTGAAGAGCTTTTCTGGTGGGTCTGCCTACCATTGCAGTGACGACTCTGACAGCAGTTTGTTTACTTCATCTTGTGTACGCATTTCCACTCAAGGAGCAATGGCCGAAAGAGAGTAAATTTTGAGTTTTGTAGTTTTAGCCAAAGGGTTTGCCTTGTGTAGACAAATCAGATATTTGAGATAGAAAACTGTTTACTAGAAGTGCAGCTCATACAATACTCGAAAAAACACATTTAAACAAACAAACACAGTGGTTCAAAATCACCAAAAGATCATATTAGATAAAGTCGTCATGCAATAAAAAGCATCTAGTGCCCAAAAGCTGCATTGACTACTAATTACGTCGACTGTAGAGCACCGTTCTGGTGAAATGATCTGGGGCTAATTTTGGGCTGATCAATCACAAACATGCGCTCTCCGTTGCATTCAACTGATAGTTAAAAAATTGGGCTCCACTCCATGCGTTCTTGCGTGAGTCATGGAGAGCCCTTGCGTAGACGGATATCGGCGCTGCGTGTCTCCGCACCTCCGCAGATGGAGAAGTATAAACTAGGCTTAACCCCTGCTTTCCACTGGACGTGTAACGTAACTGACGTGTTTTACTCGTGAGTTCTGCAGCGCATCCCTCCCAACCTGGAGCATTTCAGACGCGTATTGGATGCAAAAGCGTTCCATGCAGCTGGTCCCGGGAGATCATGAAATTAAAGAATTGCAATTGCATAACTTAAAGGGAAGTATAAAGGGAAAAAATCATGATGTAATGTAATTCCGTGTTAATACGTATTGTAAACTCATCATCGACACCCAAAACCGCAGATATTTCTGTCCATGCCTTCTATTTATTCACGTTGTCCTTGTAAAAATGATTATTTGTATCATTTAAATTGGGTGATTCTCCACTTCAAGGATTAACATCTCGTTGTCCATGATGAAAACCAGCAAATTAGACCCAAAGACCAACTGACTTCAACCCTCATGTCACAGTTAAGCAAACGGAATTTTGCACGTGTCTTTTATTTTGACATTTTCTGGATGCTTTACACTGCTTCAGAGTTTGATTTCCTGTCTGGCTCTATCTTACCTGCAGAGCTTCATGCGTTTTATAAACATAGAGCTTAAAAAATAGCCCCGCCGCTTAAATTTAGGACAGGGCTGCGACACAACGCTTCTGGGACATGTCTGATTTGCGCTGCTTTGCGCCTGGTGGATATCAACCCATAGACTTTATTTGCATCTATTAACTGCGTATTACGCTTCGCAGACGCTACGTGCTGCTTACTCGTCTGGTGGAAAGTAGGCATAAGGCAGGCACAAAGTTCTATGATGGAGGGTTTCTTCTTGTACCCAACAAATTTGGTATGAAATAACCTGAATTGATCATTTAGAACATAGAGGAGGGGAATGACCAGTCTTATTTTTTTTCATATTCACTTCACTATTTCACTTTTTAAAAATTAGGAATAAATTGGTTGCATTCCCTGTGATACTCTGTACCTCTTTTCTGGCCCAATGACCGCTGAAGATAGGAACTACGACTTGTGTTGATCGCTTGTGTAGACCCCAAGTAAAGACAATGTAACCTTTTCTTCTTATAACCATTCTTTAAATTAACTGGATTCCTTTCGATTGGTTGAAATTTTTTGTGTGGTATTTTGTGGGTTTTGTGCTATTTACTGACACTTACCATCTAGACATTTTGAAAACAGGTTTAAAACAAAATCTGTGAGCTGAAAAAAAATCTCAATCAAGGCTAAGCCTGAATTCACAACACATACAAAGATTCCTTCACTGATAAGTGATATTATTTGTTTTGAACTATTATTTTTTTTTTGGTAGAGCAAATTAATATCTTGTTTTCCCTGTCTTTATTTCCCTGTCTCCAGGTTTCTTGATGGCAATGTCCTGGAGATTAATAAAGAGTTCCAACCATATCTGGGTGAGGGTGGCCGCATCCTTGAGATCCGCTCCCCAGACATTGTGGCCAGTGTGAAGAAGGCTGCTCAAGCTGTGGGCTACACAGAGGGAGCGCTCCTGGCACTGGCTATTATCATCATCCTCTGCTGCATCCCTGCCATCCTCATCGTCATGGTCACCTACAAACAGTTAGTGCCTTTTCTTCAACCACAATTCCTGATTTGTGAAATTATTAAATATTTTTCTAGCAGTTTTTGAGGGATTCCAGAAGAAAATGTATTACAGTTGAGGCAGTTAACTATCTTGGGAGATACCGTTTTGTAGTTTTAGCCAAAGGGTTTGCCTTGTGTAGACAAATCAGATATTTATAATTGCTATGTAAACTCAATTTTAACATCCTGCAGCCTGTAGGCTGTTGTAGAAAAAAACACAAACAGCTTAGCTGAAAAGAGAATTGTGAAGTGTTGTTAAAGGGGAAGCACCATTTGCTTCAATGCCACCTCCAGCTCTCTTCCACTCTCTCTCTCTGATTATGTATCTCTCATCAGACATGCTGACTGCGCACTCTGCTGGGCTAATCTCCTGCTCATGCTCTGTGAAAGCTGATTAATTAGCAGTCATTTGCGACAAACATCTACAGCCAATTGTTTTTGTCGCAGTGTGTCTTTCCTCTACTTAATCAACTGTACCCAATTCACAGACAATAGGCATTGCTCCCCTTGTTATCCAGGTTGTGCTGCAATATTCAAGAGTATGGTGCATTTTCTTTGAAACAACATTCACATTGCTGAAGGACAGGGGTTGTCATTTTTACAATAGCAACATACTGTCTCTTTGTACTTGCCGATATGCTGCAAAAGGTTATGTGTGGTAAATGCTTATTCATGGCAGATGGGTGGATTGGTTGTCCACTTCCAAATGAAGGCACCAAACACATCTGAAAAGCTGTTGATGGTGACATTAGAGCTGAAACGCAAACTGTCATGGCAGATGGCACTTTGTAGGTGATGACATTACACTGTAATTTTCTCATTGATGTTTGTCAACATAATTCGATGTTGCATAAATCTGGAAATGACTATAATACTTAAAACATCAATTTGCTCACTCGTGTGGAATAATTGAATTTTGTTGTTAATATGCAATATGAAGCATACAAGATTCACTTCTCAAAATGAGCTTCAGCTGGGAGCCCTGCAGTCATTCAAGCAGGGCTAATGGTTTATTACTGAACATCCAATTTGGGTCTTTTATTTCCTCTTTAATTGTTTAATTGTTGTATTCTTTATCGCTTTTTTAAAACTACTTGAAAAAATAAATAAATATATGTATATATAAATGTGTATATATATATATATATATATATATATATATATATATATATATATATATATATATAAATGTGTATATATATATATATATAGCTTTAATGCTTTACCCATATAGGTTTAACATTATTTTATTTTGGATGCAAAAAATGTATAATTCAACCTACTAACTGTATTTTCGTCTTTTTGTCTCTTGTTTCTCTCTCTTTTTCTTTGCTTCATGAAAACTTTCATCAGATTCAAAGAGTAAGTAATTTTTTTTAAATTTACTATTCAGTCTGTTTTAAAAAGTGAATTGTCTCCTTTCTACATTTTTCTTTTAAGATAGAACAAATATTGTAATTGTAATATTGTTACAGACAAAATGTTTGCCTATTAATGCCACCTTTCTTTTGCTGACATGACGACACAAAGCAACACTAACTCAACTTGTAAATTACAGGTCAAATGGGTGATTTGGCGGAACAGTTCTTCTCATGCCGGAAATTCGATAAAATTCAAAGACGTGATCATTTTGCTGGAAATAGTTGATCTGGGACATCGTTTATGCTTAAATGCATGTGCAATAATCTTTTTCTCACTAGTTCTTTTAAAATAAGTCAAAGGCTTAAAAAAAGTGCATAAAACAGTCATATATATGGAGATTTTCAACTCTGAGGTCTGGGATTAGTTTATTATCATACCTTCTTAAAAATGTAAAGCTTTCTAGCATTTTATATAATGTTGTGTTTTCATACAAAAGTTCCATCTGCAATATTTTTGGTTATACTACATAAATGCCCATGAAAACAATGAAAGGGCTGTCAACCCCATTTAGGATTAACGCATAAATTCATTTGAAATTGTGAAAAGATAAAAACACTGTAGTGTATGGGGAAACAAATAGGAAGCTGTTTTTTCTCATAAGGTAGTAGAATAATTACAACTGAAATGACTAAATATTTACTTAAAACAGTTATGACGACTGAAATTATAAATATATTATATGTTTTTATATAAAAGCTAGATGTTAGCTACATAAATCCACTCATTTTCTGTTGCAAGTTTTCTCAGTTTCTTTTCTAAAATTTAGTGCAAATAATATTAAACCTGGATTTGCAATGACTTCATAGAAGATGACCATAAGTTGTCTCACTAGACATTCCAGAAATCTCTAAACACAACCATAGGGCATGTTTAAACCTGTCAATAACATGCATTTTTGCTGAAGGGGAAAAAAGTGGATCTTGAAAAGTAGACTTCTAGCAGCTGAGCAACGAACAGGACACCAACAGGTCTATTGAGGATTCTGAAACATCACTGATAAATTCACTCCAGTCACATTTCTGTTGAGGTTAGATCTTAGATTTGTAGCTTTAGAGATATATAGGCATCAGTTTAGCACATTCTTCAGAAATAAAGGAGACTAAGTAATTTGTAACTTAAGAGCTCAGTGTCAGAGTGAAGATACACTAAAGATTTGAACCCAAGTTATGTCTAATCTTTTTTTTATTTAAGTGAAACTTTATAAAACTTTCTACCAAAATGTCCAAATTTCCAAAAAATCTACCAAGACCCAAATTTAATACATATATATATATATATATATATATATATATATATATATATTATATATGCCTTAAGAGGGACAAAAGTCTTATATTTACTCACAGAAACTTACTTAAGTAAATCACATATAAAGAAGGTAATTGATTTTGATTGTGTTCCGGTTGTGTCTTCCTGTTTTGCATGGTAACTTCAATCACTTATGTTTTGTGTGAATTTAAACACTGTGAAGGCGGCAAGCGGAGTGTGCCAAAACTGCCAGGATCCAGATGGCTTTGCCACCAGGAGGGAAAGCAGCTCCAGCCGCTGCCCCCACTGCTAACCTCTACGAAGAGCTGGGCGACAGCAGCATGTGAGTTATGTCCCTTTGGTGTCTGTCTCTTATCCCACACATCCCACCAACTGCAGTGATGTGCAGGTACTTTATCTAACTGTGTAGGTTTTCCTCCACTGAGGTTTAGATCAGAGGAGTTGCTTTGAGATGAATGCTTCTGCTGTGTTCTTAGCTTTTTCTTACTGATTTTGCAGGGAACCATTTCAAATTAGTGCATTCTCCTAAATAATGTTGCTGGTACTTATAGATGTTGACCTGACAAATCTCGCTGCTGCCTATGACATATTAGTAGATGCCTCATTGCATCACTGCTTGCCACAGAACATCTGGCCATAAAACAAAATAGCTTAGGTATGTATTTCTAATATGACTGTGTATGCATTCTTGGAAAACTCTCTCTCAAGGCAAGAGTATCTAAGTTCATAAATTACTATAAACCTTACTTTGATTAATACACAGTACTTCAACTGCTTACTTAGCGTGCATATGTGTCCAGAGTACTATGTCATCATCAAAACTGAATTTTCCTCAATGATGTGAAACACTACCGTGAAGGTATTATGCTGTGTTAACACTTGCTGTTTGAGTTAAAATGGGAGCTAGCTGTTTTTATGTGCAGTTCATTGAAATATTTCTGGGTGTAATGCTATTATTGTCTTTAGAAAATAAACATTTATGTTGAGTAACAGTCAATAAAAAAAGACTTTTGGGGTGCCAGAAACAGAGAAAAAAATGTAAAACCTTCTATGCCTAAATTAACAATATCCTATATGTGCTTTACATCAATGTCAATCAAATCTCACTAAAGATGAGACACTTTGTAGAGACCTACTATAGTCCTGCACCTTTATTTTATCAGTGCCCTCATTTCATCATCGACACCTCTCCCATTTGTGTATTAGTCTTCTTACCATCTGTCTGTTTCTGTATTTCCATCATTTCTTGTCTCTCTGGATTCAGACTGCAGTAAGTAATCCTCCTATGTGGGCTTTATGAATATGAATATTGTGAGTAATTACCACTTAACAGCAGCGCCCTCATCTGCACTGTCATCTATAGCTTTAGCTAAAGACATGCATATTGAATAAACTATAAATATGTGTTGGTGCAGAGGTTATCTTAATCCGGGGCTGAAGGAGTGGTAGTTTCAAATGGTAGGAAGGTTTTGCGATTGTATTTTTTAGAATTACTATATTTATTATTGTATGTGTCAAGAGAAGCAAAATGCCCTTTTTAAAATGTAGTGCACTTCTGAAGATATCCATCCTCTCTCCCATCCAATTAGACTGCTGTCTTGTTTTATGCTGTTTCCTTATTTTCACATTTCTTCATATATCCTTGTGTTGTGACAGATTATACAAATGCATATGTATGAGTTTTTGCTTCATTGGCTATTTTGTGAAAACCCCAGTGTGTTTGAGTCTTAATATTGTCTTGTTTTTGCAAGTCATCCAAAGCATGGTGCTCTATATGAATATTTATAAGGATGTAGGCCTTATGCGATTAAACCAAAAACATAAGGCCTTGCAAAAGTATACATACCCCTTGAACTTTTTCAGTGTTGTCACGCCACAACCACACACTTTAACATGCCTTACTGGGATGGCAAAACTGTGACATGCCTTTTTATTACATGGCCTTCACTCTGATATTCCTATTAAACTTAAACATGAACTTACCTAATTGCTAAATACAATTCACCTGTGTCTTTTATTCCATGTAAAACTAAAATTATTTTATGAAGATGTGAGAGGTTAGTTTTAAGAACATTGGTGAACAGAAAGGCTCATGAAGAGCAAAGAGCAAGTTTTTAAACAATCCAAATAAAAACTAACCCATGCTTCTCACATAGCAGTACATAGCAAGATGCAGGCAGCAATATTCTTATACTGGAATGGTTAAGTCAAAGCCCAGACCAAAATTTAATTTAGATTTGTGTTAAATCTTGGAAGTTGATATTCCCAGATGCTCTCATCCAATCTTACTGAGCTTGAGAAATTTTGCAGGGGGTGGGCAAAAAGCTCAGACACTAGATGTGCAACACCGTGGAGACATTTTCAAACAGATTTGCAGTTGCTGGGGCTCTGAAAATTTTGCTTCCGGTTGGCTAAATACATAAGAGCACCATGTTTAAAAAAAAAAGTTGTTTGTGAAAATGTTGAAATTTTGTTAGTGAAAATCTATATCTTTCATTTCACAATTATGTGCTATATTGTGTTGGTCAATCATAAAATCAAAATAAAATACAACATAAGGGCTCAAAATAAAAATAAAAAGTTTCAAAGGGTGTGAATACATTTTAAAGCACTTAATCCAGGATTCTTATATTGGCAGTATCAGTCTTTTGAAGTACAAAGAAAAAAATTAGCCAATAATTTTGCCAATATGAATCGAAATAAATTGCTTTTAAAATCTGTCACAATAACAATGTGCTTAGTTTGTAAAGTACTGCTGCTTTTTCTCTTAACTTTCCTTTGCTTCCTCACCACTTAGCTATAGTTTTTTTTACCTCTTTTAAGTTTTCTTTCTTTTTACCTTCACCTTCTGCTGGGATAGGGCTAAAAAGTCTGCCGTGGAAGAAATCGACCATCAGAGGATTCTTAGCACCTTCACCCGTCGCACCATTGCATCCCATAGCAACGGATCACTCCTTGTCAACCTGCCCAAATCGGAGAGCAACATAACTTATCTCTCTGATGGAAACCCACTCATAACCCACAATCCTGTGTATGATGACAGCAGCCCACCTGGCAGTCCTGTGGTCTTTGCCAGAGAGGAGAATCTAATTGCAAAGCGATTTGCCTTTTCTCCCTCCCATTCAGCTGGGTCAGGGTGTGCCTGGTCAATGCCTGCTCGCATTCACGGAGGGCTGCTTGGCTATGATGTGTCGAGAAGGCAAGGTCTTATGGACCAAAATGAGTGGGAGCTGCAGTTTTTCCAAGCAGACATGAAAGACAAGCAGAATCTCAAGAGTTTGGACATGCCATACTTGAGTGACAGCACAGAGTCTAAGTTATCAGTTCGTGAGCAGGCCAGGCAGTTTGAGCAGCAGGCTTTTCAAGAACGCAAGCAAAACAGAGACTCGATTGGCTCCCTTTCTTCCATCCTTATTAGAGATATGGACAGTGATGACATGCTGGAGCTGACCTCAGAAACTCTGCTCTCCATCATGGATAACCCTCACAGCCCCATGAGTGTGGGCAGAGATGTGACCCCAAGCATTATCATTACGCAAACAAATGATGCATGGTCCCCATCCAACCAGAGACCAACTCCCCCCGTTTTGAGAAAGTTCAGCTCACGCATCTCCAGCTACATGACAGTGCAGCCATGTCAGATCACTGTAGAAATCATACCGGATCCACCAAAAAATCCACCACCACCCCCTCCTCCTCAGCATTCGCGACCACCATCCCCACTCACA
The DNA here is from genome assembly GCA_963556495.2 of Valencia hispanica. NCBI lineage: Eukaryota > Metazoa > Chordata > Actinopteri > Cyprinodontiformes > Valenciidae > Valencia > Valencia hispanica. Next base: position 30,383,777 of record OY747711.1, read on the forward strand.
TCTCCTCCATTCTCTCCACCATCATCTCTTCCACCATCTCCTCGCTCTAATCCACCTTCCCCTCCCCACTTTGATAAACCTCAAAGTACCAGTCCTTCTTCTTCTCCTCCTTTTAGAAAGGCAGTTGCTCCCCCACCTCCCCCACCACTTCCTCCTCCCTCACCTGCTAGCGATCACCCACGGCCAGTGATCCAGTTTGTCCCAACAGCTCTACCACCTTTGTCCTCTCTCCGTCCAGTCTCAGAGCGAAAACACCGCCCTCCTCTAACCTCAACAGAACTGGATGGTGGGAAAAAGGAGCTGAAAGGGATCCTGAAGAACATTCAGAATTTGGCTGACATTGAACGATCCATTGCCAACCTTTACAGCCAAGTAGACAAAACCTGTAAGGTGCCCAAGTTTAACAAGAAGCCACAAGGGATTGAGGAATCAGTCGGTGCTAACAAATGGCAAAGCTCTGATCCAGGTGATGAGCAGAGCTCTCCAAAACAAATTGACACCAGCTGTGAAATGCAAAGTGAATCAACAAGTTTGAACTGTGCTGAAGTGAGTCAATCAGACATTGCAAAGGAGCTTCAGCCAACGAGTAATCTGAAAGCAATTAGCCCTGAACCTGCAGAACTCAGTAACCTCAATTCTTCTCAATCCACAGTATTCTAAGTTTTTTATTACCATATTCTGTTTCACATCTGCATCTCTATGCTTGTTTTTTTATATTGTTTGTACTGATTATTATGTGGAGTATCTGATTCATATTTATCATTTTAAACAACTGTGACAGTTTTTAGGGAAAATATTTTTTTTAACTTTATTTTTGTGCGCTTTACAAATTTTAGCTTGAAAAATTTGCAACACTACTTGTATAATATGCTTAAAGGCTTGCAAAAGAACCAAAAAACTTCCAAAAAGAAAGTGAGTCTGGTTCACTTTTTTGAAAGTTTTGTAAATCAATCTTAAATGTAACCTAGTGTTAACATATTAGTTAGGTTATGATCTGATGAAAGATGTAGTAGTGTCCCTGAAGACACTTGGAGTATGTAATTCTCTGCAGCTGCTTTAAAATGATTTTAAACTCCAGAGATGTGGGAATCTGTGAAATAAGCAGTGTCGTATGGGTAAAAACACTGGACAATATACACAACAATGTTGAAATATGTCTACTTGTGTGGATAGAAATTTTTGTTTCACATTCCCTTAGAGAACCCAGCCTCTCAGCTTGAAAAAGTAGTAACTATGAAGTTAGCTCAATGGAAAAAAGGCTAATTGGAGACCTAATCAATTTTTATTCAAGGCCATTGCCTCTGGGACTGTCAACAAGTGCTGCCTTCCTTTTTTTCCTCTCCTATTTGTGTTTGTGTTTGTCTCCTTTATTACCCTCGACTCTCTTCGCACTTAGCTCTGTAATGCTCTTCAATCCTTGGCTTCTCTTTGGTAATCTTAGTTTTTGATTTCCAGCAGTCCCTGCTAGATTCTTAGAATATTTTTATGCAGTTGTGTTGTTGTCAATTCATTATTTTTACACTCAGCCTCTTTTCCCTGCTATTTATTTTTCACCCATTTACTTTTTTTGTTTTTGTTTCATCTGACATCTCCTTAGGCAAATGGACTTAGCATTCCTCACATCCAGACCAATGTAAAGTTTGATTCATCACATGTTACCTCTGATGGGCAGATCAAAGCCTGGCTAATTCTGTATTCCATGTTCACTACATGGGGTAATCTCTTTTTTAAAGAGGCTATCAGCACACAGCTGTTTCTTTCAACCTGAAAGTTGAGTGAACCACAATGAATGGTATTTTTATAATTCTGATTTAAAATAAAAAAAATTTCATTTTCCTTTTGGTCGTAATTATGGATTTTTAAGACCTGGAAAACATTCTTAAAAATATCCTTTCGATAAATTCATCAGAATCATGAATAGCAAAGAAACGAGATCAGTCGAAGTTTTGTTTTGTGTGATAACCAACCCATTATTGGCAGACTATCATGAGGTATATTTATGTAAACAATGACCAGATAATATGTGCAAGTTTAGTTTTGATAAATATCCACCAGGCCACAACATGCTTAATATATCTTTTACTACCTGAAGAAACGCATATTTTCTAACATTATGCACTTTAAAGTGCATTATGTTAGATTAAACGTGAGTGTTAAATTTAGATGAATGTACCACACCACTTTATTTTTTGGAAGGACAACATGTTAGATATATTAGCATTAATGTACAAGGCTTTTGTGTAAACTTTATCCAGCTACCTTAAAAACTATGTACAGTAATGTTTCAAAAGTAAGCATGTGTAAAACCCAACAGGTGATTGTAAGGTGAATTCAAGGTGTATATAAAAGCTGGTAATGAATTCTCTCATTTGTTTCAAAACTGTTTGTCTAGATATTGGTTCTATCATGTCCTTCCTCTGGGATGCTCTATCCAAACACTGTTCCATTTAGGAAACATATTTCATAGAGAAAGCCTCATGTTGTTTATAGTGCAAAATTATTTAAACTTTTCATCTTTTGGATTAAAAATAATGCTACAACAATGAACTTGAAGTATAGCACAAAGAACAGTCATAATATATTCAGTTTAGCTTCCCCCAGGTTGTAAAAAGCACCTTATAAATGCCTTAAAAACAAGATTACCTGTAAAAGGGTTTAAAGAAGAACATACTGCAGTTAAATGAATAGCACCATACTTGAAATAATACAAGTGGATTCTATATTATTTATTTGGGTAATTTTTTTTCTATCCCCCAGTAAACCATAATTTTATCATCTTATTTTTTATTTACTTTTCATTTTCACACTTGCAGGCCAGTGGCTCTTAGAATGGGGGTTTCTCCTATATTATGGCTTTAATTTAACAGGGGGCCAGAACCTACCTTGTATTCACTGTGGCCTTACATGCAGAAAATGAACAAAATGTTAAAAATATCGCCATTCAAATGATATTAAAATAATATGTAATTGTACAGTTTTTACACTTATAGATATCTTTATTAGGCATACCTGTTCAATTGCTTGTTAACCCACATTGCAAACCAGTCAATCACATAGCAGCACACAATGTATTTAGCCATCTAGACATGGTGAAGATGACTCGCTGAAGCTCAAACTGAGCACCAGAATGAGGAAAAAATTGGATTTATTTGGCTTTGAATGTGGCATGGACAGAGACATGCCTTGCTGATGTCCAAGGTGAAAGAAGAATCAGGAGAGTGGTTAAAACTGATAGAAAAACAATAGTAGCTCAAATTCTCTCATTGGATCAACTGAGGTATTCAGAATACCATCTTTGAATGCAAAACTCGTCAAATTTTTAAACAAACAGGCCATAGCAGAATAAGACCAAACCTTGTGCCACTTAGTCAGCTAAGAATGGGATACTGAAGCTACAATTCACACACAATTCATGCACCAAACTTGGAGAATACCAGATTGAATAGACGGTGCATGGTTAAATTCAATTCAATTCAGTTTATTTATATAGCGCCAATTCACAACAGATGTCATCTCAAGGCACTTAACAAGAAGTCATTTCAATACATTTATACAAACATTCCAATCAGTTAAAAAGTTTCCTATTTAAGGAATCCCAGCAGATTGCGTCAGTCATTGGCGTGAGGTTGGGCAGACTTTCCAACCACAGCAATCCTTCAGCAATCCCTCATACTGAGCAAGCATGAAGCGACGGTGGAGAGGAAAAACTCCCCTTTAACAGGAAGAAACCTCCAACAGAACCAGGCTCAGTAGGAGCGGCCATCTGCCACGACCATCTGGGGGTTTGAGAAGACAGCGCAGAGACAGAAGGAACAGAAGATCCGATATAAGAGTACTCTCTATGTTACAGAAAGGTTTATAACAGGACACAGTGCACTGGGAGCATCATCCCAGTCGATGCCCCCCGTCCAACAGGGCATTCCAACCAAGCAGGATACCAGACCAGGTATATCTTCTATGGAGAGAAAAACACTGAGAGAACACAAAGTTAACAGTCGAAATAGCAGAATGTACTGTAATACAACTGGAGAGTAGTAGTAGAAAAGGAAGTAGCAGAGTGAAGAAAATTGGTAAGTCTGTCCTCCAGCAGTCTAAGCCTATAGCAGCATAACTACAGAGATAGCTCTGGATGACCTAAGCCACTCTAACTATAAGCTTTATCAAAAAGGAAAGTTTTAAGCCTGGCCTTTAAACAGAGTGTCTGCCTCACGGACTAAAACTGGGAGCTGGTTCCACAGGCGAGGAGCCTGATAACTTAAAAATCTTCCTCCCATTCTACTTTTTGAAATCCTAGGAACTACAAGTAAACCTGCAGTCTGAGAGCGAAGTGCTCTGTTGGGAACATATGAAACAATTAGATCTCTGATGTATGATGGAGCTTGATTATTAAGGGCTTTGTATGTAAGAAGAAGGATCTTAAATTCTATTCTGGATTTAACAGGGAGCCAATGAAGGGAAGCTAAAACAGTAGAAATGTGATCTCTCTTTTTAATATTCATCAGAACTCTTGCTGCTGCATTTTGGATCAACTGAAGGCTTTTAATGGCATTTTGTGGACTACCTGATAGTAAAGAATTACAGTAGTCCAGCCTTGAGGTAACAAATGCATGGACTAGTTTCTCAGCATCACTCCTGGACAGGATGTTTCTAATTTTAGCAATATTCTGGAGGTGAAAGAAGTAAATCCTAGAAACCTGTTTAATATGGGATTTAAATGTCAAGTCTTGGTCAAAAATAACGCCAAGGTTCTTTACGTTATTACTGGGGGCCAATTTAATGCCATCCAGTTGAAGTGATTGACTAATCAGTTTCTTTTTTAGAACTTCTGGTCCAAAGACAGCAACTTCTGTCTTGTCAGAATTTAAAAGCAAAAAGTTTAGGGTCATCCATGCTTTTATGTCTTCCAGACATGCCTGTAATCTACCTAACTGACTGGGTTCATCAGGATTTATGGATAAATCTAGTTGTGTATCATCGGCATAGCTGTGGAAATTTATCCCATGCTGTCTAATGATTCTACCAATTGGAAGCATATACAGTGGCTTGCAAAAGTATTCGGCCCCCTTGAACTTTTCCACATTTTGTCACATTACAGCCACAAACATGAATCAATTTTATTGGAATTCCACGTGAAAGACTAATACAAAGTGTACACGTGAGAAGTTGAACAAAAATCATACATGATTCCAAACATTTTTTACAAATGAATAACTGAAAAGTGGGCTGTGCGTAATTATTCAGCCCCTTTGGTCTGAGTGCAGTCACTTGCCCATAGACATTGCCTGATGAGTGCTAATGACTAAATAGAGTGCACCTGTGTGTAATCTAATGTCAGTACAAATACAGCTGCCCTGTGACAGCCTCAGAGGTTGTCTAAGAGAATGGTGGGAACAACAACACAATGAAGCCCAAAGAACACACCAGACAGGTCAGGGATAAAGTTATTGAGAAATTTAAAGCAGGCTTAGGCTACAAAAAGATTTCCCAAGCCTTGAACATCCCACGGAGCACTGTTCAAGCAATCAACCAGAAATGGAAGGAGTATGGCACAACTGTAAACCTACCAAGACAAGGCCGTCCACCTAAACTCACAGGCCAAACAAGGAGAGCGCTGATCAGAAATGCAGCCAAGAGGCCCATGGTGACTCTGGATGAGCTGCAGAGATCTACAGCTCAAGTGGGGGAATCTGTCCATAGGACAACTATTAGTGGTGCACTGCACAACGTTGGCCTTTATGGAAGAGTGGCAAGAAGAAAGCCATAGTTAAAAGAAAACCATAAGAAGTCCCGTTTGCAGTTTGCCACAAGCCATGTGGGGGACACAGCAAACATGTGGAAGAAGGTGCTCTGGTCAGATGAGACCAAAATGGAACTTTTTGGCCAAAATTCAAAACGCTATGTGTGGCGGAAAACTAACACTGGACATCACTCTGAACACACCATCCCCACTGTCAAATATGGTGGTGGCAGCATCATGCTCTGGGGGTGCTTCTCTAACGCAGGGACAGGGAAGCTGGTCAGAGTTGATGGGAAGATGGATGGAGCCAAATACAGGGAAATCTTGGAAGAAAACCTCTTGGAGTCTGCAAAAGACTTGAGACTGGGGCGAAGGTTCACCTTCCAGCAGGACAACGACCCTAAACATAAAGCCAGGGTAACAATGGAATGGTTTAAAACAAAACATATCCATGTCTTAGAATGGCCCAGTCAAAGTCCAGATCTAAATCCAATCGAGAATCTGTGGCAATATTGCTGTTCACAAACGCTGTCCATCCAATCTGGCTGAGCTGGAGCTGTTTTGCAAAGAAGAATGGGCAAGAATTTCAGTCTCTAGATGTGCAAAGCTGGTAGAGACATACCCTAAAAGACTGGAAGCTGTAATTGCAGCAGACGGTGGTTCTACAAAGTATTGACTCAGGGGGCTGAATAATTATGCACACCCCAATTTTCAGTTATTTATTTGTTTAAAAAAATTTGAATCATTTATGACTTTCGTTCCACTTCTCACGTGTACACCACTTTGTATTGGTCTTTCACGTGGAATTCCAATAAAACTGATTCATGTTTGTGGCTGTAATGTGACAAAATGTGGAAAAGTTCAAGGGGGCTGAATACTTTTGCAAGCCACTGTATATGGTGAAAAGAATTGGTCCAAGCACAGAACCCTGTGGAAATCCACAAGTAACCCTTGAGAGTGAAGAAGGTTGATCATTTAGATGAACAAACTGGAATATTACGATCGACTGTGTCAAAAGCAGCACTGAGAACTAACAAAACCAGAACAGCCACAAGTCCATTATCTGAGGCCATGAGGATATCATTAGTAGCCTTCACCAGTGCTGTTTCAGTGCTATGAGGAGCTCTAAAACCTGACTGAAACTCTTCAAACAGCTTGTTACTGTTTAGACGCTCACAGACTTGATTAGCAACAATTTTCTCAAGGATTTTGGATAAAAACGAAGGTTAGATATAGGTCTGTAATTCACTAAGTCATCTTGATCAAGGGAAGGTTTCTTGCGTAAAGGTTTAATTACAGCTATTTTAAATTCTTGTGGTACGTATCCATTTACTAAGGATAGATTAATCATATCCAAAATGGGGCAAGGAACCAAATGAAACACTTCTTTAAATAATTTGGTTGGGATTGGGTCCAACATACAAGTTGAAGTTTTAGATGAGGCTAATATTTTTGATAATTCCGAAAGCTCGGCTGAATCAAAACAGCCTAAGCACAAATGAGGTTCTACAGTTCTTTCCGATGCTGCCTCATTTACTGAGGAAGAAGTAATCATGTTTGGGAGGATGCCAATGATTTTATTTTTAATAGAATTAATTTTATTTATGAAGAATCCCATAAAATCATCACTGCTAAGAGCTGGGGGAACAGTTGGCTCAACAGAGCTATGACTCTGTGTAAGTTTGGCAACTGTACTAAAAAGAAACCTAGGATTGTTTTTATTTGCCTTTAATAATGATGAAAAATATGCTGTTCTAGCTTGTCGAAGGGTCTTTTCATACAGCAGTAGACTGTTATTCCAGGTTAAATAGGAATCATCTAGATGTGTAGAGCGCCATTTTCTCTCCAACTTCCTAGTATTCGGCTTTAATGTATGCAACTGTGCGTTAAACCAAGGAGTCAGCCTCCTATGGCTAGCCACTTTCTTTTTTAAGGGGGCTACACTATCTAATGCCAAACGCAATGAGGACGTAACGCTGTGAACCAGACCATCAATTTCTGAAGGGTTAGAGAAAGAATTGCTGCCATCCACTGTGTTACTCTGAGACACTGAGGAAAGTAAGAATGGAACAGATTCTTTAAAAAAAATTACAGCATTGTCTGATAAAGCTCTACTATAATGAAATTTTCTTTGAGATTTAAGATGGTCAGTTAAAGTAAATTCAAAAGTTATTAAGAAGTGGTCAGACAGGACCGGGTTATGTGGGTGGACTGTTATTTCCTCACACTCAATACCGTATGTCAGTACAAGGTCCAAAGTGTGTTTGCCCGAGTGGGTCGATCCCTGTTCTTTTTGAGTAAAGCCAATTGAGTCTAAAATAGCACTAAAGGCTGCATTTAGGCTATCACTTTCAGTATCCACATGAATATTGAAGTCCCCCACTATAATGACCCTATCAGTATTTGATACTAAATCAGATAAAAAATGTGAGATCTGATCCAAGAATTGAGAGTAAGGGCCTGGTGGACGATTCAAAACCACAAACAAAAATGGTGTTAATGTTTTGCAACTTGGATGAGGAAAATTAAGGGTTAGATGTTCAAAAGAACTGTAGCTATCAATTGGTCTGGGACTAATTATTAAATCAGAATTAAAAATGGTTGCAACTCCTCCCCCTCACCCAGTATTTCTTGGAATGTGAAAATTTAAATGACTGGAAGGAGTTGACTCATTTATACTGACATAATCCTCCTGCTGCAACCAGGTTTCTGTGAGACAAATCAAAATCAATGTGATTATCACAAATCAAGTCATTTACTAACAAAGTCTTTGAGGAGAGAGATCTTATGTTTAATAAACCACATTTAATAGATTTATTTTTCTGTTCAGTCAAAGTCGTATTTATCTTCATGAGATTTCCATAATTTGCTTTTGTTGGCTTAACTTTTAATCCATTTAATTTTGGCCGTGGGCAAGACACTGTTTCTATAGGGTAATGGGTGGGTAACAGTACAGAAGCACCAGAGAGGTGGGTTAAACTACGACTCTGCTTCCTGGTCTGGACCCTGGGTTGTCAGTGTTTTGGAGGACTAATAAATTCGGCCATATTCCTAGAAAGAAGAGCTGCTTCATCCGAAGTGGGATTGATGCCATCTCTCCGGATCAGACCAGGTTTTCCCCAAAAATTTCGTCAGTTATCAATGTAGCCCACATCGTTTGCAGGACACCACCTAGACAACTATTGATGGAATGACAGCATGCGGCTAAACATGTCGTCACTGGTCCAATCGGGCAGGGGACCAGAAAAGATTACCGAGTCTGAAATTGTTTTAGCAAACGTACACACCGAAGCAACACTAATTTTTGTGACCTCCGATTGGCGTAACCGGGTTTCATTACCACCAGCGTGAATAACAATCTTACTGTATTTACGCTTATCTTTAGCCAGCAGTTTCTGGTAGGAGTTGATGTCGCCCGTTCTGGCCCCTGGCAAGCATTTGACTTTGGTCAATGGTGTCTCTAATGCCACGTTTCTGACTATGGAGCTGCCAATTACCAAGGTCGGCTTCTCAGCAGGTGTGTCGCTGAGCGGGGAAGATCTGTTAGAAACGTGGACGGGTTGGTGGTGGCCCGTGGGCTGGGTCCAAGAACTATGCTTCTTACGTACAGTCACCCTGCCGGCCTGAGGTCCCAGCTGCACGGGCTCTACCGGAGGACAGCTAGGGGGTTCTATCCTTGTTGGCTCCGCGCTGGCTAATGGGCTTCGGCTATCTGCTGGTTTTTCAACAGTGCGGAGCCGTGCTTCTAATTCTGATACCCTCGCCTCCAAAGCTACAAAAATATTACATTTATTACAGTTACCATTATCACTAAAGGAGGCAGGGAAGTAACTAAACATCTGACAGAGAGAGCAAGAGAGAAGAGAAGTGTTAGAGACAGGAGAAAGAAGAGTAGTAATAGCCGCAATGAAGCTAAGCTAACTGAGCTAGCGAGACCTTACCACCCCAAGAAAAGCTGTGTGAAACACAAGGAGTTCCCAAAACGTAAAGTACACCACCACAAAACATGTTTTTTAGTGTGCTTGTGTGTTAAAATAACTTAGAGAGGCCTCAGCACAGAGAAAACAAGATCAATTCAAGAGAGTCTGAACAACAGCTCCACAGAGCACAACAGTGACAACAGGAAATGACGCAATACGGCTTACCCCGTCACAGATTCAGGAAGAATAATGGCTTCAATGAGTCTTGATGTATGCTGGTGCATTCAGATGGTAGGATAATAAATTTGCATAACACCCTGAAACAATGGGTCTATCTTATTTTTTAATACCAGTTCAGACTGGTGGTTGGGTATTTCCAGAATCCTTGTAGGCCATGTTTGATGTGTTCATCTGGTTTTAATGGATTCAGAAATTGGCTATTTAAATAAACCAACTTTGTTCAATAGATTTTACACACTCTCTGCTATGTCATCTTTTTTGTTTATTTGTGCCACTAATTTTAGATGGTGTGTCATTTCTAAATTGGTGAACATCCTATACTTGTATAACCAGAGTTACTTTGAATAATTGTTTTAAAACCAAAAGTGGTAGTATAGGTACTCCTCTGCCGGATCATTTTGGGGGGTGTAATCAGGGTGAACTTTAGGTTTAAATTAATGGATTTTACTCAGATTTGCTAAATTATTTACTGTTATAAAGAAGCTTACTAGAAATGAACTGGATGTATTAGTATATTTTTCTCATGTGTGAACACTACAGTACAATATAATCCCATATAATTTCAGATATATTGTCCTATTGTGGTTCTTAAATCACTATGTTCAACTCTTTTTCTACATATTTTCTTTATTACCCATATTCCATCAAGTCTCTTTGTGTGCAGACTTCCTAAGGCTGCTAACTGGGTTATTTTTCTTGATGTAGCATGAAGCAACAACCAGTAGCAGCCAAGTGAACAGGTCATCAATCAGATCCCATTCTCATCATCAGCTGTGCCTGGGAGGTGTGGCATATGGCTGTGCCCTGTCTCTGCCCCATGGTCCCTGCCCATAACCACAGATTACAGCTCTCCTGGGCAATCTCACATCATTGCTTGGCCATATATCCAAGAGTATGAATGTGATCATTATTTATTTCCCCAGACAAGTTGGAAATTTGAATAGAGGAACTTGTTTACTCACTGTTTCTCTGTGACTGGTATTTAATGCCAATGCAAATGTGCTCTTGTGCTCAAAAGCAGCATTGAAGTATTTATTATTTTTATCTGATAGACTATTTGAGAACTAACTACAAGTTAATATAAAAAATGAAAATGAACAGGTGACGTTTGTGATGAAAGACAGAGTCCATCAGAAGCATTGTTTAAGCTTCTGGTAATAATCATGACATTAAACAAAAAAAATTATCTCTGAGCACATACATTCTTATTACACCCTTTTTGTTATGTCTGCCAGTAGCTTGTCCCAGTATGACCATTTAAACTCAAAGTCTCCCTTTACAATCCTCTTTCTGCTATGTTTGCATCCACTGCATCTTTCTTTCTCTTTTTTTAATTGAGATAGGTTAAAAAAACTGCCTTTATCAGCATAACTTTGCAACCTTTTGAAAGATGACAATGCACAGTAAGTAAAGCCACAAGTTCCTCACTGGTATGCAGAAAATAAATATACTAGTACTGTAGACTAAGAATTTCATATATTTAAAAGTACTTGAAAGCTTGCTGTCTGTTAATACTCATGTCGTATTTCTTTTTTTGTTGTTCTATGCTGCCCAGGAGGCGTGGCCCTGGCAGACAGGTAAGCAATGTTGTTCTAATGGGGACTTGTGGTAGATTATATCCTAGTATTCTTCCATGCAGTTAATTTGATGGTGTTGTTTCTAAATTAAATAAATTAAGTTAAAGTACTAATTTCGAATTGTTTGTTTTGCCATAGTCTGTGTAAAACAAGTCATTTTTTACAGAGGAGGAAAAACATTCTTGATTTTAAAAAAGATTATTGGAAACCCAACAAAATCTCAAGATTCAAAATGTTTATTATTGATTTCTTTTGTTGCTTTTAAATATAATTTAAATGGTAAATTTACCAACATATTAATTAAGGGGCTTCATTAATCTGAAGTCATGATGTTCATTTTTGTTCAATTTCCTATCCAAATTTTTTAGTTAGCATTTTTCCTTGTATTCCTTCCTATTTTACCAGTCTTTAAACCTTTATTCTCTATAGTTTATGACATAAGCCTATCAGTAAACAAAGATGAAAAGGGCTCTCTGACTTTTCATTATAAGTTGTGAATTCTTCATGTGTTTGTGTATTTCCTGAATATTCCTCACTTTCATTGCCTTACCCTTTCTCTGCACTAACCTTTGGCAGCAACAACTGCTGAGGCCATCTCTTCTTAAACCAGAGGTAGAAACTCCCCTGCTTGCCCTAATTCATAGGAATTGCAGTCTTTCTCTTGTATACTCACTCTGTACTATGCTGCTCCTATCTCTCTGCTGTCTTTAGCCAAGGAATGCTGAGTAATTTCTCTGTCTGCCTCTCTGAAACACAGGAACTCTCCATGGAGTCAGGCATCGACCCAGGGCAAGACTACTACACACAAGACTATTATAATTATGATCAAGGGTGAGCATACAGCCAGTCATGTCTCTCATTTGGTGTACTGTTTTAGTTCACTTAAGAATGTTCTCAAAGTCTCTTCATGGTAAGGTATTTCTTGGAGGCAGGGGGATGCTGTCTTAACATTGTACCCAAACCTCTGAAAACATATTTTTTCTGTATGCAGGGTGTTTTGGCTTGCCTCTTACATGGCCCATATGGTCTAAAGAGGAAAAGCATGGCACCTGGAGCCAAAGCTGCTACAGAGAAATTGATATTCATTAGATACCGCTGTTCCTGTGGCAGCTGACTTGCACCACTTTGGGAATTACTTTGCAGATTTATCAAAACAGGGTGTAACCTTTGCACATTACAAGCTAAGATCAAAGATAATAAATCCAACTTGTTAAATTCTCACTGTCATTACTCTCTAGCTTATTTTACAAGTCACCTCTAGTAATCCCAATTATACTGTCTGAATCACACTAGCATCCATTTGCAAGAGATTGCGATATATATATATATATATATATATATATATATATATATATATATATATATATATATATATATATATATGTGTATGTATGTATGTATGTATGTATATATATATATATATATATATATATATATATATATATATATATATATATGTATATGTGTATGTATGTATACTACTCACAAAAACTTAGGCATAATCCTAATAACTCACAATAATTTAGGGATACTGTTAAAGAATTCAAGGAACTTTTATTGTCATACCATCTCATGTTACATGTGATGGTATGAAATTAGGACTCAGGTTACTGCTGATACTGCTATTCCTAAAAAAACACCATATGTATGACATCCACTGAGCTTCTCACGATATCCCTTTGATGTTTCTTTTTTTTTCTTTTTTTTTTTTGATGTTTCTATATTTGTGATGAGGGGCACACTTACCTACTGGATAAGGTTTTAATCCAGCAATCAGCTGTGTGGACTTTACATGGAACATTAAATGGTCAGAGGGTGGCACAAACTCAAATTGTCAGTGCCCTGTTTTACATGGGTCCTTGATTATTGATATGATATATCCTAAATATTGACTAAATATGTTAGATAACAGTCATACATAAGTTTGTTTACTGAAAATCTGCTGTATTAAATCTTTTTTATTTCATTTTGTTTAATTCTGAGTGTTTACCAGTTTTCTCAGATGTTTTGATCTCCTAGGTATTTGGATATCTACTATTGCTATGACTCGTTATGACTTCAGACTTTATACATTTAAAAAAATCAAACATAAAGACACAATTGTTTGACAAAAATGACCATGCCACACTTATTGAGAAGCCTACTCCTAATACTTTTCACAAGCCTAATTTTCCAATGGGACAGCACCAAGTATTGCCATTTCATAAAGTTGAAGCATGCAGGGAGAGTTTGACTTTTTGGGGGGAAATACTGGTATTTTATAAGTCAATGATGCATTACAGCTATTTCCCCATGGTCTTTTTGAGGAGAAATAGGCCCACACCATCCCAGATCCTCCTCCATATTTAATAAACAGCATATTCATATTTGCACTTTGTTTCACAGCAAACCCACTTACCTGAAGTGTTTGTTGTTGATAAAGGCATGTAGTTTTAGTACACTTTCATTGTTATGCCCACATTGGGTTTATTCTTAAAGATAAATGTTTTTTCCCAAGCCAAATAGCTCAAAGAATAATAGAAGCTAAGGAACAGTTTAAAGCATACAAATAATTCCTCCTTGCATCTAAATTCCTGATAAAGACATCAGAAGGAGTGGTAGACAAAACTTTATAATTTATCTGTTAGATCGTGGACAAATTAACCCCAGACCTTATTCTTGCTATATTCCTACATAAATTGTGTAGATTTTCATGGGCTAACATGAAATACGACATTAATTTTTTAATTTATTTTTTTTTTTTTTACAATTCTGGAATTACTTTATAATACTCAGTCAGTCATTCTGGTTAAGATTGCTCTTAAAATATTGTACTAACTCTGAAAAGTGTCCTTAAAAAACACGTTTTATGAAACGTAATTACCAGCAATCCCTGCAACATAAATAGAGACATAAAAGAAGAACCTTCAGTTATAAGAAATTCTAAAAGTTCTCAACTACCTGTAATGCGATGTAATATCCATGTGTGTTACTAAAGGTAGCCCTTAATTGTCATATTAAAATATACTTATAATTTGCTTTTTATTAAAAATATTAATAAGTAGATTGTATTGAGTCATGTTTGTGGCCATTTTAACGACTGGGTTCTGATGTGAAAATGCATTAGATGGATTTTTAGGAGTGTTGATTTAAAGTCATCATATTTCTTGATAATTTTGAAAATGTCAACATTCAATACTATGCCACAGATGCCAGCAGTATTTTAAATTTTAGGGCTTGGATAGAGGCTTAATATCGAGCCATGTCATAAAGTTTTATAGTTTCTTGGAGCATGGTTTTTGCAGAAAGAATCCAAGAGAAAATAAATTATAGGAAGAGTTTGCAAACATGGAAGGAATTCTAACAAGAAATTTTTTTAATTTCCTCCTGCTCTTTTTTGTACATTGCACTACAATTACACCATTTATGATGTAGATCATGTACAGATGTACATTTAAAAATACTAGTTAAATTAAATGTCTATTTTACATTCACCACATTCACTAATTTTACTATATATTTTAATCTTGCTGCTTACTCATACATTGCAAGATATTGAAAAAGTATTATATAAGTGAGGCGGGCTTCAACTGAGCCACTTTGGGTGACCTTCCCTCTGTTATTTTGTGTTGTCAAATTAGCTACGGAGTAAACCACTCAGTGCATTGGTTTTATATCATCCACCCCCCCACCCCCTTTGGCGGCTTATTAATTTCCCACGCACCCCCTTAGTGAGGGGGCTGAATGCATATTCACACTACACAAACTTGTCAAAAGCCTTGCATCACTTCCCTTCTTCTACACAATTATGCATTACATTGTGTTGTTTCTGTTACATAAAATCTCAATAAAATTCACTGAAGTTTGTGATTAATCATGCCAGGGGCAATAAAATTTTTGCAAAACACTGTAAACATTTGTCTGGGGCAATTCCATTTTCCATGAGTATACTAATATTTCTGCATATGGTTAACTTAAGAGCAATAATTGAATGAAATGCAGAGTATTCTTTAATACATGTGTATGTTTGTGTATGTTGTCTGTATTTCTCAGATATGACTTTCCTCAGTATGGGAGTCGGAGGAGGCTGATATCACCCATGTATGATGAATATGGTGAGGTGATCATGGAGGATGATGGATATTACTACGGTCAACAAGGCCCAGAGGTATTATCGATCCTTGTATGTGAATGTTTTAAAAACAGTGATAATAGCAAAAATGTTCACTAATATGCTGCAAATATCCAGTGTATTATTTAAATTATATACAGTGTGTGAGAGACCAGTATCCTGGATATATCATCAGAAAAATTCCTAAATAAAATATGACTGTCTTAGGGCCGAGGCAGAGGCCGAGGTGGCATGAGAGGTAGAGGTCCACCGAAGAGAGTTGCCTTTAGGGACTTGCCAGCAGAGGATGAAATGGTCCAACCTCAGCCAGCAGAGGAAGGTGAGCCTTCTAAGGCTGCCAAGAGATTGAAGTCTGTCATGAAACTCAGCAAACTCCTGGCATCCAGCAAGGGAGGAGAGCAACCATCTGATGCCGGCCCTCCTGGCCCATCTCCATGGAAGAAAGCCAAGATGCTCAAGATGTTTGGCACTGGAAAGAAGGACAAAGATTATGCCAAACTGATGTCAGCCCGCCGTATTGACAGCCAGGAAAGTCTTACAGACAGACCAGCAGTTATTGGGCCAATAGATAGCAAGTCAGATGCTCGCAGCCGGCTTAGCAAAGTTTTAAAGAGAATTAACATAGGCAACAAGTTGCAGGTCAGGAGGAAGTCACATAGTAGCGTGAGTCATGGCTCAGTCACAGGCAGTGAGAAAGATGAGGAGGCTTCGCAGGCAGCCAGTGAAGATGAAAGGAAGTCTAAAGTGTCTATTAGTGTGACCGAAAGTGAGCCAGAAGGAGGAGCAAGTGGAAGCAGTAAGGAGAAAGACTCTGATGAAGAATCCTCTGAGAAAAGTAGTGTTGACAGAGATTATCTTAAAGTTGATTTAGACAGGGATGACACAAATGAAAGCACTGTAGACTCAGAAGAGGAGCCTGATGAAGAGCCAGGTGATTCTGATGATGAAAGCAAGGCCAAATCTGAAGAGGAAACGGAGAAGGATTCGGGCAGTGAGAAAGAATCAGAGACTGAAAGAGAGTCCGAGTCAGACAATGAATCTGTGTCGGAGAAGTCTTCAGATACAGAGAAAGAGTCAGAAACTGAGAAAGAGTCTGAGTCTGATGAAGAGTCCAGATCTGACAAGGAAACAGAATCAGGTGCAGGAACGGCAACAGAAAAGGAAACAAACACAGAAAGGGATTCAGCAACAGAGAGGGACTCTGAGGACGAGTCTGAAGAAGAGGAGGGGTCAGGAAGCACTAGAGATAGTGGATCTTCTACAGGCACTTCTATGAGATCCTCAGCTACTGAGGCCAGCAGACGGAGCAGTGCTTCTGCTACTGTTAGTGAGAGTGATAGTAGAGGTAGTGGAAGTGCAAGCGCGAGTGGCAGTGGTAGTGGAAGCATCAGAAGTGGTGCATCTTCCTCTAGATCAAGTGTGATATCAATGCAGAGAACCAGCTCATCAAGAGTAACCTCAGAGAAGTCCAGTGAAGAACTCAGTGAGGCTGAGTCGGGGACAGGGACAGCTAGCGATGCAGAATCAGGAGCAGGGTCAGGAAGTGAACGTTCTTCATCTCGTGGATCCAGCAAGAAAAAAACATCTGGTTCAGACCTGAGTAAAAGATCTTCATCTGGAAGTCAGCATTCCTTTGTAAGCGAGGGGACTTCAGCTGGCTCCCAGTCCACTAGTGGAAGTCGAAGTTCCCGAAAGTCAGTCCTGAGCCATGGTTCAGAGGATGCAATCACAGAGGAGAGTGAAGAGGAGGAGGAGGATGAGGAAGAATCTGAGACGGCTGATGAAAGCAAAGAAAGCAAAGACTCTGCAAGTGAGGCTAGTGATGAATCATCATCCAGAAGATCTAGCATAGTATCTGAAGGCCCAGGGCCCTCTGCTCCCTACCGTGGTCAGCCCTATAGTCCTGAGATCAGAAGCACCTCTGAAGAGACATATGGCGGACTGTCCCCCATCACTGAAGTGGACGAGGATGCCATCTCCTCTGATAAATCTTCAGTCAGTGGATCGAAGGGCTCAGAAGGCACTGAAGAAACATCAGATGGTGATTCAGAATCTGAAGGAAGCTCAACGGCCTTCTAGCGAGATACATTGTCCCTGTGAAGTAAGAGTGAATAAAATCAATTAGCTTTGCATGGGAGTGAAAAAATATTGCTTGCCTCTACAGGGTGTTTCAAATGCCTGCTTTTTCTTATTTTTCCTGAGTAGGGAAAAAGCTGGTTTCCTTCTGCACATTATCTGAGTCTGACTCCTTTTTTATATCTGACTTTTTTCTCTCTTTGATGTTCTCTGTGTGCTTTTCATGATTTAGCTTTTTTACAGCATCATTGTGCTATTTCCACAGTGTGATTTTGCATGTTTTCTTTAATTGGTTTTCTGTGAATGGTAATATTTTATTCAACTGAAAAATGGTTTCTCTCTGTAAACTGACAGATTTTTTCTTAAAATGCTCTGTGGCTTTTGCAAGGTACAGTATAGTATGATAACATGTGCTCTTTACTCTCAATATTGCTTGGAGCATATTTCTTTCCTCTGTCAACATATATATATATACACATACATATATATGTGTGTGTGTGTGTGTAAGCTGCCTTTTTCGGTACATTCCAGTTTTTGTATAGTTCAAACTAAGAAGATCCAGAACCTGGAGCGCCAGACTTTAATGATTCTAAAGATTTTTTCTAAAGATTTGTAGCCCTTTAGTTGTGTGACACCGTTACCTTTTCTTCTTAGAGCTCATGACTGAAGTTTGGTAGAAAGTGAGTAAGAACCAAGTGTGGCAAGAAAACATCAAAAAATGCTAAAATATCTTCACTATTCTGGTGGTTTCTAGCACCAAAATCAGTAGTAGCAATGTGTGGCTGTTTTTAAACTTTTCTCCAGATATCTGATTCACATGGTAACACCCGATTTGCCTAGGTTTTTTTGTTTTTATTGCAGTTTTTTTTGTCACCCAAAACCTTTTTGTCTGGACAGGCCCTAAATCACATAGATGCCCAAAAATATTTTATTTAGCCACTGAATATGCTTGGTTTGTAAAATGGATTTTCTTTTGTGCGCAATAGGA
This sequence comes from Valencia hispanica, assembly GCA_963556495.2. Classification (NCBI taxonomy): domain Eukaryota; kingdom Metazoa; phylum Chordata; class Actinopteri; order Cyprinodontiformes; family Valenciidae; genus Valencia; species Valencia hispanica. Next base: position 30,402,426 of record OY747711.1, read on the forward strand.
AAAAGGTTGCACTTCTTATCTTGCTTATAATACTGGAATAAATTGCAAATGCTATACCTGGTTTAAAACATCTAAACTGATTATAACTTGTGCTTGTTTTGTTAGTTTCTAACTTTTGTGTTTACTAATGTATTCTGGCATAAATTGTGGTACAATCTGACTACTGACATATGGCCTAAAGTAAGTCATGAAACAGATTAGTTCAAATATAAATAATGCCTGCAAATATCAATGATTAATTTACCATTGTAAAGATTGAGCTAAAATTCCTCAGCAATTATGTGAAAGACAGATATGGTCACATATAACATGATTACTAAACATTCTGCTTGTCATACTCTGCACTGTTTCATGTTTCCCTCTGCTCTCCAGCCTGCTAATTGGCTGATTGGCCCCACCTGGGCTACTGCCTACTTAAGCTCCTGCTCTGCAGCCAATCAGCGTGAGATCGTCTGTTGCCACTACCTGTCACAGCCTTCAAGCGGTCATGGCTGACTGGCTGATCGTGTACCTGGCCTGCATTTGTCGACTGACCTCTGCCCAATCCCTGGTAAAACTGAACTTATTGTCGTGCACCGACCCCTGCTTGTTTCTGGACTCTGATTTCAGCCTCCTGGATCTTGATTACCACTGCCTGTCGAAATCTGACCTGGACTGAATATTTGATCAAGAATTATTGGATCATGGACCTCTGGAACCCTGCTCTTAGAAGAGAGGTTATTGTTTGACTTGGACCCCCCCCCCCCCCCCCCTCTCCCCTGCTCTCAATATATTCTTCAGCAGAAGACTCCTGAGAAGCTGCCTTTTTTGGTACATTCAGTTTTTATTAGTACAATCCTGCCTGGTTCAGCTTCCATTTATTCACCAGCCTGTCTCCTTTGCAGTACATGACCTGGACGTGCCTGACCAGAAGCTGTCAACCTCCAGAGAGCACAGTTTCTATATTTTTGTAAATAAAACCCTGTAATTGATCCATCTGGTTTGTGGTTTTGTTTTGGGTCCAAACCTGGTCAAGATCTTTTCAGTACAATCTCGCCATCATGGACCCAAGACCCGACCAGAATTGGTGTCAGACAGTAGAATCATCTATTACTAAGCTTCAGGATGACATGCGGCAAGTTCTTAAAGGGTTATCTGATTTAACCACTGTTACAGCAGCACGACTGTCAGATAGCTCTGCTGCCCCCGCTCTTCCCTAAGCTCCTGTTACCGTTAATCCAGGAAGTGAACCTAAAATACCACCTTCTGAACATTTTTTACAGGGAACTCTGAAGAATGCAGGCCCTTTATCACCCAGTGCTCCCTGCATTTTGAATTACAACCATCCTCCTTCCCCTCAGAACGCTCCAAAGTGGCATATGTAATCTCTTTGCCGCCTGGCAGGGCAAAGGTGTGGGGAACAGCTGAATGGGACGACGACTCTCCCATCTGTTATTCCTTCAAAGCGTTCATTGAAGAACTCAAGAATGTTTGACCCTGTGCGCCCTGAAAGAGAGGCTGCTCGCAAATTGTTTACTCTCAGGCAGAGAACTAGACCAGTTACCGAATATATCATTGATTTCCATGCTTTTGTCTGATTCCAAATGGAACTCAGAGGCTTTATATAATGCATTTTATCAGGGACTGTCAGATGACAAAGGATGAGATTGCAACCAGAGATCCCCCGAGGACTCTAAAGGGGCTAGAACAGCTAGCCACAAGGATCGATCTGAGACTTGGAGAAAGAAGAAGGGAGAAACTCAGGCGTAATCAGCCCAGATCTTTTTCATCCTCTGCCTTTACCCCTATGCCTGCCACAACTTCTCTTGACTCTGCTAGATCTCCAGAGGAAACAATGCAGATTGGGCGTACAAGGTTATCCCAGGAGGAACGAGAGAGAAGATTCCTCCAACGTCTCTGTTTTTATTGTGGAGGAAAGGATCATAGAGCCGCCCAATGCCCAGTAAAAGCCATGGCTCTGTAAAGGTAAGGGGAACTTTGCTGAGCCCTATTTCTAATCTTAAAGATTTTCCCCATCCTGGCTTGCTTGCTGTTTTTCCCTCTTCCTCAGTTAAGGAGGTTCCAGTATTTATTGACTCTGGGGCCGACTCAAAGTTTATGGATCTGGAGGTGGCTAAGACACTTAATCTCTCTGTTTACCTCTAAACAATCCTAGAGATGTCTTTGCTATTGATGGCCATAAGAGTCATAGTGTTACTCACCAGAGCACCCCTGTCTCCATGATTCTTGCAGGCAACCACCAAGAAGAGGTTTCATTTCTCCTAATCCATTCACCTGACTTGCCCATCATTTTGGGTAACTCCTGGCTTAAGCGACATAACCCAGTTATTGAATGGATCAAAGAGATTCTTAGCTGGAGCCCATCATGTTCCTCCATGTGTCTGTTAGAAGCCTGGTCAAGTACTAAGACTCAAACTGAAGACAACTCAGTAAGATCTCACCTATCCTTGGTTCCTGTTGCCTACCATGACTTGAAGGAAGTATTTAACAAGTCCAAGGCCACCTCACTACCTCCTCACAGGCCTTTTGACTGCCCCATTGAACTGATTCCAGGATCTACACCTCCTCGGGGCAGATTATTTTCCCTGTCAGGCCCTGAGAAAGAGGCCATGAATAGCTACATCTCAGAGGCTCTTAAGGCTGGACTCATTAGGAAATCCACTTCCCCTGCCGGACCTGGATTTGTTTTTTGTTTTTGTTTTTTTTGTCTTTTCGGGGATAAAGGATGGTTCCCTCCGGCCATGTATTGATGATAGGGGTCATAATAACATCAGTTAAGAATCGCTAGCCACTTCCCTTAATGTCTTCTGCTTTTGAGCTTCTACAAGAGAGTACCATCTTCACAAAGCTTTATCTCAGAAACGCCTATCATTTAGTGCGTATCAGGGAAGGCGATGAATGGAAGACCGCCTTTAACACTCCCTCTGGTCATTATGAATATCTTGTCATGCCTTTTGGGTTAACCAATGCACCGGCAGTGTTCCAGGCTCTTGTTAACGACGTACTAAGGGATATGATTAATAAATGTGTGTTCATATACCTAGATGACATTCTCATTTTTTTTTCAAGGATCTCGAGAGTCCCATTTCTCATGTAGGTAAAGTACTACTGAGACTGCTTCAGAATTAACTTTATGTTAAGGCAGAGAAGTGTGAATTCCATAAAGAATTAGTCTCGTTTCTGGGTTTCGTTGTCTCACCAGGGGAGATTAAGATGGATCCTCAAAGTCTCTGCAGTTACCCATTGGCCTAGACCCACCAGCACCAAGGAACTACAACGGTTCCTTGGTTTTGCCAATTTCTACCGCTGATTTATCCATAACTTCAGTTCAGTGGCAGCCCCTTTACATCAGTTAACGTCATCCAAGGTTCGGTTTTTGTGGACCAAGGAGGCCCAAGAGGCATCTGATGCGCTCAAGTCATGTTTTACATCTGCACCTGTTCTACGCCTACCTGATCCATCAAGACCCTTTGTTGTAGAGGTTGATGCCTCTAATACAGGTATTGGCGCCATCCTCTCTCAACGTTCTGCTGTGGACGCAAGGCTTCACCCATGTGCCTTTCTGTCTCATAAGTTGTCTCCCTCAGAAAGGAACTATGATGCAGGTGACAGAACTGTGGGCTATCAGGTTGGCATTGGAGGAGTGGCGGCACTGGCTTGAGGGGGCCAGCCATCCATTTGTGGTATGGACTGACAACAAAATTCTAGAGTACCTGAAGACTGCCAAGAGACTCAACCCCCGCCAGGCCAGGTGGGCACTGTTTTTCAACCGTTTCAACTTTACTTTGTCTTTTCGTCCAGGTCACAAGAACATCAAGAATGATGCCCTGTCAAGATTATTCGAAGGAGATGCCATTTTCCATCCCACTGAGACTACAGAGTATATCTTGCCTAAATCTGTGCGCCTAGCGGTCATTAGGACAGCCCTTGAAAGACTGGTCACTAGAAGCCATCGAGACTCTCCTCCACCGCTTCTGTGTCCTAAGGATCGCCTCTTTGTGCCAGAATTCCACATCTCCAAAGTACTTAGTTTCTGCCACAACTCTAAATTATTTTGCCATCCAGGAATAACAAAGACCACTGCTGTCGTACAGTCCAGGTTCTGGTGGCCAACCCTCCGAAAGGACACCAGAGAATTAGTTTCAGCCTGCTCTGTGTGTGCAAGAACTAAGCCATCCCGACGATCCCCTGCCGGTCTCCTACTTCCTCTGTCCATTCCACATCGGCCCTGGTCACAGGTCTCCATGGATTTTGTTACGGGCCTTCCTCCCTCTGAGGGTAAGACTGTCCTGTTGACAATTGTTGATCGTTTTTCCAAAATGGTTCATCTGGTTCCATTGGTTAAAATGGCTGACATCATGGCTCAAGAGGTTTTCTGGCTGCATGGTTTTTCTCGTGACATTGTCTTGGATCGTGGACCACAGTTCATTTCCAGATTCTGGAGAGAATTCTGCTCGCTGCTGGGTATCAACATCAGCCTATCTTCTGGTTTTCACCCACAGTCAGATGGGCAGACCGAAAGGATAAACCAGCAGATTGAATCCAAACTTCGTGCCTTATGTTGTGACAACCCTAGTTCCTGGGCAAAAAACCTTCCCTGGGTAGAATACGCCATAAACGGTTTTCCATCTTTTGCCACAGGTTTTTCACAGTTTCATGTTGTCTATGGTTTTCACCCCCCTGTGTTTTCTAACCAAGAAAGGTCAGCCTCTGTCCCTGCAGCTCTTGTCGCTGTCCGTCGAAGTCTGAGTGTGGCAAAAGACCAGAGCAGCGCTTTGTAAAACATCCGCAGTCTATTCACGCTCTGCCAACAGACGCCGATCAGTGGCCCCCAGATACATCATTGGACAGAAGGTACGGCTTTCAACCAAGGACCTCCCCCTCAAAGTGGAGAACCGTAAGTTGGCACCCCGTTTTGTGGGACCATTTCCTGTTTCCAAGATTATCAACCCAGTGGCGGTTCGGTTAAAACTTCCTCACTCCATGAGAGTTCACCCAACTTTCCATGTGTCCAAGGTCAAACCAGTTGTCCCCTCCAGCTTAACTCTGGACTCTGATTTCAGCCTCCTGGATCTTGATTACTACTGCCTCTCTTGAAATCTGACCTGGACTGGATATTGGATCAAGAATTATTGGATCACGGACCTCTGGAACCCTGCTTTTAGAAGAGAAGTTATTGTTTCTGTCTTTTAGTGGACCATTCCTATTGACTTGGACCCCCCCCCCCCTTCCCCTGCTCTCAATATATTCTTCAACAGAAGACTCCTGAGAAGCTGCCTTTCGGTACGTTCCAGTTTTTATTAGTACAATCCTGACTGGTTCAGCTTCCATTTATTCTCCAGCCTGTCTCCTTTGCAGTACATGACCTGGACGTGCCTGACCAGAAGCTGTCAACCTCCAGAGAGCACATTTTCTATATTTTTGTAAATAAAACCCTGTAATTGATCCATCTGGTTCGTGGTTTTGTTTTGGGTCCAAACCTGGTCAAGATCTTTTCACTCCTTGCTAGTTTTGTTTTTTTCCAGCTTCTCAATCATAGGCTCTAATTCATTTTTCAAAAATGTCTCTGTAAATGTTTTCTTTTTGTTTAAGTACAAATAAAACAGAAAATTATACATTTCTGTTTAGTCACAGGCTGAGTATTGTTATGAAAGTACACCAAGGTTTTAAAAGCAGCTGGAACATTTTTTTTGATTTTCCGCTTTAAATTAATTGAAACTGTTAACAGTTATCCATTTTTTAATATTCGATTTTTACATAAAACCAAGGTTATCATACCACCCCATGTTTACTTGTTCTTTTAAATACTTCTGGACCTGACTGAAAACTTAGAGACTCAAAAACAGAACCAAGCTTTTTTTATTTGAATGCTGTGCTGTTAAAACTTGAGGTGTGTGTATATGTGTGTGTGTATATATATATATATATATATATATACACCAAGTGCCTGCAGTGTTATTTTTATTTTTATTTTTTACCACTTTTTACTGTATTTTCTAAATAAAATTCAATGTAGCGAGGTTGACCTTCCAACCCTGTCTTTCACAGCCTGGAAGAAAACAACGGATCAAACTTATGGTTGATCGGGGGAATGAGACCAGCTCTACTGGAGAGGAAAGCACTACAGAGAGTCAACAGAACAGACTTCCTAACTGTCACAGCAACATCAATGGGAATGTCTACCTAGCACAGAATGGCACTATTGTCCGAACCAGGAGGCCAGCCCATTTAAACAACCTAAAGATGGGCTCTCCGTGTCGACTGAGTAAGCATTTCAAAAAACTTGAAAAGTTGGGTGTGACTCATGAGGAACCCTCTCCTACTGTAGGCAATGAGGTTTCAGAAAACATGGAAAACAGAACAGGCTCGTGTCTACATTCTAACAAGGATGTGAATCTCAACACTCTGTCCTCTTGTGGTTCTTTGGGATCCACCAATGCAAATCTAAAGACCTTTGGGTCCAAAACAAATATTGCCAAGGCCATAATTGACAGCGGGCAGTGTCACAGTGGAGGGCAAGAGACATCTGTTGACAACCACAAGAACAGTAGGGAAACACTGGAGTCTCACAGTGACCACACAATTTCAGATGAAGAACTATGGATGGGACCCTGGAACAACCTGCACATACCTATGACAAAACTATGACTGGGCATTTACAAAGAGAAATCCCCTTTTTGTTAATTTTCTTATTTCTTTTTTCCCCATATTAAGAAAATCAACATGAAATATGTGCCCAATCTGAAAACTCCAACCACTGACAGATGGTTGCACATTTAAATATATTTTCAGAGAATTATATAGTAAAGCTTACTAGTACCAAACTTTTATTACTGGCAGGGCTACAGCAGATAAAAGCAAAGAGTGTCTCCAACAAATTGGGAATTTTATGCGAATCATGCTTGACTGTAATTTCAGCTCTTCAGTGAAAACATTGAATGGCCCATTTTTAGGCAGAGTTGTTTTTCTTGTTTTAATTCATCATCATCATCCTTTATTTGTATAGCGCTTTCAGTGGCCAAATGGCACCCATAGCGCTGAACACGTCATAACCATACAGATATGGCTAACAGTACAATAAAAACCAACAGAACCCCTATAAATCCAGAATAAAACCAGAAATATGTACAGAAAAAAACAGATTAAAATTTATTGAGTAGACCCGAAGGCAATAGTATAAAAGTGTGTCTTTAGCTGCTTCTTGAAAAGTGACAGCGTTGGCGCACGCCTGACAATGAGAGGTAACCCATTCCAGAGCCTGGGAGCTGTATGTGAGAAAGCTCGACCCCCCTTTGAAGAGCATTTAACACATGGGACCACTAACAAATTGTGGTCACTAGAGCGCAGCGTGCGGGGGGGAGCATACAGAGCAAGAAGATCCACCAAATATGATGGTGCAGTGCCTTGGAGGCAGTTAAAAACAAAAACAATTTTAAATTGAGTCCTGTAATAAATGGGTAGCCAGTGGAGGGAAGCCAGGACTGGTGTGATATGCTCACAGCGTTTAGTGCCTGTTAAAAATCTGGCAGCAGAATTCTGCACAACCTGGAGCCGATTAAGCGAAGCCTGATTAAGACCGGTGTATAAGGAATTACAGTAGTCCAGGCGAGAAGTAACAAAAGCATGGACAACTGTTTCCAGGTGGGCACGGGACAACAAACGCTTAATTTTTGCCAGGCGATGAAGATGAAAGAAACACGACTTAACAATACCGTTAATATGGGCATCAAACTTAAGACCTGAGTCCAGTTTGACCCCAAGATTGGTGACCAGGTCCTTCTGAAAAACAGCCAGCTGGTCAAGGTCTAGAGCCTGTTGGCCCGAGCATCTAGAATTAGGATGAAAGACAATAGCCTTTGTTTTGTCTTCGTTCAGGAAGCTGTTAGCCAACCAAGCATTTACGTCCTCTAGGCAAGCTAAGAAGGTCTTAACAGCACTGTCAGAACTCTTTGTCAAAGGGCAGTAAATTTGGCAGTCATCAGCATATAGGTGAAAGCTAACCTTATGCTTACGAAATATTACACCTAAGGGTAATTGGTAAAGAGAGAAGAGAAGGGGGCCAAGGATAGAACCTTGTGGCACACCCCAGGACAGGTCGGAAGAAGCTGATGAGGAGTCACCAATCTTCACATGGAAGCTTCTACCAGTCAAGTAAGACCTAACCCAGTCCAGAGCAAGGCCAGACATCCCTACCCACTGCTCTAGGCGGGTTAGCAGGATGGCATGGTCGACTGTATCAAATGCAGCAGATAAGTCAAGTAGTAGAAGCAACACAGCATCCCCTCGATCGTTAGCTATGAACACATTTAAAATTTTTAAAAGCGCAGACTCAGTACTATGACCCGCCCTGAATCCAGATTGGAAAGGCTCCAAACAGCCTTGTACGTTTAAAAAATCCATCAGTTGGTTGTAAACCACTTTCTCGAGGGCTTTACCAAGAAAGGGTAATTGGGAATTAGGCCTAAAATTTGCTGGGTCGGATGGATCCAGCCCAGATTTTTTAAGAAGTGGGGTAACTGCAGCATGCTTGAGATGGAGTGGGACACAACCAGACTCTAAGCAATTATTAATTATAGTTAAAACACAGGGAGCAATTGAGGGGAAAACATCCTTAAAAAACCGTGCAGGTAGCACATCATCTGGGGAGCTAGATGGCCTCATGCTGGAAATGACCTTTTCCAGGGCAGATAGGGATACTGGATAAAAGGTGGAGAAACTAACGGATGGTGGCGTACAGGTGGGAGAGTCATAGGCTGGAGCCTGAATCAATGCTCTAGCTCTTGCCACTTTGCCAACAAAGAATTTGAGAAAGTCATTACATCTATCAGCAGAGGCCTCTGGCGCCCGAGGGTCCAGGACGTCCAGCACAGAGTTCAAAGTTCTGAACAGGGTACGAGGGTTCCGAGGATTGGAGTCAATAATGTTGGCTAGGTAGTTAGACCTAGCCAACATTGTGCCATGCTGATAGCGAGCCCAGCAGTCCTTTAAGATTTGGCGAAAGACCTGTAGCCTGTCTTTTTTTCCACTTACGCTCCGCTCTCCTGCATTTTTGTCCAAGAACCCTTATAGTGCAATTCCTCCATGGCTCTGCACGGCGTTTAGGCGGCCTTAGATGAGCTGGAGCGACAAGGTCCAGGAGAGACTCACAGAGGGAATTAAATTGCAGGAAAAACTCATCCAAGTTAGAGCAGGCATTAAGACATACAGAAGATTTGAAAAGTAATGAAAATTAATCGGCTGAAAATTGGCTGATACACCACCGCCTTCTAGCTGGTTCAAACAGCACCCCAGGAGTAGAAAGATTACTAAACTCAAAAAAACAGGCTTATGATCTGAAAGAATATCATCGCCAATTTTTAGGTTCGCAATAGGTTGGCCAAAGGTGAGCACTATTGTCCAAGATATGTCCTCCAGTATGAGTAGGGTTATTGACATGCTGGCAAAAATTAAAAGAGTCAATAACATTCAAGAAGTCTTTGGCCAGGGGTTTTGATGGGCAGCAAATGTGTATATTAAAATCACCAATCCAAAGTACATGTTCATATTTTGCCATTATTCCTCCCAGGAATTCAGCGAAATCCAAAATAAAAGACGAGTTATATTTGGGGGGACGATAGATCAGTAAAACAAGCAAAACAGGGGAGGAGCCGAGTTCCCAAACACAAAATTCAAAGCTGCGAGGCTGTACCTCCAAAGAAAGCTGTTTGCAGCTAAAGCACGATCTAAAAATGACCAACAGCCCTCCACCTCTCCCTGCAGCACGAGAAACATTAAGAAAGGAGCAGTCAGCAGGGACGATCTCGTTTAGAGCGCCAAGCAGCCCATCCGGGATCCAGCTCTCTACGATGCAGAGGAAATCCAAGTTCTGAGAGATGAAAAATTCCTTCAAAGCAAATGTCTTATTAGTCACTGACCTGGCGTTTAGCAGGCCGAACCTGATAAACCCAGTTGCAGGCGGCACCGGCCTGACAAGGTCTGAGAAAAGATCAAAATGTGAAAGGCAAGACACCTGTCTTAGGTTCCTACTTTTAACTCCTCGGGGTCGAAGCAGTGCGTAATGGCGCAGTGGGCAACACAACCTGCCGAGGGCGGGGGCGGGTGCCCAACCAGGCTCCGACTCCAGCTCATCCAGCGATCGCTGCGGCACTACCAGGCAGCGATCTGACTGTCGCATCATCTACGTACCTCCGGGTAAACGCCCTTCCAACCGCAGCTGTGCCCGCAGCCTCACCAGGCGTCCGCCGCGTCTGCCACTTCGTCTCTGGCGTTGTCGCCCGCAAGGGCTGATCATCCACCGAGACAAAGGCTCAGGTTATCCAGAAGAGAAGGGGGTGTGGTGCGGGAAACGATAATCATAATCCATGTTGGGAGCGAATAATGTATGGCCAATGGCCAGCTCCAAAAGAGTTTCTCTGTCATATGTCAGGCGAGCGCAAGCACTCTGTGAGCAGCAATCAGACACCAGGGGAAAAAAAATAGAGAAGAGCCAGAGTGACTGACGGCAAGCCATGTACAGCGGCGCCATCTTCACTGCAATTGTTAACCACAAGAGTTTCTTGTTCATTCCAAAGTGTTGCTGAAAATATTAACAGAAAAATATTGGTGATCAAAGAGAGAACTCATAATTATGTAGTCTATTATAAAATCATATTTTTGCTTTTTGTGTTTTACTTGCAAATAACCCAGAATGTTATTGAATATTTAATGTTGTGATCACTTGGAAATGTTTTTAAAAATTTCTGAAGAATATATTAAATTATTTTTGTCTATTTTATATCCAAGACAGATGTAAAATCTAAAATATGATCTTGAAGAATAAATATATAAACATGACTGCCATTGCTGAATTTCAACAGTGAAACTTGGCAGTATGGTTATAGTGTTTTTGTATCGGCATTTGTACTTACAGAATGTGGTATTTTCAATCCCTTTACTTGATGCAGATTCACTCTGTTCCTGTCATGAGTATGAAACATCAAAATTGGTATCACATTCAACAATAAAGCTCTGATCTATTTCTGTGTTTAGAGTGTTATACTTGCAAACATTGCTCCTACTCTAAAACATAAACGTAAAAATATAAAAAAATAATGATGATAGAGAACGCTGTTCACAATCTTCAGTATATGTTAGATTATTAAGTTGCTGTTCTTGAACTGCATAGTTGAAGTTAAAAGATTCAGCAGAAAACTGGAATTATCTTATTTTTCTTTGCACACAGTAGCTCAGCAGAATTAAGTATTTTCATTTGGGTGGCCTTTCACTATGAAGAAAAGGTCACCAAACCTTTAAATACGATGTGCTATATATCTGAAACATGCTTGACAATTCCAAAATTAAGTTCACTTCCTCACCTCAACATCATCAAAAAATAACAAAGTTTTTATTGTACAATTATATAAGTAATGCTAAAACTGAAATATGTTTGGCTTTCAAATAAAATAACAGTCTCTATTGGTTTATCAGAACACCATACCAAACACAAGATAATGACGTTTACGAAAAGGTTTCCTACAGTCAATCAACATCTTAAAAATACCACTTAAATTTGCAGACTACAGGTTGTTCAAAAAGGACCAGGAGCTGAATGCTAGAGTGAAAAATCTTGAAAAAATTATCAAATATGTCAGCAGGACACTGTTTTACTCTGGAACAGAGCGTGCATAATACAGAAGCCATACAAATTTGGCCTTTCAGTTTAGCTAAAGTTTTTGGTGTAAAGACCCACATTATTAACGGAAGTATTTATAAATAATCGTATTTTTTATTATTCAAGTTAAATATGATCAGACATGTCTAATGTGCATCTACCTGGACCATGTATTCAAGTCCAAACTGTAACTGCAATGTGTCCTATTAAGTTGCAAAAGTTAATACACAGTTTTTATGCTTCATCTGTTTAAGTAAAGTGGCTAACTAGTGCACCTCATCTCTTTCACAGAGACACCCAATAGAGTGACTGTTACCATCTTCTTACTAAGAAAAATTGCTATTGGTTGTTTTAAAATTTGCTCAAAGTTGCTAAATGATACCATTAGTTTATTTGCATGCACCTGAATGAATGCTGTAGGTAAGAACAGTCAAGTCATTGAAGAGAGACCACTAAAAATATGCCTTAAATGCAACAAATGTCCTTTATACTGTTAATTTCTGTCTTGCTTTAAACCCTCCTCCTTCATCGAGTTTGCAAATGGTAATAGTAGGTTAATTAATTTTTCTTTATTATAATTTTTTTATAGCTTGGGTTTCTTACGTCTGATTTTATTTACATTCTCATGGTCTACTGAGAAACCTACAACAAGGTCCTAGTAAAACATGAGCATATTTCCTAATGGCAAGTCGGGTCAAGATCAACCAGTCTGCAAATGCATGAGTCATTTGTAGTCTGGAGACAAAGTGGTGGACATCTCCTGCTCTGACTATATCTGGGAGGGACTGCAACAGAATGACTGGGCCCCCTGTGAGTGCTTTGGAATAGATAGGGCCACAGCAGCACCTGCTACTAATTAAGATGAGTTATAACAGTTCGTGTTTTCATGTCAGAGTTTCAAATACTCTCCAATAAGACCAGAAACATTCTCCTGGATTTCCTGATTGGTACTTGTTTCGAGAGTCACTAGAGAACTCTGAAGGTTTGCTAAATATAGGTGCAAAATTGCTTAGTTAGCAACACTGAATAGAGTTTTTAGGCTTGCTTCCAAGTGGATGGTGGTTTTGGGGGCATTGTGTTGGGTGGTAGCTGGTACACCCTAAACAGATAACCATTCCGTTATGGGACAACACAGAGACACAAAGGGCAAACAACGATGCACACACACACACACACACACACACACACACACACACACTCATTTATCCCTAAGGGCATTTTAGAGTCACAAGTTAACCTAACAGTCATGTTTTTGGACTGTGGAAGCCAAAGTGAACCAGTGCAATCACAGGGAGAAGATTAAAACTCCATGCATAAAAAGTCTAGATCAAGATTCAAACTTTGGTAATTTTTGTTGCAAGGCAACAGTGCTATACCCTCAAAGAAGTAAAGCAGCTCTAAAACCTAATTTAATTCAATTAAAACAAAAAACAACTTTATTGATCCAAAAGGAAAATTAAGTGTTGTTGTAGTAGCTAATAGTAATTAATTCTTTAAGGAGTTTTTGTAGATCATGATAGCTGTGGGGAGGAAGGACTTCATGTAGCGGTCTGTGTTGCAGCGGCACTGGAAAGGCCTCCGATTGAAGACACTGTTGTTGGATGATAGTCTTGTGAAGAGGATGCTCAGGGTTGTCCATTATTTTTTTGATTTTATGAAAAATCCTTCCTTGCATCATCATGTCCAGGGGGGTCCAACCTGGTATTAGCAAGGGGTACCTAATAAAGTGTCCATTAAGTGTACATACATGCATGCACACCTAATGATAATGTTGCAAATGTTTTAGTAATATTATATATTAGCTAAATGACATTGATGACCAAATCATTTGCATTTTTTTTGTGCTCATTTTTAAATCTGTGAAGTTCTACTCTACAGATAAAATAGAAGGAGAATTATATGCAGTACCTCTTGATTTTTTTTTTCATTGTGATAATAATGTAGTGCACACATTTATAGTTCCTCATGTGCTCATTTTAAATTGGTATTGCCAAAAGCTATTTTGGCTTTACAGTGGAACATGATATGTAAAAACTTGAAATATCAGCTAATCACAATAGGGGCAAGCAGTTTCTCTGTATTCATTCAGCGTATAATCTTTACCCCAGAGTTGATTTAAATATATTTATACATCCTTCACAACAACTTCTGCAGCAATTTGTGTTAAAGTAAAGTCATCTTTTACAGCAAGATTTCTGCAATATCCCTGTGGAGGTAAATCATGACATAAATATACTGCTGTGCTTTACAGAGATTCATAAACCTTTACAGATTTTATGGATGGTGATTATTCATTCACTGGGGAGCTTGGTAAGTTTGTATTGGTATGTATGCATTAAACAAAGCTAGGGTCATGCTCTGTCTATAAATTTATTATTCTAATTGGACTTTGGAGCCCTTCTGAATGACCTGTTGTTAAACTGGCAACAAGCCAACGCATGAATTCAGTCATATGTCTGATGCCTCTTTGGAAAGTGAACACATTCAGTGTCTTGACAAGAGTGTAGATTGATGATAGTGCATAGTCATTTAGCCTCTGATTTGTTAACATTCAAACTAGGTATAACTAGATGAGGGGGCAACTTTACAAGAAATGTATCAATACCAAATCACTTGGCAATCAAATATTCATTGTGAAAGTAAAACCGGGGCAGAGGCTCAATAGCAGCCAGGATTTAGCTTGTTCTTTTTCCTCAAATACACAGGAGTCAGATTAATCCGATATGAAACAGCCCTGAAGAATGATGATACCCTGCTAGGACTGTAATTGGCATTTCTCTTCCCATATTGTCTTTGATGTGAGAAAATGTAAACTGTAATCTATAGAGTATAAAGGAGAAAACATTCTATTCTTTCTCCATCATGAAAGTTTTGCTAAGGGCAAATTTTCTATTATCATTGCTAATATTAAATAAGATTCTCTATGAGGGATTAAAAAGCTCTTATAATTCTGAACAATTGTGCATCAAACATACAAACATCAGTTTAAGAACAATACTTCCATCCATCCATCCATCCATCCATTTTCTTCCTCTTATCCGGGGTCGGGTCGCGGGGGCAGCAGCCTAAGCAAAGAGACCCAGACTTCCCTCTCCCCAGCCACTTGTTCCAGCTCCTCGGGAGGAACCCCAAGGCGCTCCCAGGCCAGCCGAGAAACATAGTCCCTCCAGCGTGTCCTGGGCCTTCCCCTGGGCCTCCTCCCGGTGAGACGTGCCTGAAACACCTCACCAGGGAGGCGTCCAGGAGGCATCCTGACCAGATGCCCGAGCCACCTCAACTGACTCCTCTCGATGTGGAGAAGCAGCGGCTCTACTCTGAGCCCCCTCCGAATGACTGAGCTTCTCACCCTATCTCTAAGGGAGAGCCCAGACACTCTGCGGAGGAAACTCATTTCAGCCGCTTGTATCCGTGATCTCGTTCTTTCGGTCACCACCCAGAGTTCGTGACCATAGATGAGGGTAGGAACGTAGATCGACCGGTAAATCGAGAGCTTCGCCTTTTGGCTCAGCTCTCTCTTCACCACGACAGACCGGTAGAACGCCCGCATAACTGCAGATGCCCCACCAATCCGTCTATCGATCTCCCGCTCCATTTTTCCCACTATTTCAATACATCAATTATTGTGAAGCACATATGATTCAAAAGGCTTTGAGATCAAGCATGCATGAGCTCTATATGGACTCAAGACTGGTCATAAAAATAACAAACAAACCAATACATATATATATATATATATATATATATATATATATATATATATATATATATATATATATATATATATATATATATATATATACACAGTGGCTTGCAAAAGTATTCGGCCCCCTTGAACTTTTCCACATTTTGTCACATTACAGCCACAAACATGAATCAATTTTATTGGAATTCCACGTGAAAGACCAATACAAAGTGTTGTACACGTGAGAAGTGGAACGAAAATCATACATGATTCCGAACATTTTTTACAAATAAATAACTGAAAAGTGAGGTGTGCGTAATTATTCAGCCCCCTGAGTCAATACTTTGTAGAACCACCTTTTGCTGCAATTACAGCTGCCAGTCACTTAGGGTATGTCTCTACCAGCTTTGCACATCTAGAGACTGAAATTCTTGCCCATTGTTCTTTGCAAAACAGCTCCAGCTCAGTCAGATTAGATGGACAGTGTTTGTGAAAAGTAGTTTTCAGCTCTTGCAAGAGATTCTCGATTAGATTTAGATCTGGACTTTGACTGGGCCATTCTAACACATGGATATGTTTTGTTTTAAACCATTCCATTGTTGCCCTGGCTTTATGTTTAGGGTCTTTGTCCTGCTGGAAGGTGAACCTCCGCCCCAGTCTCAAGTCTTTTGCAGACTCCAAGAGGTTTTCTTCCAAGATTGCCCTGTATTTGGCTCCATCCATCTTCCAATCAACTCTGACCAGCTTTCCTGTCCCTGCTGAAGAGAAGCACCCCAAGAGCATAATGCTGCCACCACCATATTTGACAGTGGGGATGGTGTGTTCAGAGTGATGTGCAGTGTTAGTTTTCCGCCACACATAGCGTTGTCACGCTGCCCTATTTCTGCCTGATTGTCTTCACCTGTCTGTCTCATCATCCACACCTGATCCTACTCACCTCCTGCCTTTAAGACCCCTCACTTCCTTTCACTCCCGGCCGGATCATCCATCCTTCCTCCTAGTCCTCCTTCCTCCTAGTCCTCCTTCCTCCTAGTCCTATATTGTCTTCATCCCCATGGTGTGTCGTCTTCCTGCCTCTTCGTTCCAGCCCGATGTCCAGTGTCTCCGTTCACCACCATCATCACGATCTCCTCACTTTAATAAAACATCCTGCACCTTCCTTCAGCGAGTGCGTTTGGGTCCATTCTCCACACACCCCGTGACAGAATGATCCGGCCCTAAACATGGACCCAGCACTCGCCCGGGAGATCGCTGCCCTCCGCCAGGACGTCTGGGCCAACCTGGCCAGACTCGCTGCCTCTCCTCACTTTCCTGTACGGGTTTCTGGAGCTGAGGAGATCCTGGGAGTGCTCCCTCACTTCCAGAGGGTGTTCTCTGCTGCGGAGCGAGGCGGAGAGGGTTCGCAGGGAGGCGTTGGATCGGATCATCGGTCCGCCCTCTCCGTCTCCACCATCTGTCCGCCGGCGGAGGTCCCGCTGCGCCGCCGGGACTGTTTCCGGGAGCGGGGAGCGGAGCGCCGCACCTTCACCGTCCGCATTCGTCGGCACAAGGTTGGCGTTCTGTTCCCCGGGGACTGGTCCTCGACGGCATGAGCCTCTTCTGCTGACTCACCGCAAGCAGCGACGCCGCCGAGGTGGTGCCGCTTCCGGAGCAGTTCCAGCTCCAGTCCGTGAGCCCATCTCGGCTCCAGTCCGTGAGTCCGTTCCAGCTCCAGAATCCGTTCCAGCTCCAGAATCCGTTCCAGTTCCAGTCCATGAGCCCGTTCCAGTCCATGAGCCCGTTCCAGTCCATGAGCCCGTTCCAGTTCCAGAGCCCGCCGTTGTTGTGGCTGCCGTGTTTCTGGCGGTCACAGCGGCGGCTCTCCAGCGATGGACATTTCCCCATGCGTCGCTGGAGCTCCCGGGGAGGGTCAGGGAGGACCCGTCCCCGTCACTGGAGCCTCCAGAACGGTCTTCTCAGCAGGCGTCCGGGCCTCCAGAACCTCCGTCTGAGGAGGCGTCCGAGCCTCCAGAACCTCCGTCTGAGGAGGCGTCCGAGCCTCCAGAACCTTCGTCTGAGGAGGCGTCCGATCCTCCAGAACCTTCGTCTGAGGAGGCGTCCGAGCCTCCAGAACCTTCGTCTGAGGAGGCGTCCGAGCCTCCAGAACCTTCGTCTGAGGAGGCGTCCGAGCCACCAGAACCTTCGTCTGAGGAGGCGTCCGAGCCTCCAGAACCTTCGTCTGAGGAGGCGTCCGAGCCTCCAGAACCTCTTCGTCTCGGCCGACCTTTACCGGCCAGCCATCTTTGGCACTACCTGACCCTCAGAGGAGGACCTAAGGGCCGTCCGCCCGACCTCCGTCCAGCCAGAGGACGCCGCCGAGGTCGTCCGCCCGACCTCCGTCCAGCCAGAGGACGCCGCCGAGGTCGTCCGCCCGACCTCCAGGTCCTCAGGGGCCGCCGCCGGGGCCGTCCGCCAGACTTCCAGGGGCGTACCCAAAGAGACTCGGGGCCCTCCTTCCGTGGGCCCCCTCCACCCACCCTGGCAAGGGTGCTTGTTTTTTTTCTCTTCCCTTTTTTCACTCTCTCCACGGTGTCTGGAATCCACCTTTAAAGGGGGGGGTCCTGTCACGCTGCCCTATTCCTGCCTGATTGTCTTCACCTGTCTGTCTCATCATCCACACCTGATCCTACTCACCTCCTGCCTTTAAGACCCCTCACTTCCTTTCACTCCCGGCCGGATCATCCATCCTTCCTCCTAGTCCTCCTTCCTCCTAGTCCTCCTTCCTCCTAGTCCTATATTGTCTTCATCCCCATGGTGTGTCGTCTTCCTGCCTCTTCGTTCCAGCCCGATGTCCAGTGTGTCCGTTCACCACCATCATCACGATCTCCTCACTTTAATAAAACATCCTGCACCTTCCTTCAGCGAGTGCGTTTGGGTCCATTCTCCACACACCCCGTGACAAGCGTTTTGCATTTTGGCCAAAAAGTTCCATTTTGGTCTCATCTGACCAGAGCACCTTCTTCCACATGTTTGCTGTGTCCCCCACATGGCTTGTGGCAAACTGCAAACAGGACTTCTTATGGTTTTCTTTTAACAATGGCTTTCTTCTTGCCACTCTTCCATAAAGGCCAACTTTGTGCAGTGCACCACTAATAGTTGTCCTATGGACAGATTCCCCCACCTGAGCTGTAGATCTCTGCAGCTCGTCCAGAGTCACCATGGGCCTCTTGGCTGCATTTCTGATCAGCGCTCTCCTTGTTCGGCCTGTGAGTTTAGGTGGACGGCCTTGTCTTGGTAGGTTTACAGTTGTGCCATACTCCTTCCATTTCTGGTTGATCGCTTGAACAGTGCTCCGTGGGATGTTAAAGGCTTGGGAAATCTTTTTGTAGCCTAAGCCTGCTTTAAATTTCTCAATAACTTTATCCCTGACCTGTCTGGTGTGTTCTTTGGACTTCATGGTGTTGTTGCTCCCAACATTCTCTTAGACAACCTCTGAGGCCGTCACAGGGCAGCTGTATTTGTACTGACATTAGATTACACACAGGTGCACTCTATTTAGTCATTAGCACTCATCAGACAATGTCTATGGGCAACTGACTGTACTCAGACCAAAGGGGGCTGAATAATTACGCACTCCCCACTTTTCAGTTATTTATTTGTAAAAAATGTTTGGAATGTATGATTTTCGTTCCACTTCTCACGTGTACACCACTTTGTATTGGTGTTTCACGTGGAATTCCAATAAAATTGATTCATGTTTGTGGCTGTAATGCGACAAAATGTGGAAAAGTTCAAGGGGGCCGAATACTTTTGCAAGCCACTGTATATACACACACACACACACACACACACACAGTTATATCCTATTTAGGATATACTTAAGATATCCTGGCCTACAGCAAGTTATATGGTAATCTACCTATGACTCAGTTTGAAGGAGATTATCACAAATCCCAGTGGAGGCAGAAGGAAACTCCTTATAATGCCTATCCGTCATCATTGCTTATTGCAAGCTCAGACCTGGAGGTTTTTACCCTTCATTTCGCCATTTTACTACGTAACCATTTATGCGTGAGGGGGGGGGGGGGGCGGTAGTCAGATGATGATGTGAAGATGCACAAGCACATCGATATCTGCTACACCTAATTCTGACCCAAACATTAAGAGACAGGGAGAGCACAGCAGTATGAAATAACAGCATATGACAAGCCCCTGCATGTCATTGTATTTTTTTTCTCTCTGTGAACTCCGACTTTACCAACTGAATTAGATCCGAACTGCCCTGCAGCCAGCAGAGGGATAGATGGAGATATTTTATTATTTATATTATTTATTTAGCAGACTAAGGCTGGTTGCAGGTTGGTTATTTCGGGAAGTAACATTAGAGGGAGCTGTGCTGTAACGTTATCAAAAACAGGCTCTCCGTCTGCTGGCCAGGTCTATTCTTTGATGCTGTTTTAGCTTTGAAGTTTTCCTCTTTTTTAAGTAAACAACATTCATTCTGTGAAGTTTTCTAGTTTCAATCAGATTTTACACTGTTGCAAGATGAAAGCAAGTTAATACCAATTTTCCAGTTGGTTATTTTTATCACTGCAATTTTGAAATGGTAAATTCGTTTGGAATCTGCAAACTTTACATAAAATATCTGAAAGCAAGACATTTTGTATATCTTTAATTAAGTAAAATGAATCAATTTTTTAATTCACAAAATTGAGATAGCTCAGTGTTTTTTCAAGGCAAGAGAGAAATGCCCATGCTTAAGAGATGAAACAACAGAGATTGATAAAGAATTTATTCACTAATCCTCCTCCTTTCCAATTTTGCATTTATTATGGGTCTTAGCCTTTCAGCCTTAACTCTAGCAAAGAAAATAACGCTAGGTTTGAATGGTGACTGCTTTTTTCTTTCAGAAACTTTGAGAGTCATTGATCTAGTGGGTCCATTTTCTGTCGTGTTTCTGAATATACTGTTTTCTGAGATGGAAGCAATATTAAAGGTATGCTTAGGTTTGTATGGTATTACTGGCATTTCATTGGGTCTTGTCAATTAGTGATTGAAAATTAAATACTGCCATTAATAAAGCCATGTCAGTGTGTAAATATTTGGTTTAGTTATGGCTTTATTACGTGATTTTGAATTTGGGATATGACAAAAATAGTGGAAACTATATGCAAGTATAAACACCATGAATAAATCCGACCATCATACTGTTCAAAAAGGAGATTGGTTTTGTGTCCCAGAGATGTATGTGTCTTAGGGCAAATTTGTGAATCAAATGAACAAGACAAGCAAAAGACTTTGTGAAGATGACTGACTAAAGCTGAGAAGAGAGTATCAGTACAATAAAAGTCATCATGTACTAAAAAGAGAGGATAGGCCACTTATGGAGAAAAAAGCCATTACTCCAAAAGGAACATAAAAGTAACCAACAGCTTTTACATGCACACAAGGACAAATACTTTATGTGGAAACATTGAAGCAACATCCCAAGAGATCAGCCAGGAAGTTGAAGCTTGGTCGCACATGAGTCTCTCAAATGAACAATAACACAAGCATCTCACCAAATTAGTGACTTAGGGAAAACGAAGTCTATTCTTTTGGTAATCCCAACTGATCTAAAACAAAAATGTTGTTTCTTTTTATACTTTATATGCTAATGACAATTTTGAAGTGTCATGGAAATTTGTGTCTGGACATACTGGTCAGATCTTGTGACTCAGGGTCTAGTTTCACCCCTAGTTAAAAGACAGGACAGTGTTATCTTTCTTGCTTCATCAGTGCCAAAAAAAAGTGTCAGATTTTTTCAGTTACAGTTACAGAGCAGAGATGCCTAACCAGATGTGATGGTACTGCAGTTTTCAGTATCTCCTGCTCACAAGTGATGGTGCAGGTACTTGTGAAGCTCTGATTAACTTAAAAAAATCACAAATTATAAATACTTTCTTCTTGGGTTAACCAGAGGGTAGCAGTTTTTCTCAAAATTCAAAATGGCACTTAAATTTTTATCTTTGCCCCATAGCAAAGTCACCCTTTTAAAGGATACATTTTCCTTCATGTTAAATGCTCATCTTACTTTAATGGAGATACAGCAGAAAAATAAACATCACTTGTGGAATCAGTCTAAAACTTAACTGAAGCCTTCAGAGGTGTTAATTCCACCCAGACGTTTTCTAAAGACTGACAAATGAAGACGCAAAACAGCAGAAACATACATGACTGAACGATTGAACATTTAAAAACAAGAGTTGTCAAAAATGTTTGCCTTTTCTCAATATTAAGAATGACGTTATTGATCATTATTTAATATTCTGTTGAGAATTCACACATTATATGTCACTCAGGTTCTTCTGTCTGTCAGTCATATAGAATACATTAACACAGCATTTAATTGTCACTTTAAGAATTTGCAAAGCTACAGAGAGAGATGATAATGAATATTGTGATGGTTTAGAAATCTGGAGTCATTGCTTTCGAGCAGAGTCACTGTTACATAAACGAGTGCTTGACTGTCATGTTTAACTGTTTTTACTCTATGACGCATTCATCAGATGCAAATTAAACCATCTAGTGATTAACATATACATACTAGGTAAATATTTTCAATAATAAAAAAAAAAACATGTGAAGAAGTAAAAAAAGATTTCCTTGATGGTGTCTGATGGTTTCAGACTGATCAAAAATAATCTTTATTGTGATTTACAATGCGTTTTTAACAGATGCAATGCATGCACAACCACAAGATGGCGTCTGATACCTACAATGGAGACGACGTTTGCCTCTGAAAAGAGCATTAAAATGAAGTGAGGAAACTGAAGATTATATACGACTGCTACAGTCTATACAATTTAGAGATATTGCTGCCTTGCTTGTGATTTATATAGTCAAGCACTAGGAAAATAGACAAAAAGATACAGTCCCTTTTTTATTTTGTCTGAGGGTGTGTTCCACTGTAGATTCATTAAATACATTTGTTGCATGTTAGCATATTTAAAAAGTTAAACATCAAAATAACAGTAAATTATTTTTATCCCCTGTCCCTATTAAAATATCACTCTTAAGCATAGTGTGTACATCAGTGCTCTAATAGGTTTAAACCAATTATTTTCATATTTTCCGCTTACTATGTTGAAAACAACACAACACTCCTCTTTTTATAGAATCATGCTCAGGCAGTGAGTAGAAGTCCATCATCATCTTCTCATTTCCTGCAGCTATTTAAGACTGCGTCTGTCCCAAAACAGGCGCCCGATGACCGCAGTCAGAGCAATCTGGGGACCAGCTTCCATACTAATTCAAGGATATTAGGATGTCTCCGACTGTTTTGCCTTGACATTTCTAAATCTTCATCGACTGCTGCACGTGTGCTGAGTGTGCACCCTCTGACTTGCTGCCATCCATGTGCTCTCAGATGCTTTTGGACTTTCATAACTATATATTGTACAGCTTGAGTGCTTTATAATTTCTGTGCTGCACATTGTTATTTTAGAAATGAACTCAAACCCAAAGTAAGGTTTAACTGACAGAGAGGTCACACACAAACACACTCACGTACGTACGCACACATGCCATTGCTCACTGAGCCCAGTCCTCTGACATCTCACCCAAGGGTTATATTCCAGCTGAAATGTTAGGTGTGCAGTAAAATACATGCTCCACACTGTCTGGCTCTGCTAATGAAGGGGTGTGTGACTGGTAGTCCTATGTTAGTAACATATATGCTTTGCTACTTTAATGTTCACATCCAGTCTTATCCTATATACAGTGCTTTCCAAAAGTATTCATACCTTTCATACCAAAAAATTAACATTCTGTAATGTTACAGCTCCAAATATCAATGCATTTCATTTGGATCTAATGAGACACACATACATAAAGTAAGGTGGGAGGAAAATGATTAATTGTTCTCCACACACACACACATGCACACACAAATGCGTAATGCAAGATTTTGCTGCAGTTACCGCTTCAGTATTTTGCACATGCTATTTCAACTTAGCCCAGTTAGGGAGTCAGATTGGCATTTGTCAGGCATCATCTATAAACTTCAACTGTCAATCTTTAGTACAGGCACCAGTAATGTCTATACAAAAGCTTTACAATTGTAGTCTATAGTGGTAGTATAATAGAAGTATAGTATCTATTGTTGTGTCACACTATTGTAGATAAATTTGGGTTTAGGTCTGTACTTTACCTGGCAAAGTTTAACACATGAATATGCTTTCATCTAACTTTTCCATTGAAGTGCTGGCTGTATGTTTAGGGCCGTTGTTCTGCTGGGAGGTCAACCTCCGCCCAAGTCTTAAGTCATTTGCAGCCACTAAACATTTTGTTCCATGATTGTATTTAGCTCTATCAAACTTCCTATAAACTCTGACTATTACTCTATCCCTTTATAAAAAACAAAAAAAAGCTTGATGCTGCCACCCCTATGTTTTATTGGGGTTGATAAAGTAAATCCTTCAGCCACACATAGCAGTTAGCATGTAGGCCAATTGTTCAGTTCTGGTGGAGAATTAACAAATTAGCAGACTTTTGAAGGCTTTAAAATTGTATATCCATCAAGGACTTAAGGGTCTCTTGTTTTGAAAACAATTTTGATATAAGGTGGCACAGACAAAAAGGAAAAACTGTTTAAAAATCTTTTCAAATATTATTTTGCTACATTTCTCGTAAATTTTCATAAAAGCACATAATGGAGTTTTTCTCATTTACAAAAAGCCTTCCTTTGGTTGTGAGTCTGGCACATCAGCACATGGCCAAACTTGTCAGACTGTGAGCTTTCAGCACCCACAGTGTTAATGTATAATGTCAACGCAGTAGGGAGCCTTGTTAAAAAGCAATTAAGCCAAGATGATTTAAACATTGTGTGGTTTGGACACTGGCAAGCCCTGAGGTACGGCGCTGTGTTGTTGTTGTCTTAAACAGAGTATTTCACTGTCTGCTCACACAGCAAACCGCTATTTGTGTGAATGTAGCTGCAACCACACTTTCCCACACCCGCCAAACCATACCAAACCACAGACTTCAGCAATGTACACCACACACACACACACACACACACACACCCACCCACACCTACACACACACACACCCACGCACACACACATGCGCACACGCACACATGCACGCACACTTTTGCAAAGACTCATACACAACACACACACATAAAAAGTATTCACATGAAGAGTAATTGAGGGGTTAGACTAGTTTTTGGTGCATTAAAACAGTAGCTGTTTTAAATGATAGGGGCTGGGACATACTTGCATTGATGCCTGCAAGGCTGGTAAAAATGGCTGATTACTCAAAGAGGACGTGGCATTCGGTAACTCTTATTAAATTCCTTTTTTATTTAGTAGAGTTTGACTGAATCTCATCGTTTAAGCTGTTCCTGACTGTAATACATTCCTAATCCATGGCTTTCTTTCTCTTTGCACACATTTCTTTAGCGATTTGAGGCACAAGCCTTTCTGCAAACAGTGTTAGACTCTGTCTTACTTCTGATGATCAAAACATTACTGCTGACAGCCGAGAGTCTTCATCAGCCAATTCTGAGGTATTAAGTTGTTCTCCCTGTTTCCAAAGCAACAGCTCATCCTGTAGTCCATGTAATAATTTGCTGTTATATGTGCACAACTCCCAGTAATTCAGCAGGAGTTACATAAGCAGCTCCAAGTTTAGTTCTAATGGTCGTTGTCTTAGACAAAGATTAGTGCTAGGCCATCGCCAGACACATTTTAGCTGTTGGCAGATTGTTAGCTTACACTCTGTGTGGAAATGTGCTCATCACAGCCAGACTGCTTGGATGTGGTTTGGAACATCTGTGTGGTCCACACTCCAGTTGAAGACAGACCAGAGAGACACAGAGATGAGGAACAGAGAAGGGGAGGGGTAGAGTGAAGGGACCCCAGCGTTGCTCAGAAAGACGCCCTCAGTTTTTGCATCACTTCTGTCACCACTACCACAGTGGCAGTGTTGCCTGAGAGTGGAGCCAAAGGACAGTGTGAGGCAGAAGTGAGGGTTGTGGATGTGTCTGAGGGAGATGAAGAGGAGAAAGCAAGACTGGGACAAATCAGATGCGTGGGGAGCTGTCAGTCTAGCAGATAACTTATGAAGCTGAAGGTTAGGTCTGGTAATCATGGAGCTGCTGGCAATGTAGGGAAGAGGGGAGCTGAAAAGAGTTTTGGTCCAAAGCTGCGGTCGACTATACCCCACCACCAGCGGCAGCAACGCCGCAGCCCAGCTCCCTGCCTGTGTGCCTGTGGTGCTTATTTACGAGCCTGTTTAACCACGACGCAGTCCCTGTGGTGAACTGACACAGGATGACAGCAGCCTAAATGTCTTGCCCTTTAAATCAAGCCTAATAGTCGCTTAGTGCTTTGGAGACAAGCACAGGGATAGGCGCCTGGGGTCTTTTCATTGGGGCCCTCTGAGTAACACATCAGCTAACACATCTATGGGCCACCATCCAGAGCTTTATTACTACCTGCTTCTGTGGCTATGGCGCCACTGATTTAGCCATGGCTGTGTTTCTAGGGATATTGTGAGCATGGGAATAGACAGTCCACCATAAACGGCTGATCTCAGATTTTTTTATGCAAGACTGGTGTTCATATCAACATGTTTTTATCATTCGTTTTTCATAATTTTCCAATATGCTTAGTTGTCAGTTGAACCTAGAAAAAAGTGAGCATTATACTTACAACATGGGAAAAATGACTGAATGCAGTTTGTTGGTGATATCACAATGAATAAAAATAGGCAACCTCGCAACCCAAATGATGCAGGAGAAATTATGTTTTCTAGCAATGGTTTTGTCTTTGCTTTTCTTTGGTTCTTCACATAGCTTTGCTGTCTACAACCTTTTTGCTGGTATCTGGATCATAAAACCCAGTCTTCTTGTTTGCTCTGTTGTTGGTTCTTACGTTTTGCTCGACCATAGAAGACAGGCATAAAAAATGGTTTACAAAGAAGGATTAGCTAAACACAATGGCTGGTAAATCCCTTTCCTTTTCCTAGTGTCACCACTGACAGACATTTTTAAACAGTAATACAATTTTAACCCCATCTGAAAAATCCCATATGTGATGTTATAAAAACAAAGAAAAGCAAGATAAAAATAATAACATTTCCATTGCACTGTGTGATTGTTTGAACAATACATTCCTCTTTAACTCAGAAGCTCATATTTCCAAGTCTCAAGTTAGTTAGTTCCACGTCTCTCAACAGATAGATCTCTTTATTCTTGGATTAACCCCAACCCTGACCTTGAGATCTAACATGGCTACGTTGATATAACAGCTGCAGTATAAAAAGTTTTTGGGACTTTTGTAGAATCTTATAATGGTAAATGGACTGAACTTATATAACACTTTTCTAGTCATCCTGACTAGTCAAAGGGCTTTACACTTGAGCCACATTCAGCCATTCACACTCATACACCGATACAGAGCTCGGTGGGCAATTTGGGGTTAAATGTCTTGCCTGGGAGCACATCTGCATGTGACAAGAGGAAGCTGGATTCGAACCTATTGCAAGACAACTAGTCTACATACTGAGCCACAGTTGCCCCATCTACACACAGATCTCCACTCAAACCACTCTTAGTAAAAATATCACTTTTTAAAAATACAAAATGCAAAACATTGCATTGTTATTAGCTTGTATTGTTAGTAGTAGTTGGCCTGGACACTGAACATATTTCTAAGCAAATGCTGCTGGTTTTCAAACTTTGGTTTGTAGTCACTCCCAAATCCAAGTTCCAGCTTTAAAGATAAAGAGTACATAATGTAATTAGCCACCAGCATTTGCTCATGTTTTGCTTATGACAGCTTCATTTTTTTCAATAAATTCCTTGCATTATTGCTATGTGAGTACCTTCTGGTAGATAGAAACAGCTGCAATAAAGCAGTTCAGTTTGATATTAACTGGTTTCCAATTTAGCTAAATGTCTTTTTTTGTCTGTTCTGATAATCACATGCTCAGGGTCATGCCCCTGCAAAGCTCAGACATGTCCAAACATGACCACTTATAATGCTGTTCGCTACTACTCACGTTATCAGTCAAAACCTAATTTATAGCTTCAATAGGCACTTGTTAGACATGTAGCCAGAGTGAAACAGAACTATTGTTGTTATCAGTGGATTATTTTAATAAAAACGGCTGATTAATTTCTAATGAGCCATCATTTGATTGAGGTGTGTTGAGCCAGGGAAAGAACTAAAACATGCAGGAGACCGGCCATTGAGGACCAGAATTGGGAACCCCTGCCATACAGCCCTGCTACTCCATCAGTCTGTACACTTGTGTTTCAGTGTAGACTACTTCTGCTAGGTTGAACAGGCAGCCTGATTAGTTTGTGCACTGCTGCTACCTAGTGATTGGAGACTTGTTTATCGTTCAAGCATGAATGAAGACAAAAGTCCTCCTGCCTCTCGCCCCCCCCCCCCCCCCCGTTAAGGAATAATTTGTTCTTATTTTCTGCTGTAATGATCAATGTCCTTTGACAACTCATCTTTTGGTTGGCACTTAGTCGCTCTCCCTTAAAGGTAATATGTTTGTATTTACCTTCAAAATCACTGTGCCAACATTTATTTTGAGGATTGCTAAAAACATCCTAAATACCATCAATACTTCCCTCGGTGACTGCAATTCAAATGTGCACAAAAGTGCCACCAAGGCTCTTTCTTATCTTTTTTAAGTTTTGTTGCCTAAACCTATAAAAGATCTGAGGAAATGTAAAATTGAGAGGCACCATAAACTTCAATGTTTTAGTCAAAAGTCCTCAGTTTAATTTCGGTTACAGCCCTCTAACCCTTCAGTGATTACTTAGTTGAAATAAAGCTATTAGATAAGTGGGCCCAAATCGAGTTTGAAAGTTGAAATCTGTTGTCTTCAAGAGTTGTTATTGATTTTATTGCTGTTCAAGCTATACAAAACAGTATGTGGGAAACAAATAGTTAATCCCCTGAGTCTGAACTAACTCTGCGGTAAGCTAATAGCAGATCTGAGTGTTATTGGGAAAATTATATGCAATATGAGAGCAAACATACACTTCACATAAAAAGAACCTGCGTAAACACATCATTCATAACTGCATTCCTTTCTGTGTGGGCTTACCAGCCAATTGCAATTAGACGCTTTCTGGGAGGAAGAAAAGATTAGCCTCCCAAATTGTGTGCCTTGCCCAATTCACGTGGAGAAAAAAACTGTTTATTTTAAGTGAGAACCTGCCTGTCAATAATCCACAACAGATCTCAGTTAAAGTCATTCAGATCTCACCTATGGGATCTGTGAGAGGAAACAGGCTGAGGGTAAAACAGTTGCCCACAAATCCCACGGGAATCCTTTTCTGCAGAAGTGTCTTCCCCTGAATCACCTGTTGCCCCTGTTCACTGTTTGTACATCAACCTCAGCTTGTTGCTTAACACTCCCCCCCCCCACACACACACACACAAGCTTTCAGCTTCAATCTGCATGCTTTGGTCCTGTGCAAACACAGATCAGCCCGTTCTCACTGGGCCGTGTCTCTGGCACTCATCAGGCTGTTTGTACTGCAATTTCCTCCCCAGTTTTTGTCCACTGTCATTCCAACAGGATTACGGGATGCTTTCATCATGCAGAAACATTACTGTGAAGAAAAAGCAGAAAAGATTTGCTGGTTTGCTGCTTTCATCAAATGTGGTGTTATCATTACATGAATGCAGAGGTCTGGAGTTATTCCTGAAATGGATTATTATTTTTGATGCTAGTCTTCTCCATCTATTCAAATATATCATATTAAACAGCATTCTATGTTTTGCATTTATTACAAGTTCTGCAAAATATTTGTACAGAATACAATTTTGATAACCTAAAATGCTTTAATGTGAATACCTCTTGAGATTTTTCACACTTTTGTTACATTACAAAAACAAACTTTAGGTTAGAAGGAAAATTATACTCCACAATAAAACTTTGAAAAGAGAATATAAAAAAGAAAATATTAAAAGTCCACTTTGCAGTTTTCCAGAAGTTATACACGGGACCAATTAAACAGGGGAAAGAAGGTGCTCTTATCAGAAGAGAATAAAACTATTTGGTCAACATGTAAAAGCCTATGTGTCAGAAAACTAATGGACATCACCCTGAACACAACATTAGGGACACTAAACAAGTGTTTAAATCTGAGTTACATCCACCAGGGTGAAAACAGCTTTATCTCACTGAGATAAGCACAAAATGGACCTCTTTCAGAAACTCTTGCCTGACCTTAAAGAGTAACTAAACCCCAAAACACCTTTTTTTGCTTCTAAACCCTATGATTGCTTCTAAACTGTATAAATGGGTCTTTACCAATGGGTCTTTCAGTTTCTGGGGATTTTTTACATTTTGGTGTAAACTTGTGTAATTCTACACTTTTTGGTCTAAAAACGTCTTAGTGCTGCCCTCTTAGGGTTGAACTGTGGCTACTGAATTTGAATTTTGTGATTGGTGGAGAGCGGTACATCTCTACGTCACAGGCATTGACTGCGTCACAGCAGCCATGGTCTCACAGACACGCCCCGTGGGTTTGGGTATAAAACTATCAGACATACCCCCCCGTGGCTAGTTTGGAGTGGGATTGCGTTTTTCAGGTTACCATTATTATCCCATTAGCACTTAGTTAGCATAGCTAACATACTGTTTTGAACGTTAGCCTATGTTAGCATTACCATTCAGAGACTGGACTCCTCCGGTCTCTCTCTCCCTCAGCAGCAGCGCCAGCCTCGGGCAGCACTGACTCAGCGCCCCGAGCCAGCGGCTCAAATTGATACGGCTCGCGGCCGCTGAGCTCCATAAAGCCTCCCTCTACTCCTCTATCTCCTGTGACGACGGAGGAGATCCGCTGGTTCAGGGCGCCGAGCCAGCGCCGGCCGAGCTCAGTGCTGCTGAGGCAGAGGAAGACAGGATGGGTCCAGTCTCTGAGTGGTGATGCTAACATAGGCTAACGTTCAAAACAGATGAATGTTGATCAGATCGATCAGTCGCAAAACTGTGTGTAAAAAGGTCACCAGAAGCGTTTGTTTCTAAGAAGGCTTTCTCGTTTCCACATCGATAAGACTATGATGATTTATTATATCGCACTTTTATTTAATCAATCTTACCCTCTGCCTTAGTGTCATAGTTCGGTCTATTGTCTATAAAGAACAGAAACTCACTCAATCAGATTGTGAAATGGTCTAACAGGCTGATTGGTGAGCCACAGTTGAGTCCAGCACCACTGTATACAAGACAGCTACACTGGTTGGCTAGTTCCATTATTGTTGATACTTCACACCATCTGGATTGTGAGTCTCAGTTTCTCCCCTCTGGTATTGGTCCCAAGATGTAGAACAAAGAAATTTAAATATAATTTTGTTCCAGCAGGCATCCCTTTGTGAAACAGCTCATAACATTTTGTTGTTGTAATCTGTTTCTGTGTTGTCTTAGCATATGGTGAATGACTCTTGACTGCACACTAAATCTACCAATGGGTATAAATGAAGTGACCTTACCTTACCATCCCTCACCATGTTTTTTAATGGGTAGATGTTTTATTTTCAGCAGAGACAGATTCGTTGGTCAGTGTTTGATGGCAATATGTTTGGCACTAAATACACTCCAATACTGGAAGAAAAACTTTTTGAGGCTGCAAAGACTTAAGACAATAGGGGCAGTTTACCTTCCAGCAAGATAACCACCACAAACATACAGATACAGTGGAATAGTTTAAATCTGTGGACCCCAAACTTTTTTCCTTGAGAACCCCCAAGCCAGGACCCACCAAACTTAACTCATACCCATATACATGTATTAAAAGTGATTAATTACAAACTTTTATTTTCCCAAAATTAACAGAAATTGTACATTTTTGTTCTTATTCTTATAGTTTTGCACTGTAGGCTATATAGACAATTTTACTTTTGTCTTTTTGATTTTATAAATGTATAATTCACAATTATAATTTTGGTAACCTCAGCAATGAGATTTCTAGGGACTCTCTTGGAGGGCCCCGGACCCCAGGTTGGGAACCTCTGGTTTAGATAAAAGCATATTCTTGTGTTGTAATGACCCAGTTAAAGACCAGACCTAAATCCAATCAAGAATATATGGTAAAACTTGAAAACTGCTGTTCACCAACCTCAATTTGACTGAGCTGAGCTGTTTTCCAAAGAGGACTGGGCAAAAATGTCAGTCTTTAAATATGCAAAGCTGCTACGACCTTTTCCACAAAAGACTTGCAGCTATAGTTGCAGCAAAAGGTGGTTCTACACATTATCTTCTCATAGGGGAATTATAAAAATGCACATTCTAATTTCACATTTGTTAAATGCTGAAAATAATTATTTTGTTCATTTGTTACATCACATTAAATTGAAGTAATATACATTGACATGAGTGAGCATGAGCTAAAAGCACTTAAAAGTTGTGTGAGAGGAAGAACTCTCTCTTTCAATCATGTTTGATGAAACACTAATTTGAACCCCTTTTATTATAGCTTTAAATAAATGTTTTCTTGACCTATTGTTTTGTTTAATTTTGATGGTAAACTTTTTTATTTTCATCTGCCTGTTCATTTCAGTACTCCCTTAAAGTGCTTAAACAGGCTGTATGAACCAATTAGGTTCTGCTTGTGAGGCTCTATGTGTATTTTTCATTCTAAACTAGACTCATGATGTCAATCTACTTAACTTCAAGCTCTTAGAATAAGTCACCAGAGCAGATTAAGGCTCTGTCTAGACACAATCTGTGGTTAGTTTTGTGTTTTCTCTTCATATTAGCTAAGGCTTTGGTGAGGTTAAGATTATCCTCAGTCTTTGGAGGCTCAGAGCCTTCGGCCACTAGTGGTTCTAATCTGTGGGGGGAGATTTCAATTGATTCAGTCTTTGAAGAGGTGCCATCGTCTTTAAAACTGATGAGCTGTGAGTCGTCACGACTGCCCGGCCTTGCTGATGTGGTTTTAGGCCTGCTGCCTCCCTTCTATCCAAGAGCTGCTTTCATCCCAAGACAAACAGACATGGTCATTACAATTAAATGGTGCTATTAAAGCGACAGGCTACTGGCAGATTAAGTGAGGAGAAATGAAGTGACTCTTTGTGTTATTGCTGGCAGTTGACTCATTAAAGCTTGAATGTTTTGTTTGTTGTTCAGGACTTTTAATTTTCAAATTAGCTGACATGAGAAGATTTATCCACAAAGTTGCACTCCTGGAAAAACAGCCCCTTGATTTTATTATTCTGTGACAGTTTTTACAAGGGAAAAGTGTCTTACTTTTTTGCTTACAGTTTCCAGCATGGATGACAACAGGGCCAAGATGAGGATTCAACGACTCAGTCCTAAGGGGTTTTGTGAGTTGAAGGATTAAGATTATGGGGGAGGTTCTTTCAAATGACTGATGGTGTAAAGTGTAAGAGGTAGCAATGCAGGGCAGGGCAGGAGTCTATGTGGCGGACCATTAGCAGCTTTACTCTTCAATCAGTGCAATGAAAATTGCCACTCATGTCAAAGTAGATGTATTTACTGAGAGGAGGACAAGCAAGAATGAGAAGAAAGACAGGGAAGCCTTATGAGAGCGAGAAAGAGAGAGAGTTATACAACCTATTTGATCCAAGACACAAACAAGCAGGGCAGCTAAAATTGGCTGATCAGGCCAGGAGTTTTGAGGATTCAGCCAGAACTCATGGATTCAGCCAGAAAGATGTTGATAAGTCTGATTGAGCCATACACTTCTCTGGACAAACAAAATAATATAGTTCTATGTCATATTCAGTGACCAAAATTGCTCTCATTAAAATAAATAGGCTGCATAAGCAGTATTTCTTTGAGAATTTGATTTGAGTTTTTTAAAATGTAGAAAACAAAAACCTTCAGCTTATACAGGATATTTTTTTAATCGTGATTTAGAGTAAGTATCTTAAATAATTTTAAATAAATAAATAGGCATGTTGTAGAAAAAATCTGCATTGGCATAAACAGAGCTCTCGAGATGTCGTTCAATACTTCCATAATACTTAATATGGATTTAGTACTATTAGTTAAAATAAATTCCTCAACTTGGTATCAATAATTGCAACGACTACTGATACAGCAACATTTCCAAACACTGTGCCCTCAAATACATACTTGCTATAAAAAGTTGTTGTTAAAATTGGTAAAATACCAGGGTTTTGTAATGTAAAAGCAAATAATTTAAAAACCATTTTCTATCTTTAATGTGTTATATATCTTATATTACCCAGCAGAAAACAATTAAAATTGTTAGAAGAAAAAAGAAAGAATATAAAAAATTATGCAATCATCTATTTGCATAACTTAGCACACTCTTAAGCTAATACTTTGTTGAAGCATGTTTTGATTCTTCCATAACATTCAGTCTTCACTGCTGCGGTTATTTCTGGTCAATCTGATTAATTGTAAAGCCAATGCCATAGTTTGCAAAGAAGTTACAAAGGATGAAAACGAT
This sequence comes from Valencia hispanica, assembly GCA_963556495.2. Taxonomy (NCBI): domain Eukaryota; kingdom Metazoa; phylum Chordata; class Actinopteri; order Cyprinodontiformes; family Valenciidae; genus Valencia; species Valencia hispanica. The sequence continues at coordinate 30,436,197 of OY747711.1, forward strand.
CTCATTGCCAAAAGGTATCAGTAAAGAGATGAGTTAAATAATCCAAAAATCTCCCAAAAACCCTTTAGCAGAATGTTTAATGGTGTGATAAAACCATACATATACTTTTAGCCACAATTCAAAAATTAAGTTTAGAGAAAACACATCACATTACACCAATTATAGTAAACTATACAAACAGAGAAGTTTGGTGGTACCAACATCATGCTCTAGGGTA